>CM071570.1:138898892-139171789 GCA_036426205.1 Ascaphus truei | reverse complement strand
TCTGCCATGCCTTTCCGCGCGTCCACGCTGCGCATACGCGGCTGCAGCGACGCCGTTCCCCGCCCGGTGCCAGGCCGATGTCAGGAGGGCAGCTGGCACCGCGCGCCGGTCTCTAACAGCCTGGAATGGGGGTTTCAGCGCGCTGCCAGGGGTGGGGCGGGGGGAGCTGAGCGCCATTTCATGCGCAAAGCGGCTGGCAGCGGCGAGTCGTTCCCCGCCCGCTGCCATGCCGGTGCCACGCATGCCAGAAGCGGTCTGCAGCGGCGCTGTTCCCCGCCCGCTCCATGCCGATGGACAGGAGGTGGGAGGCTTGGCCCGGCTCCTAACAGCCTGGGAATGGGGGGGTTGTGAGCGCGCCGCCGGGGGGTGGGAAGGGGGGGAGCTTGAGAGCGCCGAAGCCCCAGCCCCACACCACTGACTACCCCCCAGACCCCCACACACACACTGCCTATCCCCGACCCACCCACAACACACTGACTGACCCCCCCAGCCCCCCACACACACTGACTGACCCCCCCAGCCCCCCACACACACTGACTGACCCCCCCCCCAGACCCCACACACACCTGACGTGAACCCCCCCACCCCCACACACACTGACTGACCCCCCCCCAGACCCCACCACACTGACTGACCCCCCCCAGACCCCCACACACACACTGACTGATCCCCTCAGACCCCACACAACAACTGACTGATCCCCCCAACCCCACCCCCACACTGACTGACCCCCCACCCCACACACACTGATGTACCCCCCCAGAACCCCACCACACTGACTGACCCCCCCAGACCCCACACACACTGACTGACCCCCCAGACCCCCACACACACTGACTGACCCCCTCAGACCCCACACACACTGACATGCCCCCCCAGACCCCCCACAACTGACTGATCCGCCCAACCCACACACACTGACTGATCCCCCCCCAGACCCCCACACCACTGATGCCCACCAACCCCCACTGACTCACTTCCACCCCCAGACCCCACACACACTGACTGACCCCCCCCAGAACCCAACACCCTGACTCCCCCCAGACCCCCACAACACTGGACTGACCCCCTCAGACCCCCACACACTGACTATCCCCAGCCCCACACAAACTGATGACCCCCCAACCCCACATACACTTACACCCACCCCAGACCCCCCCACACACGACTACCCCCCAGACCCCACACACAGACACACTGACTGACCCACCAGACCCCCACAACACACTGACTGACCACCCAAACCCCACACACACTACTGATCCCCCCCCAGACCCCACACACACTGACTGACCCCCCCAGAACCCCACACACACTGACTGACCCCCCAGACCCCACACACACTGACTGACCCCCCCAGACCCCCACACACACTGACTGACCCCCACACACACTGACTGACCCCACCGACCCCCCACACAACACACTGACTGACCCCCCCAGACCCCCACACAACACTGACCGACCCCCCCCAGACCCCCCACAACACTGAATACCCCCCCAACCCCCACACAACATTGACTGACCCCCCCAGTACCCCCACCACACACTGACTACCCCCCCCCAGAACCCCCACACACACACTGACTGACCCCCCCAGACCCCCACACACATTGACTGACCCCCCCAGACCCCACATCACAACACTGTACCCCGACGATGAACGACCCCCCCATAGACCGAACCACACAAACACTGACCCCCCCATCAACCCCCACACACTACTGCCCATACCACACCACACCATGACCTAGACCCCCACACACATGACTGACCCCCCCTTAGCCCCCCCCCCATACCCCCCCACACACTACTACCCCGACCCCATCCCCCCACACTGACTGACCCCCCCCCAGACCCCACACCACAGACTACCCCCCACAGAAACCCCCACACCATCGATGACACCCCCAGACCCCACACACACTGACTGCACCACCCCACCCCCCCACACACGACTGACCGCCCCCCAGAATCCCCCCCACACACACTGACTGACCCCCCCCATTCCCCCCCACACACGACTAGACCCCCCACCACAACACACACACAACACACACACACACACACACACACCTACAACTACGACTGACAGACTACAGACGACATACACACACACTGACTATACATCACAACACTGACTGATACACATACACACTGATACACACATACACGGCAACAAGGAATTCACACTGTGCAAATAGCTAATACATGGATGTGCCGAGCACGCGCATTATAACGTCAAATTATTTGCGTTTTGTCATCAAATTGTATATTTTATTTTTAATTAAAACATCACCAATACAAATACCAATTTCTGTGTACAAAAGGTCAAAGAAGTTTCACTCTCATGCGCGTGCACAGCACACACAGCTTTTTGTGTTTACTCACAAAGAGACTAGATAAACGCTCCAAAGGATTTGTTTGTGTACATTGTGGTTATAGTGCAGCCTCATGAAGGCACAGTGCAGAAATCTTTTTAATGATCCTTCTGACAGCCTTTTGCTACCCTTGTGACATTCTTAGGACATTGGAAGGACTGACACACCAGGGCCCATGAACAAGTCTTTGCTAGTTTTCTCGGAGGGGGTGGGGGAAGATTAGAGCGAAAGTGGCAGGGCCCTGTCATCTGAAAATACCGAGATCACTTGGTTGCTACTTGCTGTGAAGGGCCCATGGTTTCTCAGATGTTGTGACTCTTCTGACAGCAAAAAGTTATAATTGCCTGCTCAATTGTATTGCTGTTGTACCCACATCTCTTTGGATTCATATAGGCTTTATCTAGATTTTGTTTTTCAGGATAATCTCTTTGAATGGCACTTTTCGTTCAGGGGCCCTCCACGATTCAGACTTTGATGGAGGAGTTTACCATGGACGAATTGCCTTCCGACAGAATATCCCATGAACCACCAGCATCATTTTATTGACTGTAGGTTCTCGGGTGGCATTGAGTTCTCATTCCAATGTCTGATTTTGTGCTGTGTGTGTTGAACATAAGTGCATCTCATGTCTGTTTCAACTTCTATATTTGGGCAGGCCAACGGCAGGTTTACCAGTGGGAAAGAGAAGATCTGTTTGAGCATTCTGGGCATCATCCTGAAACACGGAGCCCCTTTGAGTAGTAAGTCTATGTATTAATAAGCGCACAGTGCGTAAAGCAGCATTCCCTCCATTGCTCACCACGTTTAGAAGGGTTTTAAACCAAGAGTCTCACTAGTGTAGGGATTTATTGCATCTTCACCTGAAGAACCCACAGTGGGCCTTTTACTGTCTACCAAAATGGCTGCCTCAGCATGTTTCCTACCACACCGACGCAATCAGGAACAGGTGACCATATACTGTTAGTCGGTTATACTCATTGGCTCACAGTCGCTTTTGTCGTCCTCCATAGAAGCGGCTGGCAGCGGCGCCGTTCCCCGCCCGCTGCCATGCCGCGTGCCACGCATGCGCAGAAGCGGCTGGCAGCGGCGCTGTTCCCCGCCCGCTGCCATGCCGATGGACAGGAGGTGGGAGGCTGGCGCCGGCTCCTAACAGCCTGGGAATGGGGGGGTTTGAGCGCGCCGCCGGGGGGTGGGGAAGGGGGGAGCTTGAGAGCGCCGGAAGCCCCCAGACCCCCACACACACTGACTGACCCCCCCAGACCCCCACACACACCCCCCACACATACACACACACTGACATACATACACTGACGATCCCCCCAGACCCCACACCACACTGACTGACCCCCCAGACCCCCCACACACACACTGCCTACCGACTGACCCCCCCAGACCCCACACACACTGACTGACCCCCCCAGACCCCCACACACACTGACTCGACCCCCCCAGACCCCACACACCACGTGACTGCACCCCCCAGACCCCCACACACACACTGACTGATCCCCCTCAGACCCCACACACACACTGGACTGATCCCCCCCCGACCCCACACACACTGACTGACCCCCCCAACCCCACACACACTGACTGACCCCCCCCAGACCCCACACACACTGACTGACCCCCCCAGACCCCACACACACTGATGACCCCCCAGACCCCCACACACACGACTGACCCCCTCAGACCCCAACACACACATGACTGGACCCCCCCAGACCCCCCACAACTGACTGATCCGCCCAGACCCACACACACTGACTGACCCCCCCGACAGACCCCCACACACTGACTGACCCCCCAGACCCACACACACGACTGACCCCCCCAGACCCCACACACACTGACTGACCCCCCCCAGACCACACACACTGACTGACCCCCCAGACCCACAACATCACTGGACGACCCCTCAGACCCCCACACACTGGACTATCCACCCCCAGACCCCCAACACACACTGTGACTGACCCCCCCAGACCCCACAGACACGCTGACGACCACCCCAGACCCCCACACACACTGATGACCCCCCAGAACCCCCAACATCACCACGGGAACTGAACCCCCCCACCCCACAACACTACTGACCCCCCCCAGACCCCACACACACTGACTGACCCCCCCAGGAACCCCACACACACTGACTGACCCCCAGACCCCACACACCATATGACTGGAACCCCCCCAGAACCCCACCACACACTGATCTTGACCCCCCCAGACCCACACACACACTGACCCCCGACACCATGACCCACCCCCACACCACACTGACGACCCCCACAGACCCCACACACACACTGGACTGACCCCCCAGACCCCCACACACACTGACGACCCCCACCAGACCCCCACACACGCCATGACCCCCCCCAGACCCCCACACACATGACTGACCCCCCAGACCCCAAACAACTGACGGACCCCCAGCGCCACCACACACACACTGACTGACCCCCCCAGACCCCCCCACACATCTGACATGACCCCCCAGACCCCACACACATGACTGACCCCCCCAGCGCATGACCCCACACACACTGACACTAGCACCCCCCCAGACCGACGATAAAACCCAAATCAAACAACACACACATGACTGACCCCCCCAGCCCCAAACAACACCCACCCACCACACACACCACTGACTGACCCCCCCCCCCCACACACTCCGAAAACCTGACCCCCCCAGACCCCCACACACACTGACTGACCCCCCCAGACACTGACTAGACCCCCCCCCAGACCCCCACACACACTGACTGACCCCCCCCAGACCCCCACACTGACTGACCCCCCCAGACCCCACACACACTGACTGACCCCCAGACCCCCACACACACATGACGACCCCCCCCAGACCCCCACACACACAATGACTGACCCCCCCCAGACCCCACACACACATGACTGCCCACCCCCCCACAACACACACCACACACACACACACACACAAACACACATGACATACATCCACTGACTGACTGACAGACAGACAGACAGACATACACACACACATGACTGATACACATACACACAGACTGATACACATACACACACTGACTGACACACATACACACAAGGAATTCACACTTAGTGCAAATAGCTAATACAGGGAGATGTGTGCCGAGCACGCGCATTATAAGTCAAATTTATTTGCGTTTTGTCAATCAAATTGTATTTTGATTTTTAATTAAAACATCACCAATACAAATACAATTTCTGTGACAAAAGTCAAAGAAGTTTCACTTACTATGCGCGTGCACAGCACACACAGCTTTTTGTGTTTCTCACAAAGGAGACTAGATAAACGCTCCAAAGGATTTGTTTGTGTACATTGTGGTTATAGTGCAGCCTCATGAAGGCACAGTGCAGAAATCTTTTAATGATCCTTCTGACAGCCTTTTGCTACCCTTGTGACATTCTTAGGACATTGGAAGGACTGACACACCAGGGTCCATGAACAAGTCTTTGCTAGTTTTCCGGAGGGGGTGGGGGGAGGATTAGAGCGAAAGTGGAGGGCCCTGTCATCTGAAAATACCGAGATCACTTGGTTGCTACTTGCTGGAAGGCCCATGGTTCTCAGATGTTGTGACTCTTCTGACAGCAAAAAGTTTAATTTGCCTCAATTGTATTGCTGTTGTACTCCACATCTCTTTGGATTCATATAGGCTTTAATCTAGATTTTTGTTTTTCAGGATAATCTCTTTGAATGGCACTTTTCTGTCAGGGGCCCTCCAGATTCAGACTTTGATGGAGGAGTTTACCATGGACGAATTGTCCTTCCACCAGAATATCCCATGAAGCCACCTAGCATCATTTTATTGACTGTAGGTTCTCGGTGTCATTTGAGTTCTCATTCCAATGTCTGATTTGTGCTGTGTGTGTTGAACATAGATGCATCTCATGTCTGTTTCAACTTCTATATTTGGCAGGCCAACGGCAGGTTTGAAGTGGGAAAGAAGATCTGTTTGAGCATTTCTGGGCATCATCCTGAAACATGGCAGCCCTCTTGGAGTAGTAAGTCTATTGTATTAATAAGCGCACAAGTGCGTAAAGCAGCAATTCCCTCCATTGCTCACCACGTTTTTAGAAGGGTTTTAAACCAAGAGGTCTCCTAGTGTAGGGATTTATTGCATCTTCACCTGAAGAACCCACAGTGGGCCTTTTACTGTCTACCAAAATGGCTGCTCAGCAGTTTCCTACCACACACGGCAATCAGGAACAGTGACCATATACTGTAAGTCGGTTATACTCATTGGCTCACAGGCAGCTTGCTGTCGTCCTCCATTTAACAGTGACACATATTAACCACTTCCCCTCTGCCATGCCTCTTAACCCTTCCACCATGGCTCAACCCCTTTCTCTCCTCCCCGTATTTCTCTTGGTTCTCACCCGTGCCTCTTGACCGCCTCCTTCCCCATGCCCATTAACCCACGCCTCCCCATGCCCTATTAATGTGTACAGGAGAAGGGGGGTCGAGGGGGTAATTGTAAATTTTCTTACCGTGCACCCCAAAACTGGAACAACCTAACGGAGACTCTCGCATTCACCACCAGTTTAAGATCTTTCAAAACTAAAGCTGTCACACATTTTAATCTGGTCTATAACTGTTACAAACGCCTATAATATATATTATCTTTAACTGTGCATGCAGTGTCTTGTATATAATGTATAACCTGTTCACTTATGTAACTGTATTTGTAACCATGTACTATTTGTCATCTTAACTCTATGCCCAGGACATACTTGAAAACGAGAGGTAACTCTCAATGTATTACTTCCTGGTAAAACATTTTATAAATAAATTTAAAAAAAGAGACTACCTATTTCAAACAATGTAAAAAATACACAGAGGCCCGTTCTCTTCCCCACCGATTGCCGGGGGAGAGAGCGTGGGGCCTCTGCAAAGGTCTCTTGCCTTCTACTTCGCGTCGCCCTCCTCCTTCTTTAGCAACGCAGCGTCACGCGATACTGCAGGAGGAGGAGGGCAGCGCGGCAGGGGGAGGCGGTCTGGGCGGCAAAAAGGTAAGTGCCTATGGGCGGTAACATTTAAGTCCGCCACTGTTTCTGCAGCTGGAAGAAGTACAGATTTGTGCTGTACTTAACACAATTAGTAATATATCTCCGTGCACTTAATTACTTTGATGCTAAATGCCATTCACAAATCAAAATTTACTATCTCCTAACTCCTGAGAAGAAGATACCGATATCGCAATCATTTTAATGAATGTTTTAAAAGGTGCAGTTATCCTCCGTTTGTTAATTTAAAAGAGAGAAACCAAAGTACAGCCCTAGAACACAATGAATAAGCCTTCGGGGTGCAAAATTGGCAAATGTCAACCTCCATTTCTATTCCCCTTGTGTGCGCCTGTTGGCTCTAATTTCTCCATCTTTGCCAGCGGCTCCAGTCAGAAATAGACAGTGCTTGGCATACAGCTGTGAATTGTGCGTACTGAAAAATAATATTTCTCTGTGCCACAAAATCAATTAAGTGCGTCAAAATCGTCAGCGAAGTTAAAACTTGGCATGAACCCTAAAAAGACTGTTAATAGTGTTGGCCCAGAATGAGGTTGCTATGTATCAACCCAAAAATGTATTTGACGCAGTACAGATGTTTTCATTATATAGCTAAAAACAAAGTGTATTACACTAATTCATTTCTATTTACCAACAGTAGTTCTTAATAAATAATACGCATGATTCTGTCTTCATTTCAATTGTATTAATGGTGTATTGAACATGAAAGATGCCTCAAAGTCTTTAGACATAGGACGCACATTTTAATTTTTTTAAAGGTTTATATGACTTTTTGTTAGCACTGACATATTGACACTATACTGTTTTGCATGAGTTTGTTAACAATGTTGATCACTGGCTGAAAAGTGACCCCTTAAGGGTCAAATAGTAGTAGTCTTTGTTGTAGGTGATTCACCCCTTCTTTTTAACTATAACCTTACATTTTAAACCCAAAACGTTAGTCTCCCTTGATTGGGACGGGTTAAAACAGGAAAGAGAATGACTTATAATTTTTGACATAACAACCAGGGGAGGGATGGTTGTGGAGTTATGGCCCATGTGTGCGAATTGGAAGCATATAATTGGTTACTCATTTAATCCTGTGGCAACAACATATTTTATTTTGTGGCTGTGCTCTTTATGGTTCATGCATTTATCAATGTACTCACAAGTTGGTTATTGTGCCCCCACCTCACATTTTTTAGTAAGAACTGCATTATTGGCCATAATTGGATTCATGCCAACCAAAGGAGAAGGTGCCATAGGCTCTCTGGATTACACACCTGAGGAAAGAAAAGCACTTGCCAAAAAGTAAGCGATTACACATTAATCTTACCCTCTTTAAAAACGCAATCCAAGCAGGTGATTTTTTTTTGTTTTTGTTTGTGTTTATAGGATTGAAGCAGGGGTTCTCTGGAGTTGAACCCCATTTTATTTCTGGAACGCC
This sequence comes from Ascaphus truei, assembly GCA_036426205.1. Taxonomy (NCBI): domain Eukaryota; kingdom Metazoa; phylum Chordata; class Amphibia; order Anura; family Ascaphidae; genus Ascaphus; species Ascaphus truei. Next base: position 139,162,933 of record CM071570.1, on the reverse strand, counting down.
CTACTTCCTGAAATACAGACCTCCAAACTGGTGTCCGGTATCTCTGCAAAGTTTTCAAAGCCCCCGCACCTCGCAGGCCAATATGAAGCCGAGCCTGATGATGTCCCGGCTTCCTATTGGCACGCAGGGCGCGGGAGCTTTGAAACTCTGCCATCATGTGAACCCTGCTAGCCGAGCGGCTACCAGCAGGGGTGTATTGGAGGTGAAATGTGGCCTGGGCATTTTACCCACATGACAGTCCTCCTCCCATGATGTCACTGTATCACGTGATGGTGCATTGTCAATGGAGGAAGGCTGCTCTCTTAGAGGGCCCGCTGTCTCCCTCGGCAATCGGTTTCATTGCTGTGAGGAAGCGCGCGGGGGCCTCTGTAACCGCAATGCCTAGCGCAGCACCGCCCTGTGGGGGTGCTGTGGGCCGGTGCTGCGGGCATGCTGTGGAATCTGCCCATGGACCCACCGGGCATTCGCCATGTTCCGATGGGCCAATCCGCCCCTGGATACGGTATTCGTCTCCGGAAACAGGGGGTTCGCGGAGCTGGACTTAATGGGGTTTCAGCTTTGGAAACCACCTGCTTCAATCCTATGATAAAAAAAATTAAATAAAATTGCAAAACAAATTGCATGCTTGGATTGCCTCTTTAAGAGAGACGTCTCTATGGCTTTCCCTAAAGCAGTTACCTGTGATTAACACTTCCATTGAGTCCGTAAGATTGTCCTTCTGTGTCCTGTCTGGTGGGGCAGAGCTGCATTACTATCCAGCTTCCAAGATATCAAACTACTGATGGAGATGGCTTCACCAAATTCAAACAGATGTACTATTCATTTCATGCATAGTCACAGCCCAAATACATAAACAAAATTTGGATTAAAAATAAATAAATGTTTTTGAATAGTATCTATTGGCTTCATTTTGTTTATTTCTAGAGTCGCCACTGGTGTCGTGATACATTTCTATCTGTGTTGCACCTCCAGGTCCCAGGAGTTCTACTGTGAAGCGTGCGGGCTGAGCATGAGCTCCTCTCTGCTCCCACTGAGTTCAGATTCAAGCCAAGCTGACAACGAGGCCAAGGAGCTTGCTAGACAAATCAGTTTTAAGGTACGTGAACCACAAGATGATTTTGAAATCTGGGAGGGCTGTAGGAGATTGTGACATGCAGACAACGTGTAAATATGGGCTAGTGTTTAGGAGAGCGGTCTGATTAGTTGCATGCGTCTGTGTCACAGTAGAAATGTTGTCTGTGGTATAAAAAGCACTGAGATTTAGCAATATAGATTTTTGAACACCACTCACATGAAAAAGAGGGACAATAAGGAAAGAAAAGGTTGAATACACGTAGTCAGTGGTATCTCCTTTATACCCATCTTCATATATGTACAAAACAGAGGGCTCACAGTATAAAAATAGAGTGGAATTAATGTATATACATGACAAAAGTCCATAAAAGTGTTTACTTAAACTGCTTATTCAGAACAAAACATCTTTACAAAAATGTTTTCGAGAAAAGAAGCCAGGTTACAAGATATAACACAGAACCCCACAAGGTAATGGTACATTATATGCAGTTTATAGTTCAACTGGTGCAGAATAGGTAACTAAATGATAGATCCGTTATTGTCCAGTTAAGTTGGTCCCAAATTGTAGTCCCTGGGCTGCACTGATGGAAATCCTGATGAAAGCTCTCTGCCCTTTTTCAAGCCATCATGGGGATTGGTATCCTAGTGTGGTCTTATAACCGCTCTCCAACGTGTCTCAGCCGGATGTCGGAAGTGACGTCATCTTCCGGTAAAGTCGCCATCCATGCGTTCCACCGCAATGTGTGTCAGAAAGACAGATGCAGAACCGGAAACACACACTGCGTGCAATCTTCTGCGTTCCAGATAGGCAATTCTGAAGGATTATACAATATGACACTAACATGGTAAAACCATTACGCAAACAAGCAAAGAGTTTACTCCATTTAGTCGTATATCGTACGTGGAATAATATAAACACCACACAAACGTAAGAAATATATAAGGAAATAGAAAAACGGTGCATACTAGTATATTACCTCATAATACGAAGCATGTTACATTATAGTGGACACAATTTAATAATACCCAATGTTATCAGATCCATTTGAGGCATTCTAGACCATAATGGGTACATAATCGTATAGCCTGATGTAAACAGACCGTAATAGTCCCTATTGTAGGTCCATGTGAGGAATGCAATAACATAATTGGTACACATTAGAATATCATAATCTGATCAAGCCAAATAGTCCCTATTGCGGGTCCATACATAAAATGTATAGTTGGTAATATTTTGGTTTAGAAAGGTCACAAATGTTAAGGGCATGGAGACCCTAGCACATTAATAGTATAAATGGGGTTCAAGATATTACTGTGACGTGTGCCAGCAAATACATTGAGTCAACCCAGTATACCAGACAACCTTCAGTGCAGAATGCAGTGGAGAAATAGATCATTCCAACGATGGTATAAAGAGAATGTATAACAAATCAAGAGATAGCGCAGGCGGGTACACCATGTGGAAAGAAATCCAGAAAGTTAGCCACAGAAGGGAAAGGTGACCACATAGATGGCTAAGAAGTTCTGTTGGCAAAACAGGCAAGGCAAATGAGAAAAAACACCAAACCCACCAAAGGAAGGCCATGACATAAACCGAAACCCTAACCTCTATCAGAGTCCAGGATCATGGGTCAGGTGGGCTGACACCAATAACCCACCCTCGCTAAAGGGAAACAGTCTGTGAGGTGTCAGTGAACACACCCCAGATCCAGGTCTTTGTTCATTCCATTAGTTATGGATTTGAGTCTCCTCTCTAGTTGCATTTTCTGGCTTCACTCCATGTCGTGGTGTCTGTACCCCATTAATAATTTGAAAGGTTAATTGGCAAGTATTATGGCCTGCCTATACAAAATAGTGTGACAGAGCCTCACTGTCCCATCTCTTCTGATAGCTGCCTTGTGTTGGCGAATTCTCTCCTTCACATATCTTAGTCCGCATGGGCATTTTATGACGTTTGACATACCTGTATGTGAAGGTGTAAAATTCCCTTATTAGGAACCTCTTGGGGGGTGAGTGAAACTGTTTCCCAATTGTAGGCTGTCTCATTGTGAGCATGGTTGCTAGTTTGTGTGGGCTTAGGAGGGGGGTGGTGTCTTTGTCTTAATTGAACTGGCAAAATCAGCCCTTACGAGTCTATACCGTAGGTTTTAACCCCATTTGTATGCGCACAATGGTGGTGGAGAGAAGCAATCTTTTGGGTTTGAGTTGCTCCGTAATACATCCCAATGTTTAAAAATCATTTTCCAATCTGAGTGTAAGAACAAGCAGAAAATGACCTCCAGAGACCGATGCTCCAAATAGTGCAACAGATTCCACAATGTCCACAATAGAAGTGATAATAAAGAAATAGAAGCGCTGCTGATCATATCCTAAATCTAAGAAATATGAGCCAGGGAGTAAGACTGTGTACACGAGACTGAAAATCAGGATGGGGCCATAATGTGGTAGGGAGACAAGCTAACGGTGGAGCCGTGTTCCCTGCATGGAACCATATACCGGCCCACTACAGCTGATCTCCGCCACTACCCTCACACATCCCGGCATCTAATACACAGCCAATCATCCCCGCAAAGAGTAAGTACTCGTCGAGTTCAATCCTTCAAACACTGTAAATAGGAAGCAGATCAGGTGCGCCACAGAGCGTGCTCCAGCCGAGTAATCAGGTAAGTGAAAGAGAGTTGGTATAGGCGGTTCACAGCTCACCGTAGGGGTACAAATATGTCCAAACGCAATGGAAAAAAAGGGTTGTTTATTCAGTGCATATTAAAGTGAATCTGCCACAGAGTAACTCTGACGCGTTTCGTCCACCAATAGGACGCCGGGACTTGGACAAAGTCTATTGGTGGACGAAACGCGTCAGAGTTACTCTGTGGCAGATTCACTTTAATATGCACTGAATAAACAACTCTTTTTTTCATTGCGTATGAACATATTTGTATCCCTACGGTGAGCTGTGAACCGCCTATACCAACTCTTTCACTTCCAATCTGAGTGGACTGAGTATTTATTATATGTGGAAACGAGGCACTGAGAATTCCCTAGAATTCTTAGGGACTGACTTGCCCAGAAGTTCTGTGCGGGGAACTCTCTCCGCTTTAAGACGTTGAGAATGTAGTGGTGTTTTTGGGTATCCTGTCTGAGTGAATTTACACTCCATATCACTACAGTTTTGATGTCTTATTCCTCGTCCAGCCATGAATAGTTTTGTATACATCCATCCCTCATGCTGAGGGTATCGGGCCAGTTAAATCTGCTGTAGATGAATAAAATATATTTACTCCAAATGAGAGGAGGTTCATTGTTGACATTCTGGACATAACACGCACCCAAAATGTATTTCTGAGGATACTTTTTACGTCCAAAAACAAGGTACAGCCATGGGATCGAACATCGCACCCACATACGTCAACATCTTTATTTACTCGTTTGAAAAAAACTTTATTTACTCCAGGCCCATCAAATTCAGAATAGCTTGGGGGGGGGCAATTCTTGAGTCTGACTGCAAGCCTTGGGCTGCAAAATCAGAGTGGTGGAATGAAAAAATTAAATAGGGAGACTCCCCTCTCTCCCTCTCCCCCATCCATCCTGTCTCCCTCGCTCTCCTCCCCGTCCCCTCTCTCTCTCCATCCCCTAGCTCTCCCTGTGGGGGCAATTTGACTCACCTGCTCACACTCTGGGTCCCAGCAAAGCAGCTGCCTGACGTGGTCTGTCTGTGCGGCACAGGGCGCATGGCGACACCTTGTGGGCCGCCTTAGGCCGCATGTTTGACAGCCCGGGTTTGCTCATACTCTCTCTTTGAGAAATACAGACTTATGTGGTTGCAATCGATTACCCGTTTCTCATCTTGTCTGGTAACACATCTACCCTACTGACTTCTGTTGAGCATATTAACCATTCATCTGAGACAGTAGGCTTTACTTTGACCTAGACCCCATCTCAGTAAACGTCTTGGAGGATACAATTTCCTTGGATTTGGTATGACCGGTATTGGATATGTTTAGTTAACCCACTGACTGCAATAAGATCCTACATTACTGCAATTTCCACCCACAAGGCACTCTGGTGGGGATTACCATACAGCCAAGTCCTCAGATCCGAATGTGTAACTAGTACTTTGGAATTAACCAACAAAAGAATTGCTGTTATGAAGTTTAAATTCACCCAGATGGGATACCCCAAACCACCACCATTCTCGGTGCCGTTCGTTTCGATATGTAATACTCCGTCTACAAAGGTTAGGAAAATCATTTGCAAACATTCTAATGCATTATGGGGCGACCAGAAACTAAAAGATTGCTTCTCTGTACCACAATTGTGCTCAAACAAATGAGTTAAGAACCTATACGATAGACTTGTAAGGGCTTATTTTGGTAGTTGAGTTATGACACACACCCCTTTTGAGTCCCTCCCCTCCCGCCCCCCCCCCCAAACTAGGCAACTATGCATGTCTAAAGTGCTCCCAATGGGACATACAATTGGGAAACCTTTACATTAACCCATGACAAGCAAGAGGTTCGCAATAATTGGTTTTACACCTGCACATTCAGGTATGTCATATATCTGATAAAATTCCCATGGGCACTAGGAAATGTGGGGGAGAGTACCCAACAGGTGAAGGACAGAATTCGCCAGCACAAGGCAGCTATCAGGAGACGGATCAGTGAGACATTTTGTATAGGCAGGCCATATCGCTAGCCGACTATGCTTTCAAATGATTGATTGGGTATAGAGAACACGACAGGGTGGCAACAAGCAGTTAATGCTACTACAGAGAAGTGTTTTGGATAAGGAGACTCCATATATCGATACCTAATTGGATGAACAAGGACCTGGATCTGAGGTGTTTTCGCCCACCCCTGACCCATGATCCCGATAGAGGTTAGGGTTTCGATTTATGCCACTGGCCTTCCTTTGTTGCGTTTTTTTTCTCATTTGCCTTGCCTGTTTTGCCAACAGAATTTCCTATCCGTCTTTGGTCGCCTTTCCCCTTGAGTTGCTAACTTTCTGGATTGCTTACCACATAGTGTACCCGCCTGGCCATCTCTCGGTCTGTTATATATTCTCTTTATACCATTGTTGGAATGATCTATTTCCCCACTGCATTCTGCACAAGAGGTTGCCAAGTATACTGGGCTGACTCCAGGTATTCGCTAGTACACGTCACAGTAATATCTTTTACCCCATTTACACTACTGTGCTTGGATCTCCATACCAGTAACATCCATACCAGTAACATCCATACCAGTAACATCCATAACAGTAACATCCATACCAGTAACATCCATACCAGTAACATTTGTGACCTTTCTGGTTCAAAATATTACTAATGACAAATGTAATTTATGGACAAGTAATAGGGACTATTTGGCCTGATCAGATTAGGATATACCAATGTGTAACCATTATGTTGTTGCATTCCTCACATGGATCTACAACAGGGACTATTACGGTCTGTTTACATCAGGCTATATACTATTATGTACCCATTACAGTATGTTCTAGCATCCCTCACATGCATCTGATAACATTGGGCATCATTATATTGTGCCCACTATGATGTAACGTTCTCTATACTATGAGGTAATATACTGTACTAGTATGCACTGTTTTTTCTATTATATATGTTTCTTAAATTGATTATATTATTCCACGTACGATATACGATTAAATGGAGTAAACCCTTTGCTAATTAGCGTAATGGTTTTACCATGTTAGTGTCATATTGTATAATCCTCCAGGATTGCCTATCTGGAACGCAGAAGATGGCACGCAGAGTGTGTTTCCGGTTCCGCATCTGTCTTTCTGACACACATTGCGGTGGAACGCATGGATGGCGACTGTACCGGAAGTTGACGTCACTTCCGACATCCGGCTGAGACACAATGGAGAGCGGTGGTTATAAGACAACACTAGGATACCAATCCCCATGATGGTATGAAAAAGGGCAGAGAGCTTTCATCAGGATTTCCATCAGTGCAGACAGCTAGCCCAGGGACTACAATTTGGAACCAACTTAACTGGACAATAACTGTGATCTATCATTTAGTTACTGTACCTATTCTGCACCAGTTGAACTATAAACTGCATATACTGGACCATTACCTTATAAGGTTCTGTGTTATATATTGTAACCGGGCTTCTTTTCTCAAATAATTTTTGTACGTTTGCAATTTGTATACGTTTTATTTCACTCTTTATTTGTGTGTGGGAGTTCTCTTTTTTGCACTTACATGTAACCTCTTTGGTGCAAGAGGGGCCAGCAACATATATAGCAAAGCAATGCCCCCCTGGCAGTGCAGAGTTTTGAGCAGCGTGTGATGTTCCATGGAGATGAAGAAATTGTGCTCCCTCACTCTCCTGAATGAGCTGCGTGGTATGTGTCCTTATGTACTTCTAGTCACCCACAGTCACTGTTCCTAGGAAGCATAACTCTAGATACCTACAACACCCAGACTAGGAGGGTTGACTTCCTTACTCCATTACCAAAAAAATGCTTTCCTATGAATGTTTAAAAGTACAGTAGATAAAGGGTTGGGGGTCGCAGGATGGTTAGTGACCCTAATGGCTTGGTGGTAAGCCGCTGCAGTTCTGTGATTTTAGTAAGGTTTTGGGGGTTCATTTTCTGATAAGAATATGCATTCTACTCAGTGCTGCTTTAGATAGCAGCATATTCTTTTTCAAAGGACTCACATGTGTAAAATGCTGCTATATTAATGATTTAACAGCTAAAATTCTCATTTACAGTGAGGTGCCATGGGCATATTCACCACCCGCATGCCGCATCTGTACAGAGAAAACGGCTTCTGCTGTTCGTGCAAATCTTCCTTTTTTATGCCGTGGCACCGCAGTTTTAAAAAAAAACTTTTCTCAAGGTTTTTTTTAATGGGTTGTTTTCTCTTCTATAAAATAAGGCCGCGCTTATAGTGCTGGCGACGTGACCGATGCCGTCGCCACCCGCGAAAGCTATCATTTAACTTTCAGCGACGTCGCTAGCGATGGGGTCATTGATTGGTTCAGAGACAGTCACATGTGGCGACAGTCTCTGAAAAATCAAATTTCCCCGGCTTCCAAATTTTTGGCCGCTCCGTCGCTCTTGCTATAAGTAACGGAGTTCATTGTTTTGAGCGACGTCGCCGGCATAATAAGCGCAGATTAAGTCTATTAAATAAGTCAGCTAAATAATTGTTTTTTTAAAATAATTTCTATTTGGACTAAATTAATAAAGGAAACATACTGCTGGATATTTCTCACTTGCTATCCCACACCTCTGGAATGTCCTTCCCCACAATATCCCACTGGCACCCTCTTTCCACCTTTTAAACCCATGTTAAAACACACCTCGATAACAAAGCATATGGGTAGCTCTGTGGCTGATACTATATATTGCCCTTGACCCTTAGACGCTGTCACATATGGCACACCTGTGAGCATGTTGTGACCTGTATACGGGACAATACACAGCTCGCAAGCTGTCCCACTTTTCACCAAGGTCCCTCAAATGAACAATATCTCCCCTAAATCCATCTCCATATACCACCTGTCACGCACAGCACACAAGTGAGCACGTGACTTAGATATGCAACCAGGGTTAATACACACGGCTACTCTAGTCAACTCACCTTTCTCCTATGCAAGGTACGTTCAATAAGATAATATTAACCCCTTACTCACAAGCATATGTATATGCTTCCACCACCCGAGAATGATGCATAATATGCAAATTAATATATCTGCCAGGGTCTCAGGTCTCTGTTTATTATAGAAAAACTATGCACTCACCCCACAAAAATCTGTTGTAGCAAAATGTGTCCAAAACTGTAAATACTCACTTCAGAGCGTCCAACAATTCATTCATTCTTTCAGAGCCCCAAAGCATCACTTATTAAAGAATTGTTTAATATATGTAAAAATACAGTGCTTCAGATTACAGAAAAAGATAATTACAATACATACAATTACAGTAAATGCAAAACAGTTTCTTAAAAGAACAGGATAAAACAATACTCTACCATATATGCCATAAGATTTCCCCTGAGAGGTCATTGGCGTAGAAATATGAGAATGCACGTGTTGGGTCCAAAACACAACTCTATTGAATTCTGGATTCATAACGCCAAGGCATGACCTATACACCATTCTTTTCCCATTGAAATAATATAAGCCCACTCCTGTCGTAAATCAGCTGCTAGGTTGACGTTTTTACGACTTGGAAAAAAGAAACCTCCCCTTCTGGTTTAAAAGTGTGCCTAGATATATGAAAGACCTCATAACTTAGTGGCCCTGATACACAGATACACGTGAGTCATATAAATAGGTTCAGGCAATAATGACAAATGTAACAAGATTAATATTGACCGACTTGCTCCTAAATTCGAGTGACAAATGGATATCTGTCCCTTTATCACCTACTAGAAATAAAGGGTTTGGCCTTATACCACTCTTTTCATTGAGGACCACATAAGCCCACCCTTGTCATAAATCAGATGCTAGGTTAACGGTTTTATGACGTAGGGAAACACCCCCCCCCCCCCCCCACTCTTTTCACATTTCAAGAGTTTTTCTCAATATATATACGCGCTCATAACTTCCTTTGTGTGATACTTAGACAGACGTGAGTCATGTCAATAGATTCAGGCTATTGTGACGGATGTAACGAGACTAATTATGAACATCTTGCTCCTAAATTTGAGTGACAAATGGATATCTGTCCTTGGCACCTCTTACTCATGCCATGTGTGGTCTCATTGCATGCGTCTCTTTGCCACGATTACAGATATGCAACTCTTATTATGCACAGTAGATGTCACATGATATTCTTATAAAGTCACTCTTTCGTTGAATAATTTCTTAGCCATGCCCCCATGAACCTTGCAGAACCTTCCAGAGAATGCATTTGAAAGTAGCTCTAAAATGATCCAGTTTAAAAAGTTGTCAAGCGAGCAATATTTTAATCCCATCTCTGGCATAACAACTGCCCTTATCTCGAGACTCTTATCAGCTCCATACAACACATCTTGTACTTTTAGTGGGCCATAAGTGATAACCCAGCAATTAAGTCCTCTTTGAAACTCTGGACAGACCTAGGAAGAGTCTTAACCTGTCGTCAACCCAATATTTTGTATTTTTTTAAATCAAACTGTAGCTACATTAACCCCTGAAGCACCAGATTTAATATCTCATGATATTATCATGACAGACACACTTATCAGAACACACTCCTACTTTTTCCCATTATGGGTTCTATTATTATGTCCTGTATATTACTGCTGTGAAGCGCTATGTACATACATGGTTCTATATAAATAGAAATATGTATGCATGTATACCTTTAAGTGCTTTAATCCTTGTGTTTCTTACAATAAACTTGAGATTACTGTAGTAGCTTTATAAAACATGTACTGTTTTTTGCATGCAAACATGTTCCATCCATCATAAGTTAACTGTATTTTGACAAACCTTGCTGTGTGCTTCTCTCATCATCAGGCAGAGGTGAATCCTCCTGGAGGGGCTAATGCAGAAGCAAGTCACTCGCAACCGCAGCCAGAGAGACCCAAAGCGGTTCAAGATGTTGACATGTCCCCTGAGGTATGATATGAATCTGATGGTGTTTGTGCAGCAGTTTTCATTTCACACATGTGTTTCCTATTTTATATAGGGATCATCATTTTGATACAGGAGGTTTACAATCATTTTTGTGTCCCTAGTCTTAAAACATCTGACATTTACATCAGCAAGTCCCACATACTGTTTGCTTTGGCTTCGAGGTACAGGGCTTCATTTACAGTGAGACAATTACCCATATTCCCCAAATACCATATGCTTATGGTTCAAGCGGTAGATGAAGTATGAGATTTCTGTTGCACACTCAGTAAAAAATGCGAAAACAAGACATTTTATAGATTTTGTACATTTTTATATAGCCATTTCCACTGCAGTGGTTATGTAAGTAACTGTCAAAATTTGTCAATCTAGCAGTAATTTAAAGGAAAACAGAAGCTGTGTGTACTGTGCACACGCATAGTAAGTGAAACTTCTTTGACTTTTGTCACAGAAATTGTATTTGTGTTGGTGATGTTTTAATTAAAAATCAAAATACAATTTCATTGACAAAACGCAAATAAATTTGACTTACAACGCGCGTGCTCGGCACACATCCCCTGTATTAGCTATTTGCACTACAGTAAGTGTGAATTCCTTGTGTGTATGTGTGTCAGTCATTGAGTGTTTGTGTATGTGTGTCAGTCAGTGTCTGTGTGTGTGTGTATGTGTGTCAGTCAGTGTGTGTGTGTGTCAGTCAGTGTGTGTGTATGTGTGTCAGTCAGTGTGTATGTGTGTCAGTGAGTGTGTATGTGTGTCAGTCAGTGTGTGTGTGACTGATACACACACACACACACACACACACACACACACCACCAACACCACCACACACACACACCACACACACACTGAACTCACCACAGTGTGGTGTGTGTGTGTGTGTTTGTGTTTTGTGGTGTGTGTGTGTGTTTGTGTGTGGTGTGTGTGTGTGTGTGTGTGTGTGTGTGTCAGTCAGTGTGTGTATGTATGTGTGTGTGTGTGTGTGTGTGTGTGTGTGTGTGTGTGTCAGTCAGTCAGTCAGTCAGTGTATGTATCTGTGCTGGTCAGTGTGTGTATCTGTGCCGGTCAGTGTGTGTATCTGTGCCAGTCAGTGTGTGTATGTGTGTGGGTCAGTGTGTGTGTGTCCTGCTGCAGCCAGCCCCCCCGACGACAAGTTAACAACCCGCCCTCCCTCACCGGACCGGAGCAGGAGCTTTTCCTTCCTCCTCCTGCCCCGTCTGGCGGTGCTGCGTGATAGAGGGAGATACTCGGTGCCACAACCGGCCGGGTCACCACACTCCCCCTCCCCACCCCCCTCCGCAATTCTGCGCACCACATGACCGGGGGGAGAGCTCCCATTGTCCGCGCATGCTAACCAGGAAGTGCCCGTGTCTGCCTGGTGCTGGAGGGCAAAGCGGAGGCCTCGGCTATCACAGCCGCCATGAGCTTGCCAGCGCTGCGGGAGTGGGAAGACCTGCAGGAGCACTACCAGGAGATCCAGGTCAGTGCGCTGCTGGGCCTGCACCCGCCGGGGGAAGATAGCGGCTGCGCGCCACCCCCTCCCCACTCCTCCAGCGGTGATTGGATGAGTCAGTGGCGCCATCACAACTGCGCATGCGCGGCATGGACGCGGGCAGCGAGCGGGGAACGGCGGCCGTTAGGAGCGACGCCGGTGGCTATCGCCGCCGCCGCATATGTCTGCGGCCGTGTGGGGGGTGTGGCGGCCATTAGGAGCGGCGGCAATATGTGACAGGAGACGTGCGGGGGGAGCGGCGTCCTTTACGTAACGTCACTTCCATTTCACATTTCGTCTCCCATCTCTCCAGTTTTGTCCCATCAGGACTAGGTGCCACTAAAGAAGTTTCACTTCAAAAAGTGAATAATTACAGTGAGTTACACTCCTCCTGTTCCAGCTATAAGCCTGCAACGCTTTATTCATTTTATGGCATTAACATTTTTATATACAAGCATTTTTAACTCCATTGCTGGAGGGAACTTTGAAAGCCCACCAGTACTAATGGGGTGACAGCCCAGGGTTGTAATTGGACATAATGTGTAAAAAATATCTTGTATTTTACATAAAAGGTATCACAGGCCACAAAGTACTCCCAGCACAACACCCTTCAATAAAACACCTTTTCAAAAGTGTTAAACTGGTCAATTAATTGTAAATCAGATTGTTCTTCAGTTCATCTTAGTTAGCTACTTTCTTATTCAGTCCTTTTGTCGCCCCTTTGGAAGGGAAAGCATATGCTAGGGATTAACTTCTTCCCCTTTCTTTCTGCCAGATAGTAACATGGTATACACTTAACCTTGCAGTATCTGTAGTCACAGCTGGACAACCTAAAATACTGGGATATAATATGTTCCGCCCAATATCTTAGAAACATTACATACAGATATGGAGGGATGATAGAACATGCATATCCTGTTATTAATTGGGGTTAATTAACCAATATCTGCTCCTGCAAAGTCTCTGTTTTGCAGCCAATCATTTCCTAAAGTTGTGTCATCCTTGGTAGCTGGCCTACAAATAACATTTTGTAAAGAATGTAACAATCTAATTGTCTTCCTCAAACAAATGTAAAGGATGAGAAGAAAAGAAAGCGCACACTTCCTGGTGCAAATAAAGTTTTACTAGGTTAAAATCACAGAAAAAAAAATCAATCAACAATACACTCACAAACATCCGGTCAGTTTAGGCAGTATGTGGTAATCCACAGATGCGTGCTGGAGTTGTGCAGGGTTGTCTTTGCGTGGGGATACTATGCCAGCTGTTACAGCGCGTCCGCTGCCTGCTTCCGCCCCCCCCCCAGGGGTTGGAGTGCCCTTCCGTGTCACGTGACGGCTTCAGACTGCGTCACCACGTGATCTCCTCAAGCTCCCCCTCCTCCGTAGGGCGTCGCAACAGCGCGGCACTTCCTATGGAAGGAAACCCTGCGCTCCCATGTACAGGCAACGTTTTCACTGATCATCAAATAGATGCCAGTAATAGCCTTCTTGTGGAGTTATTGGAATACATTACAGAATTGCAAAATGTAATCCAACTACAAGCTGTCTAAAGTGTAAGCCTAGATGGGTATGGGGTTATGTAAATAAACATACAGTTACTTAGAAACCCATACTATTTGTTTGGAACACAGGAGAAGAGTGTGTGAGGTCTTGAAGACTTATGTAGACTAGATATTTAATTACTACAATAAACATGAAGACTTGTGAAATCTTATACAAAGCTATAGCTAGAAAGTACAGTTCTGTTTGTACAACAAAATGCATTACAGCCTCCAATAAATGTACAATTGTGTACCAAAAAAAAGTGTTCTTTTCAAAGCAGCAGTACTGGAGTAAAATAATAAAACATAGCTAAAGTATGCAGCCATTTCCAAAAAAGCTAGCGTGTGCTCTGAAGAGCTTCTAGCTTTTAACTGGGTCATGTGGTTGTACATTATTTGGTAAAAATACTCTATACTAAAGGTTTTCTTTTCTCAACTCTTCTCCTGTTCTGACATTTTTTGCTTTGTCAGGAACCAAATATAATAAAAATTATATATAGATATCGATATCTATATCTAATTTTTTTTACCTTATAACAATGGCAGTGGCTATAAAGACAACGTTAAACCTAAAGTAATTACCGTGATAAATAGCCATTTTAAATAATATATTTTACAGCAAGCGTAATATCACAACACAGCTTTCATTTGCCCTACAAAGCCCATAGCGATAACTAATAGCAGTCTGCTTTAAACAAGTACGTTTAGTGTGTCTTAAATATGAAATGTAATGAGTGCTTCCTTTTCATATAATATACTGCTTCTATAATTGAAAGTATTAATTTGACATTTCCCTAATTCTTCCAGGGCCAGTACTTATATAACACATCCATTATGGGAGTGGATGGGCCCTGGTCCTGAGCCAAGGCAGCTGCCACTAGACTTTTCTAAATGCAATCTAAATTCAGTGATAAATTGTGCTCAAATCCCAGATAAGCTGTGCTTTATATATTTATTTGTTTATTTTAGCGGTGGTGGGCCTGGGGATTGGTAAAGACAAAAACACGTCTAATAACGTCAGACCATCTGCTGTATCAGGCTTTGCATTTTACAAAGCTTGGGATACAGGGGGAATACCCACCGAGTGTAACTTCACACAATGATCATTACTCTTATTAGTAGTCTTGACTTTTTCATAAGCCATCTCCTCTCCATTACTTTGTACCGTGCGTCTGAAAAAAGTCTTCCACAAAGGACAAACAAAACTCCCACGCAGTGTGGTTGATGTACAGTACTCTTGAAAATATGCTACTATATGAAGCAATCCTGGGCATAACTATACACTTTCTATTATCAACACATCTTCTGGTTAGAGAAGGTTAATTAGGGGTTGAGTGGCACGCCATATGGTCCTCGTGAACCAGATGTGCTTGTTTCAAAGAAACATAGTCCAAAAGTATAGTACACCTAATAAAGCAACCCAGTGTCCAGCTCAAATATTCTTATAAATCATCCAAAACCCACAGAGGAGTGGGTATCGTTTGGGGTGATACAAATGATGTACTCTTGATTCCTAGCCAGCAGGGAAACCCATAAAAGTTATGTGGTGTTGGGGCAAAAGTAGTTTCAAAGAAAACATACTGTAACTTTTATCGATCTGCAAGATTGATAAGATTGTCACTATAGCAACATATATTTTTACAGGGGGATTTTTGCACAAACTGCACTTTACTTGCAATCTTGTACGTTTTCCATAAACTCTTGAAATACTTCAGAGAACGTGTGCGCAGTTTAAAGTTACTGTACATCAGATTAACATGCTAATTTAATTATTAGAGTTTCTTCACTCGACCAGAAAGCCACAAGATGTTTCACAGCACATATTGAGCTACTGTAACTGCCTGACAAAACTACCGGTTTTCTCTCAAACACTTATGCTGAGTAACATTTAAAACTCCTAAACCTACAGAAACATATTTGCCACACATGATCGCCTACTAAGTGTTGACTGTGGATTAGTGCTTTAAAGGATTAAATGTTTAGCACTTTGCTGGTATTGCAACTATAAGCATATACTGTGCTTGCAAAGCTGCCTTTGACTTCTTGCAAAGAAAAACAAGGAAACCTTGAAAAAAATGTTGGGCTGGGAAGGACTTCAATACATTGTCGCATTATGCAGAGTATGTACATCAATATTTACATTGCAGAATTGGTTTTGTACAGCACTGTGGGTCTCTCCCAGTCCACTGACCCATATCCCTGACTGCTTTAAGCATGTCCATAAATAGATACATTTGTGGTATGCTTTTTAATTTAGTGATCATGGGGATTCATAGCTGGTAATCTGCTCACTTTTTGGGTTTATCTTTGGTAATGTTAGCACTCTCCAGGAGCTAGACACTTGGAAAGTGCCTCTTGTCTCATTACACTTTACGTTAAAAAAAAAAAAAAAAAAACTTTATTCTATCTTTATGGCTTTTGTTGTTTTGCCTGTCACGGTAGTCTATATAGGGCCATATTTACTCTAATTATAGGCCATCATTTTAAAGAAATAAGTTGCTGGTGGTGTTTCGTCATCTCCTGTCGGGCTTCCGTTGCTAGATGAATATTGCCTTGTTACATTTTTGTGTGTATCTGTTCAGACAAAGGGGAAATTCGCTAAAGCTTGATGGTAATTTTCAGTAGTTGTTGCTATTGGACTTTAGTGAATATGCCTTATGGTCTGTTTAAAGTATGCTCCTGGGAATGTACTGCTACATGAGAGCATCATGTGCTGCTCTAGTGATGGTCCAACACTGGAATGAGTTACAACCATTTGAGTAGTGGCGGGTCTGAATGGTTAAATCATAATACACACAGAGGCTGAATATGAATAATCTTCCCCGTATCTCTTCTTCAGGCTGAGACTCAGGACATGGAAACAACCCCTGTTCAAGGAACCCCTCAACCGGTACCAAGTACTAATGCTTCCAGGAGCCCTCGGCAGCGGCGGGCGCAGCAGCAGAGGAGGACTCCAGCCTCACCAGGCCTCATCCAGGTCCAACAGCGCGCTGGCAACGAAAGTAACACCGGATCAGCCGTGCTTATTGTTGTTCTGACATTAGCACTGGCAGCACTTATTTTCCGTAGAATATACCTGGCCAATGACTACATCTTTGACTATGAGCTCTAGTGTTTGGTTTGGTCTGAAAGGCATTGACTTGAATGCCTCATTAAACCATGTGCATCAGGTATGTTATGAGAACTGTTTACAGAAATAACTATTTGTATTCACCCCTTTTCATCTGCTTTAAATGACTGTTAATGCCTCAAGGTAGCTTACTTTTACTAGAGGGAGTTTTGGTAGCCGTATTTGTCCCGGAGGCATTTTAGGTTCATTGCTTGTTGTGATGCCTTTCAATAGATCAAGTGTGAGTTTTTAAGTATATCTAGTTGAACACAAGCTCTGGTATTCAACAGTGAGGCCTTGAAAGCCTGTGTGTAACTGTATATAAAGAAACCTTGTGTTAATTTATTTAGAGGTATCGCAACCAGCAACAAATCTTAATTATATAAAGAACAAACACAAATCCTTCTTCTAATTACTGATATTGATCTCTAATATTGTGATGGGTCATTTGGTAATATATATATATATATATATAATTTATATTTCCGCGCACACACCAATTATTTATTTACTTCTTGCCGTCTTTATGGTATATCTTTGGCAAAACAGCACAGCATTTTTGACATTTCGTTAACTGCAGCTGAATAATATGACGGTGTTATTATATACTGTAGCTGCACACTTTTATCTGTGAAACATTGAGGCATGTACTAACCTACATGTTGGTATCAATTTATACCTCAGAAAGGAGTTTTTAACCTCTTCCCTGTGCAGCGATAAGATGAGATTTAGCCATTTTCATAGATTTGTTAGTTTCTCAGGAAGAGGATAATTATAACCACTTTCAGTTGTTTCAGAACAAACCTACAGCTTAAAAGGTGTCAGAATTGAATATTCTCTTAAAAATGGGTCCAGAAATTGTTTAATGTAATTCTCGCTCTTGAGTTTGCAGCAACAAATAGTCTTCTTTCGATAACTTTAAATGTATATCTTGCTTTGTTTTATTTGAAGATCATTATCTAAGATGTTTATTCTTGCATTTGTTATATAAATGTACTATAATTAATTACCTAAAATTATTGTCCTCTACGAAATATACAAACGATGAATAAAAGAAGTTGTGGAGAGTTTTATTAATTCCAGTAACAACAAAATATATTGGAAAAAGCTACGGCAAAAACAAAAGCTTTGGTTAAACTTACATAATGGTGCTAAGCGGTTTAGAGTCCTGGTCCCTTATCCAATGAGCTATGAAGCCCGTATCTCCTCCTCAGCGAGCTATACTGCTTAACGATTTAGCAGTGATAGTGTCTTCACAGCACGATGTAGCAAGACTTGGACGGCAAGCGCCAGCGAAAAATCAAAGGTCTGCGGCGCTGGGGACAGTGTCTAGTTGCTATTGCGGTAGTGGAGGAGGGGGGTCCATGCTTCTCAATGGGACCCCCTGCTTCGTTAATCCTTACGGGCCACGACGAACGTAACGCAAACGCTAAGGTTTGCTACATCTGTATTTCATCACACATACACAGTGTTCGACAAACCTATACATTTGCACACCCCGGGCGAGTGGATTTAACATCGTGGCGAGCTCCTCTTGGCCCAAGCAGCACACGTGTGGTACTAGGTGGCGAGTAGATTTTTTTGTTCAGCGAGTAGATTTTTTGGTGATTTGTCGACCACTGCACATACAAGCAATAATTCAGAAGGTTCCATAATTGGTACAGACTCGTGTCATTTTAGGGGTATTTCTACAAATTTTGGGGGAAAATATTTGATTTGGATTAATGAGGCACACCAAGCTAGGCTTAAAAAAAATAAAAATAGGATTGAAGCAGGGTGTCTCCGAAGCTGAGCCGCGTCAATTTCAGCTTCGTGCCAGTAGCATCCCCGGCTGGGTTCACAATATGGTGCCTTAAGTTCTGCTGGCCAATAGGAAGTCACAGCGTGATCCCTTGTGTCTTCCTATTGGCCCACGTAATGTGGGAGCTTCAGCACCTACAGAGGTAAGTATCTCGAGAAGCAGGGGCCCCCCCTGAGCTGAAATCAACATAGTTCAGCTCCCAAGACGCCCTGCTTCAAGCCTATTAAAAAAGTATTGCCTGGCATGCTCCTTTAATTAAACTGGATTTATTTGCAATAATTCCATGTCCCCAAAAATTGTGAACTTTTTTTGTTTTGTTTTACTCTTGACTTCAAGGAGGATTTGTAGGCTGAACGGCTGCTTCGGACAATATAGAATAAAAGCCCTTAATCCACATCATCATCTACATCTATAAGGGGCAATTGCCTGTTTGCAGTTTTTGGGCTGCCCCAAACTAATGAGGTTTTTTATTTGCAGTTCTTTACAGTTACAGTTATTCTGACCACTACAACCTCAGGATTGTGGCAGAATCCTTTCCTCCCTTACCAATGGATGTTACTTCCTAACGCAAGTTGAGTCATATGATATAGTTCTTTTTGCTGTTATATTTTGGGTCTTAATATGCTGGTAAAGAATGTTACATGTTTGAGCCATTTGCACCAAACACGGGTACTTTTTTTGCATCATGTCAATTTGGGAGCAGTGAAATAGTGTGTATGCATCTTGCTAATCTTGCTGCTTCCACTTGGCGCAGAGGCTAATGCCACCTAAACCTGGCACATTAATTATGCTCGGAGAGATCAGGAAAACAGCACCTGTTACCGGCTCAACTTTTGATGCCTCTCATTATAATATTACTCTAACTCCTTGTATAACCATTCCCCAAAATGCTCATGGTGCAAGTGTAGCAAATTGGGGAGCAAAATTAAGTAAATAAAGCACCTTGATACCGTAACTCAGAGTAAAAAAAAAATGTAGCAATTTGTGCCAATTTTGGCTGAGTGTGTCAGTAAACTCCATGGTTCATATATTGATCTCCCTCTTTCCCCGACATCTATTAGTTGTTGCCAAAAGCACCTAGTGCTTCAATTCAGTATTTTCTCACTTTTTAAAGCATAATTGTTGGTGTCACATAAATCTAACCTATAGCCTAGTCAATGACGTAGGAGCTTGGAAGACATTTCTGTCCTTCATGCGACTGAAAGAGCTAGAAACATATGACTCTTAAGGGGCTATTCTGAACCAAGCGAAGCAGCAGTTCGGCCCAAACAGCCATATCGGTGGATCTAGAATAATACCCTTACAATGGCAACAAGATGGGATGCATGGGTTATATGTCATAATCTGACCCAGTTTCTTAGTAAATCAGCAGAATTATGGTGAGCTATTTTTATTTATTTACAGAGACAGCATTGTGCATTTGAAGTACGTGTATTTCCACTGACTATCGTGGATTTCTTATTAAAGTGTGCTCTTCAGAAATCCTTGACAACATTTTTACCCCCCAATAAAATGGATCAGACACCTTTTTGTTAAGTGTATCCGAGTTGATTAGGCACATCGGATGGTACTAGAGTTTTCTGGACAATTCTCAGCCTATAGAGGGCAGACCTCACACAGCAAACAAAGGTGTTCCACAGTTACTCCAAGCTGTTATCAATTCACCACACACAACCATGAACCGCATTCTGTTTGGGCATTATTCATTTTAAGGGCTTAGCTGAGAAGTTGGTTTCTTAATCCACCTGCACATTTGCAATACTTAAAAATATGAAAATGTGTGTGAAGTGCTGAGCACACTGACTGCAAAAACAAAATATCAGCACACATCCTGGTTATTTATATTAAAAAAAAAAAAATAACCAGGCAATTATACATTGAGTTTCCTCTCGTTTTCAAGTATGCCCTGGTCACAGATTTATAACAAAACATGGTTACATTAGAAGAACAGAGGTTATAATGTCAATTCACAGACATTTCATTGACAGATACTTGAAAAATTGGGTACAGGGGATAAAAGGGCTGGTGAGTTTCAGATTTGAAAGAGAGACGCTTGAACAGCAGCAAACGTCTCTCACCCTTTTAGCTGCGCTTCACTTGTGCCAAAGGCTGTCCCCTTTGGGGCGACGCAGATGTACATTGAAGGGATTCAGATTGAATGCTGCTGCGAATTCAAAGTTCTTTGTTCTCTTGGCTCATTAACATTCCAGTGGGTGGGGTTGACGTTCCACAAAGTACAAGCAAATGTTAGCCCTTAGCACGCTGGTCCTGTGCATAGGGGTGCAGCTCTTGGGGAGCTCCATCAGGAGTCCGCCTTTGGGGCGAAGCAGCTGTTGTAATGCTGCATCCAAAAAAATAAACAATGTGTAATATACAAAGGTCTTTTGTTGTATTCATTTAACTAAAAGATAAATATGCCACTTAATTGAAAAGCAAAACGTGGTATCCATGTTTATACTAAGCAGCAGTCCTGACCTGTATTATTTTTTTTTTTTTTTTTTTTTATACAATACAAAACCATGGAGTTTAACAGGTATTGAACTTCCACACATTTCCTCTCAATATTTGGGAAATCCCCTGGGACCATGCTACCTCTTGAGAAAATGACATGGTACATGTGTGTGAAGAGAGACTTTGGATATGTTGGTAGCTGAACGGGATCGGGTAGGGGGAGGGGGAAGGATGTTTCGCTCTAACAATGAATGTAGTGTAAAACTTTCTAGAATTGAATCCAGGTGCCACCTGAGGATCACAATGCAATTAGCTAGGGAATTAGGAGAGGGATTCTCTTTGCTGGTACATACCCTAAAAACGGCAAGCACTCAGCCATTCGACATCAAACGAGCCTGAGGAAGCCCTCATAGGGCGAAACGCGTAGCTCTGCATCCGTGACAGTCTGCAGCCATCACAGAGGAGCCAGAGGTGACATGGTAACTCTCCATCCGGACGCGGAGACAAGGGATCCCTTACCACTTACCACTGAGTGACTCCCCTTGCTGTTTGCATTTCCCTTGGAAGCAACAGTTGCTTCTTTGTTTTTAGCATTTATTCATTTTTATTTCTATTTTCATTGTATACCATTGTCTTTGTTTTATTGCTTATCCCCTAATAAAGTATACACCTTCCATAGACCTCAGTGTCCCATTGTCTATCTACACCCCTCACAACAGCACATAGGTTTCCACCATAGGAACTAGAAGCTTAAAGAAACTTCTACAAGTGTGTACTCACACTGGCCCGTGTGAGTATTTGGATTTATTTATTATTCTGCATCCCTTCCACCCACCTCAATTACCAGGTGAACCTTAGATCTATTTCCTGTACTCATCTGCAATCTGTTGCAAGATGGCCACAGACTCCTCCATCTGAAGACCTTATCAATCTTTGACCCGAGTGATAACAAGATACCGCTATAGGAGAACACTCACATTAGGCCGTGTGAGTGAGACATTATAATAACACCACCAATTTGCGATAATACATTGCCTCAGTCTCTCCCTATATCGCAGTTAATATTTACGTATCTGTATCTAACTGACTTTTAATTTTTATGGGAGATAAATTACCGTGAAGGAGCCACTCATACAAACAAAGAACATTCAAGAGACAGCGAGGAACGAAGACAGAAAGAAGAATCTGCATTCCAAAGGAAGATTCAGCAGTTAAAGAAACCTTGATGTGATAGAACTTACACAAGGCCGTGTAAATTATTTATTTATTTTTTCATCCACTTACACACTTAATTTCATGTGCGTCTCCCACCCCAGGAGTTTACTTCGTAGACTGACGGTTCAATAGAGGTGTTTGCACCACATTGATCATCAGTGAAAGAAAATACACCTTCAACCTACCTTTCCTCATACTGTGCTCCCCCATTTCTCCTTGTGTTCACATACTCTAAAAAGGAAGGTGGCCATACAGGCCAACAACATTACATTAGAAGAAAACTATATCGGTGGTCTATAGAGGCAGAAAAACAGTATGTTTAAATTTGAAACCTAACCAGTAGTACAATTTGGCTAATAAGGGCTAATGCCAAATTGTGAAACCTGACAATAAAATGGTAGCAAGCACTTGGAATTGTATTGTATGTCTTTATTTATATAGCGTCAAAAGTGTACTCAGCGCTTCACAAAGAATACAATACAGGGAATTATAATACATTAAGCACAGCAAAATCAGACAATAGGAAGGAAATCCCTGCCCCGAAGCGCTTACAATCTAAGAGGTATGATGGTAGACTTACAGAGACAGCAGGTGAGGGAAGAAGTGCTGTAGATGGCAATGCTTGGTCACAATGGGTGGTAGGAGTGACTGGGTGTGGGACAATAGCCATGAGGATGCTATTATTCATAGGAGGCTATTAGGATGCTTGATTTGTGGGGCAAGTTTTAAGGTTGGTCAGGATTAAATTAGAACGTTAACAGCATTTGCATGGTTGGAGATGGCAGGGAGGTGTGAGTGAGAGCAGGTGTGTATGTCTGGGTTCAGGATTAGGAGAGATATCCCCAGCAGCAGGAAAAAGTAGAAAGAGGGTGGGAATAGAGGATTTGTGGGGGGTGCTTTTTATTGAAGGGTAAATAAGTTGTTGGGAAAGAGCTGTATAAATAATGGTGCAGTGTGTGGCCACATGCAGAGGTGGAGGGGAAGAGGGATTAAGAAATGTGGAGAGGAGGGGTGTGGGGAAGTTGGAGAGAACATTAATGTTTAGAAAGATGTGAGGAGACATTAAACAGAAAAAGCAATATGGAGGGCATAGTGAGATGCAGGTGGAGAAACGAAACCAGGTTATTGGAGGATAGGAAGAGTACAAATTATAAAGTGCTGCTAATAACGAGCTATAAAAAATATTTTACTGACCCATAAGGTAAAACTAACGTGAACTAAAGAATAAAACAGCTGCAATAGCAGACGGTTAAAACAATGTGAGAGGAGGGGTGTGGCCGGGAAGCTGTGCAGTCGCACATTACCTCGACTCCGCAGACACCCGCAGTATATTAGCATAAAAATGGGGAGAAATAAACATAACAAACAAAGCAAATCATAAGAACAAACAGCGCAAACTTTGGTGCTCCTCCAGAGACCTGACTTGAAGGTGAAAAACAGGTAATCGACCGGAGACTTAGCCCCACGAGTGACCTAAAAATGCCGCCGGCCAGCACGGCTGCACTAAACTAAATGCCAGGACAGCCACCTTACACGGAATAGCAGCTGAGGCTTTGCTGAAACGATGAGCCAGGTAAACTGGACACTGGAGTCATGCGTGGGGCGCAGCAAACTTACCACTTGATGACCGGGGCCAGTGGTGGTGGGAGCAGGAGGGAGGCGGCTAAATTAGGGCTCTGGCATGTGTTGGCGCGGCAGCAAAATGGCCACCGCGGGCCTGTAAAGAGGTGGAGGTGAAATGGCCAAACGTGAGTCGGAGGCAACCGTCTTGTTCCTGAGACCCCTGCGGAACTGCTGCTGCTGCTGGTGGAACTGCCTTTCCTTCGCAGCTCAGCCCGGTGGATCGAGCGAGTCGGAGCGGAGCCTGTGGAACAACCCAGACCAACAGATAGCAGGAGATCACCCAGCTTATGCTCCGCTGGTGAGTGGACCGCCGCCAAATAAGAAAGCATCCCAATCAGATAAGCACACGAGAGAGAGACTAACGAGCCAGGGCTCCCAAGACTAGCAGATCTCATACCTTGATGGTGTGCTGGTTGCAGGGGTGCTCTGAAACCAAACGCACAAACATAGGAACACCTGTAATAATCTGTTAACTATTGAATATATATTATATTATATATGACTAAAATCAAGAATCCAATTACCCATTAAAAACATCTGGAAAGAGGGTGCATGTGCAATGCGGAGCCACGCAGATGTGGCTTAATACTGCGCCGTTCCCAGGAGACCCACAATAGCGGCTAAATGAGATGAAAAGCCCCTAAATCAAGCCCAAAATACAAAGCTTCGTTAGCGGAATAGCCAGTGCCCATAATCATGCCCCCCAAAATTAAAAAATAAATGGTATACAATGATGTGCCAAAAGCACGCTCAAAGTGAACGTTCCATATGGATTTGCTCCATATAGTAGTAGACTGAGAGGCGATGAAACCACACTCCCAATGACCATATACCAGCACTGGAGGCGGGTGTCCGGAAGATGATGCGATTGCTGAGATCGAGGCCACTCCGCCAGCTGAATAAATTGCTATATGCAGCTGAACTGTTCAGTAACGCTGGCCGGGACGATGACCATCTGCTAACCAGAGACGGAGAAAGAGAACAGACTGCTATATGTTACGCAGGTTTTCAGTTAGTTTAGACTATAGTCTATAGTAAGGTTGATGCTTGATTGTTTTGGGTAATTATACAACTAAGGGGTGCAGATGAATATAAAAACAGTTCAGTAAAGCTGTACAAGCCAGGTCGTGGTGTTTTCCAACATCGGTGGGGAAGATGCCCAGAGGTTGCGGAAACGACCATATGATCTCACAAATGTTGGCCCGGACCACACATGAGGTAGAAGTAGGATGAGCTGCGGTAAGCTTCTCCCTGACCTGAGGTATCGTGAGCTGAATCAGTTTGTATAAATCTGCACCCTAGATATACAAGATAAAAGGAGGCCTGTGTGTTTAGTGGGCCTCCTGGGACGCACGAGTGCTGCTGGATGCGTGAGTATCGCGTTGCTGTGTTACCCCCTTTTTTTCTAACATGTTTCTTTGTTATATGCATAAGTTCTTTTGTTTCTGTACCACAGATATGGTACCAACGGACCCAAGCCCTCCTGATTTTCCAGGGGGATTTGGGTATTTGCTTTATGTTATATGTGTAACGGGTATTCCCCCACCCTATCGCAGATTATACTGTGAGTGCGGAGAAACATACAATGTTACCATAGGTGTGGTGCATTACCTGTTGGCTCGCAGGAGGGCTGAGCTTCCGCCACGGGGAACCTGGGGCCATTATACTAGGGGTACTCACTTACAGCGATGCAGCGCCTCCACCTGCGATGGCTCCCACCAGAGGGGGAGTGGTTCCTCGCAGGACAATCAATAATACCATACACAGCATGTATATTAATCATAACCTTTTACTAACATGCAAGACATCTATATCACATCAATACCTTAATAACCTGTGTCCCTCTCTAGAGGAGACACTTACGGCGTCGCGCAGGACGCTTTCCCAACACCAGGTGGTCCCACCCAGTGTCCCGAGAATCCCCACCCAATGTCCCGCACTCTTGGAGAGGACGTGGGTGACTGCGCAGTCACTATTTATACTAGGGGCCCGTTGGTGCACTTGTGTATTACTCCCGTGCTCGGATCTCCAACTGGCTTCACAAAGGATCAGTCGTGTGATGGTTCCGTCTGATCCCACACCGGACTCCTTGCACGCGGACCGCCAGGGGCGATCCCAACCTGGAAACAGTCTCTGAGGACCCCAACTTGGATCCGAACCTCTTAGCAGGAACCGCAGCGTCCGCTGTGTCCCTATCTACTCTACCCTACTGTGACAGGATCCCTAACATAGGACCTGTCCCTACAGCACTAAATGACACGCGCAATACTATAGGCCGTCCCTACAGCACAGCAACCTGTAATGGCTTTGGGGGAAACTCCTAGGGCCTGTAGGGGTAGCCTATCTTATGCAGGGGTCCTTGACCCCCTGCACCCGCACTACCTCCTCCCGAACTACCCAAGTCCCCTCAGCCTCACGATTACCTAACGGGTCCCAGTGCCTACAGCAGCAAGCTGTAGCTCACTGGATGCTGGCAGCCAACGTGCTGCGCAACAAGGTGCCTGTCTGTCAGACCTCACAGCACTGACGGCCGTGACCCTGACAATGCAGAACTACACTAAGGGCAGCGTCCCTATTTTGGGCCTCCCTCAGCACTTACCCACTAACCTAGTGGGGAATTGGGGCCTACCTGGGGTGTGAGTACCTATATGGATGCAGGAGCTGCACTCGCTCCCCGCACCCTTCCTTCCCTCACAGCTCCCTGACTCCAACTTGCAAACCTGAGTGACAGGGTCCCTACACCTAGGGCAGTCCCTGGCAACACTCACTATTTTGGGGTACTTAGCTACCTCGGGCCCTGGGGGTGCTGGCCTAGTGCAGGGAGTCCCTGACTCCCGTACCCTACCTCCTTCCATGGGCTGCTCCTGTCTCTGACTGCCCAACGTGCTGCAAGCCCGCGAATTGTATCCACTTGCCTCTGCAGACTTCCTAAGCCCTATTGGCTCCCTGGTATCACGTGGGACACGCAAAGGCTCATGGGACACGTAGTCCCAGCTTATAGCCTCCCCTGGTAGGCTATGGCTTTGCGGGCTTTTCCTCCTCTCTTCTGCGCATGCGCGAGCTGTCTGGAGTTCCCTCAACCTTTCCCTGCCTAGCCTCACGCTCGTGCGACTCCTACCTAACTCTGGGGCCCTACCTGCGCATGCGCGACCACTACGCATGCGCGAGCTAAAGGCCAATGGCGGCGCGCTTGCCGCCCGGCTTCGAGAGTGCCGGAATCCTCGTGACGCGCGTGCGGCCTTGGCAACCGGTCGCACGCGTCCCCGGCAACCCCCGAGCCGGGACCTGACCACCCTCACCTCCCGCAGCGCCCGACGGGGCCGCCACCAGACCCGGCGGCACCAGCGATCGGCAGAGAGGTGAGGGGGGCACTGGCACTCCGGGGAGACCTGGCCACATATGTAAATTAGAACCCTATGAAGGGATCCCTATAGGATGGAGGGGGGAGGGGAATGAAACAAATAATGAACTTAATGGAATAGAGGAGGATACAAGGTGGTATGGAGGTAGAATGGGGGCAAGTGCGAGTTTGACAAGCAGTGAGACACCCATAGTAAATAGAGATAATACTAGAAAACTTCTAAAGACTAAACCAAGTGGGCGCAGAAAGGAAGGAGCAGATAAGATAATAGTACAGGCTGAAAAAAAAACTTAAAAGTATGCTTGCTAATGCAAGAAGCCTGACAGATAAAATGGGGGAGCTTGAATTAATAGCTGCAAGGGAGCAGTATGATATCATAGGCATTACTGAAACATGGTGGGATTAAACTCATGACTGGACAGTTAATTTAGAGAGTTATTCCCTTTTTCGGAAGGATCGAACAAATAGAAGGGGAGGTGGAGTATGTTTATATGTTAAACCGGATCTAAAACCTATTATAACGGATGATGTCTATGAAGGGAATGATGAAAATGTAGAGACTTTGTTGATAGAAATTAGCAGTGGAGGTAAAAGTATAAAGAAAATGTTTGTGGGAATATGCTATAAACCACCAAATATCTGTGAGATTGAGGAAGCTAAAATACTTTTGCAAATGGAGAAGGCATCAAAACTGGGTCATGTTTGCATAATGAGGGATTTTAATTATCCAGACATAGACTGGGGCAATGAGATTAGCGTTACAACAAAAGGAAACAGGTTTTTGGGGGTGCTTAAAGACAATTATATGACCCAAATTATTGAGGAACCAACCAGGAGAGGGGCAGTACTGGATTTGGTCATATCAAACAATGTAGTAACAAATATTCAAGTCCTGTAACATTTGGGTAACAGTGATCATAACATGGTCTCATTTGAAATAAATTATCAAAAAAACAGATTACTTGGGTTCAACAAAGACCTTCAACTTTAGAAAGGCAGATTTTAATAAACTGAGGTCTAATCTACAAGTAATACACTGGGATGACGTTTTTGCAGGGAAAAATGTAGAAGATAAATGGCCAGTCTTTAAAACATTGTTAGTAAAGCACACTTATCAGTGTATACCCTTGGGTAATAAGTATAAAAGAAATAAGTCAAAACCAATATGGCTAAATAAACAGGTAGGAGAGGAAATGGACAAGAAGAGGAAGGCGTTTAGATTCTTTAAGCCAGAAGGGACGGAGACATCGTATCAGAATTATAAGGAATGTAACAAAAATTGCAAAAGGGCAATCAAATTAGCAAAAATGGATAATGAAAAAAGGATTGCAATAGAAAATAAGATCAACCCTAAAAAGTTCTTTAAGTACCTTAATAACAAAAAAAATGAGAAAAGAAAATATAGGACCCTTTCAGTGTGAGATGGGTAGGCAGGTTATTGGAGATATTGAAAAAGCAGAGGTATTAAACAAATTCTTTGCCTCTGTGTTTACGAGGGAAGAATCAAGTTCAATAGTAGTGCCGCAGGAGGAAGCCACAACCTCCATATTAATTAACAATTGGTTAACTGAGGAAGAAGTTCATAAGCGACTTGAAAAATTTAAAGTAAATAAGGCACCTGGCCCCGATGGCATACATCCAAGAGTTCTCAAGGAGTTAAGCTCAGTAATAGCCAAACAATTATATTTAATATTCAAGGACTCCATTTCCACAGGCTCAGTACCACAAGATTGGCGTAAAGCAGACGTGGTGCCTATATTTAAAAAGGGAGCTAGATCACAACCGGGAAATTACAGACCTGTAAGCCTGACTTCAATAGTGGGGAAACTACTTGGAGATTTAATACAGGATAATATTCAGGAATACCTAATGAAAAAAAAAATTATTAGTAATAGTCAGCATGGATTTATGAAGGATAGATCATGCCAAACTAACCTTATTTGTTTCTTTGAGGAGGTAAGTAGGAATTTGGACCAGGGTAATGCAGTTGATGTGGTCTACTTAGATTTTGCAAAGGCTTTTGATACGGTTTCACACAAGAGGTTGGTGTACAAAATAAAGAAAATTGGACTCAGTAATAATATATGCACCTGGATTGAAAACTGGTTAAAGGACAGACAACAGAGGGTTTTCATAAATGGAACTTTTTCATGTTGGGCTAAAGTCGTGAGTGGAGTACCTCAGGGATCGGTACGGGACCCCTGCTTTTTAACTTGTTTATTAATGACCTTGAGGTTGGCATTGTGAGCAAAGTCTCCATCTTTGCTGATGATACTAAATTGTGTAAGGTAATAGAATCAGAGCAGTATGTAATTTCTCTTCAGAAGGACTTGGAGAGACTGGAAACGTGGGCAGGTAAATGGCAGACGAGGTTTAATACAGATAAATGTAAGGTTATGCATTTGGGATACAAGAATAAAAAGGCGACTTACAAATTAAATGGAGATATATTGGGGGAATCCTTGATGGAGAAGGATTTAGGAGTTCTTGTAGACAGCAGGCTTAGCAATAGGGCCCAAAGTCATGCAGTAGCTGCAAAGGCAAACAAGATCTTATCTTGCATCAAACGGGCAATGGATGGAAGGGAAGTAAACATAATTATGCTCTTTTACAAAGCATTAGTAAGACCACACCTTGAATATGGAGTACAATTTAGGGCACCAATCCTAAGAAAAGACATTATGGAACTAGAGAGAGTGCAGAGAAGAGCCACCAAATTAATAAAGGGGATGGACAATCTAACTTATGAGGAGAGGCTAGCTAAATTAGATTTATTTACATTAGAAAAGAGTTGTCTAAGAGGGGATATGATAACTATATACAAATATATTCGGGGGCAGTACAGGGAGCTCTCAAAAGAACTGTTCATCCCACAGGCAGTACAAAGGACTCGGGCCATCCCTTAAGGTTGGAGGAAAGGAGATTTCACCAGCAACAAAGGAAAGGGTTCTTTACAGTATGGGCAGTTAAAATGTGGAATTCATTACCCATGGAGACTGTGATGGCAGATACAATAGATTTATTCAAAAAAAGGTTGGACATCTTTTTAGATGGGAAATACCAAATAAGTATACATGGGAAGGATGTTGATCCAGGGATTAATCCGATTGCCAATTCTTGGAGTCAGGAAGGAATTTATTTTTCCCCTTATGAGATATCATTGGATGATATGTCACTGGGTTTTTTTGTTTGCCTTCCTCTGGATCAATGAGTAAGTATAGATATAGGATAAAGTATCTGTTGTCTAAATTTAGTATAGGTTAAACTTGATGGACGTACGTCTTTTTTTCAACCTCATCTACTACTACTACTACTACTATGTAACTACTATGAACATTTGCCTGAATTTAAAACAAAAGATAAAGAAATCCAGACCAAAATAGAAAAAGCAGAAGAGACTGTAATTTCCATTAAACAAAATAAATTTAAGAGGGATAAGGAGGATTGCATAAAAGATCAAGTCAGGAATTGGCCAAATCCAAAACCAGAAGTTAAAGAAGTCAGAGAAAACGATCCTCAACTGACAAAACCAATTAATGAGGCTATTAAGATACATTTTAAACCACATTATGATTTGAAATATAGAGATCGGTCTTGTGATACAAGATCCCCTGATTTCCTGGAATAAAAATTCCAAATAGCAGGAGAACAATTACAATCATTATGGTAATAAGAGATTCCAGAAACCTAAAGGGAAACATTATCTAGGGGAAAACTACTAGCAGAAACCGTATTATCAAAAACCATACTACTCCAAACATAAACAAGAACCCCATTTCTATCCAACTAAAGATAGGGGTGATAGAGATCGATATAAACCCAATGAGGTACCATGGAAAGGATATAAGTCTAAGGTTTACAAAAGTCATGGGCACACATCCGGACCAACAAGACCACTAGGTCCCCCAGAAGCCCAGAAGGGTGTTGTTTAGGCACCTCTCAGATTCTTCTTTTTTAGGAGAAATGGAGACCATGGATCAGATAAAACCTATAGAAGGAGACAAGCAGAAAAATCCATGGCTCCATTCGAACAGGTATTCTTCCCTAAAAGAACTATCTCAGGTAGCATCACCTCTAAGGAGGAAAAGAAAAAGCGGAGAGGGACCAGAGGGGGGAGACGGCGGTACTCGAAAAAGAATGAAATAGTAGAACCAACAGGGATATTTAATATCAGCAATATGCCGTTATCTAAAGACCACATTTCTGTGCTCAGCAAAGGGTTACATTTTGCCCCTAATTTAGGATATAACTCTTTTAAACTTTTTATTGATGCCCATAAATATCTTAGAAAATTAACTCTGAAAATTTATTTTTTTAAACAAAATATAGGAGGTAATAATTTTACCAAAAATAAAAAAGATGTACAATTTCAGTTTATTCATTCAAACCTAAAACCTAATTCAACTTTTTTCCCCTCACTTTTGTAAAGGCAATTTTGTAGGAACTTTAATCCAGATGGTTATGAATGATTTTGAATAATTGCAGCATGATAGTTCCAAGAAAAAGTATAATATTAGTAAAGAAGAACATCAAGCATTGAAGGAATTACAATCAAATCAAGATTTTGTGATAAATCAGACAGATAAGGGAGGAAGAATATTTATTATATCTAGGGAATATTATCTAAAAGGAGCGAATAGAATATTGGGAGACGTACAAACTTTTGGACAGGGATCCAACAGTGAGTTTCCAGAGAAAACTGGAAACATTACTCCAAAAAGGGAGAACTTGCGGAGTTATTAATAACTCTGAGTTTCAGTACCTGTACAACAAGTTCCCCAGACTGCAAATATTCTATTTTATTCCCAAAATTCACAGGAATCTGGAAAGTCCACCCGGCAGACCTATAATATCGTGAATCAGTTCTATTTCCCAAAATCTGTTGAAGTATATAGATTGTTTTCTCTAGGGTTATGTGATAAAACCTCCCTCTTCCTTGAGGGATATGACCTAAGTGATTCATATCTTTGACCAAATGGACTGGGAGGAGGACTTTCTGTTGAAATACATGCCATGTGACTGCTCTTTATACGAGCATTAATCACGCTAAAGGTTTAAAAGCTATAGAACGCATATTGAGGAAAGATAATTCTCTTACAGAAGAGCAAGTTATGTTTCTGATTTTAGGAATAGAATTTATCCTTAAAAACAATTATTTTTGGTTTGATGAGAAATATTATTTACAGATATGTGGTACTGTGATGGACACCAGGTTCGCACCAAGCTACGCCAACCTTTTCATGGGTGCCCAGGAGGAGGACCATGTTTGGGTTAAGGGTGTGCTTGGTGCGGGCCTGCTACATTGGCATCGCTACATAGATGATGTGGTCTGTGTATGGAGAGGAAGAGAAGACGAGGCTATCAGTTTTATAGAACATTTAGACTGTTATGAATTTAATTTGAAGTTCACTTGCAGTATTAGTAAGACTGCTGTCCAATTCCTCGATCTACATCTCTATGTTGAGAACCAAAAGGTTAATTGCAACACATACTTTAAACCAGTGGACTGCAACGCATCGAACTAGCTGTCACCATAGGGACTGGCTTGATAACATTCCCTATTGTCAGCTACGTAGAATTAAATGGAACTGTACATCTGATAACATTTGTCTTGAACAATCTTCACTCTTAAAACAGAGATTTTTAGAGAACAAATAAAATATGATGAAAGACTGCTGGACAATGCTATCCAAAAAAATTACTGAGACAGAGAGAAAAGAGCGTTTGAAAACTAAAACACAGGATAAAAGAAAATAAAAGAAAGAATGGGCAACTGAATTCCGTTTCTTACTCAGTACAATACGTAATCTGGTCAAATTAAAAGCATTTTAAATCGTCACTGGAAAATTTAAAAACGACCCCGTTTTAAAAGAGTTCATACCACATAGACCTCAGATAGTTTTCTCAAAAGATCTCTCAATTCAGGGACCCACTCCAACCAGGTGGTTACAATGATCGAACCTCCTGAGACTGAACTGTAGGAAAGTGGCATCCCGGAGCAGTTACCTGTGCCTATTTTCCAAAGCATACCTGCTGTTACTGAACCACGGAAGCAAAGACTTATCTTTAACCTTGGGGATCCTCTCCCTGACATCCCTCTGTCCATAATACTGAGGAGAAAAAATATAAAGATGCTGCACGCCGCAGGGGACAACCACACAGATTTGCTCAGTTGATGTTCCAGCATTATGGGCCTTCCACACTTTATACCGAGTGGCACCGAAAGTGAACTTTGATGGATTGCGTGATAAGAAGGCTATACCGAGCAATTTGAAGCATGCCATTTTAGATGCTCTTCAGAAGCAATATAAATACACAACTGCAGAATTCAAGAACATCAAAGACACAATAAATTAACTATTAAGGCATCTAAGGACTGGAGTGGAGTAATCAATGACATATTAAAGCTAGAGTCGTTTGGGTGGGCAGTTTAGTAAGTCATGTTGTTGTTTTCATGTGACAGAACATCAATATTGGATCATTAAGGTAACATCTTCTTTTTCTGTATTTCTTTGCGCTGTAGATCCTGCATGCATGTGCAATAATTCAATGGAAAGTAGATGCGTTTCATTCAGTAGGCATCATAGAGCATGCATGTTCGCCGGTGTACCTACAGAGCAACAGTGTATTTCATTAATGCACGTGCGTTAGCGTACAGGTGGAAGTGCACAAGAGACAGCCAGGGAATGTTGGTGTGAGATTGGATTTTTTAGAGAAGTCTTTGATATTTATGTACCACTACAAAGTAATAAATATTATTATGAAACATTCACTAATGTGTCTTTAGTTTTCTTGCATTGAGAGAGGAATTGGGAAGAGGTGGTTGTGGTGTCTTAAGAACAACTGGCGCTCTTCTTACACAGTACTAGAAAGTATGTGTATGATCGTAGCAATCGCCTCACTGTACATAGAATTGAGCTTACCTACACACTAGCATCACCTATTGTTAATTCAAAGAACTAAGGAAACCGCAAAATACCACGGGGAAGCTACAGTCACAGGGCCGTGACATGTAAAGAAGTGCCAAGGTATTTCACTTGTTTGATACAAGGAAAACTAGTTGTTGCACTACTCTATTCCTCAAGAGATAAACGAATAGATCTAATAAAAAGTGATATATTATATAAAACAAAAAGTGTATAATATCCGTATTACTACCTGTGACGGTAGGGGGTAGCCAGGCTATTCAATAAAGGTTAAGCCCATCTGGTTACCCCTGAAAACCGTGGGTCCCTGGCAGCTGCATAGCACCATAAGCCAGGGGCCATGTAATGTAACATGCGAAAGTTAAAGTGACCCCTGCTTTTCCACTTTTTATGTTCCCTTTGTCCCAGAGTCCTGAAACTTCAGGAGTGTAAGTCTTGGGTGGGATATTTGGGTAGAAATGCAGTTATTTTGTTTGCAGGAGTTCGGGGGCCAAAGTTACTGGTAGTCCCTTAATTCTCCCTGGCGTGCAGGCATGATTTGCCGGTATGCGGGTTGAATTACACGGGGGATACCCAGTGTCCCCCAGACTCCTGGTTTTCAAGCCCAGATGTCCCCAACCCATCTCTCTCTCAGGTATGGGTCTCCCCAAGTTATACTATGTATTAAGATATGTTTAATCATGTTTGGTGCATTTACTGTAAATGTAAGTTCAGTCAGCCCGGGCATTCACATTGGTGCTGGGATGTCTGTATAGACATCGGAATTTCAAAGGTGGGAGGATGTCCAAAGGTGACTAAACCATTTGGGGTGTGAAGGAGGGCGAATTGCCAGGTCCGGAGAACAAAGGGCATCCTGTGGGGATACCTTTTGAGTCTGCCAGGCCTGGCGGAGCCTGCTCAGCGGGTGGCAATGAGTTAGCCAGGGGAGATGCAGCTTGTAGGCGCATATTTCCCACCCACTCGGCTTTTCGTACCGGCTTGGCATGCCTCCTCCTCTGACATCAGCCAAGAAACAAGCCCCTGTTTCTATTGGCTGGTGGGAGGGAATTCCCACACTCTGATTGGTCACTCCTCCTACTTCCATGCTGAAGATAGAACAGCGGAAGGTATGTAAAAAGGTGCCCCAGTCAAAGAACCAGACGATCCTGTGACTTGGGCCGGTGATGCAAAGGCGGGCTTTTCAAAGTTGCTTTGTTGCAAATAGCAGAGCAGCCGGCTTCATTTTTGGAGCTAGGAAAGCCTGCCTAGCTGAGGCTAAGTCAGACGCAAGGTCCAAGTTCTCGTTTTAGAACGTAGCGGTCATGGCTAAGGTTTTTAGCCGAAATAAGGACCAGGAAGCCCGGGTGGATATCCAGGTCAGAGTAAGTCTTCCGAAGCAGGCACCCTGCCCCTATTTCACCCCCAGACCCTCAGTAAGTGTGTATTTCGTCTGTAATTTGTATTTCATTTGTGTGTACGTGGGTTTACCCGAATAAACCTCATTCTATTCCACTACCTTGTTTTGCCTAGTGACTGATCCCGGTATGAAACTGTTAAAAGTCCTGGTCTCCTGTGACACTACCAAAAATAATAAATAATACGACCTGAACCCAATAATATATCCTATAACAGTCAAACTGAATATTACAACATTAACACCACTCCTGGTGCAGCACTCAAAGTTTGCCCTCCATGGTAGGAAAATATGTGTCCAAAAAGTTCCAGAGTACAGACTGTACAAAGACAAATACACATTAAACACTAAAGGGACAAAAAGTTAAAAATGGGACGAGAGGAAAAGAGAGGAGAACCAATAGTGTGATATGTTACATAAAAATAATATATTGATCAAATACAATGGTCTCACTCACAAATTCACAAATCTTTAAGGCATGGTATAGGTGCACTCTCCAGGATAGTGGAGCCTAGCAGTTTTACTCAGGTCGCACACAGGGGGTTAGTGGACTCAGTCGAACTGCATATTCTACTTCCTCAGAGTGCTGGTCGGGGTTTAACCCAAGCTGGGTTCCTGGCCGTAAACGCTTACGCAGCATACGCATGTGTACTCTGTGCTCCTAAGCATCCTTCCCAGAGCGCTGCTCTGATGCCATGAGCATTGCCTTGGAACCGCTCTCTGGTTGGACCCATACTTTCTCAGTCCTACGTCTTTCACCAATCAAGTTGGCTTCATCAGAGCGTGATGCCTTAGTTCTCCTCTCAAATATTTATCGTCCCGTCAATGATTAGAGAGCTCTTC
This sequence comes from Ascaphus truei, assembly GCA_036426205.1. Classification (NCBI taxonomy): domain Eukaryota; kingdom Metazoa; phylum Chordata; class Amphibia; order Anura; family Ascaphidae; genus Ascaphus; species Ascaphus truei. The sequence goes on along the minus strand of CM071570.1, from coordinate 139,126,508 downwards.
CCACCATGGGATCAATATAATAGTTCCATACAATGGCATATATATATATATATATATATATATATATATATATATATATATATATATATATCCTCTGTCTACATATGCTACATTTATAATACATACAATAACATATATATAAAATACTTGTGTACAAAAGATTAGCTATTACTATAGAACTCAGCCAATGGGTAACCCCCATATAATACTATTTTAAAATATCTATCAAATACATGAAAAAAGGTCACAGTACATACCTAAGAATACAGTAACTAATATAATTCAAAGAAAACAGCCTAGATCTAGTCCTATGTTCAAGCCACAGGGAACCAGAGTCTTAATAGTGTGGATACGTTGCGTTTCTTTCTGGAATAATGTATTCAGACTGTTCCCATCTCACCAGTCTGGATCTATTTTTTCTATAACTGAAAAGAGTAAACTCTCAGGGTTCTGATTATGTTTTATTTTAAAGTGTTTTTTTTTTTTTAATCGTTTGTCCCTTTAGTGTTTAATGAGTACAGTCTGTTTATCTATATGTTCCTCCGCACTGAGTAGTGCACTCTCTCTGGAACTTTAATTTTACTTATCTACCTGCTGTCACGGGGGACAGTAAATCTTACTACAGTACATCTGTATCTCTCCACATGTTGTATACAGTAGATGAGTGTTTTAGGAGGTACTGTATATAAGTCAATAGACTACTAAATAGAATGGTTCCCCTCGCTTGAAAATGTCTAACTTTGCTTCCACTTTTGCGAAATTTCTCCCTAAATTTTTTTGGCTGAAAATTTCTAGCAAACGCTTTTTGAAATTTGTAATTGTTTGCAAAATGTGAACAAAATATTTGCACATCTCTACTTGAAATATATTTTATAGATACTAGAATGACTAGTGGGTAAATTGCTCTCAATACTGTAACACTATAATGTATGTTTCTGATACTATCATCCTCCAAACTATATATATTATATTATATTATATTATATTATATATATATATATGTAAACACAAAAAAGAAAACCTCTAAGGTAGCACTCAGACAAATGTTTGCAAAGAATAAAAGGGGTACTTTAATTAAATTAGAAAAAAATAACAGACATACAAACAACTAACTGGAGAGCCTGCCTGACTAATGAATAATGAAAAAACCAATGGACAAAGAAAAACAAAAAAAACATAGAATGCAACATATAATAATGGACCCAAAAAGATATAATGCCCTTATGAAACTAGCTTACTGTGGGGACAGAAGTTCCCACAATAAGGCAATATGGACCGGCCGGTCACCACATGTATAAGAAACCATAGAGCATCACAGGTCTACACATATAAGCATGATAAAAATTCTTACAGAAAATAACATAAGTGTTATACTGATAGCAGTAAAAAATATCACTAGCAAGGTGTAAACCTATTGCAACTCAGGTAATGCTAGGGCAAAGGAGACATAAAGGTATGTATATTTAGTGACCCAAATACATATATCAAAGCAGATGGGAAACAAAAACAGGGAGGGATATAATAACCCAAGATACTCAGCTCCTTGATGTAAAGATACTGCATACAAAGATCAGCACAGCACTGTCCACTGGAAAAGTCCAAAAATATAGGACTTAGTTGGTTGTCCAAAATAGGGCAAAGGCAGGCAGGATCAACAGCAGCAAAAATTAAAATTAGCCCACTAACGCGTTTCGGCAACTGAGCCTTCCTCACGAGTGGTACTAAGGCTATGTGGCAGGGGCATTTAAATAGTAAGCCGACAATTGCAAAATTCGCGCCAAAAAACACATGAAGCACATATAATCAATTTCATTACTTGATACAAGCTCCTAATTAGTGTCAGCGGTGTTCCGGCAGCTGTATTGAAAGGTGTATTAGTGCTGGGGTAATCCCAGTATCCACTTCCTGAAGCGAGGTGTCCTATCAAACTCTCGCGAGAGTTGTGCACCAAGCTCCACACATGGGCACTTGTAGTATAGCTGTTGCGCCCGCCATCTTTGTTGTGGTCATAGGATTTTGCCATTAGTGACATCATTATCATGAGTGAACAGTCTCACGAGACTTATCCCTTACATCCCGCACATGTGCAGTGTAAATTGCTCTGTTACGGCGGCCATTTTTGAAAGGGTAAGGTAGCCCTCAGAGGAGTTCTATTCCTCATTGAACAATAGCATAGGGGCAAGTTCTCGCGCATGGGCAGCACATGTTAAGGTGCCCAGACACCTTGTTCAAAGTGTCACAGCAAGAAGATTTAACCACTTTAGATGGCAGTGGAAGCGTCCTTTGTAGATTCATAACACCTTTGATTCACAGTGCAGCAGTCACCCATTAAGGCATTTGTTTGGTGCATCTTTGGTAGGAATTTCATCCTTAAAAATATCCTCTCTGATTAGTTGGGATCCTGGTCTTTTTGTAGGTGGATACCCATACACATGGGGGGAATGGTATAACATCTGGACAATAGGGTAACATCTCAAGCAAGTACAGAGATAGCCTGCATATAGGGGATAAAGGCTGATCTATGATGACGAGAGAAAAGAAAACGAAGGTTAAAGCAAAGTTTACAGAACATCCCGCAGCTTGCTCAAAACACATCAATGATACTGTGATTGGGAAACAGAGAAATAAAAGAAAGTGTTAATATACCAAAATATCCACCAATATAATAAAAGGAGGACGGTAATCACGGAAAACTGTCAAGTCTGCTAATAAATTAATTATAAAAAACAAATCATAACCTAATTCCTTTAAACCAAAAATCCTCCATAAAACGTATATAACACTATTACTTAAATGTTTCCATAAAGAGTCCGCAGTAACTTCCTATGTTTAGAAAAACAAAATAGAATATTAAAATGCAGTAAAGACAAAAATAGTAGATGATGTAATAAACAGTTCACATTAAAGGAACATAGAAAAACCCAAATAGTCATTGAGACCATTTGGGAGCATTGAACCTAGCATAACAATCCACCTGCATTCGTGTTGTAAGAGTGTTCTCTCCAAATCTCCCCCGCGTATTCCCAGGGATACACGCTCTATTGCAAATGCAGAGAGAAGCGAATTGTCTGCGTTATGTTCCTGCAAAAAGTGTTTAGCTACCATTGTAATTTTTTTAAGGGATTCTAGGTCCCTATGAGCTGTCTTGATGTTCCTACTATGTTCCATTATCCTAAAGCGCACCTCCCTAGTTGTCATACCTACATATATCTTATTACAGGGACATGTAAGGCAGTAGATTACTCCTTTTGATCGACAATTGGCAGGGCAGTGCGGAGGATTTTGGGCGATTTGTCGCTGTGCTCAACCACAACAGTCTCAATATTAAGTTAACATCTAAAGTCAGTCCTACCTCAGTTGACTTTTTGGATCTCTGTATTAAGATTGAGAGTAATGGGCGTCTTGGTACAGATATTTTCAGGAAAGAGACTGCTACCAACGCTATCTTGCACGCCTCAAGTTCCCACCCATCCCACCAAATTGCTGGAGTCCCTACTGGTGAATTTATTCGCCTAAAGCGAAATTGCTCTGATCCTTGTGTCTATGAATCAAGAGCAATAGAAATGAAAAGTAGATTTAAGAATCGAGGATATAGCCATTCTACCATCAAGAAAGGATACGAACGTAGTAAAGGTATGAGCCGGGTATCTCTTTTGAAACCAAAACAAAAACATCAGGATTCCAACAAAATAAGATTTATAGGCACGTACAATCAACAATGGAATCAGGTACGTGAAATCCTTCAAAAACATTGGCCCATTCTCATGATTGATTCTGATCTTCAACAGAAATTAGGCCCCAAAGTGGAACTTACAAGCAGAAGATCACCAAACTTAAAAGACAAATTAGTTCACAGCCACTACTCTATATCGAGCACTACCACATTTTTGTCCACTTTTGATAAGAAGGGCTTCTTTAGATGTGGTGGCTGTCCTGCCTGTAAGTATACAAAACCCACATCTACCTTTAAGGATAGCAAGGGCACAAAGGAGTTTACAATAAAGCAATTTCTGAATTGTCGATCAAAAGGAGTAATCTACTGCCTTACATGTCCCTGTAATAAGATATATGTAGGTATGACAACTAGGGAGGTGCGCTTTAGGATAATGGAACATAGTAGGAACATCAAGACAGCTCATAGGGACCTAGAATCCCTTAAAAAAATTACAATGGTAGCTAAACACTTTTTGCAGGAACATAACGCAGACAATTCGCTTCTCTCTGCATTTGCAATAGAGCGTGTATCCCTGGGAATACGCGGGGGAGATTTGGAGAGAACACTCTTACAACACGAATGCAGGTGGATTGTTATGCTAGGTTCAATGCTCCCAAATGGTCTCAATGACTATTTGGGTTTTTCTATGTTCCTTTAATGTGAACTGTTTATTACATCATCTACTATTTTTGTCTTTACTGCATTTTAATATTCTATTTTGTTTTTCTAAACATAGGAAGTTACTGCGGACTCTTTATGGAAACATTTAAGTAATAGTGTTATATACGTTTTATGGAGGATTTTTGGTTTAAAGGAATTAGGTTATGATTTGTTTTTTATAATTAATTTATTAGCAGACTTGACAGTTTTCCGTGATTACCGTCCTCCTTTTATTATATTGGTGGATATTTTGGTATATTAACACTTTCTTTTATTTCTCTGTTTCCCAATCACAGTATCATTGATGTGTTTTGAGCAAGCTGCGGGATGTTCTGTAAACTTTGCTTTAACCTTCGTTTTCTTTTCTCTCGTCATCATAGATCAGCCTTTATCCCCTATATGCAGGCTATCTCTGTACTTGCTTGAGATGTTACCCTATTGTCCAGATGTTATACCATTCCCCCCATGTGTATGGGTATCCACCTACAAAAAGACCAGGATCCCAACTAATCAGAGAGGATATTTTTAAGGATGAAATTCCTACCAAAGATGCACCAAACAAATGCCTTAATGGGTGACTGCTGCACTGTGAATCAAAGGTGTTATGAATCTACAAAGGACGCTTCCACTGCCATCTAAAGTGGTTAAATCTTCTTGCTGTGACACTTTGAACAAGGTGTCTGGGCACCTTAACATGTGCTGCCCATGCGCGAGAACTTGCCCCTATGCTATTGTTCAATGAGGAATAGAACTCCTCTGAGGGCTACCTTACCCTTTCAAAAATGGCCGCCGTAACAGAGCAATTTACACTGCACATGTGCGGGATGTAAGGGATAAGTCTCGTGAGACTGTTCACTCATGATAATGATGTCACTAATGGCAAAATCCTATGACCACAACAAAGATGGCGGGCGCAACAGCTATACTACAAGTGCCCATGTGTGGAGCTTGGTGCACAACTCTCGCGAGAGTTTGATAGGACACCTCGCTTCAGGAAGTGGATACTGGGATTACCCCAGCACTAATACACCTTTCAATACAGCTGCCGGAACACCGCTGACACTAATTAGGAGCTTGTATCAAGTAATGAAATTGATTATATGTGCTTCATGTGTTTTTTGGCGCGAATTTTGCAATTGTCGGCTTACTATTTAAATGCCCCTGCCACATAGCCTTAGTACCACTCGTGAGGAAGGCTCAGTTGCCGAAACGCGTTAGTGGGCTAATTTTAATTTTTGCTGCTGTTGATCCTGCCTGCCTTTGCCCTATTTTGGACAACCAACTAAGTCCTATATTTTTGGACTTTTCCAGTGGACAGTGCTGTGCTGATCTTTGTATGCAGTATCTTTACATCAAGGAGCTGAGTATCTTGGGTTATTATATCCCTCCCTGTTTTTGTTTCCCATCTGCTTTGATATATGTATTTGGGTCACTAAATATACATACCTTTATGTCTCCTTTGCCCTAGCATTACCTGAGTTGCAATAGGTTTACACCTTGCTAGTGATATTTTTTACTGCTATCAGTATAGCACTTATGTTATTTTCTGTAAGAATTTTATCATGCTTATATGTGTAGACCTGTGATGCTCTATGGTTTCTTATACATGTGGTGACCGGCCGGTCCATATTGCCTTATTGTGGGAACTTCTGTTCCCACAGTAAGCTAGTTTCATAAGGGCATTATATCTTTTTGGGTCCATTATTATATGTTGCATTCTATGTTTTTTTTGTTTTTCTTTGTCCATTGGTTTTTTCATTATTCATTAGTCAGGCAGGCTCTCCAGTTAGTTGTTTGTATGTCTGTTATTTTTTTCTAATTTAATTAAAGTACCCCTTTTATTCTTTGCAAACATTTGTCTGAGTGCTACCTTAGAGGTTTTCTTTTTTGTGTTTTCATATCTATCTTCTTCCTCTAGCACCACCTACAGCTTATATCTTTGTTATAACTATTTCAGATATATTTTTCTGACTTAGGTAGGTTTAGACTTTGCTTTATTTATTGGTAGTGATGCGGTATTCGCCTCTTTGTGTATACTATATATATATATATATATGAGACCTCACAGGAAAATGTATGTATGAATGTAACTTTTACAAATACTTTCTGATTTTTGTTTCATACAAATGTGTCAAGTTTGGCACATGTGTGAGCACTTGACCTGTATATGGGACAAGGCTTAATACACAGAGCTATGTAGCTGATTCAATCTTTACCTTGCATGGTCCAAAGGTAAAAGATGTACAGAGCGGAGGCGCATGCGCGAGGTTGGAGTGGATGGCGGCATAGGATTTGAGCTCCGTCCCCCACCTCCACTAACAGAGTAAAATAACGACAAACAAACTGCAAATAAAGACATAAAACAACACATAAACACAGCGGCAACCCCCGAGATGGCCCCGCTGAACCCCAGAAAGAAGGAGGGCGATTTCCGTAAATACCTTGGTCGTCCCAATTCACGGAGCGCCGGAGCAGAAAAGACGCCGGAATCAACAGCGGGCTCAGACTCGGAACGAGAGGAGGACCCCCCAGCAGAGCCGGCACAAAAGCCGGTCCGCCGGTGCGATTTCGACCGGCTGTATCAAGACACGAAGGCACTGATACATGTCGAGATGCAGGACTTGAAAAAGAGGTACAAGGCCTTGGGGAAAGAAATGGGGCCCTTGAAGACAAGATGGTGACCGCCGCAAAGCAAATCAAAAAGGCGGACAAAAGAGCAACGTATATGCAGGCCCAAATAAATGATATAACAGACAGGCAAGAAGATGCGGAAAATCGGGATCACCGCAACAACATCAGAGTTCACGGCATCCCTGAGGCCATCACGGACGTGGAGGGGTTCGTCTCCAGATGGCTAACGACACTGCTTCCAGACCTCCCTGAAGCCGAACTAGCTATGGTCCGGTGCCACAGGGCCCTCAGAAGCCGTCCTGCAGCAACGGAGCAGCCGCGCGATGTCATCGCCAGGCTGCACTATTTCAAGACCAGGGACGCAGTCTTCAAGAGAACAAAATCTGAGGGCTCCTGTCGGTTTGAGGAAGCCACGATGCAGCTGTTCCAGGACCTCTCCCCGGTCACGCTGGCTAGGAGAAGAGCACTACAGCCCGTCACCAAGATGTTAAGGGACCGGGCAATATGCTACAGATGGACCTTCCCATTTGGCCTATTGGTCATAAAAAACGGGAAGGCCATCTCGATGAAAGAGATTGAGGAGAGTGAGGACTTTTTGAATAAACTTGGGGTGAAGGAGGGCCCAACAAAAAGCCCCAGGTGAGAACAAAGGGAGGAGACAAAATGGAGGACAGCCGGCCCGTCCAAACCCAGCCGTGATCCTGCAGTTCCGGAAGATATTTGAGTTGTACGCTGGTACCTACATACTAGCAGAGAGTTTGTTGGGTCATGATTTACCCGGTTTGAGAGCAATATATCACCAATCCCATAAAGGTCCTCCCTGAAACGGCATCCCCAGTTGCTATCTAACTCTGTGTCGAAAGATCAAACCCCCGCACGAGCCTTGACCTGAAGGAGCCCCGGATAACCTTTTAAAAGAGGGGGGAAAAAACAAAACTCAAAAATATAAATTCTTACCTGTTGCTGAAATGGCGGCTGGCAGTGGAACGCACACCGCCCATGATGGCGCTGATGGAACAGGTGGACCGCATGGCTTCGTCAAGGAAGTGGAGCTTACCCCAGCAGGAGAGCAGGTGGGAGGACGTCCTCTTTCGCGGGCTCTGCAGGGAAAATGGCGTCCCCCGGAAGGACGTCACAGGAAACGGAGCGGCCGCCATCTTGGAGGGGGCACGGAGGCAGTTCCGTGCGATGTCAGCAGGAAGCGACGGGAGCTTCCGGGTTCCCGCGAGAGGAGGCAGCTCGGTCGGCGCAACCGGCAGAATGCAGCTAAGAACCCAGGACACAGGAGAGAGACATAGCGAGGAGGACACAGGGGTCCCGGACAAGGGCCAGGAGGGTAGTGAACGCAGCGCAAAGGGCACCGATAAGAAGAAGAAGCCGGGGGAGGGGAGGAAGAAGCAAAAGTCACATTATATGGAGAGTTAAGGGAGTTAACAACAGAGGTAGCCCCCCCCCCTCTAAGAGCCCCACACCGGAGAAGGGCACAACGGGTCAGGGATATTTTCCTAAGACATACATTGACACAAGAGTGCTCCCCCCAAAAAAATATATATAAGCATAAACAGAGCAGGGTAATATAAGGCCTTCTAGCAGCGGGGCATCATAGCACAGAGGCTTAGGAATATAGCAGCGAAGGGTAGGAAAAGAGTAGGAGAAGGGAAGTCGATAATTTGCAAGTTAACAGATTAAAGTTCAAGGTTAGCAGTTATAATAATGAAGAGTTGTTTTACAATACTGATTTGCTCAGGAGAAAGAGGGGGGGGAGGGTGTTGCCCCCCACGACTGCCTTGAGCATGGGTCTCCACATGGACACAATGGGGAAACCCTTTATGTGGCTCATGAAAGTCCCCACTGGGCCAGCCATTAGGGGCGGGAGAGGGGGAGGGAGGGCCATCCCGGACTCCGCCCAGGCTGAACGCCCTGGAGGGGCAGAGAAGGCGATTGGGGGAATTCGATCTCGCCCATGCGCCTGACGTTCATTAAAGGTTTTTTCATGTGTTGTGATGTGTGTTTCTATGTTCCCCCAGTGTGTATCCCTTTGTGTCCCCTTGTTGCAGTCAAGGAATACGGAAAATATGAGCCGAAGTCCGGGGAGGCGCCCCTTGCGCAGGGAGTACCTACACACCCGGAGAGCCAACGGACAAAGAGAGGTTTGGGTATCCACACATGGGTACAGAAATTGTGATCCTTTCACACAATGTGAAAGGCTTTAATAGCCCAGGAAAGCGAAAACTAGCTATGACGGACTATAAAAAGACTGATCCTGACATCCTAATGTTACAAGAGACGCATTTTTCTAAAACTAGCTCCCCGAAGTACATTGACTATAAATATAAAACATGGTTCTCGGCCTCTGCTAGCAAGAAAAAGCGTGGTGTAGCTATACTATTTCACAACCGGATGCCATTAAAAGTACAAACCATCAAAAAAGATAAGAACGGACGATTCTTGGTTGTTATGGGGAAATACGGTTGCAAATATATACGCCCCGAGCGACAACGCAGAGGCTTTCCTAGAGAGATTTTTCTCCGTACTCAGAAAACTTGCACAAGGGTGTCCTAGGGGGTGACTTTAATCAGACTCTTGACCCGCTGTTAGATGGATGCACCCCAGGTGGCCACAGCCGGTCAAAAGTTAGAGCAACATGGAACAGAGGACTGAGAACCAATAATCTCTTGGATGTTTGGCGAGAACAACACCACAATGAAAAGGGTTTTACATTTTACTCTCACCCCCATGTCAGATACAGTAGGATTGACTATCTCTTTGTGTCTAGCAGAATGGTCTCTCAGATCTCCCACTCGGGAATCCACGATATTTCGTGGTTGGATCACGCGCCGATTGAGCTGTGGTGCACAGAATTCAGTCTTGACAGACCAGGAGCGAATTGGAAACTTAATGAATTATTGTTAAAAATCCCCGAAATCTCACAAAAAGTGGGGGATAGAATCAGGGTATACTTTCAGGAGAACACGGGAAGTGTGGTTTCACAGTCCACCCTATGGGAAGCCCATAAGGCAACTCTGAGAGAACTCATAGGGATCGCGAGTAAGCGGAAGAGGGAAAAGGACACAAAAATTATGCAATTGAAAACAGAATTGACGGTCCTGTCAACCCTTCACAAAGATAACAAAAATGCAACGACCCTTAAGGAGTTGTTAGACACTAAAACTAAACTAAACTTACTGCTGGCCTCCCGTGCTGAGAAGGAGCTGTCATGGTCAAAGCGGAAATTTTATGAAAAGGCGAACAAGCCAGATAAAATGAAAATATGTTGGTCCCCATCAGCCTTCAGATTGAAAAAGGAGGAATCATTCCTCTTACAATAAAATGTCGATATATTTCAATCATACAGATATGTGTCCTCCGTTCCAATAGATTTCAAGCTGCCTGCATAACCATACAAATATGTATAACGGGTAAACAGTGTGTTGACCCACCAGGCGCTCAGAAATACACAGTGCTGTTGAATGTTATCATGGAAATGATTAGGGAACACTGGTCATGACAAGCCCCAAACACGTGAACATGCATACAGTCTTTCCCAGCAATTGGCTTTGCATAAAGCACTAATGGTATTGAGATAGAAAGACTCACTTATGAATGGGGTTGGTGGCGCCGTGACAACCAGGTATTCATATCGTTTATTGAACCGCCGATCCTTCTGCAATGACTCCTTCATAAAGTAGGAACTGCTACATCAATGTGGCGCCGTAACACCATGAATAACCGACACCTCTTCCAGCCGCCAACCCTGCATCCGCTCCGTCGCGGTGGGCGGTCATGTGACCGGCGGCAGTGTCGTAGCTTCCGGGTCAGCAGGAGAACCAGCAGAGTAACAGCAACAGCCCGGCGTGCTGACGGCAGTCAGCAATACTAGGAAAATCCTCCGACGGGAGGTGTAGACGCTGCACAGCCGAAGTGAAGAGATGAACGAAGGCTGATGTGGTGACTAAAAAAACTTTATTGGCACAGTGTGCAAACGGATCCTCTGACGCGTTTCAGCCCGTCAGGCCTTTGTCAAAGAGTGATCCGTTTGCATGACAAAACATCCTGTTATAGTGTGTGCAAACTGCAGCACCTGTATCTGTTGCCCAAAGGTAATGAGCAACAGGTGCACATAATCACACACCCATAACATAAATGTAAACACAATTGAAAACAATTAAAATGATGACCAAAATAATATTATCCAAGATGTACATACGTCATACAAACATAAATAAAGCATATTATGCAGACATATATAACACCATAAAAAAGAAATAAATTGGTCACGATTAAAAACAAAACTAAATAAGATAGTATGCACACTAATGCCTCAAATATAACAGCAAATATATAGTTCTATAATATACCCATATATATAGGATGAAACGTAACAAGAGATAGTAGAATATATCAATGTATTTAATATCAATATATCCAAAAGAAGTGTCGTAGAATATATTATATCTTGAAACATAATAATGAACTATCATATACATAGGATGGAATGTGACAAGAGATAGTAGAAAGTATCAATGGATCCAATACCAATATATCCAAAGGACATGTCATAAATTGTATCATATCCTAAAACATTGTAATAAACATTATGGGAAAACATAATATATATGGTAAAGAAAAGGATGGGGAAAAAAGCGGGGGGAGAAATAGGAGGGGGGGGGGGGGTGTCTCCTCCTGAAGGTGTTTGAGATCAGCACCCCTCAGTCGCTCGAGGAGGACTTTCTCCAAGTATAGTCTTTTTTCTACGTGCACGGTCATGAGATTTCCCTCGCGTCGGGTGCTCGTCTTATTGTAGGCATACTGTATGGCAGCAGTTGCAGAGCGTTTAAAAACCACCCTTTTCACACTCAATGGGGTTGCTAGTTCAGCCCCTTTTAGATTACGTTGCAATTCCACACCCACTTCCAGAGAATGTCCCATCTTTTCAGCTTCATCAGCTAAGGATTCTTCTGGTTTTAATTCAGCACGTGTACCTCCTTTTGTTGCCTGCTGGGTGGCTGAAGGTTTTGCTAGTGCTTGTTTAGGTGGTTCAAATTTTGCAACCTTGTCTTTCAGATGAGCGGTATTCTCAGCTCTCACTGTACCCTTGTCTTCATGGGTTTTTGAGGCTGTGGGATACTGACGCTTAGTCAGGGTCAATACTTGTCCTTGTAGGACTGTTATCTTATCCGCGAGAGATCCCTGTTTTTTGAGTGCGTCTTGCAAGTCTCTTCTCAGGGAATTTATCTGCATGCTTTGCTTTCTCTGAGCCTGCCTCCACATTTTTATTGCATTGTGGAGCACTATGAACTTCTTTGCTTGGGCCACAGTTACTTGTTTCAGTTTCTGGACCTTCTTGTGCTCCCTTTTGTGCCGCGTCACCTGGGTTCTAAGCTTGGCTTTTAGCGTTGCTTTGGTGATGCTCAGGGTAGCCTTCAGTTTCTCATGCTGCTTTGCGGGGACATACTGGGTCATCAGACGTTCCTGCAGCACTTGAATTTCTTTAGCAGCCTGCAGCTTTTCTTCCTGCAGCGTTTGCTGCTTCTCCTCAACATACTGGAGGTGTGTACGCAGACCTTGCAGTTGGTTCTGCAGTCGGTGCTCTGCTTCAAACTTTTCCTTGACTTCTTCTGTCAACTGAAATTTTTCTTCTTTCAGTTTTAAGTTTTCTCTTTTTAATCTTGAATTTTCTCTTTTTTCAGTCTCTGTATTCTTCAGGGCTTCTTTGCAGTCCTCCTTCCATTTACGCACATCTGCTTTGAGAATGACACTCTCCTGGCGTGAGACTTCCTTCTCTAGGTTGAGGGTCTGAAGCTCCTTCTGAAAGACTTTGAGATCTGTATCAAGATTACCAATAGTTTCTTTAGCACTGTCCAGCTCCTCAGTGAGACTGTGTAGTTCCTTTCTGGAAACTTCCATGTCTGTGCGGCAGCTGTTGGTCTCATTATGTGAGGCATCAAGCGCTATACGAAGAGTGTGAACCTCTTGCTGGAAGACTGTCATCTGCTTCAGTGCCTCCTCATACTTCCGCTTTAGCGTAGCCACCATTTTATTTGATTGGCTCTGCTTTTCATCCATGGCGGAAATAGTAGCCTTTGCAGTATCTAGCTCAGTTTTGAGATCCTCCAATTCGGTCTTGGCCGCAGAGTAAATTGCGAGCACAGTCTTCTGTTATTCAGCATTATTTTTTCTCTCCCTTTCCAATTCTTCACAGAGCAGATCACAGTCATGCCTGGCAATTTTCAGGGCATCTTCAGGGCTGGTCAAGGGATCGTCACTCACTGGTCCCGGCTCCGCTTCCCTGGGATGACTGGTTGAGCACCGTTGGCACCGGACAGACACTTCTTTGTGGTACACGACTTCTGCCTTGGGCCCTCTGGATATTCGGTTAACCGAGGGACGAATTCTCCATTTTCTCTAGGCTGCAGGGCAACTCAGTCCCCCTTTTCCTCCACAGGATCTGCGGACGTGTCTGTTCCTTCCACGGTAAGTGAAGAACTGCTTTTCTTTTTCCACCTTTTTGATTTGGATGACACCGTCCCTTCAGGGATATTGGGGTCTCCATCTTCATTTGAAATTTTAGCGGCTTCATTATATACGCTAGGCTTTTCTTGCAGTTGCTTTAGCTGACAGAAATATTGGGTGATCTGCTGCTCCCGCTCTGTCCCCTGCTGATCATATTCGTCAAAGGGAGCGGTCTTTTCTGTTCGTGCCGAGTTCAGGCACCCCCACCATTCTTGGGGTGTTTTGTGGGTGTGACTCGGTTCGGGTTCCCCGTAAGAGACGTCTTCCTCTTTATTGGACTGGAAGGGCCACTCTTCCGTGGAGTAGGGTTCATTACAGGAACGATGCATCTTGTCCTCCATTTTTAGGCTATCAGGTGTAATTTTCTTCCTGACCTCAGGAGGCACTATTGCAGCTGTTGCCACTGTATTTGCTAGAACCCCCAATTGTGGTAGTCCTACAGATGGGCATCTTTTGCTTGTAGAGGTCGTAGCTCTCACAGGCATCTCTGTAGACTTTCTTTCTTGGGAATTTTTTTATTTTTTTTTCAGTATCAGCAGTACTGTGCATGCATTTTCTCTTATCAGGTATACAAGATGTGCAGTTGCTAGGTAAAAAAGTCTATTTGCTCTACACCATTTACTTGCTAGGTGCAATATCTCCGCTTCAGCAACAGAATTTGGTTTTCTGCCTGAGTTCAGTAATTTTCAGTCTCATCTTTGGTTATTATGGCATTCACACTTCACACTTTGGGTGTCTGTTTTTGCTCCCAAGATATATATAGGCAGACTTTTTTACTTGCAGAAAAAAAACATTCTTTCATTCCCGGCAGGGTGACTCAACACTCAGCATTTGTTTGCTAAAAATTCCCCTGCTTCAGCACAGTCTTGTATCAATTTTCACACTTTTCTGCATATACTCCATTCACAGCTGGTAGCCCTATGCGGTGCGGCAACCTTTATTTGCAAAATCAGTTCCACTCGTGGGTCACCATCTGTATTTACTGCTTCAGCGAAACTTTTGAAAACAACAAACACCTATCCCTTTTTAAGGGCTGACTCACTTCTTGAACTCTGACTATGGCTGGAAGGCAAAACCCCTATTTCAATGACCATGTTACACTTTGTGATAGGCAAAATAAGGTTTAGCTACTTCAGCAGTCTCTTCTGGGTTTTTGTAAGTTTCAGTGCAGTATGTATCCCTTTAACTCTGATCTCTGCTGCATGAGGTTTTTTTTTTTCAGATTGTTTGAAGGCAAAAAGCATAACAAAAAATTTCACGTAAAAATCTCCGGTCCTTTTTAACTTCAAAGACACCTCTTGTCCCACCTCGGACACCATATGTAGACGGACGTTCACAGAGGTACACAATTGGAGGCTTTTATAAGGTGAAATTATAATAAGGCTTTATTGTGCCTTTTCCTTTTTATCAGGAAATCATCCAAACACAGGGGGGGGGGAAGAAAGCTTCTATTCACTTGGGAGTTTTTCTAGTGAACTCCTATGCAATTAATTCACATCTCCGTTAGTTAAGCATTTCTCCCAGCCCCAAACATATAGCATGAACTAAGCAGATATAAGCAGTCTCTTAATTATGAAAGTCTTATCTGTTTCTTGCTGTAGAGTAAGCTTCTCTGCTCTCCAGGAACCACACCCGTGCGTGCCCAGAAAATATCAGCATCCAGGTTTAGAAGTCTTATTTGGTGTCTTGCAATCAGCTATGCTGGGCAGAGCTCAAGACCGGTCAGCTCCAGAGATGTGTGTTCTCTTGGTCAGTCTCTCCTGGGAGTCTCAAGAACACTCCTCTGTCTCTCCAAAGGTCAGCTCTCATTCAGAGCTAAGGAGTCACTTCCTGTCTCAACAGACAGGCTTTTGTAAGCAATCAGGTAGGGGGTGTTTATTAATTGACTACAAGCAGTTAACCACCACACTGCCAGATTAAAGGCACATTACTTGAACAGGGATTACTCCCCTGTTACATATATAAAAACACAAAAGTTTGAAAAAAATAATTACAAATAAATATAAAATAAACAATTTATATAGGATTGCTGTACAGCCTAAGATGGGCAAGTTTTGGTTCTCTTGGCACATTTGTTGTGGTAAACTAGGTCTGTTCTCTTTGACAATTTATAAAAAATACATATGGGAGTGATTCTCTTTCAGTCTTTCTCCATTGTGGAGGGTAATCGATATAGTTCTCAATCGGTGGTATCCTTCCAGATTTATTTAACAATAGGTATATACAGTAATTCCATTCCCTTTATGAGTGGTTGGAATATTGATATCAAAATCTAAATAATGAAATGGGAGTATTAAATGCATCTAACATATGTATATCTAAACTATAGGTTAGATATACTTCATCTTTAGTTAGAAATTGGTAATACATATGTTGTGTATTGTAGTACCTCTGTATACGTATTTTGGTAATAATTTAGAATTAATTTTCTCTGCTGTCCTATAAGCAAGCCAATTAATATAGAGGTTTCTCCTCCATCTTTTTAGAACTCAAAATATAATATAAATGTAGCACTGTTTTCCCCCTCCCCCCATTGGGAGATACACAGCCTCTGCTACCTGTGTGTGGTGCGGATAACTGTTAGGATCAGGAGAGCTGAGATGGATCTGCGTTGGTATGGAGATCAGTAATACAAAGGAGATTATAAGTGGCACACCACTGCTTAAGGGAAAAAATTCTCAAGGTGTTTGCTTTTGGTGCTCACCTTCCGTTGATCCTGGCGTCCCAAAGCTCGATCCAAAAGTACTGGCAAGGTAGGAGAAAGGGAGAGGCACACAAAATATAGTGGAATCAAATGATTTCCAAATGTATTAATGCATCAGAGCTTACAGTGGTAACGTTTCAGGACACAAAGTCCCTTCCTCAGACCAAACACCTTGCCGGTATGGAGATCAGGACAGGCTTGGGTTCTTTCTGTAGTTCTTCTCATGGTATTAGTGCCTCCAGCTGTAGTGGGCTCCAGGGTGTCCAGAGATCAGCCCTCAGATCTTCCTCACAGTGATGCAGAGTCTCAGAGGTTCCTGGCCTCTGGATGGTGATTGACCCTGATCTTACAGGGCATCTGTGGCTGAATCTGATGTTCCCCCAGCCCAAAGGCTCGGGGCGAGCAAGCTCATCCCGCCATGGGAGAGTCTCACAGCTCCACTGCTCTCTCTTCCACCTCCAGAGCAGGACTGGCTAAATTTGGCACTCCCCTCATCAGGAAGAGGAAGGGGTGGGCTCATGGTCTACAAATATCCCTGATAGGCTTACACAGGCCATGAGTCATTACCTTACCATCAGAGATGGTATATATATTGTTTGTTTGTTTGTTTGTTTAAAAAGTACCAAAGACATCAGCAGAATTGTTCATCAAGACTCCTCCCGGTCAGGCGATTAACCAGAAAAATGTGAAGGTAAAAAGCTAGGGCATGTTCCCTATGGAAGACACACATTGATATCACACAAAAGCAAGGAGTTATGTGAAGTCCAAAGGTCTTGTAGATATTGTAACTTATAAACGTTATTTGAAAATCCCTATGGGAATTGAAAAAATATTATTTGCAAAGTGCCATCTGATTGTGATCACATACATGAAACTCTGATCCAGAGGTTTTCTATTTTGGAGAAATAATAATGCAAATAGATTTTATGTAGAAACTGTTGGAAATTGCAGCCACTGTGATTTTGTAGTAACTGCTTTAGAGCTCCACCATAGCTACTGCAACATTGTAATTGCTGCTACATTTCTTCACCAGTTCTGAGGCACTAACTAGCCCCTGACATAATGTACGTAGATTCTGTAATATTCGTTACAATTTGGCCTCCAGAACAAAATATGCAAAACAATATATTATATTTTAAATGATGAAACATCCTTTAGAAAAAACGCAGATAATATGTTACAGTATGTAACGTTCACTTTATTTCAGTTCCAATATGTGCTGCTTAATTCAACTGCACCAACCAAAAAAACAGAAAATACTAGAAAACTTCTAAAGACTAAACCCAATTGGCGCATAAAGGCAGAAAGAGATAAGATAATAGAACAGACTGAAAAAAAAAAAAAATAACTAAATTCATGCTTGCTAATGCAAGAAGCCAGACAAATAAAATGGGGGAGCTTGAATTAATAGCTACAAGGGAGCAGTATGATATCATAGGCATTACTGAAACATGGTGGGATTAAACTCATGACTGGGCAGTTAATTTAGAGGGTTATTCCCTTGTTCTGAAGGATCCAGCAAATGTAGGAGGAGGTGGAGTATGCTTATGTTAAACTCTATTATAAGGGAAGATGTTTATGAAGGGAATGATGAAAATGTAGAGACCTTGTGGATAAAAATTAGCAGTGGAGGTAAAAGTATAAAGAAAATGTTTGTGGGAATATGCTATAAACACCAAATATCTGTGAGATTAAGGAAGCTAAAATACTTTTGCAAATGAAGAAGGCATCAAAACTGGGTCATGTTTGCATAATGAGGGATTTTAATTATCCAGACATAGACTGGGGCAATGCGATTAGCATTACAACAAAAGGAAACAGGTTTGTGGGGGTGCTTAAAGACAATTATATGACCCAAATGTATTAGGATCCAACCAGGAGAGGGGCAATACTAGATTTGGTAATATCAAACAAAGTAACACCCAAATGTTCCCGGACTTTTATATTTGTTAATAGTAATCATAACATGGTCTCATTTGAAATAAATTATCAAAAAAAAAACAGACTAATCTGCAAGCAATACATTTGGATAATGTTTTGCAGGGAAAAATGTAGAAGATAGATAGGCTGTTTAAAGACATTGTTAGAAAAGCACTCTTATCAGTGTATAATGGATAATAAGTATAAAAGAAATAAGTCAAAACCAATGTGGCTAAATTAAAAGGTAGGGGAGGAAATGGAAAAGACGGTGTTTAGATTCTTGAAGTCAGAAGGGACGGAGACATCGTATCAGAATTATAAGGAATGTAACAAAAGTTTCAAAAAGGTAATTAAATTAGCAAAAATGTATAATGAAAGAAGGATTGCAAAAGACAGTAAGATCAACCCTAAAAAGATATTTAAGTACCTTAATAACAAAAAAAATTCAGAAAACAAAATATAGGACCCTTCCAGTGTGAGATGGGCAGGCAGATTATTGGAGATAAGGTAAAAGCAGAGGTATTAAACAAACTGTTTGCCTCTGTGTTTACCAGGGAAGAATCAATTTTAATAGTAGCGCCGCAGGAGGAAGCCACAACATCAATATTAACAAACAATTGGTTAACTGAGGAAGAAGGTCATAGGCAGCTTGATAAAATTAAAGTAAATAAGGCACCTGGCCCCTATGTAATGCATCCAAGAGTCCTTAAGGAGTTAAGTTCAGCAATAGCCAAACCATTACATCCAATATTCAAGGACTCCATTTCCACAGGCTCAGTACCACAAGATTGGCATAAAACAGATGTGGTGCCTACATATTTAAAAAGGGAGCTAGATCACAACCAGGGAATTACAGACCTGCAAGCCTGACTTCAATAGTGGGGAAGCTACTTGAAGGTTTAATGCAGGATAATATTCAGGAATACCTAATGGAAAACAAAATTATTAGTAATAGTCAGGATGGAATTATGAATGATAGATTATGCCAAACTAACCTTATTTGTTTCTTTGAGGAGGTAAGTAGGAATTTAGACCAGGGTAATGCAGTTGATGTGGTCTACTTAGATTTTGCAAAGGCTTTTGATACGGTTTCACACAAGAGGTTGGTGTACAAAATAAAGAAAATTGGACTCAGTAATAATATATGCACCTGGATTGAAAACTGGTTAAAGGACAGACAACAGAGAGTTGTCATAAATGTAACTTTTTCAGGTTGGGCTAAAGTCGTGAGTGAAGTACCTCATGGGTTAAGTACTGGGACCCCTGCCTTTTTAACTTGTTTATTAATGACCTTGAGGTTGGCATTGAGAGCAAAGTCTCCATCTTTGCTGATGATACTAAATTGTGTAAGGTAATAGAATCAGAGCAGGATGTAATTTCTCTTCAGAAGGACTTGGAGAGACTGGAAACGTGGGCAGGTAAATGGCAAATGAGGTTTAATACAGATATATGTAAGGTTATGCATTTGGGATACAAGAATAAAAAGGCGACTTACAAATTAAATGGGGATAAATTAGGGGAATCCTTGATGGAGAAGGATTTACCAGTGCGTGTAGACAGCAGACATTGCAATAGTGCCCAAAGTCATGCAGTAGCTGCAAAGGCAAACAAGATCTTATCTTGCATTAAATGGACAATGGATGGATAAACATAATTATGCCCATTTATAAAGCATTAGTAAGACCACATCTTGAATATGGAGTACAATTTTGGGCACCACACCTTAGAAAAGACATTATAGAACTAGAGAGAGTGCAGAGAAGAGCTACCAATTAATAAAGGGGATGGACAATCTAACTTATGAGGACAGGCAAGTTAAATTAGATTTATTTACATTAAAAAATAGGTATCTAAGAGGGGATATGATAACTATATACAAATATATTCGGGGACAGTACAAGGCGCTTACAAAATAACTATTCATCCCAAGGGCATTACAAAGGAAATTGGGTCATCCCTTAAGGTTGGAGGAAAGGAGATTTCACCAGCAACAAAGGAAAGGGTTCTTTACAGTAAGGGCAGTTAAAATGTGGAATTCATTACCATGGAGACTGATGGCAGATACAATAGATATCTTCAAAAAAATGTTGGACTTTTTTTTTTTTAGAAAGGAAAGGTATACAGGGATATACCAAATAAGTATACATGGGAAGAATGTTGATCCAGGGAGTAATCTGATTGCCAATTCTTGGAGTCGGGATGGAATTTATTTTTCCCATTACATTATAATAATAATAATAAAATCATAATAGCATGTTCTTGTAGTGCTGCTAGTTTTATGTAGTGCTTTACAGAGACATTTTGCAGGCAAAGTTCCCTGACCTGTGGAGCTTACAATCTATTTTTTGGTGCCTGAGGTACAGGGAGATAAAGTGACTTGCCCAAGGTCACAAGGAGTCAACAGCGGGAAGTGAACCAGGTTCCCCTACTTCAAACTCAGTGCCAGTCAGTGTCTTTACTCACTGAGCCGCTTCTTCTCCTACTCTAATGAGATGTTATTGGATGATATGTCATTGGAGTTTTTTGTTTGCCTTCCTCTGGATCAATATACTGTAAGTATAGATATAGGATAAAGTATCTGTCGTCCAAATTTCCATACTGTAGGTTGAACTTGATGGACACACGTCTTTTTTCAACCTCATCTATTATGTAACTATAAAAGATGTGGTAGAGACTGATCACTGCAAAGAAATAGGGCTGGAGGCTTGTATCCAAACCCCAAAATAATTTATTATATGCGCATATTAGCAAAAAAGGCAGAAAAAAGGTCCTCTGATGCGTTTCTCACCCAAAGGGTGCTTTATCATGTAACTATGTATAGCCTGGAGCTCCCGTGGCTCCTGGAGACCCCCCTTCCCTGGCGCAGCTCGATGTCGGGTATTGAAAAACCCGACGGCTGCTTCCAAGGGTGGGGGCTGGAGCAGGGAGCAGCGCGGCTTCTCCTGCCTGCGGCCGGTTGCCGGGGACGCGATCGGGCCGTTGCTAAGGCCGCGATCGCATCTCTAAGGTCCCGGCGGCCGCAGAGCAGGGCGCCGCCATTGAGGACCGTCTTGCGCATGCACAGTGATCGCGCGAGGGCAGGAAGAGCCCCAGAGACAGGGCAGAGTCGCGCATGCGCAGGGCTAGCCGGGAAGGCGCAGGAGAGGTTGAGGCGGCCATTAGCTGCTCGCGCATGCGCAGGAGAGGCACGCACGCAGTCCCTATGTGCTTTTAGGCTCCATGGGTCTACAACTCCCATGGGGCATAGCGAGACAGGCACCAGGTGCCTGATAGGAGCCAATAGGGCTGTAGGACTGCCCTGGAGGGAGATAGATACATTTGGCGGGCTGGAGCTGCGTGTCAGTCAGGAAGAAAGCAGAGCAAGGAGGCAGACAAAGGAAGGAGGTAGGGTGCAGGAGCCGGGGACTCCTTGCACTAGGCCAGCGGCCCTAAGGCCCTAGTTAACCCTGTATTACCCCAGGTTAGCGAGTGTTGCCAGGGATAGTCTCAGAGAGGGACCCTGTCACTCATGGTAGTCAGAGCTGGGGAATAGCCAGGGATAAAGGGGGCTGAGGTTAGTCTGCAGAGCGTTGCGGCAGGCGTTTAGGTGAATTAGTGGCACGAGACAGCTGGGGGGTTCATAGCGGTAACCAGTCCGGGGAGCCATAGCCCAGGGTCCGTGTTGCGAGTGGCGAGGCGCTGGGGGGGTTCATAGCGGTAACCAATCCGGGGAGCCATTGCCCAGGGCGGCGTTGCGCGTAGTACGAGGCAACTGGGGGGGTTCATAGCGGTAACCAGTCCGGGGATCCATGGCCCAGGGCCCATATTATGAGTAGGGTGGGTACAAGACCTACCTATAATAGGATAGGCAACCCCGAATGCCCTAGGAGTTGACCCTTAAGCCACTTAAGGATGCTGTGCTATAGGGACGGCCTATAGTGCAGGGTGTGTCACGTTGCTGTATCATTAGAGAGGGACTCAGCGGATGCTGTGGTTCCAGTGACGGAGTTTGGACCCACGTTGGGGTCCACGGAGAATATCACCTGGAAAGGATCAGATGGAGGCATCGTGCGTCTGACCCTTTTAGAAGAGTGTTGCGGGCCCGAGCATCGGAGTGCTCAGAAGGTATTTCTACACATGTGCACCAACAGGCCTAATAGATAACTTAGTGACTGCGCAGTCACCCACGATCTCCGTAGGGTTACAGGACACTGGGTGGGAACACCAGACATTGGGCAGAAGGTGCTCCAGTATTGCATAAGGTTATGATGTTATGTAATGTGTTATATGTTCATAAGTAAAGTCCTTAGTTATTATATAATCACTGTGTGTGAGGTTTCTGATTGGGTTCCTATGTAGGAACTTCCATAGAATCCTACATAGGTGGAGGCGCTGAAAGAAGATCCGTTCCAGAGGATTCACCCCAGGCTCTCATTAGCGGAGGCTCAGACCTCCTGTGAGCCTGCAGGTATACGCACCACACTGGTAACACTGCATGTTCTACTCACCCACACTATATATGAGATTGGGTGGGGGGGAATACCCGTTACATTTGGAGGCGCTGCTGAGATAGACCTGGGGTGCCCTGTTTCATTTTTTTTCAAATTGTCCAATTCTCATTTTTCACCATGTGGGCGCTCTCCAGACAGGAGGTCTCCACCTGGGCCTCGAAGCTTAGTGCAACTCCTAACCACATGGTTGCCGTGGGGGCAGTCCCTGCTGGCGTGTCTCTGCTGGACGTTCAGGCTCAGGTTCGGAAGCTCCCTGGCCTGGATCGTACCTGGGTCATAGGACGAAGGTATGATATCACCTGGCAGTGGAGTACTATACTGATGTATGTAGACCATGCCATAAGCGAGGAAGATGGTCCTCAATTCTTGAGTCTTTCCGAGGGTCCGAACGAGGGGTGCCCCTTTATTTACCCTGAATCGGCCGTTCCTGCATGCAACGAGAGCCCTAATGTAGTTAGCAGGGCTGTGATCAAAATGGAGGCTCCTGTAGCAAGGGAGGCTAATAGTGAGTCCCACCTAACATGGCGGCTCCCGCCAACTCAAAATGACACACGTGCTTCTGACTGCCAGGCTGCTCAGAAAAGGGTTGCAGAAAACCCTCCGGGACTGGCGGGAAAACCAGAGCCCTGCCCCCGTAATGTGAGTGACTCAGTGCAGAGCCAGAGCCACTCAGTGATAGAGCACACCCCTCCTTTAAATTCCACCAGGGGGAGTGAGCACAGTGAACCGCCATTAGACCCTTCTGTTCACCAGGAGGAAGGCATTGTCGTAGACATAGATTACTTTCTTTATGAGCAAGAAACAGAGATAGACTGTCAGGACATACACCCCAATATGTATGTGGCCTGGCGTGCGTCCGGAGTAGATTCTCTTGTCTTCATGTGCTCCTGCCTGCAAGAAGCTCACGCGCAGGGAGCTGACGTGGCTCGGGGACCCCTCGACTACAGAACCATCGAGGTGGAGGGAGAAATGGGCATACAGTGTTTTAGCCCCACTTGTGACTGTTCTAGAGAGACATTGACATGGTGGTCCTACTGTGAATGTTGCGGTGTGCGGTTACTGAAGTCTATTGTGCCCCAGCATGCAGAAGTTTCCAGAGAAGAGGTTGAAGTCCCATCGGTGGCGATGCGCCTACCGGCGAACCACCCCAGCGGTGATGCAGAGGATACAGAGTCTGCTGTGGGTCCGTGTACCCTGGAAGAGGTGTATCCCGATGTTGCGGACCCTGCTGTGGGCCCGTGTGCCCTACAATGGTCAGTCCGACCTACTACAGAGGTACCATCGGTCCTAGGCGTGGGACCAGTACCTACAGACGACCAGGGTGAGTCGACTGCCCCAGGGTTGTCGGGGGTGAGCCTCCAGGTGACCGCGGAGCACGATGGCTCCTTAAGTCTGGTCGCCCGGGCGAAGGGCTCCCCTCTGCATCGCGTCCTGGTGGAGGTGTCCTCATTAGAAGGTAGCTGTCCAGAGATGAGAGTGGACCAGTGTCTACCGTCGATCCTTCCGGAAGAAGGGAAGCCCATCGTCAGCCAGCAGAGTGGTAAGGAACCCCCTTGTTCCCCACCGACTCCGATGGAGGTGGCCGTGAAGAAGGCCAAAGCTACGGTTCCTGAGCGGAGTGTGAGCGCGTGTGTTACGACGCAAGTGGTCCCAGGACTGGGATCCAACGCTCCCGAAGTTCGAGCCAGTGAGTGGACTGTCCCAGAAGAGTTGGGGACAGGTCCCGATACCACCAAGGTGGGAACTGACAGCGTCCCCGAGGACCTGTTGGCCACCGTGAATCACCGCAGGGGTAAGGTGTCTACTTTTTCCCCCCTGCCAGGTGAAACCGAGACATTGTCCAGTGCTCGCTTCTCAGTGGAAGCCTCGCAAAACTATAGGGACAAGGACTGTGTAAAGGGAGATCCAGGGAGACTGGCCTCCTTTAAGCCCAAAAAGGAGCGTGCCATTCGCCAAGTAGTGGACCGCGGGAAAGGTCCTGGCCTCCTGGTCTACCGCATCCCTGCCGCGGATGACCGGGTAAAGGTCTGCTTCAGAGACACTGTGCTACTCCTTCCACCAGGGGGAGGAAGTAGCGAAGAGCCAGTAACCGTCGCTTTAAATTGTGCTCTCCAATAAATTTTTCTAGGGGAGGCTCACGGACGCAAAAGTGAGGTTCCCCCACATGTTCAATTAGGGGCCCCCCACAAATGGTCTCAGCACGCTTCGGTTAATTGGTGTGAAGTGCAATGTAACCTGAGATGTAAATTTGACATGTGTTGTGTATTCTGTGTACTGCATTTTCACAATGTAATGTTTGTGCAAGATTACAACTGCTATCCAAGCGAGGACGTTGGAGTTCCACCAGGGGGAGAATATAGCCTGGAGCTCCCGTGGCTCCTGGAGACCCCCCTTCCCTGGCGCATTCAGTTTGCTTAATGCAGAAGCCGCAGACAAAGAAAATGGGGGGCGCTGAAATTAATAGCTACAGGGAGCAGTTGATATATAGGCATTACTGAACATGGTGGGTTAAAACTCATGACTGCCAGTATTTAAGAGGTTTCTCCTGTTCTGATGAGATCCAGCAAATGTAGGGAGGGGGGAGATGCTTATGTTAAACTTATTATAAGGGAAAGATGTTATGAAGGGAAGGATGAAAATGGTAGAACTTGTGGCTAAAAATAGCGGAATATTGGGTAAAAGGTAAAAGTATAAAGAAATGGTTGTGGGAATATGCGTATAACACCTAAATATCTGAGATAAGGAAGCTACAAAACTTTGCAAATGAAGAAGGCATCAAAAACTGGGTCATGTTTGCAATAATCGGAGGATTTTATATCCAGGGGGGGACATAACGGGGCCAATGATAGACATTCACAACAAAGGAAAAGGTTTTGTGGGGGTGCTTCTTAAAGACAATTATATGACCCAAATGTATTAGGATCCAACCAGGAGATGGGGCAAATACTTAGATTTGGTAATATCAAACAAAGCAAAACCCAATGTCCGGACTTTTATATTTAGTTAATAGTAATCATACATGGTCTAACTTTGAAATAAATTATCAAAAAAAAACAGACTAATCTGCAGCAGCAATACATTTGGATAATGTTTTGCAGAAGGGAAAAATGTAGAAGATCTAGGCTGTTTAAAAGACATTGTTGAAAAGCATATTATCAGTGTATAATGGATAATAAGTATAAAAGAAATAAGTACAAAAACCAATGGGCTAAATTAAAAGGTAGGGGAGGACATGGAAAAGACGGGGTTGTTTGATTTTTCTTTGAAGTCAGAAGGACGGAGAATGTATATCAGAATATAAGGAAATGCTAACAAAGTTCAAAAAAAAAAAAAAAAGGTAATTAAATATAGCAAAATGCTATAATAAAGAAGGATTGCAAAAGACAGTAAGATCAACCTAAAAAAAATATAGATAAGTACCGTAATAACAAAAAAAAATTCAGAAAACAAAATTAGGACCCTTCCAGAGTGTGAGAGGGCAGGGCAGATTATTGGAGATAGCGTAATGTAAAAGCAGAGGTATTAAACAAACTGTTTGCCTCTGTGTTATACCAGGGAAGAAATCAATTTAATAGTACCGCCAGCAGGAGGAAGCCACAAAATCAATATACAAACAATTGGTAATGAGCAGAACGGTCATCGGCAGCTTGTGATAAAATTAAAAGTAAATAAGGCACCTGGCCCCTATGTAAGCTCCAAGAGTCCTTAAGGACAGTTATTACACAATTAGCCAAAAACCATGTACATCCAATATCAGGACTATTTCCACGGCTCAGTACCCAAGATTGGCATAAAACAGATGTGGGCCTAACATATTTAAAAAGGGAAGCTAGTCACAACCAGGGAATTACAGACCTGCAAGCCTGACTAATCAGTGGGGAAGCTACTTGAAGGTTAACCAGGAACTATTCGGAATACCTACTGGAAAACAAATTATTGTTAATAGTCAGGATGGAATTATGAAATGATAGATTATGCCAAACTAACCTTAGTTGTTTTTGAGGAGTGTATAGTAGGAATAAGACCCAGGGTAATGCCAGACTTGATGGGTCTACTGTAGATTTTGCAAAGGCTTTTGATACGGTTTCACCACAGGGTTGGTGTACAATAAAAAAAAATGGACTCAGAATAATATATGCACGGGATTGAAAACTGGGTAAGGACAGACAAACAGAGAGTGGTTCATAAATGTAAAAACTTTTTAGGTTGGCACTAAAGTCGGTGAGTAAGATACCTATGCGTGTTAAGTACTGGGACCCTGCTTTTTAAACTTGATTATAATGACCTTTTGAGGTTGGCAGTGAGAGCAAAGTCTCCATCTTGCTGATGATACTTAAATTTGTGTAAGGTAATAGAATCAGAGCAGGATTTGTAATTTCTCTCAGAAGGATTGGGAGAATGGAAAAGGGGAGGTAAATGCAAATGAGGTTTAATACAGAATACTGTAAGGTCTAGCATGTTGGGTACAAGAAAAAGTAAAAAGGGCGACTTACAAATTAAATGGGGATCAAATTAGGGGATACCTTCGAGGAGAAGGATGTTAACAGTGGTGTAGACAGAGACATGCAATATGCCAAAGTCATGCAGTAGTGCAAGGCAAACAAGACTTATCTTGCATTTAATGGACAAGGATGGAAAACATAATTATGCCCATTTATAGAAGCATATAGATAAGGACCACATCTTGAATAGGGTACAATTTTGGCACCACACCTAGAAACAGACATTATAGAACTAGAGAGAGTGCAGAGAAGGTACCACTAATAAAGGGGATGGAACAATTAACTTATGAGGACAGGCAAGTTAAGAGCATAGTATAGATTCTATGACATTAAAAAATAGGATCTAAGAGGGGTAGATAAACTATATACCAAATATTCGGGGACAGTAAAGGCGCTTACAAAAATAATAGTCATACCAAGTGCATTACAAAGGAAATTGGTCATCCTAAGGTTGGAGGAAAGTGAGATTCACCCAGCAACAAAGAAAGGGTTCTTTACAGTAAGGGCAGTAGTTAAAATGGGAATTCATTACCATGGAGATGAGCGCGATACAATAGATTATCTTCAAACAAAATGTTGGATTTTTTTTTTTAGAAGAAGAAGAAAGGAAGGTATACAGGAATTTATACCAATAAGTATACAAGGGAAGTAGTTGATCCAGGGAGTGTAATCTGAGTGCCCTTCTTGGAGTCGGGATGGATTTTTTTCCCATTAGTTATAATAATAATAAAAAATAATAATAGATGTTCTTCGTAGTGCTGACTAGTTTTATGTAGTGTGTACAGGAGACATTTTGAGGCAAAGTCCCTGACCTGTGGAGTACAATCTAATTTTTTGGTGCCTGAAGTTACAATGGAAAGTAGGCTTGCTCCCAGGTTCCACAAGGGGGAGGGGTTTTCAACAGAGGGAAGTTGAACAGGTTCCCCTACTTAAAACTCAGTGCACAGTCAGGTGTCTTTACTCATGAGCCGCTTCTTCCTCTCTAATGAGAGTGTTATTGGATGATATGTCATTGGAGTTTAGTGTGTGCCTTCCTCTGGATCAATATACTGTAAGTACTAGATATAGGTAGTAAAGTATACTGTGTCCAAATTCCATACTGTAGGTTGAACGATGGGAACACGTCTTTCTGTTAACTCATCTATTATGGTAACTACGATAAAAGAGGGGTAGAGACTGATCACTGCAAAGACGAAATAGGTGGAGGCTTGTATCCAAAACCCCAAAATAATATTATTATATGCGCAATTAGCAAAAAGCAGAAAAAAAGGCCAGAAAAAAAAAGGCCCTTGAGCGTTCCACACAAGGTGCTTTTTATCATGTAATATGTATAGCCTGGAGCTCCCGTGGTCCTGGAGCCCACCCTTCCTGGCGCAGATCGAGTCGGTTATTGAAAAACCAGACGGTGCTTACAAGGGTCGGGGGCTGGAGCAGGGCGCAGAGGGCTTCCATGCTCGGCAGGTGCGGGCGGAGCGATCGGGCGTTGCTAAGGCCGCGATCGCATTTCTAAGGTCCACGGCGGCCAGTGCGGGGCCGCCATTGGGACCGTCTTGCGCATTGCACAGGATGCGCGAGGGAGGAAGAGCCCCAGAGAGAAGGGCAGAGTCGCGTTTCAGCGCAGGTCTAGCGCGGAAGGCGCAGGAGATCGGGAGGCGGCAGAGTGATCGCGCTTTATTTTAGGCGCACGGAGAGGAGCACGCAGACAGTCCTATGTGCATTATTGGCCTCCATGGGACTACTAACTCCAATGGGCAGATTGTCGAGACAGGCACCAGTGTGCCTGATTAGGAGCCAAGGGCTGTAGTGACTGCCTGTGAGGGAGATAGATGACATTTGGCGGGCTGGAGCGCGTGCAGTACGGAAGAAGCAGAGACAGGCAGCAGGCAGACAAGGAGGATGGTAGGGGCAGGAGCCGGGGGACTCCTTGCACTAGGCAGGGCGGCCCTAAGGCCATAGTTGAAACCCGTTTACCCAGGTTAGTGAGTGTTGCCATCGGATAGGTCTCGTCAGAGGGACCTGTCAATCTGGTAGTCAGATGGGGAATACGCAGGGAAATTGAAGGGGTGACTGAGGTAGTCTGTTAGAGCGTTTGCTTTTGGTCAGGGTTTGGAGGAATTAGTGGTACGAGACGCTGGGGGGTGTTCTTCATGAGCTGGTAACCTAGTTTTCCGGGGAGCCATTTTTATTTTTTTTTTTTTTTTTTTTCCTACCAGGGTCGTGTTGCAGTTTTGTTTTTTTTTCAGTGGCTTGAGGCGCTTGGGGGGCGTCTTCTAGTCGGTAAACAATCCGGGGACTCATTTGCCCGGGCGGCTTTGCGAGTCGGGCAAATGTGGGGGTGTTTTCATGCTGTTGTTAACAGTTTCGGGGATCCATGGCCCAGGGCCCGTATATGAGTAGGGTGGGTACAAGACCTACCTATTAATAGGATAGGCAACCCGAATGCCCTAGGAGTTTTGACCCTTAAGCCACTTAAGGAATTGCTGGCTATAGGGACGGCCTATAGTGAAGGGTGTGTCACGTTGCTTTCATTAGAGAGGGACTCGGTGATGCTGTGTCCAAGTGAGGAGTTTGGACCACGTTGTGGGGTCCACGCGAGAATATCACTATGGAAAGGATCAGAGAGGCATCGTTGGTCGACCCTTTTAGAAGAGTGTTGCGGGCTTTTTTTTTTTTTTTTTTTTTTTTTCCGAGCATCGGAGTGCTCAGAAGGGTTATCTCACAATGTGCAACCAACAGGCCTAATAGATAACTAGTGACTTGCCGTAGAGTCTCCCACGATTCAGTAGGGTTACAGGACACGGGTGGGAACATACAGACATTGGGCAGAAGGTTTCCAGTATTGCATAGGTTATGATGTTATTGTAATGTGTTATATGTTCATAGTAAAGTCCTTAGTTATTATATAATAATCTGTGTGGAGGTTTGTGATTGGGTTCCTATGTAGGAACTTCATTAGAATCCTACATAGGTGGAGGCGCTTGAAAGAAGATCCGTTCCAGAGGATTCACCCCAGGCTTCATTAGCGGAGGCTCAGACCTCCTGTGAGCCTGCAGGTATACGCACCACACTGGTAACACTGCATGTTCTACTTACCCACACTATATATGAGATTGGGTTGGGGGGGAATACCCGTACATTGAGGCGCTGCTGAGATAGACCTGGGGTGCCTGTTTCATTTTTTTTCAAAATTGTCCAATTCTCATTTTTCACTGTGGGCGGATCCAGACAGGAGGTCTTACACCTGGGCCGAAGCTTAGTGCAAATCCTAACCCACATGGTTGCGTGGGGGGTCCTTTGGTCCTGTCTGGCTTGTGCTCGTTAGGTCTGGAGTTCAGGCTAGGTAGGAAGCTCCCTGGCCTGGATCGTACCGGGGTCATAGGACGAAGGTATGATATCACCTGGCATGTGGAGTACTATAATGATTGTATGTAGACCATGCCATAAGCGAGGAGATGGTCCTCAATCTTGAGTCTTTCGAGGGTGCCAAACGAAGGGTGCCCCTTTTGTTACCCTTGAATCGGGTTCCTGCAGACAACGAGAGCCCTAATGTAGTTAGAGGGCTGTGATCAAAATGGAGGCTCTTAGCAAGGGAGGCTAATAGTGGAGTCCACACTAACATGGCGGCTCCCGCCAACTCAAAATGACACACGTGCTTCTGACTGCCGGCTGCTCAGAAAAGGGTGCAGAAAACAAAACCCCCCGGGACTGGCGGGAGAAACCAGAGCCCTGCCCCCGTAATGTGAGTGACTCAGTGCAGAGCCAGAGCCACTCAGTGATAGACACACCCCTCCTTAAATTCCACCGGGGGATGAGCAAGTGAACCGCCATTAGACCTCTGTCACCCAGGGGAAGGCATTGTCGTGAGACATAGATACTTTCACTTTTTATGAGCAAGAAACAGAGATACGACTGTCAGGCACACACCCCAATATGTATGTGGCCTGGCGTGGTTTCCGGGAGTATGATATCTTGTGTTCGTCATGTGCTCTGCCGCAAGAAGCTATCGCGCAGGGAGCTGACGTGGCTCGGGGTACCCTCGAATACAGAACCATCGAGGTGGGGAGGAGAAGAAATGGGCATACAGTGTTTTAGCCCATTGTGACTGTTTAGAGAGACATTGACATGTGTGGTTTATGTGAATGTTGCGGTGTGCGGTTACTGAAGTCTATTGTGCCCCAGCATTGCAAAGTTCCAGGAGAAGAGGTTGAAGTTCCATCGGTGGCGATGGCCTACCGGCGAAACCACCCAGCGGTGAGTGTATGCAGAGGATACAGAGTTGCTGGGGTGAGTCTCTGTACCCTGGAAGAGGGTTATCCCGATGTTGCGGACCCTGCTGTGGGCCGTGTGATACAATTGTCAGTCGACCTTACTACGAGGTACCAATGGTCCAGGCTTGTTCGTCTGGACAGTACCTACAGCGACCAGGGGAGTAGACTGCCCAGGGTGTGTCGGGGGTGAGCCTTACAGGTGACCGCGGTGAGCACGATGGCGGTCTTAGTCTGGTGTGACCCGGGCGAAGGGGCTCCCTCTGCATCGCGTTGTGGAGGTGTCCTCATTAGAAGGTAGCTGTCCAGAGAGTGAGAGTGGACCAGGTTTCCGTCGATCCTTGGAAGAAGGGAAGCCCATCGTCAGCAGCAGAGTGGTAAGGAACCCCCTTGTTCCCACCGAATCCGATGGAGGTGGCCGTTTGAAGAAGGCAAAGCTACGGTTCTGAGCGGAGTGTGAGCGCGTGTGGACGCCAAGTGGTCCCAGGACTGGATCCAACGCTCCCGAAGTTCGAGCCAGTGAGGGGACTGTAAAGAAGAGTTGGGGAAAGGTCCGATACCACACAAGGTGGGAACTGAAGCGTCCCCGAGACCCTGTTGGCCAACGTTGAATCACCGCAGGGGTGGGAATTGGTGTCTAACTTTTCCCCCCTGCCAGGTGAACCGAGACATTGTCCGTGCTCGCTCTCAGTGGAAGCCTCGCAAAACTGATAGGGACAAGGACTGTGTAAAGGGAGATCCAGGGAGACTGGCCTCCTTTTAAGCCCAAAAAAGGAGCGGTGCCATTCGCCAGTGAGGGGAACGCGGGAAAAAGGTCCTGGCCTCATGGTCTACCGCATCCCTTGCGGATGACGGGGTAGGTAACGGTGCTTCAGAGGACACTGTGCTATCTCCTCCACCAGGGGAGGAAGTAGCGAAGAGCAGTAACCGTCGCTTTAAATTGTGCTCTCCAATTAAATTTTTTCTATGGGAAGGCTCACGGACGCAAAAAGTTGAGTTCCCCACATGTTCAATTAGGGGCCCCCCACAAATGGTCTCAGCACGCTTCGGTTAATTGGTGTGAAGTGCAATGTAACCTGAGATGTAAATTTGACATGTGTGTGTATCTGTTTGTACTGCATTTTCACAATGTAATGTTTGTGCAAGATTACAACTGCTATCCAAGCGAGGAAGTTGGAGTTCACCAGGGGGAGAATATAGCCTGGAGCTCCCGTGGCTCCTGGAGACCCGCCGTCCCGGAGCGGCGATGTCGGTATGAAAAACCCGACGGCTGCTTCCAAGGGTGGGGGCTGGAGCAGGAGCAGCGCGGCTTTCTTCTCTGCCGGCGGCGGTTGCGGGGACGCGATCCGGCCGTTGCTAAGGCCGCGATCGCATATCCTTAAGGTCCCGGCGGCCGCAGAGCAGGGCGCCGCCATTGAGACCGTCGCGCATGCGCAGTGATTAGCGCAGAGGGCAGGAAGAAGACCAGAGCAGAGAGCAGGGCCAGAGTCGCGCATGAGCAGGGCTAGCGGGATAGCGACAGGAGAGGTTGAGGCGGCATTAGCTGCTCGCGCATGCGCAGGAGAGGCACGCACGCAGTCCCTATGGCTTTTAGGCTCATGGGTCTACACTCCCATGGGCATAGCGAGACAGGCACCAGGTGCCTGATAGGAGCCAATAGGGTGTAGGACTGCCAGGAGTGTGAGTAGATACATTTGGCGGGAGGAGCTGCGTGTGGCAGTAAGGAAGAAAGCAGAGCAAGGAGGCAGACAAAGGAAGTGAGGTAGGGTGCAGGAGGCCGGGAATCTTTTTCTGCACTATGGCAGCGGACTAAGGCTAGTACCCTGTATTACCCCAGGTTAGCGAGTGTTGCCAGGGAAGTCGAAGGGGACCTGTCTCATGGTAGTCAGAGCTGGAACTCGCAAGGGAAAGGTGGCGACGGTTAGTATGCTTAGCGAGCTTGCGGTACAGGCTGTTTAGGTTGATTAGTGGCACGAGACGCTGGGGGGTCATTGTTTTGTAATGTTGAGTAACAGTGGGGATTGACATTAGCCAGTCCGTGTTGCGAGTGGCGAGGGCTGGCTGGGGGGGTTCATAGCGTAACCAATCCGGGAGCCATTGCCCAGGGCGGCGTTGCGCGTAGTACGAGGCAATGGGGGGGTTTCATAGACGGTAACCAGTCCGGGGATCCATGGCCAGGGCCCATATTATGAGTAGGGTGGGTACAAGACCTACCTATAATAGGATAGGCAACCGAATGCCAGGAGTTGACCCTTATAGCACATTAGGAGCAGTGATGGTTACTTGTGCTTAGGGACGGCCTATTAGTGCAGGGGTGGTCACGTTGCTTTTGCTATCTTAGAGAGGGAATCAGGATGCAGGTGGTCCAGTGACGGAGTTTGGACCCACGTTGGGGTCCAGGAGAATATCACCTGGAAAGGATCAGATGGAAGCATCGCGCGTTGACCACTTTAGAAGTTGTGTTTTGCTGTGTTCCGAGCATCGGGTGCTCAGAAGGTTATTCTACACATGTGCACCAACAGGCCTAATAGAAATTCTGTACTGGCAGTCACCCCGATCTCCGTAGGGTATTAGGACACTTGGTGGGAACACAGACATTGGGCAGAAGGTGCTCCAGTATTGCATAAGGTTATGATGTTCATGTAATGTGTAATGTTCATATTTAGTAAAGTCCTTAGTTATTATATAATCAGCTGTGTGGTTGATTGGTTTCGATGGGCCATGTAGGGTCATTTACACTTCCATAGAATCCTACATATGTGGAGGCGCTGAAAGAAATTCCGTTCCAGAGGATTCATACCCAGGCTCTGCATTAGCGAGGCTCAGACCTCCTGTGAGCTGCAGGTATACGAACACCACCGTAACACTGCTTGTTTCTACATCACCACACTATTATAGAGATTTGGGTGGGTGGAATACCCCTTTTTGTTATATTGTAAATATGTAACAATCATTCACTGGTTAAAGGGAATAACATAATATTTAAGATCCCTGTTCTCCATTAATTACATTCTTTAAAAAATATATATACAGTTTTCAGACAAATGAAGAAAAATCAGAATAATAAAATCAATGACATAAAATCCCTTATCTTTAGTTACTGTCTGGAAGCAACATTGCAGAGGCTTATACTAGGATATTTTCAGATGCTTTTAATGGTGCGTGTGTCTAATAAACATCTGGAGCTCTGCAGCATGTGTGGGTGTCTTTGCAGGGCATCAGGATTAAACGTAGAAGCTTCCTAATGATCATGAGGATTAGTTGAACAAAAACCACTGGGCATCTTTGTGTGAGTGATCAACAGCTGTTTAACCCTTTGTACTGCAAAGTGAAACAATGCACAAGCCTGTTTCCTCCTTCCCTCCGTTGCTGCTCCATTGCGTTTTCTTATGATGCTGCCAATGTCTGCGTGTTGTTGCCTGAGATGAAAAGATTTGAGCAAAGTCATACAGAGAACTGGTTTTGCACAGAGACCTCAATAGTGGGGGAATGTGTTTGTGGTTGTGGTATGAAAGGCAGCCGTCAAGCAAAGTTATTTACTGATTTATGGTACCATTATTATCCACTTCCACCTTGACATCGCACTTTGAAAAGTGACCTGTGAATTTAGCTTTGAAAGCTCCTTACACTATATTTGAACCTATGAACAATCATAATGTTGATCCCCTAAAAGGTGTCACAACCTATAACACATCCAAATGAGGGTCATACTCAGCGGTCAAAGTAACTAAAAAAAGGTATTTGTACTGTGTCACATGTAACATTTTTTCTACACTTATTATACTTTAAAACAAAGCTCTATGGACTGTATTTCAGAAAGATTTCAGGAGGATTTATGCTTGGTTGCAAAATAAAAGTGATGACACCATCACAAGTCATATAACAAAGAGTAAAGACTGCCACACCACAATATGATAAAGAGTGATACAATACGGTGCTTCCCTCAATGTACGAGCGCTTGCATCCAATCCACGGATACAAAAGGATAAGATGGGGCACACAGATTTCCAAAATAAGAGATTATTAGCATTCACAACGTTTCGACCCTAAGTCTTGTCAAGTGCAAAAAGCATTTTGATTGACAAAGACCTTAGGGTCGAAACGTTGTGTATGCTTTAATAAATCTCTTTATTTTGGAAATCTGTGTGCCCCATCTTCATTCCTTTTTGTATACCATCACAAGTCAACCACATGACATAAAAACTTGATACATTGATGCAATTGGTGATTAACCTCTCAGTCCCGCATACCCTTCCAGGAACCCAATGGATATAAGCATGGTTTCTTAGCATAGGGTAACAAACCTAAATACTCACTAGAAAGGATGATATGAGGGATTTGTCATTTCCATTCCCAATCCCTCCTATCATCCTTACATTTGCACATATGGGATTTCCCCAGAAGCGCTTTATGTACAATTTAATTTACATCACAAATCCTTATGGACTATGATCCATACAACTTGCTGTTTAGGTCTGTCCTCTTGTGATTCATGTTAGTTGTTACATAACCAAGGAGCACTTTGCATAGGCTTTCAATAAATCGTACAAAAAGAGGCAAAAGATCTAGGATTTAATGTGACCTGAGCATAGTGACTTTTGGGGACATTCATTTATCTAGATAGGGCCAATCTGGGGATTATCACATGGAAACTCTAATTGACTATAGTGAGAGTTTCCATGCGATAGTGCCCTTATTATATTGTAACCTCTAAGCGATCCTGCATAAGGATACCTTACAATATACTAATATACCAATATAAGGATACCTTTTGCAGGATCGCTTGAAGTAGTATTTTGGGGCATACTCATGGAGGTCAACTACTTTGCTTTAGGTTTAGACAGGTATATTTGTTACAACACCTGTTTAAAAATAGAGTTGACCTCATCCTATTGCACAATATTTGGTTGACTTTAACCTTTTTATATTAATTCTCTTACAATGGATGTAATGAATGTGGATGCCCTTTATTTAAAA
Organism: Ascaphus truei; assembly: GCA_036426205.1. Taxonomy (NCBI): domain Eukaryota; kingdom Metazoa; phylum Chordata; class Amphibia; order Anura; family Ascaphidae; genus Ascaphus; species Ascaphus truei. The sequence goes on along the minus strand of CM071570.1, from coordinate 139,090,131 downwards.
TATTATTGGTAATAAAGTATTTGAGTTCAGTCACTATACATATATACTGTGGTGTTCCGCAAAGGGGATCTTTCTCTCCCCAGTACCCCAGTGTACTATAGCTGCTCTTAGCCCTTCCCAGGGAGCAGACAGTATCATTACAAACATCAGGTGTGAGCGAGGTTCCCTATAATATATACCTGTAACTCAATGTATCAAGTTGCCTTGCTCCATTATTTACCCCAACCTGCTCCTTCGTGCCATGAGTGTTTTGGGAAGGGGTTATAGAAGGAGTTCTGGGAGGAGAGAGTCAGAGCATAAAGAGATATCAAAACTTGCACCTACAGTATAACTAACGCAGTTTTCTTCTCTCTTTGTACCAAATAAATCTGCCAGGTTTAGGTGGGAGCCTCTGCTCCAAACAGACCTGTGTCAAATGTAAGAAGCAATATTTGAAAGATACATACAAACTGTATTTCGCTGCTCCCAAATTAACACAAATGCAAGTATTTGCTCTGTTTTGTTAAGCAAATTGCCCCATCTTTTATACCGGTATATACCACTCATGATGTTTAAAACAAGATTTGAAAGCCTTTATGATACAGGGAACACATATATCATATTTTTTCTTTATGTAAAATGTAAAAAAACTAAATTCACAAAAAAGTCAGCAAATTAGTAAAAGGAAGGGAAAAAAACTATTCTGATTGTTCTTTTTGGAAACGAGGCGTTTAAAAGTGGACATTAGAACTACAGATTGCACGTTTAATCTTTCCCTGCACTGCGGTAGATAAATTGTTCTGTATAGGTCTTGCAATCTTAGCTCAGATTAATACATTATACCTGGAGAACCGGCCCACGACTCAACATGGTCACAGGGAGTGGTAAACTAATCTGCGTATATAAGGAACTTGCAATGGAGCATTTCATCCTAAATGTAGTGCAACTTACCTTGGGTCATCCATTAAAATGAGAAGGAAGGAGATATAATGAGCAGCAATGTAAATATGGGCCATTAGCAAGCCTTGGAGATAGTCATAGTAGATAGAGTAGACATATGCAAGAAGATAGTGGATATCTTAGAAAGGAAATGTGTACAGATGGCGCCCGATACAGTTACACCCTGCGTGCGGGTGGACCATGGCACAAGTGCGGCCTGATCACAGCCAAGTGCAGCGCAGGGGGACTCTCCCATAAGGCTTAATACAACGGGGGTAACTGCTTCTGAATGGGACTCCCGCTGTGTTATTCCTACCGGGCTGCACCAGTCTGGAAGAGATGCGCACAGAGAAGCTGTTCCTCTCTCTGTGTCTCCCCACCGCTCTTACAGGCGATCGCGCTGTTTTTATTTTCAATTCCCGGTGTCAGCTCCTTGTGTCCTTGGGCAAGTCACTTTGTCTCCCTGTACCTCAGGCCCCACCCCAAATAGATAGTTAGCTCACCTGGGCAGGGACTGTGTCTGTAACAATCCTAGGTGCGGTGTACTGCGCGCTGTATTGTAATGCAGTTGTGAAGCGCTTTGGGGCTCAAAGCACTAAATGAAGTAAAGTCGTTGTTATTATACTTTGTAAAGGTTGCACTGATCTTCCAGATCGGTAAAAATATGTTTGCGTTTTTTAACAAATCCCAATCCAGGAAAGGGTTGAATTTGATGAATTATGTCTTGCTTCAAAAAAAAGCATTGTGTGTTAAAGAATGTGCAAATGCAACCCTACCATGCAGGTAACATTTGTGACGTGTCAAATGATGTTATAAGGCACTGTGACAAAAAGTGGTATTGCACTATGGTACGAGACGCAGAGATTAAACAAGATATTAAATCAGTTTGCAGAGATAAAAAAAAGAGATGAACTGCTTGAAATAATTTAGAAAATGAGAATGAAGAGTAAAGTTTATCTCATTACCCGGCAGTTATTGGAAAGCTTAGAATCAGGAGGCAGACAAGAATAAGGGAATGGGGCTTTGTTTCATTACTTGGATGAACAAATCCGCTTCTCATACTGGTGACAAAACTAGCAGGACATGAGGGTCCTGAACACAGGTTAACCATAGAAGATTATATCCCAAATAACATGACAGTTTTTTACTTAATAAGTTTTTTGGTGCTCAACAGACAAGACGAGACTAAGGCCAAAATGTATTGAATTATGCTAACCATAGATAGCCAAATTGGCGATGAATGAACACGGTAAATAAATAAATGTATTACTTACCTCTGCCGGGGTGAGGGCCATTCTCATCTTTAGGGTCACCGACACAGAGATCCAATAAAGGGCAGATGGATTAATCAATGGGTTAAAAGGCTAGATTTTGATTATGTTTTTTTTTTATTAAATGTATATTTTGTTAAATGTATTTTTAAAATGCTTTTCTATGGGCAATATCCATTTCAGTCATATTTGTGAATAGGCCTATTGGCCATAATTGTGTGGGGCGGGGGAAATAGTTTTGTTAAGGGTGGAAGATGCGGTAATTGCCATGGGGTGGGTGGTTGGGCCTCCCAGGGTGGTGGGGTTAATCCATTAATTACCTTAGCCGTAATTCATGGGTTAATGCTTAGCAATTACTATCCACAAAGGTAGCCATGTAATCTATTTTTTTTTTCCCTTCATAAAAGTTTTTTATTTAGAAAATGTTTTTGGGGGGTGGGAGATACAGAGATTAAAATCCTGGGCAGAAAGTGGGGAAGGGAATGCAAAGGTTGGGTGCTCCCACTTTGTGACCCAAGAGTTCCATGACACCTCAGTTTTTTTGAGGAGTTATTGATCCAGGCCATGAGTTTCTCAGGGCTCATAATGTTCCAGACTCTGGTAATTGCAAATATATTGGGAATCGGACCCTTCCATCCCTGCGCAATGGCACATCTGCCACTGAGAAAATATGATTGATTAGTTTCCTCTGCCTAATGTTGGTCCTTAGGACCCTCTTATGCAGGAGTACTTCCCATGGTGAGGGTGTTATAGATAAACCTATGGTGTCATTGATAAGTGTGAACACATCCGACCAGAGTTCTTTGATTACATCCACTTAGATTGTAAGCTCTTTGGGTCAGGGACTCATGTTCCTATTGTTTGGTCTGAAGCGCTTATTCCCATTGTGTTATAATATAATGTCATGTGTATTGTGAAGTGCTATGTACCTGGATGGTACGGTTTAAATAAAGATATACATACATAAAGAATTATGCAAATACAATGTGTATATTAAATTGGACACACACAAGCAAAATTGCCCACCAATTGCATGACTTTTACTTTTACTATTGTTTTATGCCCCTTGAAAACAGAACAAGTGATATCTTTGTTGCTTTGTTGAAATCTGTCAGTGAGACACTAGGTACATTTTTCCATTTCACAGTGCACAATGACAATGAATTCAGTAAAAACTATAAAAATGTGTTTATAAAAATATCCCCAACGTTAAAATTTCAGCCTCACAAAATTCGAGAAGTTGTGTCAGATAGGCACGCATCAAAAAGGTCTAATAACAAAAATTTACGCTGGGATGGAGAACCCAGACAACCCCCCCGCACATGATTATATGCTCAAATGGGCAGCGGAATTGAACATGGTTATTGACAGAGAGGATTGGGAAGAAATATGGGACTCTGCACCAGGAACTTCCATATGTACAACAATCAAGGAAAATATATATAAGATAATGTATCACTGGTATCTTACTCCAGTGAGATTGAAACAAATCTATCCTCTGGCTTCTGATCTATGCTGGAGAGGCTGTGGACATAGAGGGGACATGGCCCATATTTGGTGGCTATGCCCAGAAATTCAGAAATATTGGCTCACAATTAAAACTTTAATAGAAGAGGTCACAGGCCTCACAATTACCATAGATCCACTGATCTACTTACTGGGTAGACCAATAGAGGAAATTGATCGCCCAGTATGGAAATTAATCTCCTTCATTCTTACAGCGGCAAGATGCTCAGTGGCGTCCTCTTGGAAGAAGGTGTCTCCCCCTCCTTTCTCTCCCTCTCGCTTATTCTTTTTCTACCCTATCTAGATCTCTGGGCCATGTTGTTGCCCTGGGGGCCCGTTCCCTCCTTGAGCGGATGCCTCCAATGATACTTTTCTAACCCGAAAAACTTTTCTTTGTATTAGACTATGTTTGTACTGCAATGTCTGTAAAATTTACTAATGCCTATTGTAGCCCTGTGTAATTTTGGGGTTACATGCCTCTCTACTTCTGTGCAGTAATCCCTGTTAAGAGGGCAGGTTTGCCAGAAGTAATCATGAGGTTTTGCCCTCAACCCCATGTGAGGTGTAATGTGTAGCAAAGGAGTGACAGCATGCTCTGTGTCCACTAACAGTGACACAGGGGTGGGCCTTCTGGAGCTATATAATACGCATCACTTCCTAAAGTTAGGAGTCAGTTGAAGTGTCATTTCTGTGAGACTGGAGTTCAAGATCAAGTCTGTCAAGTAGTGGCAGAGTGTGACAAGCTGACCCAACACTGTGCCAGGGTTCTGGCACAGATTGTGGCCCTCCCTTAGGGGAGAGGTGGCAGAGATATTCCTGTCTCTATTACAGAGTCAGGAAGGGACTTCCTTGAGGTGGACAACCTTGAACATGTGCAGCAAAGTACCGGCTGCTATGATGGGCAGTCTGCCTATGAAGATGCTAATAAAGAGTGCCTTGATTAAAAGAACCTTCTCGCCTGAGCCTGGAGTCATTCAGGGAGAAGCTGCACCCAGGGGTTCTCTTCCAGAGACTCCTCCCTGCTGCTGTGGGGAACTGGAAGAGATGGAGGCGCTGTACCAACTGTGAGTACGATCTCAGCACTACTTCACGAGCCAGTCCTGGTGAAATCCCCAATACCATCAAGCGGGAGACTCAGGAGTCCTGTAAGCCAGCAGGTGCACCACACGACATGACATGTAACTGGGGGCAGATTCCTCACATAGGGGCCCATATGAGATTTAGTAGGGGTCTGACCGTTACACTAATAAAAATGTTTGAAAAAAAAAATGTGTTTATAGAAATTCCATCATGGTAACTTTTTTAATTCATCCAGATAATCCATTTACCTGAGATCCAACTAATTATAAGGAAATAATCATGAAAATGTCAAATAGTTTTATTTTTGGGTGCCAGGATATAACATATTGTAAAGCAATCAGACAGTTGAAGAAGAGACACGTAATGTTCTAAAATCTCTGGACATTATATAATTTCATATTTAAAGAACTCCCATGTTTGTCTCCTAGAAAGTATAAATTCACAACATACAACGTCTATAAAGCTTAAAGATTAATCATACAGAGAAAAATTATTGCATTCTTGGGGGACCAATACCTCATCCTCCAACTGCACTGTTTTGGTACAGTACCGGCCCCAAAACAGTGTACCTGCTTCTTTCGCTGCTGCACACTCCTTGCTGCAATCAGATGCCAATCAGAATCTTCGGCGACGCTGATGGGCTGGCCACGCAGCCTCACTACACAGCCAGCCTATCAGAGTCCCCACAGATTCTGTTTGGCCTGTGGTCACAGAGAGCGTGCAGCAGCAGCAGCAGCAGCAGCAGCAGCAGCAGCAGCAGGAAACCGCAGCAGTCCCTGAACCCTTTGCCAGGAGGAGTGTAGGATATGAGTGGGGTACAGTATGGTGATGTGTTTTGGTCTATATAATAATCTAATAATAGCATGTTCTTCTATAGCTAGTTTTACATAGCGCTTTACAGAGACATTTTGCAGGCACAGGTCACTGCACTGTAGAGCTTACAATCTATGTTTTTGGTGCCTGAGGCACAGGGAGATAAAGTGACTTGCCCAAGGTCACAAGGAGCCGACACCAGGTTCCCCTGCTTCAAACTTAGTGCGAGTCAGTGTCTTTACTCACTGAGCCACTCCTTCTCCCATATATGAAAGGTATAGGGTATATGAGGGGACAGGACCGGTTTGATGGCACCACCATCGGTGCCTCTGTATCGAGCCCTGCAGTTATAGAGGCCCAGCATCCTTCTCCACAACAATGATACTGATTGCAGGGGGAGAGCGCGGCGCCTCTGTAACTGTCTCTTCTCGTGTCCGGTGGCATCTCCGCCTGCAGTGTCTTGTTGTCATGGCGAAGTGACATCACATAGCCCCGCGTTAACATGACACTGCGTCATCTGAGGAAGACATGCCATGCCGGACAAGGTAAGAGACCCTGCAAAAGCCCCTGCAGCGAGCCCCACAAAAGTCCCAGCTGGCCCTGTCAGGGGGTATATAAGGGGGTCCATATAAGGGGTGTAGCATATATGAGGGGGATACAGTATTTGATAGGAGGTAGGGTCTCTATGAGGGGTGGGGTTATATAAAGGATGTAAGGGTATATTAAGGGTGTGGGGTCTATATGAGAGATGTGGGGGGTATATGTGAGTGGTGTATGGCTATAATAGACGCATGTGTACCTATTTTGACCTGTGAAAGGTTGGAGGCTATGAAATACATATTCACTGTATGTTTCATTTTTTTTTATCAGTGAATCAGTGTCGATTGTAAATGTCTATGACAATGAAACTAAACAAGGAATAAAAGATGAATACACAGCGGGGACCTTGGTTGTGCCTCTCTGTGTATGGTTATTCAGATATAATAATATTATCTAGTGAGCGGCCCAGCTTTGTGCAGCAAGGGATTTGCAGTATGTGTGTTTCATTCACTGATTGGAGTGCACTGGTTCATGCCTTCTTTCTATGTACTGTACTACTAACACTGCAACATCAGGTCACCCCTCCTCCACCTCATGAATAGAAGTTGAGATAGGGATACAAACCGCAGAGATGGCATGTCATGTCTGTAAATATTTGTAGGCCTTAGTTGCTTCAAGAGATTTCATAGCTATCTGAATCCCCATAATAAACAAGCAGAGGGGAATATTAGGAAATGACATGTTTTACAGTAATAGGATAGACCATTAGTACAATTGTGTTTCAGCTTCAGTGATTTTGCTGCAAGAGTAGAATGACCTTATTATTAATACAGATGATTCTGTACACAAAAGTAAATAGCATGAAACCGCAGATGGAAAGGAAACCACTGTATATAATCACAATTCTTTGAGATGTCATTAAAAGGTCTCTTACAGTCTTCTAATCTTTCAGAATTTCCCATGCATTAAATTGGTTATGGTTTGTGTTTGCATGTACACGCACAGCTTATTTACCATGCTATTGGCAGCCCAAGGTGAATTAAAACAGTTGTTTCGTTTTTGGTCCTATTCATGTTGGAATGACCTGCTTTCTGAAAGTATATTAACATATATGTTTTAAATATGTTTTAAACATGTTAAACACTTATTTCCAGAACGTGGGAAAACATTGTGTTCCATACAAGAGTGGGGAAAAAAACAAAACATTTTATTTTACGTGAGGTAACACCTTGCATACTGTAGCTCTCAATTGTTGTATTCATTTGTGGATCACATCTCTCGCTCTGGTTGCTTTTTTTGTATTTAGAAAGTGTTACTACTGTAGTTTGGTAAAGTAGCAACTCTACTTGTAAAATTGTGCTTATGAAAAATAAGTGTTTCAGCATTCAAGCCTCCTTTATAGGGTCATTGGGATTTAAATTGAAAAATGTTGAAAGATCAGTGCCTTGTTGTAAAAGAACAATAAATCCATTGGCCGACAGCTTTCCCGGGGACTAGAGTCTCCACTGAGGCTATAGGTTGTTGGGTGGGGGTGTCCACTCCTCCACCCGTGTCAGAGGCCCGCGAGGCCAGTGTGTCCCCTCCATCTCTCACACACTCCCCCCTCTCTCTCTCTATCACACACGTACCCTCTCTTTAAACCCTTCTCCCCTCTCTCGCTCACTCTCCCTCCAACCTCTCTCTCACTCTCCCACTCTCCCTCCCCCTCTGTCTCACTCAACATCTCCCCCTCTCTATCTCACCCCTTCTTTCACTCTCCCCATCTCTTCCTATACCCCCTCTTCCTCTCTCACTCCCCCCCTCTCTCTCTATACCACCTCCCTCTATTGCTCCCCATTCTCACTTCCCCCTGCTCTGCCCCTTCTCACTCCTGCCTGCTCTCACTCTCTCCCCTCTCACTCCCCTCCTCTCTTTTCCACCCCCTCTCACTACCCCCTTTCTCCCCCCCCCCCCCCAGGCTCTCAACCCCTCTCTTTCTCAATCTTCCTCACCCCCTTCCCCCAGGCTCTACTTGTGTAGCAGGGGTGCGGGGTCTGTCCAGGCCCTACCAAGCACTGGAGGGGGGCCCACCCAGGTGGCCACTGCCAGAAGTTATGCCCAACTTTCTTGTTCGAAACACTGGAGCTAGTCCCCCTTTACTGCCCATCCTTGTACAGATGTCCCTGTTCTCTCCCCCTACACTTTTATGACAAACACTACTGTACTAATTGTCCTTTCTTCTGCCTTAATAAACTTATGATGCAGATTTTATTTGTGATTTTTTTTGGTCTATTGGAGTATTCAGGAGTTTTATCATCCCTTTTATTCTTACACCATCTTTAGATAACATTAAACTGTTTTATAGTAGCTTTTATATTATCCTACTTAGACAGATCAAAATCAAGGTAGAAGCGATAGCTGCTAAAGGTAACTAGTGATTCTAAAGTGTACAAGCTTTCAGGATTATTAGGGTCCCTTCTTCAAGCTTTCAGGAGTCTCAAACACTGAGATCTGGAGAAGGAACTCTAGTAGACCTGGAATCTTGCACTATTAAAGGTATAACTTCTACAATACCTTACTTGTGTTCTGTCTATTATCGCTCTACAGGCTAACACGGTACCATCCTCTTTATTCTGGTTGTGTCTTTGTAAGTAATACTAAGCATCCCTTTTACAAGGAAATGTAAGCTTTAGAGGTACTGTAGGGTAGCATCTCACAGTACAGGCTAAAGCATTTTTAATACTATCATCTGGTCATAGAAGGTCACAGATGAATTGGATATTCTTTGAGAATAAACAATCAAATATGTTTAAATCTTCTTTGCTGCAGGTCCTGCGATTCCTGTTGGTGTGGATGTACAAGTTGAGAGCTTGGATAGTATTTCTGAAGTCGATATGGTTTGTTTTTATCTAATCTTTCTTGCTATTATACACAAATATTAACCCTGTGAGGGCTTTGCAATATATTTGTCAAGGGGTAAATGAATTTCCAGCATTACACATTTAAATGAACCCATGTGCTTAGCTTTAACCCTAAATGGCCAAAACATATCTAATATCACACTGGCATGAACATGACACACTGGCACAAACATGACAGACTGGCACAAACATGTCACACTGGCACAAACACAAACATGACACACTGGCACAAACATGACACACTGGCACAAACATGACACACTGGCACAAACATGTCACACTGGCACAAACATGACACGACTGGCACAAAATGACAGCTGGCACAAAACATGACACACTGGCACAAACATGACACGCTGGCACAAACATGACACGCTGGCACAAACATGACACGCTGGCACAAACATGACACGCTGGCACAAACATGACACGCTGGCACAAACATGACACGCTGGAAGCAAAGATACTAAACTTTGCCAAACTGGCATAATGGCGTATGTGTAAAGTTATGGTCCTAGTGTCAAAATAATGCAAAAAAAAAGTAAACCGTCTATCAAACTACATCTGCATGTAAAGATATTTGGTTAAATATTTAATTTCTTTGACAGTGGAAGAATTAAACATAATGTATTGACACACTTTAAAAAGAATCATTCCCATAAATACCTTGTTTTTCCATACGTACCATAGACCCTATAGACACAGTAGACTTAACATAGACACATAGGGGCCGATTCACAAAGCAGTGATAAGTGCGATAAATGCCTTTATAGTGCGATACTGCCTGCTGCGCGACTCACAAAGCAGTGATAACACTGCAGTATCGCACTATAATGGCTTTTTATCACCAAAAAACAGTCAGTGATTAAAAAAAGTCATACGATCGTCCAAATGACAAACACAACAGGTTTTGACAGTCAGCGCTATTCATAAAGCAGCGTTAAGTTTATTGTGCTGTAAAAACCCACCATTTCTTTTCACAAGCTAAAGGCTGGCGCAAAAGAGATGGAGACATGCATAAAAGCATTTGTTGTCCCCAGGGGCCCTCAGGTGGTCCCCATGGGTGTCTGGGTGTCCGGGTGTCCCACTGGCTTCCGGTACCAATCCTGTAGGTAATCACTATTATCCATATCTGGATAATAGTAATTTTGTAGGTAATCCCCGCAGGTGGTCCCCGCGGGGGTGGTTCCGCGGATGTCTGGGGGTCCTCGGGTGGTTCCCATGGGTGACCAGTAGTCCTCAGATGGTCCACACAGGTGTCTGGGGGTCCGCGGGTGTCCGGGTGTCCCACAGGCTTGCGGTACCAATCCTTTGCCCAATTTTTTTTTTTACCAATACTTTGAAATAAATACACCCACCTCCCCACCTCCCCTCTAACACATAGGGGCAATAATGGGCAAAATTACTATTATACTATTACTATTATGGGATAATAGTGCATTTGCCCATTTAAAATAAAACATTAACCAGCAGAAATAAAGTAAATAAAACATTCTGATTGGCTGGCTTCCCTCCCTTTACATGACGTCACATCCAAAAAAAAAAGAGGCACATGGTTATCCCAGCCAATCAGATGGTGTGGGAACCATTTGCCACTCAAATGTGATGTCACAGGCCCTATAAAAGCCTGTGCTGCGTCATTTGATGCCAAGAAGCTGAGGTGTGAAGAACTCCTCCCCAAAAGGATTACAATGGTGTTACAGATGAAGATGAATGAAGATGAAGACCACCAAATGGATTACAATAACAGATGAAGATAAAGAAAGAAGAAAAGGACTTTGGACTTTACATGTGGTCCGTTGCTATTTTTGATCGTGGATTTGTTCGAGAGCTTCCAGAGACCATGGGAATCGGAGGGTGAAGACATCTAAAGGTAAGAAAAACATTGAATGTAAGTTATTTTTCTTTTACAGGTTTTTTCATTGTATTTTTTATTTTTTTATTGCCCATTGATTGCAAATGTATTTATGTATGACCCTTTAGGGCTATACATACACACAGTGACAAGCAATGTTTTTTTTTTTTTTTTTGCAAATGCTTGCTTTTATGTATTTTAAATGTATTTTTGTTCTTTGTTTTAATTTTTATGCTATTTATTTTGTTTTGATTTGTATGATGGCATTTTTTATGGTGTTTTCAATTGTTTATTTATGTGTGTTTTTTGGTGTTTGCTTTTTAATAGTGGTTTATTTTTGATATTTTGATTTTGAATGATGGTGTTTATTTGGAGCTTTCTTTTATTTATTGGTGGTTTTGTTTTGGTGTTTTAATTGTTAATTCTGGTGTTTATTTGGTATTTGCTTAGTTGATTGGTGGTAATTTTGTTGTGTTGCACCATTGACTACCATAGTGTTAAATCATGCCCATATTATATGGGCATGGTGTACCCTCTGTGCCAATCATTTGGTTAATTGGCATTAGTAATGTGTTGATTTTTCTATGTAATGTGTTTTATTTTGGGCCTGTTTTTTTCTTTTTCTTCGCCATTTATTGCTAGAGTGGCAAATCATGCCCATATTATATGAGCATGATGTACCCACTGTACCAATTAATTGGTGGAGGGTGGTGGTAGTTGCCTGGGGAGGGTGGTTTTGCCTCCTGGTGGGTAGAGGGGGAGGGTGGGTTAACCCCTTAATTACTATAGAAGTTACTAACCGCCAAGGTGATTAAGGGGTTAGGGGCCATTAGATGTACTTTTTATTGTATTGTTTCTGGCAATGGAGGACATGGACGGTGATGAGGATGAGGACGGCCTTCATTGTGGCAGGCTGCCAGGGGTGAGTGCAACTTTTATTTACTTTATTTCTGCTTGTTAATGTTTTATTTTAAATGGGCAAATGCACTATTATCCATATCTGGATAATAGTAATTTTGCCCATTACTGTACTGTATGTGTTAGGGAGGGGTGTATTTATTTCAAAGTATTGGACATATTTGGGGGGGGCACAGAATTGGTACCGCAGGCCAGGGGTGAGTGCAAGTTTTATTTACTTTATTTCAGCTTGTTAATGTTTTATTTTAAATGGGCAAATGCACTATTATCCATATCTGGATAATAGTAATTTTGCCCATTACTGTACTGTATGTGTTAGGGAGGGGTGTATTTATTTCAAAGTATTGGACATATTTGGGGGGGGCACAGAATTGGTACCGCAGGCCAGCGGGGACCTGCGTGGACCACCTGAGGACCCCCGGACACCTGGGGGAACCACCAGAGGATCCCAAGACACCCGCGAGGACCACCCAGGGACCCCTGTGGGGCCTCTGGACACCTGCGGGGACCACCTGGAGGCACACGGACACCTGCGGGCCCCCGGACACCCGCGGGGACCACCTGAGGACCTCCACCGGCCTCTAGTAACATTCCTGTGCATAAAAGCGAACAATTGCTTTTATGTATGTTAGGGGGGTATAAGGGTTGTTGGGGGCACAGGGGGTGGGGGTGTTGTGTATTGCAATGTTTATTGGGGGCAATTGCTCCCAATATACCTGCTATTGTGCCTTAACCCCTTCATTGCCTTAGCGGATAGCCGCTAAGGTAATGAAGCTGCTTTAATGTAATTTTTTTTAAGTTTGCGGGAACAGGGGGTCTCCTAAGCTGAACAGTTTTGATTTCTGGCTCAGGAACCCCCTGCTATCTGAGTTACAGGCCCAGGTATGGTAGAGATTTCGAAAACCATGATTTTAACGACAAAATTTAAAAAAAAGAAGAAAAAAGAACGGGAAATACTAAGGGGGCAAGATACTAACATTATGTGAGCTAGAATCATGCAGCCTTCTTTAGAGATTGCTACTTTAAAAGGACAGCCTGATGCACTTGGTCAAAACACTTTTTATCAGCGTAATGGTTACAAATACCCAAGAGAGATTGGGGATTTTGTGGAGGCAAACCCCATCCAAGATTGAACAAGGTCACCACCCCATTTCAACTTCCGTTGAGGATAGTTTCACAAAGTTAACCAGTACCTCAGAAACTTCTTCAAGTTTAGCTCCACATCCAACAATTAACTGCCATATGTAGAGATTTATAAGCGAATGGCAAAGCAAACAGACACCAGGGATTTCTGGGATTTCACAAAGCCACCCAATATCTAAAGCCTGAGAGTCTCCCCTTTCAGTATCAAAAGGTGGCATCACTATGTAACCTTTCAATATTTTGCGAGCTGCTCTTAACCCATTGAGTCTGCACTCCAGGAGCCTCATGGTGTAGTAGCTATGTCATGGGCTTTTTTGTTGGCCAGGGGATATCCTATGGATCACTGAAAGCAGTCTGGCCAGAAGAGGAACAGAAGAGGAGGATTCCTCTTCCATTTGCCTCATCACTGATGCTGCGATCACAGAATCGCGATTTGCCAGAGGGGTTATGGCACTCTGGTGCTGTTACCCCTTCGGCACTCAAAGGGTTGAAGTGTTTTTCCCCGCCTGTGACCTAACTGTTACGTTATGCAGCACCACAGCAGGACTTTTAGGTCAGTAAATGTTATGTCAGGCAGAACTCAAGAGGTTAAGAGGGTGAGAGTATTGAAGCTTACAGCAACAACCCACAGGGCTGCCGACAGCGGGGGAGAGCCAGGCCTAACTTCCTGATCCTGCCGCAGGGCCCCAGCTCTAATCAGCTGCGCAGCCCTCCATGCCAACCCGCCTTCCCCCCATGTGCATGCGAACGGCACCGGAAGTTTGAGCTGCTTAGAAGTCGGGCCGAACTTCCGCATCCTGCCGCAGGGCCCCAGCTTCCCTCCGCCGTGGAACTGGAGGGGGGAGATGGTGGTAGAATGAGAGAGAGGGGGCGAGAGAGAGGGAGCATAGAGGGGGAGGGAAGAGTGAGAGGCAGGGAAGAGTGAGAGAAAAGGAGAGAGAGAAAGGGGGGGTAGAGAGGGGTGGGAGTAAAACAGAGAGGTGAGTGAGGGGGAAGAGAGGGAGGGAAGTGAGAGAAAAGGGAGAGTGAGAGATGGGAGTAGAGAGAGGGGGAGCGTGAGAAAGGGGAGAGAAATAGAGGGAGAGAGGGGTGTGTGAGAGCGAGGAGGTGTGTGAGAGATATGGGGGCGATGGGGAGTGTAAGAGAGAGAGGGGGCATGCTCTCAAAGCTGCCGCCAGGTGGAAACTCGTCCTGGGCCCCAGGAAAACTGCTGGCTCGCTTGACAACCCATCAGAGAGTATCTGTGACAAAAATGATTGTGATACAATGAGAGTGAGAGATATGGAATGGCAGCAGAGGAGTTTCCTTAAATATATTTTTTGTACTTAATTCAGGACTTCACCATGACACTATACTTGAGACATTACTGGAAGGACGAGCGACTGTCATTCCCCAGCAGCACCAACAAGAGCATGACCTTCGATAGTAGACTGGTGAAGAAGATCTGGGTCCCCGACGTCTTCTTCGTGCACTCCAAACGATCCTTCATTCATGACACAACAACAGATAACATCATGCTGCGTGTGTATCCTGATGGGCACGTTCTCTACAGCATGAGGTAAGACCTTGCTGTGCAGTGGTTCAAAGTCAGGACTATTTTGTGGGAGAATTCACCAGACCTGAGTTCCAGCACTTTTTTTTTTAGTGATGAATAGTCTATGTATGTATTTATATCTTTATTTATATAGCGCCATCCACGTACACAGTGCTTTACAGCAGTAATACATATGACATAATAAGAATAAGCGCTTCATACATAAATGTAGACTTTTAGAAAAAGCAGTCCCTGCCCGAAGAGCTTACAATCTAAGTAATGAAATGATTAGGAATGTTACTGCCCGGGTGCACCTCAATGCTTCTTCTGTCACATTTCTTTATTTAAAGCTGGATTCATTATTAGAGTTTCCATATAGATCCATGTTTTCTTTACTTATGCTTCTGGCACCTTTTCCCTACAAAACACCACTGTGAGGAAAAATACATACTCATGAAACAGGAATTCAGAGTAGCAGCACATTAGGAATACTGTATGTCCCTGATGAAAGGAGGGTTATATCCCCCGAACCTCAGTGCATGTTTTTCTAATCTGCACATGATCTAACAAACAGTGCGATTTGCGCATATTTGGACACCATTGCTGATGTGCTGATACTTTGAATTTCTGTTTCACAAGAATTTGTAAGCCGCTGATTGCAGGACACTGCAGTAAGTAGCGACTGCTCGGGGAGCGAAAACGAAGTGTCTGTTATACACGCGCAGCAAGTAAAAAGAGTGCTGGCTTATGCAATTTACTGGCAACAGATGTACTGCAATAAAATGCCATCACTCTATATTTCATTTGTGAATATATAAGATTACTAAATATAGCTGTAACACCTAACTGTGGAAATCAGTGCAATGCATACTGCTACTGTGTGGCAGCTGCCATGTAAATACATTCTATAGATATTATTGCACAGATTTAGGGAATACAGTGGCCAGAATAATCACAATTCATATTTGAGTGTCTCCAAACTTGCAAAGTATTGTAAGATTAGTCATAACATAGGAAGGAGCTTAGAGTAAGTAAAAAGAAAGCCCTGATACATAGGGAAAAGGGGGGGCATGACTGCAGTACGGACCACCCCTTTCCCCCTCTTGTTGGATCTAGGGTCCCGGCCTCACCGCACCCCTTCTGTGTGGATGGTCAGGCAGGGTGGCGGATAGCTGGGGCGTGGTGGGATTGGTGGGCATATATTTGGGAGGAGGAAGTGGCCTGGGATCTCAGTCACATGCTCCCAGGCTGAAGAGAATCTCCCACCCGTCCTTCCCTGTTTGACGTGTCACCCCTCGTTATTTTCCTTAGACTGAGGTCTATATGCTACAGTAAGGCGAGGGCCGAAAGTTCTACTCCCCGTTCTGAGCAGCTCTATCTCACTAGCTGATCACCTGGCCGATGGTGAGACAATATGACACGACACAGGGCTTTGAATAACAAAAACAAATTTATTAAAAAAAAACTCCTAACACAGATAGTTATATATACTTATGATCCTCAAAAGGGAGGACTATCCACATACAAGCACAGAACATATCACATAAGTTGCTGTGCAGCTGTGTACCAGTGTCTCCGCAATCCCACTGACCCTTGGTCAGTGGCGAGGAACCTCTCCATAGTTACTCACGCCTCCCTTTGTCTGGTAGGCTGCTGCTTTGCATTGACTCCATTAGTGGACCTGTCCGTGACCTTGTCACTCAGCTCTGTTGAGTCATCCTGCTCACGAACTGGTCCTCAGGTCACCACTAATCAACCCTGAGATCCCTCCAGGTTGCGGTAGCTCTACCCCTAGTCCCTCCTCTCTTGAGTCAAATATCATTGGCTGGGGGCCATGTCTATCAAAGAGGCACATCATGGGAACAACACAGAGAAGAGCTAGCCAGGCAGCAGTGTGTATCTTAATTGTATACTTTACAAAGGGGTTACAGCCTCCCCTTCTTGAAGATGTTGAGGCAAGCTTTAGACTAGTCGTGGTCTCGTCTGTATCAACATCTTCAGGAAGGGGAGGTTGTAACCCCCTTGTCTGGAGGGATCTCAGGGTTGATTAGTGGTGACCTGAGGACCAGTTTGCAGAAGGTAATCCCGGCAAGCTTGATGGAGATACAGGCATGTATTCAGAATGTACCTGGGTGTACCTAGGTCTTTTTGGCGATTGCCACTGGTTTGTGTTAGAGTAGTTGCAGTCTCTGCTGTATCTCCATCAAGATTGCCGGGATTACCTTCTGCAACTACGATATAAACATATCAATACTAATCTAACAACTGCATCCGTTAATTACATATTATCACAGGTATAGTGGACTTCATACAATTACAGTTCTCACACATAGCAGCATTAGTATACCAGTGTACCACACCTCCCAGGTTAACCTAGGTCCAACGTCATGGGGATTGCCCATTTAGCTACACTTACCACAGGAACACCCTAGGAGAGTCATGCTGTAGGACAGCCTCATAGGTGGTCTGGTCTCTCGTCTGGAGTGACACACTTTGTAAGGGAGACTCCTGCTCTCTGGTGCTACACTAGAGTGGTGCTCAATACTGTCTGAGTTTTGCTCATATGCAAATTCATTCTCCCGCTCTGGGGGATTCAAGTTGAAGAACTCCTCTGCCTCAGGATCCAACTCAGGGTGGTAGTTTTTTGTAGATATCGTGACTTTGCCGGTCTCATTGAAGACACTTTTCGTGGAGGGTTGGTCTCATCATAGTAAAGAATATCAGACGTGGCCTAACAGGCGCTCTTCCCTATATTCTTCATCCTCGTGGGATTCATCCCTATTCTCTTTTGTAACCGACTTTGGAGGGACACAGGATGGACCTTGTCCTCTGTTTAACCAGTCACTCCTCCTTGGTGTTGTATCTGCAATCAAGGCCTCCTCTCTCATGGGGCATCTAACAACCTGGTCTATTTGCAGGAGATGATTCCTATTAAGATTATTTTCTCACCTAGATCCTTTTTTTGTTTTTTTCTGGTTTTACACTGTACATTGGTAATCCCTTTAATTTCTCCTCTATATTATTGGGCTCCAATTTCCATTTATTTGCTATTTTGTATTTACTGGGAATACCCAAGTTTCCAATGAGAACCCTGTCATCCACTTGTAATTCTTGCCCCTTTACTTTTCTGTTATACCGCCCTTTGTTCTCTCTGTTTAGTAACCAGTTTATACGCCTCCTGCAATTCTTCCTTGAGTCTTTGTATCTTCTGCATGTATGTTGTAAGGGATTAACCATCTGCAGCAACTCTAAAAGACAGGTCTATTGGCAATCGGGCCTCATGCCAAATATCAAGTAGTATGGGGAGTTCCCGGTGGTTTCATTACATGTACGCGTGCACTACAGTAGGTTGTGCATGTGTTGACTCCACTGTTGTTTTCCCCTGTTATTCAACATGCCCATCATGTTTAACAGCATCCTGTTGAATCTTCCAGGTTGCTGTTCCCCTTGTGTTTGATCTGACGTTGTTTGAGATTTCTTTACCCCACATAGAAGTAGCAATCCCCAAACTACCAGCTACTTTATTTATGTTTGCTGACATTACACATCTGCGTGACTTGACCTGTTTGCACAATGTCCGTACTCCAGTGGTTGAAATATCCTCCCACTGACTATCATGCTCCGGGTATCCCGGTGAATCCGAGACAATGCTTCAGCATCAATATTCTGCTTTCCCGGTCTGTACTTCAGGCTGAAATTGTATGTGGCCAGTGCAGCTAACCATCTATGACCAGTGGCATACATCTTAGCAGAAGAGAGGATATACGTTAGAGGGTTGTTATCAGTGTGCATCACAAACGCTGCTCCATACAGGTAGTCATGCAATTTGTCAGTTAAGACCAGAAACTCGAGTTTGTGCACTATATAATTCTTCTCTGAAGGGACTAGCCCTCTATGCACAAATGCCACAAGCCGGAGTTCATTTGAGTGTTCCTGACATAACACAGCTGCCAGTCCTGCCAGGCTGGCATCCACATGTAAGATGTAGGGCTTCTGTGGGTCAGCAAATGCCAGTACGGGTGCATTAGTGAGGTGGGTTTTCATGGCTTTGAATGCATCCTTATACTTGGGGTTCCACCTACTGTATCTCTGAATGGCTCATTCATTTTGAAATAGTCCTGATTGTTGGTGCCTGGTAATACCCACAGAACCCCAAGAAGGACCATAGTTCTGTTAACTGCCTGGACCCACATATGTATTGTATGTTTTTATTTATGTAGCGTCAAAAGTGTACTCCGCGCTTCACAAACAATACATTATGGGAGAATTACAATAATACAATAAGTGCAGCAAAATCAGACAATAGGAAAGGAAATTCCTGCCCCGAAGAGTGTACAATCTAAGTGGTATGATGGGAGACTTACAGAGACAGCAGGTGAGGGAATAAGTGCTGTAGGAGCACTGGCAGTGCTTGGTCACAATGGGTGGTAGGAGTGACTGGGTGTGGGACAATAGCCATGAGTGCAGGCTATTGGGATGCTTAATTTGTGGGGCAATTTTAAGGTTAGTCAGTATTAAATCAGAAGGTTAACACCATTTACAGGGGAAGAGATGGCAGGGAGTCATGGGTGAGATCAGGTGTGTATGTCTGGGTTCAGGCTTAGGAGAGATCCCCAGCAGCAGGAAGGAGTAGATAGAGTGTGTGAATAGAGGATTTGTGTGGGTGTTTTTTATTGAGGGGTAAATAAGTTGTTGGGAGAGAGGTGTATAAATAATGGTGCAGTGGGAAGTTGGGAAGTTGGAGAGAACAAAGACGTTCACAAAGGAGTGAGAAAACAGTAAACAGAAAAGGCAATAGGTAGGGCATAGTGAGATGCAGGAGGAGAGACTTCCCAGTTAGGATAGGAAGAGTACAAATAATCACAGCATTTAGCAAGTCAAGTTCTCACAGTTGCAAAGTTGTTGTGGTTTTGCAGAGTCCAGATCTTCCTATAATCTTCACCTCCAATTTCAACTCCAAAATTAACTCTTCAGACACTTTAATTGTTGCATTTTTGATGTTACACAGCCATATGGCTCACATACAAGATAGGCTGCCTTAAATACTTTAAAACACAGTCACTTGACTAACAATGAAGGGAGTGGTCGGCCTATTCAGCTCATATCAGGTAGATGTTAAATAAAGATCAATATCAGATGGGCTTAATTTGATAGTGGGGTTCTTCCAATCAAACAAACATACCTGGTATATGAAGGCTGTCTTCTCCTTGTCTTGCTCACACATGGTGATGTGATAGCACCCGCTGCGTAGGTCAAGGACCGAGAACCACTTGATGCCTGTAAATTTGTCCAATGCGTTCTCTATTTATAGCATAGTATACTGGTCGGGATTAGTTTGTTTGTTCAGGGTGCGATAGTTGATACACATGCTTACAGCGCTACTTTTTCTCAAAGCTACCACTATTCGAGAAGCATACAGGCGTCTAGACTCCGATATTATACAGTACCTGCCCCCATTCATTCTATTAAGTATTATCTTACGTCTTCTACATCAGCTGGGGCTAATCTCCGTGACCTCTCTCTAAAAGGGCGAGTGTCATGGAGGCATATCCAATGCTCTACTCCCTACTCTACTTTGCACGTCCAACGTCCCATTCATGGGTAGAGAACACTTCAGGCCTTTGGGCCATCTTCTCCCTCAGCCTTCTCTTCCAATGTTCAGGGGCAGTACGGTCTCCAAAGTCAAACATAATTAAAAACATAATATACTCCCACCAGGTCTCTTCTGTCAGGCTTAACTCATTACTTCGGTACTGTGCAGATGGGCCCCCATTGTGTCTCTCCTTACCAGCGCATCATGGGTGGTTTCAGCTACTTACTTCCACTGTAGTGCTTTCTATAATTTCTGAGGGGAACTGCTAGTATCCCACTCTTCACCAATAGTCCTCCTGGGTACCCTCCATGAGGGGGACAATCTATCATAACTGTAGAGCCATCTGTTTCTCGTAGGAGGGTCACCTTCCCATTTTTTGTATTCTGTTTTGGGGTATCCTCATGGAACTGGGGCCCATCCAACTGACTTCCCAAATAGGTCCCTCATTCAGAGTCCTGGATCTCTCCTCCACTCTTTGGTAGGATTTCAGACACTGGATAGATGGTCAGTCCATCCATAGTTGTCTCCAACTGCTGCCGTGGACCATTTTGCTAGTTGGCCAAAAATATTGGCATTCGTCCCAATTATGGCCCCAGTCTTATCCTTACTTTGGACCTCTGGACATATCAGGGCAACTACCATCAAGGGTCCCGACACTCCTGTGACCTTATTTGGGAGTTCCACGTTCACTACTACATACCCCAGATATGGCTATCTGGCATCACTGAGGCCCCACATGACAAGTCCCTCCAAGGGCTGTAATGGCAGATGCTTCTGGAGCTTATCATACCATGGCTTAAATATAATGAACACTTGGGATCCACTAACCTAAAGCACATCACATTTCCTCCCCTCTATCTTGGCTTCCACTCAGGCGAACAGGCCAAGTAGCCATTTTGACAAATGGGATTGGTGCTTTTCTTTTGCAGGAATGTTGCTTCCAGGATTAGATTGGGACCATATGAACTGTTTGATGACCTGAGGTAGGTTTTCTCTCTTCCTGCAATGTATGGTGTAGTGTCCCTCCTCTCCATAACTGTAGCAGAAATCGGGGACACTGTTCTTTTGCTCAATGGCTCTCTGCGCCTTCCTCCCCTAGGGTGTGCCTCCTTTCTTTGAGGCACCGCTCTGGTTCTCAACACTCCTCTCGACCATCCTCTGTGGGTACTTCTTCCATCCGCATAGCGGCCATGAGTTCCATCACCCCGTCTGTTAATTCTGCTCTTCTATCAGACCCAGGCCGCTCCTAACTATTTCTGTCTGGGGTAATGACTCGTGGCAGTCCCTCATCCCCTAGTCAGGCTTCATCTGCGGTGTCTCCTAACCCCCACTGACTGCTAGCTGCTGAACGTTTGGTGGACCCTCCGCCGGTCAGTCGAAGTACCATCTTTTATATCCCGCAGAAGCTCTCAAATTGAGGGGGTGATTCTTTCTGTTCAGGAGTCGCAAATACATCACATCCCCAATGGGTACCCCTTATATTAATTATTCCACTCGGGTACAGTAAACCATCTCAGGGGTCACTCTTATTCCATATGACCCTCTGCAGAGCCACCTCCAGTTTATGTAGGGATTCCGATAATTTCTCTCCCTCTTGCTGATACATTCCCCTGAACTGGAAATATAGGTCTTCGGTGGTACCAAATGTGTTTTCTAGGACACGTAGCTACTCACTAGTGGTGCTGACCACTTTTCCCTCTCTAATGGCTCTCACTATTATCCCTAAGCTACTTTAGGAGTTCTGCGATCCAGACTTTTTTCATTGTCCGATTTCACCCCTCCCCCCTCCCTCCCCCCCATTCCTGTACCATCTTCGTGGTCTGCTCTATCCAGCTCTCAAAATCATCCTCACTCAAATGGGTCGGTCTCACGCCCAAGAACATTCGGAATCTTCTATAATAATTATTCCCACTGTGGGACTGCATGGGGATGAGCGCCTCTAGCGGTGTGGGGTCATTGTCCATAGAGGAAGTGGGCGCAGCGGGGTACATTTCATTACAAAACTCCATTGTGGCTCCCTTTTTAGCTAAGATCTCTCAGACTTTATCTTCAATAGTGCAGTTCACTGATTGCTAGGGCCAGCAGAAGGGCTATGACAAATACAGTAGTAATGTCCCACATTTCATTGTATCTCATGCCCGCGACCTTATTAGACATCTGAGCAGAATCAATGTCTCCATCGCACATACACAGTATAAATGCATTCTTCCCCCTTGTGCTCCACCAGGGCCTTTTAAAGACTCCCCCTTTTAGTCCCTCCCCCCTTGAGTCAATTGTCATTGACTCTGGGCCATGTCAATCAAAGAGTCACATCCTGGCCACTCCACAGAGAGGAACCAGCCAGGGGGTGTATCATAGTTGGATACTTTACAAGGGGGTAACAGATGTAAGGGAAGGTGGGCAATGGGTCTAATGGTAAGACGAAAAGGAAAATGAGAATGTTATTAAACGTTATAATAGTCATATTTTTGTATTTGTTACAGCTGCGACAAGGTTTCTGCATTTTGGGCGATAAAGCCATGTCAGACTGGGGGTGTTACAAGAGGTGCCTATTATAGGCAATTGGAGGAAGCAGCTGTATCCACTGGGTGGTCGGTACCGGGAGCTTCCTCATTTTTGTGGTAATTTGGGAGGAGCCAGAGTACTGTGCGGTATCCAGTAGGGTCTTGGGGGCCACGGTGGTGGGCCAATGGGTGAGTAACAGGTTGGGTATTTTGACAGGATAAAGTTGGTTGTACAATGTTAAATGTACAATTATGGTTAGTAAAGTTGTGGCCCCAACAAGTGGGTTGCTGGGGGTTGGTATGTTGGAAGAGGTGAGGAAGAGGGGAAGCCCTACGATTACAAAGTCAAGCACTGCACCATTCAATTCTTAAATCTAAGTGGGCACATATGCTGCATGTAACACATTATTTGGTATCACAATATATCTATTGATAAAGGAGAAATAACAGAAGTGCTGTGCACAGTGGTGGATTTATCCTTTTGCTGACCATAGGCTCAAGCTGGTAGCGGGGGGGAGTGGAGGGGGGGGGGGATGTGCGTCCTGAAGCGTAGCGGCGTCATGACGTTATGGTGGCATGTGACGCCGCATTGTCATGGCAACGTGTCGTCATGTGACGTTGTGGCGTCATTTGATGTTGGGTCGCCCTGACAACACAAAGCTGCAGGAGGGGGGAAGCCCCAGAGATGGTAAGACCCCCTATTAACACACACAAAAATTGCCACCTCCCATAACTGACTCTTTGCTTTATACTGTAGCTAGGGATTCTGATTTTTGGTGTTTCTTTTTGTAAAACCATTTTTATATTAAAAACAATTCCGCTGTTAAAAAAAAAATCTTTGTTTATCGGTGTTAACAATTAATACAATTGTACATAGATTTGACTGTAGTGTTTATCAGTGCTTTTAATTTTTTTTTAGTTTCCATACCCCCCTTGTGAGCCTTTGTCTCCTACCTGCGGCTGGGCTGCTACAGTAGCTGATAATAAGAAATGATGCCTCGTTTCCAGTTTTTATTTGTAGCCCTTGTACCCCTGGGGTTCTAGAACTGCTGCTGTCACCTGTGAGGCTAACAAGAGGCCTGAGTCTCCCCCACTGGGAGCCTGGGGTATACTTATACACGGTGCAGCGCCTCCACTGGCGAGGGATCTCAACGTGGTGGGAGTGCTCCCTCACCAGAACCAACATATATAGTAAATACACTCACAGTTGAATAAGAACAGTATTTACTAAGCATGAATAATAGTAACCTCTTTACATAGACATCATTGCATCATTCCTCATGTTTATTAGGATATCACCCCACATTTCAATCATTGCATTACCCTTAGTCCTTTTGTGTACCAATGTGCCTGGGCACTTAACCCCTGAGTGTCCACAAGCTATAATGTACGTGTGAGGGATAGCACTTCCCTGTGTTGGGGCCCGGTGGTGCACTTAATATACCTTCCTGGTCATAGTCCTGACCAGGATAATCATCAATAATCAGCAACTCTGCAAATGTGGTCCAGCTGCGCGACACGCTGCTCCTTGCAGGAATGATTCCCCTGTCTGACTCCTCTGGGGAGGGATCCCCAGCCGGATGATCCTTTGAGAACAGTCTCTACTATTAGCTATTAGCTATTACTATTACTATTAGCCACAGGGATAGTCACTGGAATGCAATTTGTAGCAGATGTTGCAGCACTTGTACTTTAATGTTATGTTTTTAATATTGTCACCAAGCTCTGTTACAGATTGGTGTAGGCTAATTTGATTAACTGTATTACCTAAGGCATTAAACCCTCATAGCCCTTGTTCGGTACTATAAAACAATCTTCCCTGTGCTGGGGGTGACTTTAGCTCCATTCATATGAATGACAATTAAAATCTTCTCCAGCATGATAAACTGATTTCACTATATATGAAACATACCCTCACACTGGTAGTATATTCCAGAAACATACCCTCACACTGGTAGTATATTCCAGAAAACATACCCTCCACTGGTAGTAGATTCCAGAAAATACCCTTCACATGGTAGTAATATTCCAGAAAACATACCCTCACACTGGTAGTATATCCAGAACATACCCTCACACTGGTTAGTATATCCAGAAAACATACCCTCAATGGAGTATTCCGAAACATACCCTCACACTGGTAGTATATTCCAGAAACATACCCCTCACCATGGTAGTATATTCCAGAAACATACCCTCACACTAGTAGGATATTCCAGAAACATACCGACTCACATGGTAGTATATTCCAGAAACATACCCTCACACTGGTAGTATATCCAGAAAATACCCTCACATGGTAGTATATCCAGAAACATACCCTCACACGGAGTATATTCCAGAAACATACCTCACACTGGTAGTATATCCAGAAACATACCTCACATGGTAGTATATTCCAGAAACATACCCTCACACTGGTAGTATATGCCAGAACACTACCCTCACACTGGAGTATATTCCAGAAACATACCTCACACTGGTAGTATATTCCAGAAACATACCCTCACACTGGTAGTATATTCCAGAAACATACCCTCACCATGGTAGTATATTTCCAGAGAAACATACCCTCACACATGGTAGTATATTCCAGAAACATACCTCACACTGGTAGTTATTCCGAAACAAACCCTCACACTGGTAGTATATCCAGAAACATTACCCTCACACTGGTAGTATATTCCAGAAAACATACCCACACTGACTGTAGTATATTCCAGAGAAACATACCCTCACACTGGTAGTTAATTCAGAAAACATACCCTCACACTGGTAGTATATTCCAGAACAACCCCTCAACACTGGTAGTATTCCAGAACATACCTCACACTGGTAGTACATCCAAAGAAGAAACATTACCCTCACACTGGTAGTATATTCCAGAAACATACCCTCACACTGGAAGTATATTCCAGAAACATACCCTCACACTGGTAGTATATTCCAGAAACATACCCTCACACTGGTAGTATATTCCAGAAACATACCCTCACACTGGTAGTATATTCCAGTAACATACCCTCACACTGGAAGTATATTCCAGAAACATACCCTCACACTGGTAGTATATTCCAGAAAACATACCCTCACACTGGAGTATATTCCAGAAACATACCCTCACCAATGGTAGTATATTCCAGAAGAAAAAAACATACCCTCCACATGGTAGTATATTCCAAAGAAAACATACCTCACACTGGTCTAGTCTATTCCAGAAACAAACCCTCACACTGGTAGTATATTCCAGAAACATACCCTCACACTGGTAGTATATTCCAGAAAACATACCCTACACTACTGGTAGTATATTCCAGAAACATACCCTCACACTGGTAGTATATATTCCAGAAACATACCCTCACACTGGTAGTATATTCCAGAAACATACCCCTCACACTGGTAGTATTCCAGAAACATACCTCACACTGGTAGTAATCCAGAGAAACATACCCTCACACTTAGTAGTATATCCAGAAACACCCTACAACTGGTAGTATATTCCAGAACCTACCCTCACCACTTGTATAGTAGTATTCCAGAAACATACCCTCACAATGGTAGTATATTCCAGTAACATACCCTCACACTGGTAGTATATTCCAGAAACATACCCTCACAGGGTAGTAATTCCAGAAACATACCTCACACGGTAGTTATTCTCAGAAACATACCCTCACACTGGTAGGTAACAGAAACATACCCTCACACTGGTAGTATATTCAGAAAAATACCCTCACACTGGTATAGTATTCCAGTAAACACCCTCACACTGGTATGTAGTATATTCCAGAAACATACCCTCACATGGTTAGTAGAGTCCAAAGTAACATACCCTCACACTGGTAGTATATTCCAGTAACATACCCTCACACTGGTAGTATATTCCAGAAACATACCCTCACACTGGTAGTATATTCCAGAAACATACCCTCACACTGATAGTATATTCCAGAAACATACCCTCACACTGATAGTATATTCCAGTAACATACCCTCACACTGGTAGTATATTCCAGAAACATACCCTCACACTGGTAGTATATTCCAGAAACACACCCTCACACTGGTAGTATATTCCAGAAACATACCCTCACACTGGTAGTATATTCCAGGTGGTTTCTGTCTAGTTTCCAATGTTTTAAACAATGTTGTCAAACTTTGATGTCTTTTTAAAAGCCAGTATTTTCCTTGTTTTTTCTTCTCACGTGTTCCCTCTACAGTCTTTATCTTGTGAGGTGTTTTTTTGTTTATAAAATTAGTGATCAAAGTAGTACCTCAAAAAGTAGTTATACTGTATTAAGAAGGCACACTAAGGACTAGATCAGTAATAGGCAACATAAAATACTTCAAAAGGCTACATGTGCGGCCATTGAGCCCTCAAAAGTGCAACACATCAGCCACCTCCATATATAAATGTGGGGAAAGAGAGTGACGGGGGGTGGGGAGGGGAGTTACACCTTTGAATTCCTCTCCCCTGTGCACATTCAGCAGGAACGCTGTAGCTTTGAGTTGGAGCTTCTGCCTTTTCCCTCCAGTCAGCTGCCTAATGCCAGTATGCTGATAAATATTGCTTCGCTGCTCTTCTTACACTGGGTACTAGGCAGCAGTTGAAGCAGGTGTAGATTACACGTTAATTCAGGGAGCATAACGTCCATTCCTGTTTTAGGTAAAATCACGTTATCTTCCCTAACTTAAAGGAGCTTAGACCTAAGAAGAACATCTCAAAAGACTCAGTGCCGCCGATGGGGGGACAGCCTGGACAAGTGTCGGGCCTCTGGTTGAAAGTGGTTAGGCTCAACTTCTGCATCTGGCCGCCAGGCCTCTTGTTGTCGCTAGGCCTACGGCTCTCCCACGCTCCTGTGGGCCTCACCCAAGCACCGGGTCTCTCTCTTTCGCCAGCGCGCATCGGGGGAAGAGAGGTAGACCCAGGTGGAGGCTTGGAATGGGAGAGGGGCCCGCAGCAGATTGGGAGAGCCAGGGTACCATAGGCCTGAGACGACCAGCAATGTATTTTTAGTGTGGGGAGGGGGTATTGTATTTTTGTGTGGGGAGGGGGTATTGTATTTTGTGTGTGTGGGGAAGGGGTATTGTATTTTGTGTGTGGGGGTAGAGGGTATTGTATTTTGTGTGTGGGGGGGTATTGTATTTTGTGTTTTATTGTATTTTGTGTGTGAGGGAACTTTAATGCTACAAAAAGAGCTTTATTCAATCTGTTTATAAGGCTCGCCATACAAGGACATACTTCATGTAAGACATATTAACTGGTAGCAAAGCATAACGTTTCTCTGTGCTTCTTCCTCTGGTCGTTCTCATCCTTACACTGGTGAGGAATTTATGCTTGTTTCCCTTTGTATTGGTTAGATTGTCAATCTCCTGCATAGCAGCCATAGTGCCCAATCTCAAGTGGCAATACACTTTTTGGATCAGTATCCCATTACGGTATACGGCATACTTCGTCCATGCATATTAGATCAGGAGATTACTAAGGACCTTCAAGTGGGTCCGATCCGATGTATGTTTCGGATTTTTTTCCCTGAGAGAGCTTGCTAAGCACTTGCTCACTCCTCTTCCAGCATGAGAACAATCTTGGGCCATTACTATAAGGGCTAACTATATAGGGCACATTCCTTAACTGAAAAGAGTAAACAGGGACAGGACACTCTTAATATACATATTTATACACTTAAACATAGTTACAGGACTCCTAGTGAGGCCCTCTGTCAGAACTCGGAGAAACCTGCTTCTAGAACATTGGGTGGAGCTACATATACCCTTCTATCTCTCTATGGGAACATCACTGGTCACAAGACATACAAAGGAATGGCTTTCCTTCTGCACAGTCATCTTATATCACATGATGGGAAGGGGAGTAAACAGATGTATCCCACACAGTTAATCCATTAAGACTGTTAACAACTTAACTTAAATAGTTGTCCCAAAGGGGTTCTACACACTCCCCTATCAAAACATGATGTTGTCCCCATAATCCTTTAAATATACAATGGGGACCATGTTACAATATTTAACCATTCATGTACTAGGTACAAAACCTGACACATACAGCCACATGCATTTCCTTTCTTTCTCTACACACTATATAACCACAATGTTAGGCATGGTATGATAACAATAGCACATTTGCATTTTCAACACCATTGTAACGAGTACTCACCACAAACTAGACAGGATCGCAGGGCTGAGGTGGGGATGTTGATAGCCACCAACCAATAACCGCGCATCCTTGTCCGGAATGCAGAGTGGTAGTCGTGTAGCTGGGTCAGGATAGGAGAGGACAGATTGGTCGTAATACTCGCCGTGGTCTAGGATATGAGAAATCGGATTGTCATTGCGTGGTGCCGGGGTCCAGGAGTATAGAAGGTAGAATCGTCGTTATCCGTAGCCGAGGTCTAGGGGTCAGAGAAGGCAGGAGTCAGGGTACAAGCTGAGGTCAAAAATACAAGAAGGAAGACAAAGGCAGGGCAGCAGGATACTGGAGGCAAGCACAAGTACGTAAACAAAGTTTATGCCCAGCCAGTTTGTAGCAGGTCTGGCTGAGTATTTAAAGGACAGGCAGCCAATGGTAGGAGAGCACACAGCTGCAGAGTAATGAATGAGAACCGCCAATAGACATATTCAGTCCACTGGTAGGCAGGGGCGGGGAGGAGTGCAGGTGTGGAATAATTGCTGATGGAGTTAACCCCTCGTGTGCCCATGGTAGCACGACGCCTTCATGTAGCTTGCGTGTGGTGTGCCTCACCCATGATGTCACGGGGTGGAGCATGAGCGAGATCCATGCGGTGTCCCCCAGCCTGGTATAGTGGTGCACATCAGCCACTTCATCACGGGACGCATCACACACGTGGGGCCCAAGCATGGGACGTGCGGTGTCCCCCAGCCTGGTAGCGCGGCGTGCGTCACCCATCCTGTCACGGGGTGCATCACAAGGCGGGGTTGACGGGCAATCCTCACAACCATACAGCTTTTCAAACAAAATCCAAATCCAATCACGAGGATAGAGCAATCATGATGCGTACGGATAGTGATGGGGCAATGGCCGAGTTGCATGTGACATATGACTGATCGCTACATCAGAGGGGATATTTTCACCAATAATGGGCAGGATTAGGTTTTCTACACATCCCCCCTTTTTCCTCGGGCACTTCCACAAACTTTACCCATTTAGACCCTGTATTGTTCACATATTCAACCTTATTTTTATAAATACTGCAACCTACGTGCCAGATCCACATTAATTGATAAAGTTTTTCACAGCGTTTTCAATCTGCTCAACTCGGCTCAGTTGGGTTAGAATTGGACACCATGGTACACTCAGTAAAACCCATACCAAGGGTTCTTCTTTAGGGGCCTCTGCCAAAGCCATGTCCCATAGAACATCATCACTATAGAACATACAACTATGGCATTAAGGTGGCTCTGATAGGCTTCTTGTTCCTCCTGAGGAGTTAACTGACCCTCCCACCAGTTGAACACTGTAACCCCCAATGAAGTGGACATCCTGGTCAACTCAACTTGGGCTCGACGCTTCACTATCATACTATTCTCTCGAACTTTACAGGAAAGGGATAGATTCATGATCCATCATACAGTATGATCACCCCCTAAATATGCTTATCAGAGGACACTTGCTACAATAACTTTGGGCTCTGCAGCATTACTCTGGCTAACCCCCAAATATGCAAATTGGGGGACCGCTGTTTCACTAGAATCAGGCTCTGTAGCCTCATTCAGACTAATCCCCAAATATAGCCATAAAGGATTATCAGATTCAGCAAACTCAGGTGCTGCAACGTCATCTTGATGATATTTAGCTGTTCTGCAATAGACATCACTTGGCTCTGCTGTGTACAGGACCACTGAGACATTCTCATTAATCTCCGGTGCCGTTGCTTCTCTTGGTACACCAACCAGAGCAACTTCCGTGACTTGTTCCTCTCTGGGGGACATATTGGGGTCTTTGCTCCCATCCTCCCTTGTGTGAAAATCCGAGGCGCTCTTCACCTCTCTGAACCCTATTTCGGCTGCTGCTCTCCTGCAGATGGGGAAAGTAGCTTCATATCACCTCCTGTTAAATGAGAGGAGACGTCCATCTCGCTGGAACCTTTGCTGCCCAGTAGAGGAGAAACATCAACATTCTTCAAGTCCCTAAACTTCAAACTCTATAAATACAGATGTAGCCAGACTTACTGTCCCAATCACCGTGGCCAAACAAGCAAAAGTCAGCAGTGCTAGGGACAGTGTAGAATGCGGGGAGGATTAACACTGCAGGGAGTGCATGCTTCTGAATGGGACCCCCTGCCGCGATAATTCTCCGCTTGTACAATAACCCCCATACCTTATCTCCATTCACTGCTGTATGAGCGAATCTCCTCTACTCCATGCGCTATCTTCACCCACCTGTAGCCGGCACTCATTCTCCCTGCAAGCACTGTCTAACCCCTCATGATGTAGATGACTGAATATGAGTATCTATATCTTGAGGGGGAATACTATATGACCATATTGGGTCATCTACGTAATCAAGGGGGGCGAACAAGACCTTTAACACTGTCCAACCCCTTTGATTGCCATTTTTAATTTTTACCTGAAACCATTATAAACGACTATTGTCTTCCACACCAATTAACTGTCTTTACATTTATTGCCCAGAATTACTGTGACAGCGATGTGTAACATGGACTTCAGCCGTTTTCCACTGGATACACAGACATGCTCCTTGGAGCTGGAAAGCTGTAAGTAACGTATTTATTGTAAGATTTGGAAGTCTCTTCATGACAAACCTCCTCCTTTAATGTCCTTTCAATTTAGATCAAATTCTACACCTTTCCTCTTCCTTCATATCTTCCACCTTTCACATCCTCCATAAGCCGCAACCTATTTGCACCACACTGCACTGTTGGTTAGATACTCTTGTTTACTTTTATCTGTATGTGATATAGTATTATTACATTTATCAAATATACACCCAATGTTCATTATTTTTACTTTGTTAAATCAGAACACACTTTTCTAAGCATGGGACAGGATGCTCGCTTAATGTCTGCCAGGTCATTTAGTGTTTTATTTCTTTCTTTGAAGATGCCTACACTGAT
Source organism: Ascaphus truei (assembly GCA_036426205.1). NCBI lineage: Eukaryota > Metazoa > Chordata > Amphibia > Anura > Ascaphidae > Ascaphus > Ascaphus truei. The sequence goes on along the minus strand of CM071570.1, from coordinate 139,058,443 downwards.
GAAGATCTGATGCTGTACTGGAAAAATGGAAATGAATCCTTAAAAACAGATGAGAAGATCTCTCTGTCGCAGTTCTTGATTCAGAAGTTTCACACTACATCTAGACTTGCCTTCTACAGTAGCACGGGTATCTAGATTTACTTACCACTGGAGCATAAAGCGGAGTGTATGTTTTGGGACACATGATTGAGCCCTGGAATTGGACATGCAGCACTGTATGATAATGAGAATCTCTATATACTGCCAGCCGTCCAAAGCATTTTCCTTTTTGGAAAATATACCTTGAGGTAGCCCCTACACACAAACACTTACTAAGTGTAAACCATATAAAGCATGTAGGAAAACTGTGCTTGTGTCCCTGTAAGACACCATAATGATAACCAGCAGCAGGGGTGCGCAAACTGGGTGGGCATGCAATATTTTCTGGGGGGGCGCGGTGCTTACAGAGGCGCTCTTCCCCAAAGCATTTAAATTAAATGCCCGGGGAGCACACGCGAAGCCTCAGTAACTCACTTACCTGGTCTCCGGCGGCTTCTGGCAACGTGTCGCCATGGTAATGTGGCGTCAAATGACGCTGCGATGTCAGAAGATGCCGAAGAACAGGTAAGGGGGGCCGGGCACGAACAGGGGGGGGGGGGGAAAGAACAGGCAGGGGGGCGCAGGCAGAACATTTTGCACACCCCTGACTTACAGTATAAGAATATTTGTTTTTTGAGGGATGTTCTAGAACTTTCGGCATAGTACAGTATATGGGGTGAGCATCTGTAATTATTAGGTGCTCAATTACTTCTTTTTGCAGTAGAGAGAGAAGACTCTTTACATTTGGAAGCTTAATTATGAGGTTCATTATACCTTTTTAATACACTATTTTTACTTTCGTGCAGTTTTTTTCAACTTTAACTGATTTATAAATAATGTTATACATTATTTCCACTTTGTAATATGCTATAGGTCCAAAGTACATACATAACAATAGCTTAGAGCAGAGGTTCCCAACCCCTTCCTCAAGGACCACTAACAGTGCAGGTATTAAAGCAGCAATCAGAGTGCTGTTTATTATATATATATAATAATCATTCATTGTACCATCGCCGGAAGAGATCAGTGTATCTCGAAAGCTCGCACAAATAAAAGCATTTCGTTAGCCACAGAACGGTATCATCTATTTATTTTTTGATTATTGAAGCTCAGCTAACACGGTACTGATACCTCTACATGTATATATATATATATACATATGTATATACATGTATATATATAATAAAACAGAGGGGCAGCTGGCACTCCCATTAAAGTGAAATTGTATGGTGCCTGTCCTATAGAAATAAACAGAGAAAGCAGTCATCCCTAGCAAGGGAAGACAAAGGACAGCACACAAGGATAAATGGCAACAAAAAAACCTGTTTTCAGATGGTACAGCACAAACAGACCAACGTTTCGGTCCTTGTAGGACCTTCCACAGGGTAGTGCTAGAGAACACTGCCCAGTGGATACCTTATATACCTAAACCCACACCAAGTGAAAGCCAATCTGGATAGCTAATTAGTCCCATGATCAATCCCATAGTGCCAGGAGTCGCATTACAGCCATCATAAGATCAGCTGTGTGGAAGGAAGCATCAAACAGTGTACATGCTCTTGCTGCTGGTGGCCACTTGGAGTGCCGTTGGGTCGCGTCCTGTGTTGCTTGGCAATGCGCTGCATAAATCACGGCACCAAAGTGCTTTGGAGGATACTTCACAGCGTCATTGGGAGCGTATGTGCAGCCCGACCAGTCAGAGCAAAGAGCAAGAAGGCGTCCCACATTGCCAGGCGACGCAATATTCTCCTTGCAAAACACAGCTGTCAGCAAAACTAGGCAAGATCCAACAGCAGAAAGGGAACGTCTTTAGCAATATTGCAGCGCTCATATAGACAGCAATGGGATGAATATCAATGGGTAATCTAAAAAATAGAGAAGTGGGGAACAAACGTGATTGAGGGGAAAATGAAATAAAAGCAAAAATGTCATGTAATTACAGGCTAATAAGTTAAAAATAGCATGTAAACGAAAGGGTCAACAAGCAAATGAACAGACTAAAGGTACCATATGTAACCATCAGAATGATGGCACGTGTTAATAGTATTAAATACTAATGATGTAAACACACAGCTGGACAGTAGGGGGGGGAGGGACGGAAGACAAACATAACCACAACAGGGAAGAGGCAGGAGATACATAAAGGAAAAGACTGCTGGGGTCAGGCATCAGGGAGAGGTAAACACAATGAATACATATTGTGATGTATGAAATAAAGATCATAGAAAACAACCAAGTTTGAAGTCTTCATTAAGCCCTCTCGGGGCCATTGTGTTCAACTCAAAGATGAGTCTTGTTTCCAGCTGGAGCAAAAGCTTGCCCCTGTCGCCCCCCGCGTGGTGGCGCATGGGCTTGGAGAATGGGCATGCATCGCATTGTGGCAAAGCTATGTTTACATTTTTTGAAATGTCTTGCCACAGGCTGTAGTTCATGATCATCATTCTCATTTAGCTCAAGTCCTTGACTTCCTCAACTGCGAGAGCCGCTTCGTGGTTTATTTCATCCGTTGCCCATGTGGGTTGTACTACGTGGGCAAAACCACACGGATGTTAAAGGAGAGAATATGCCTACACAGATCACCAACCCGGAAAGCACTGCTTGAGCTAAATGAGAATGATGATCATATTTCATACATCACAATATGTATTCATTGTGTTTACCTCTCCCTGATGCCTGACCCCAGCAGTCTTTTCCTTTATGTATCCCCTGCCTCTTCCCTGTTGTGGTTATGTTTGTCTTCCCTCCCTCCCCCCCCTACTGTCCAGCTGTGTGTTTATATCATTAGTATTTAATACTATTAACACGTGCCATCATTCTGATGGTTACATATGGTACCTTTAGTCAGTTCATTTGCTTGTTGACCCTTTCGTTTACATGCTATTTTTAACTCATTAGCCTGTGATTACATGACATTCTTGCTTTTATTTCCTTTTCCCCTCAATCACGTTTGTTCCCCACTTCTCTATTTTTTAGATTACCCATTGATATTCATCCCATTGCTGTCTATATGAGCGCTGCAATATTGCTAAAGACGTTCCCTTTCTGCTGTTGGATCTTGCCTAGTTTTGCTGACAGCTGTGTTTTGCAAGGAGAATATTGCGTCGCCTGGCAATGTGGGACGCCTTCCTGCTCTTTGCCCTGACTGGCCGGGCTGCGCATACGTTCCAAATGAAGCTGTGAAGTATCCTCCAAAGCACTTTGGTGCCGTGATTCACGCAGCGCATTGCCAAGGCAACACAGGACGCGACCCAACGGCACTCCAAGTGGCCACCAGCAGCAAGAGCATGTACACTGTTTGATGCTTCCTTCCACACAGCTGATCTTATGATGGCTGTAATGCGACTCCTGGCACTATGGGATTGATCATGGGACTAATTAGCTATCCAGATTGCTTTCACTTGGTGTGGGTTTAGGTATATAAGGTATCCACTGGCCAGTGTTCTCTAGCACTACCCTGAGGAAGGTCCTACAAGGACCGAAACGTTGGTCTTGTTTGTGCTGTACCATCTGAATACAGGTTTTTTGTTGCCATTTATCCTTGAGTAACAAAACAAGAAAAAACCAGGCGCTTACCTTGACTTTCAGATCAAAAGTGCTTACAATACGACAATATAACCAACAAATGTGATCTCTTTCAGGTACTTAGAGACAACCCTTTGATCCCTTCTGCTTCAACCCCAGAATAGGGATAATCCAGAGCCCTTATAGAAACGTAAAAAACAGACAGGATAGGGGGAGCATGGGATTAAAAAGATGTGCAATACAAATGCAGACGATATACAGCTGAAAATGTACTAATATGGTGGACAAGAGGCAAAGCTCATAGGATAATGATATACTTACACAGCCTTTTGTAAGCACAAATAAAAATAGGTATCTTTTTGGGATATGTCCTAACTCGTCCAAAAGCAGGTATAAGTGGGTCAATGGAGTATAATAATATATATATACTCACACGGCCCAGTGTGAGTAAAGGTGTGAGGTAGGTATCTTTGGGGTTAACTCAACCCATCCAATGTTATTATAGACCGGACGTGGGAGATTGCCCTTCAGCAAGACTTCAACCGGAACTCACTTCCCGGTTGCTTATAGTCAGGCAATATCTCTCCCCGATTCCGCAGTGAAGGGGGATAAGTGAGGCACGATTTCAGTGTAGGTTAAAAATGACATTTATAAAATGAAATCCGACAAAAGGTGAACTCACATACACAGTGATGAACCCCTGGCCTTCCCACGTAGCCCAGTATCAAGCCTCAGCAGCAAATTGCTTCGTCCCCGCGTCCGGGGTGCAGAAAGATGACACTGCTCTGCTCGGCTGCAGTTGCGGTGCTGAGAACTGGCTACGGAAGCCTCTGTGGGACACAAACAGCTACAAGATCGAGCAACGCGTTTCGCTGAGTAAACGGCTTCCTCAGGCTCATAAAATTTTATGAGTATATATATATATTATTATACTCCATTGACCCACTTACACCTGCTTTTGGACGAGTTAGGACATATCCCAAAAAGATACCTATTTTTATTTGTGCTTACACAAGGCCGTGTAAGTATATCATTATCCTATGAGCTTTGCCCCTTGTCCACCATATTAGGACATTTTCAGCTGTATATCGTCTGCATTTGTATTGCACATCTTTTTAATCCCATGCTCCCCCTATCCTGTCTGTTTTTTACGTTTCTATAAGGGCTCTGGATTATCCCTATTCTGGGGTTGAAGCAGAAGGGATCAAAGGGTTGTCTCTAAGTACCTGAAAGAGATCACATTTGTTGGTTATATTGTCGTATTGTAAGCACTTTTGATCTGAAAGTCAAGGTAAGCGCCTGGTTTTTTCTTGTTTTGTTACTCAAGGATAAATGGCAACAAAAAACCTGTATTCAGATGGTACAGCACAAACAAGACCAACGTTTCGGTCCTTGTAGGACCTTCCTCAGGGTAGTGCTAGAGAACACTGGCCAGTGGATACCTTATATACCTAAACCCACACCAAGTGAAAGCAATCCAAAAGCAGGTGTAAGTGGGTCAATGGAGTATAATAATATATATATATACTCATAAAATTTTATGAGCCTGAGGAAGCCGTTTACTCAGCGAAACGCGTTGCTCGATCTTGTAGCTGTTTGTGTCCCACAGAGGCTTCCGTAGCCAGTTCTCAGCACCGCAACTGCAGCCGAGCAGAGCAGTGTCATCTTTCTGCACCCCGGACGCGGGGACGAAGCAATTTGCTGCTGAGGCTTGATACTGGGCTACGTGGGAAGGCCAGGGGTTCATCACTGTGTATGTGAGTTCACCTTTTGTCGGATTTCATTTTATAAATGTCATTTTTAACCTACACTGAAATCGTGCCTCACTTATCCCCCTTCACTGCGGAATCGGGGAGAGATATTGCCTGACTATAAGCAACCGGGAAGTGAGTTCCGGTTGAAGTCTTGCTGAAGGGCAATCTCCCACGTCCGGTCTATAATAACATTGGACGGGTTGAGTTAACCCCAAAGATACCTACCTTACACCTTTACTCACACTGGGCCGTGTGAGTATATATATATTATTATACTCCATTGACCCACTTACACCTGCTTTTGGACGAGTTAGGACATATCCCAAAAAGATACCTATTTTTATTTGTGCTTACACAAGGCCGTGTAACTATATCATTATCCTATGAGCTTTGCCCCTTGTCCACCATATTAGGACATTTTCAGCTGTATATCGTCTGCATTTGTATTGCACATCTTTTTAATCCCATGCTCCCCCTATCCTGTCTGTTTTTTTACATTTATCCTTGAGTGCTGTCCTTTGTCTTCCCTTGCTAGGGATGACAGCTTTTGCTTTCTGTCTCTCTGTCTCTCTGTCTCTCTGTCTCTCTGTCTCTCTGTCTCTCTGTCTCTCTGTCTCTCTGTCTCTCTGTCTCTCTCTATATATATATTTATATATTTTTTTTGTACAGGATTGAAGCAGGGGGTCTCCGGAGCTGAGCCCTATTAATTCCTGCTCTTGGGATCCCCTGGTTATATAGACCTCCATATGGAGTGCCGGTAGCCGCTCTGGCTGAGCTGGCTGGGTTTCAAAGTATAACGCTGCCGCACCACGCGGACCAATAGGAAGCCGAACCTGATGATGTCACGGCTTCCATTTGGCCCGCAGTGTGCGAGAACTTTGAAACATCGCCATAATGTGAACCCTGGAAGCTGAGCCGAGCGGATACCAGCACCCCGTACAAAGGTAATTATCTCCCAAAACAGGGTGTTTCTGGAGCTGAAATTAATGGGGTTCAGCTCCAGAGACCCCTGCTTCAATCCCGTGTAAAAAAAATAAAATAAATGTAAAAAAAAATTCAAAAGCGTTGGATTGCAGCTCTAAGGCTATCCTCTCATTAGCCCAGGAGGCATAATTTTGACTTAAGTGTACCCCTGTGCTGAAGCAGGGGTATACTTAAAACCTGCATTGGTAGTGGTCCTTGATGACTGAAGTATGCAACCTCTGGTTTAGATAAAAGCATTGCAGATGTTAACATAACATGAAGGGCATCTTGTTTAATTAGTGCTACATTTTGCCAGACTTTCTGTGCTACGACTTGTGAACATGATAAGGGGCGTTTGTCGCAATCATTTTGTATTTCTTTATCTGCAGGGTGGTACAATCGCCTGTACATTAACTTCACCCTGCGCCGTCACATCTTCTTCTTTCTGCTCCAAACGTACTTCCCGGCTACTCTGATGGTCATGCTGTCCTGGGTATCATTCTGGATAGACCGTAGAGCCGTCCCTGCAAGGGTCTCTCTGGGTAAGATCAACCAGGAACAAAGTATTATTATCATATACTAAAAAAGAAAGGCAGCAGGGCAGCTTGTCACATGCAGCATACCGTATATGTTGAAGAGTCAAAATGTTATCTAGTAAGGCAAATGAAATGTCTACTTTATCATTATATTAACATTATATCATGTTACAGAAATCTAATGCTTTCCAGGGTTCCTATGCTTTCGTGTAAGATACTTAATGATCCATAAGGTCATTTATGTAGCTAATTATCTTTCCTACTTTTTTTACCTATTGTTTACTATTTTTTCCCCAGTCACACAGAGATATAGTCGAGATACTCCTCCTCCTGCAGATACTCTCATGTTTACTAAGGGATGCGAAGCCTAAAGGTTCGTTAGTACCCAGTTTACTTGAAAGAACATAAAGTGCCGTAAGGACCAATCACTGTTGAATAAATATAGGCCTAAATCTTTGCAGTCAGCAAAGGCATTCATTATTGTGAGCAAACTCAAAATTTGGCATTTATCGGTCGCACTAGTTATGTAGTAGGAACAAACATATGTTTTTTCCATGCAGCGTTTCACACACTAGTTCATTATATGTCAAGTAGACGCATGGATACTGCTTAACTAATAACCATATATCCCTTTACCTACCACCATCATTTGTTTGTTTAAAAAAAGTTGAATATTTTACCAAAAATCTTTTGTTCGTGATTAATGTACGATGTGTGCTGAAATCATGTTCATGGTGTGGTATGTGGTCAAGATCATTTTTGTAGGTGCTGTCTGTGTATCTATGTTTAATAGTCTCTTTGGTGGTATCAACAATTCTATTTTAATGATAGTTGTAGTCTAAGGGGCGTAGTCACTGTCAATGTTCCAAATTGACAAACGGGGCTCAGTTGATAATAAGTAGTTTATTGTACAGTATCATCATACTCATTCAAAAGTCTACAAGACTCTCTCTGCCAGGTGTGACAGGGTAACACCTTTATACATTTCATTTCCTTTTTTCAAAATGTGTTACTAGGCAGATTATACTAACTACTCCTTAATTCTTAAACCAATCATTTTACAGCTCATTAAACTTGGTTAGAACTGGCCTCAAACAGCCATAAATAGATACTTGGTACACACTATCACAAGAATGTGGGCGTTACTTTAGGCACAGTCGTAAATCTACTTAGAAGCGAAATCACCCATTTACATCAGACACATTCTTACTCACAAAATGGATACTGAAAACAATTAGATTATACAAAACGGAAACTGAACATCACTTTCAATACTTCTTCAGAGACCCCCCAGTCCATTTAAATACAGGCAGTCCTCGGTTATCCGACACAATGCGTTACTCAAAATGGCGTTGGATAGCGAAACGTTGTAAAGCAAAACACGTTTTCCCATAGGAATACTGTTTAAATGAAAGGTTCCGTTCCTGAAGGCATTTTTAACACTAAAATACACCAAATATTTTACGCAGGCAATAAGATATGCAGCGCACACACAACTTATATAGTGTATATACTGTATTATATATATAATATAACATAATAAATAATATATTATATAGTATAATATTATATATATACACTCTTACGACACTTTGCAACGTTGTTTATAGACATATATACATAAAAAACGTTGCAAAGCGTCGTAAGAGCGTTGGATAAGCCGTTTTGGTGTTGTAAAAATGAACATAGGTATGCATTGCATAGCGTTGGATAAGCCATTCGTTGTAAAACGAATCGTTGTAAAACGAGGACTGCCTGTAATATCTCAATAGTATCTTCATTTCAGCAATATTATTTTGTCATCACTAAACTTCAGTACATTAATGCTGGTTAGGTGCCCTTTTAGAGGGATATTGCATGTGTAGCTATCCACAACGCTTCGATAATATGGCAATATCGCACTAAAATGGCTTTTTAACTAGCTATAACATGTAGTGCAGTAGCTGAAAAAATGCGAAATCGTAATTTGCATATCAAGAAGTTTCTTTTATTTTTACTGCATAGGATTGAATTTGGGGGTATGGAGCTGACCCGCATTCATTTCAGCTCCGGAGAACCCCAGATTCAGTCCTATGTAATAAAAATAAAATTACAGCCAGTTTCATTACCTTAGTGGATAACTGCTACGATAATGAAAGGTTAAATGTCAGGAACTGATTTTTTTTGGTACAGGGGATGGGTGAAGGTGGTAGTTGCCCCAGGGTGGTTGTTTAGGCCTTGCGGGAGGGTTGAAGTAAAAGTTAACTCCTTCATTACCGTAGCAGTTACAACCACTAAGGTAATGAAGGGGGTAACCCCTCACGCTACCCTCCCACAATGCTTAAACACCACTCTGGGGCAACTACCACCTTCACCCACCCCCTGTACCACCAACCTCACACCAGAATGGGTAAAAGTGCCATTAGCCAAAGATCGCTAATAGCGCTTTTCGCTATTGAAAAAAACATTACAGTGCAATAAAAAAAAATATATATACAACCCCTCTCCCGCCCAAACACACACTGTAAGGGGCAAAATTCCTATTATCCAGATATGAATAATAGTGCATTTGCCCATTAAAAATAAAACATTAGCCAGCCAGCATAAAATAAATTAAAGTTGTACTTTCCCCTGCCAGGATGAAAGCCATCCTCATCTTCCTCTCCGTCCTTGTCCTCCGTGGGCAGCAGCATTAAAATAAAAAACTAACTACTGGCCACTAACCCCTTAATCATCTTAGTGGTTAGTAACCGATCTAGTAATTAAGGGGTTAACCATTGTCCCCCACTAACCACCTGGGAGGACTAACCACTCTCCTCGGGGTAACTACCCCCAGCCCCCATCCCCTCTACCCATTGATTGTCACAGTGGTGAACCATGCCCCCAATATGGGCATGGATTGCCACAATGGCAATGAATGGGCAACCTAAAGAAAAGCAGCAACATAAAACACATGAGATTTCAATAAAAACAAGCATTTGACAATAAAGACATTGATTGTGACTGTGTTAAACCATGCCCACAATGACAATGAATTGGCAACCTTAAAAAAAAAAAAACATAACAAAAAATAAAATACATTACAATTAAATTAAAAAAAAAACATTTGCCAAAATATGCATTGCTTCTCACTGTGCTTAACTATACCCAGGAAGGGGCATAGATAAGCCTATTGCCAGTCAATGGGCAACCTAAAAAAAACCATAATTAAATAAAAGCCAATCAATGTGTTTCTTACCTTTGCTGGATTCACCCTCATCATCCTACTATGGCACCAACTCTTGACCCTCTGTGCAATGTTCCTTTCTTTTCTTCTTTTCTTTGTAATCCGAAGGGGCTCTGAGATGTTGCCCCGATGGCTTCTTGGGCTCAAATGAGACGGGAAAGGCCCTACAGTATATAACATCTCCAGGCCCCCTTGGATTACATAGAAGAAAAGAAAGGAACAACTCACTGGAGACATCTCTTCAATCAACAAAGGATCATGTGCATCAGGCTGTTGAGTATTGCGTTGTGGGTCAAGAGTTGGTGCCGCAGTAGGATGACGAGGGTGAATCTGACAAAGGTAAGAAACACATTGATTGTATTTTATTTTATTTAATTGTGTATTTTTTGGGGTTGCCTATTGACTGGCAATGTGCTTATCTATGACCCTTTCTGGGTGAGAAGCAATGCATTTTTTGGCAAATGTTTGTTTTTATTTAATTGTAATGTATATTATTTTTTATGTTTTGCTTTTTTAGGTTGACCATGCATTGTCATTGTGTCAATCCATACCTATATTGTGGGCATGGTTTACCGCAGTCACAATCAATGGCTTTATTGTCAAATGCTTATTTTTATTTAAATGTCATGTGTTTTATTTTGTGGCTCTTTTTTTAGGTTGCCCATTCATTGTCATTGTGGCAATCCATGCCCATATAGGGGGGTCAATCAATGGGTAGAGGGGGTGGTGTAGTTGCCCCGGGAGGTTGATAACGCCTCCGGGGTGGCTAGCGGCGGAGGGGGGTTTACCCCTTAATTACCATTGTGTTTACTAACCACTAAGGTAATTAAGGGGTTAATGGGCAGTAGTTTGTTTTTTTAATTTACATTTTTTGGAAGACAAGGATGACTTTCGTCCTGACAGGGGTAAGTAGAACTTTAATTTACCTTATCTTGGCTGGGTAATGCTTTATTTTTAATGGGCAAATGCGCTATTATCCAGATCTGGATATTAGGAATTTTTCCCATTATTGTACTGTATGTGTTTGGGTGGGGGGGAGGGGGGTTAGAGTTGTTGGGTAGTAGGGTTGTTGTATTTTAATTTTTGTTGGGGGTAGAGGGGGTGGGTGAAGGGGGTAGTTGGCACAGGGTGGGTGGTTAGGCCTACCAGTTGGGTAGCGGGAGGGGTTAACCCCTTCATTTTGGTAATGAAGGGGTTAACTCCTCCCGCAACCTTTGTGGTAGGCCTAACCACCCACAAATTCTTGTGATCTTGTGATCTCAGTAAAAATAAACAGTGAATTCTCACTCATTTGGGATGATTGTGTTTTGTTGGAAAGAAGGAATATTGGCAGGTTTGTTCTGCCGTTAAACAGAAGATGAATGTAACCTGCTTGTCTGAATTAATTGTGTCGCTCTTTCTTCCAGGTATAACAACTGTGCTAACGATGTCAACGATCATTACCGGAGTAAATGCCTCCATGCCACGCGTGTCATACATCAAAGCCGTGGACATTTACCTGTGGGTCAGTTTTGTGTTCGTCTTCCTATCGGTGTTGGAATATGCGGCTGTGAATTACCTGACCACAGTGCAAGAGAGAAAGGAAAGGAAGCTGAGAGAAAAGGTAAGCAAACTAGTAACAAGGTTACCAATTTCTATAAATGTATTGTTGATCCAAATTTGTTTTCAGATTCATTTTGATACCCTCCTAGTTACTGTAGGGCTTATATATAAAGTTTATGGGATGTACATTTAAAGGGGAAGTTCAACTTGCCACATTTTCTTTGTCATCCCTATGGCAACATGTAGCATAACAGGAAAAGGCCCCTCCTCTAGCTTGAGGTAGAATAGAATCAATGTCCTACCTCATACCTCCTTTTATGTTTTGTTAGGCAGCCTGCAGTGTACCTATGCTGAGTAAAGGATGACCCAAAGTTCCTCCAAGCCGTTGGTGACAACGAGTGTCGGTCATCAGGCCCGACCTCTTTCCCTCTCTGGATGGTGGAGGAGAGGTGGTGTGAAGCTCGGATGCAGCACTTGCACTGCCTCCAAAGCTATGGGAAAACCAGTGTCTTCCTGTCTGCATGTATCCCAGTGCGTAACTTAGCATGACCAGAAGTGCAGGCAGGAACTTCCACATGGAAGAGTGTGAGTCTCTGGGGGTTCCTGATTGGATAGCACGAGGGTGTGGCTTGCTGACCAGCCTTCAAAGAAGCCTGCTTGGGCAAGAATGGCTCCGTCTGATCTGTCCTACTGCTTTGCACGTCAGACACCTGCAGCAGTAGGTCTGTGCCCAAGCCTCCTTTTCCTGACCTCAAATGCTGCTTCCCCTTTTAAGGTCAGAAAAAGGAGGCTTGGGCACAGACCTACTGCTTCAGGAGTCTGACGTGCACAGCAGTAGGACAGATCAGACTGAGCCATTCTCCAAAGCAGCCTCATAAGATACCACTACAAAACCAAAGGAAAGCAACTGCCAACATTTTCTAAACACCTTTTCTGCGCTGACTGTGAACATAAATTATCATTGAGTTATCCTAAGAAACTATGTGCAAAATGTATCAGGAATACTGCTTAAAAGTAAAAATGCCATCACAGATGACAGAACTATTGGTGTGGATGAAAAACATAATGATGGAACAGTTGGAAGCAAAAAGAACAGAGGATGCGAGGGGGTCTTTGCAAAAGAGGTCAAGGTTGCAGACTTCATTTGATTAGCATAGAGAAACATCCCTGTCAAGGTGAGCGTACCTTTACACCTATGCAGGAGCCTTCCTTGGAGGATAGCAGGGTACAGGAGATGTCTGGTGAATTCAAGCAGGAAGACATTACCAATTTAATAAAGGTCATGAGAATCCTAATTTTATTAGCAGTCGCCAGTTGTATTTATATCCCCTCAAGTGTCCCTCCAAATAAATTAGGGAGACATGCCTTTGCTAAGAAAGTAGAACACCTGAGCGATATCCTAATGAATATGCAAAGTATATTTAAATGAGTCCCACCCCACACTTCCTAAAAAGATTTCCATACCAACTACTGTATATAGAGTTCATAATAAGTCTAAGGCACCAACCTACTGTAATAACTGGAATCATGTCAGTTCCAATAGGACTAGAACCCACAACCACTGCTTTACTAGGCCACAGCACTAGCAGTGTGAGCTAAACCAGCTTATTTTCACATCCTACGTCTGAGCTGCTCACTGCTCACACATGAAGCTACTCAAGCTATTAGCGTATCTCACAGGTATCTCAGGTGTGCCCCACAAGGAACATTAAACTATCAACTGGGAAGTGGTCTGCTTTTAAAGAAAGCCAGGAGGAGAGGGCTAATACAAGTACTGTATATGCACTAATTTTGGTGCTACATGAAAGATATGCACAAAAATGGTTACGGTATAACAGAACAGGGACAGAAATATTCACTGTTCCATGTGCCAGATACATACTGAATTGAAATACTTTATTTTACAATAAATAAAACTCAACAAACTGCAGGAAGCTATTCCACTTGCTTCCCACAACACACCAAGTGTTATTGGGTTGACAAGTCTAAGAGACATTAGGAATGCGGTCTGGTGTCAGACCCAAGAAGACCAGAAGTTGAACCCACACAATCTTTGTTATTCAGAACAACAGCTCTAGCAGTGTGAGCTAAACCAGCTGATTGGTTGTAGTGCACACTGTCTACTAACAGCATGCCTCCAATGGATGAAAATAGATGAATAAGGTAAAAAAGGAGCATTGCAGAAAAGAGAGAACTGGATGCAACTTGAAGCAAAAAAACTAAGATTTATTGAGGCGTCAGCCTAAAAATTAAAACGAAAACCTCTAACGCGTTTCTCGCCAATGGCGCTTTGTCAAAGAGTGGTTTTCAGAGTAAATAGGTGTCACTTTATAGGCGTTCCCCCACCAGAAGAAATGTCAACCTGTATCCCAGGTAAAAAACCTAGGGAAACAATTACCTTCTGGAGTAAATGACATTGACAGACACGCAGCCACTGACACACACGCAGCCACTGACACACACGCACACACAGACACTGATACACACACACAGACAGACACTGATACACACACACAAAGACACTGATACACACACACACAGACACTGATACACACACACTGCAACTGACACACACGCAGCCACACAGAGACACTGATACACACACACACACAGACACTGATACACACACAGACACTGATACACACACACATACACTGATACACACACAGACACACACACACAAACACAGACAGACAATGATAAACACAGCTGATAAACACAGACACTGATAAACACAGACACTGATAAACACAGACACTGATACACACACACACACACAGACGCACACACACACACGCACGCACGCACGCACACACACACACACACACACTGACACACACACACTGATACACACACACTGATATACACACACTCACTGATACACACACACACACACACACTGATACACACACACACACTGATACAGACACACACTGATACACACACTGATACACACACACTGATACTGATACACAAACACACAGCAACTGACACACACGCAGCCACACAGAGACACTGCTACACACACACACACACTAATGCACACACACAGACACAGACACTGATACACACACACACACTGATACACACACAGAGACACTGATACACACACACACAGACACACACAGACACACACACAGACACTGATACACACACACACACAGACACACACACATACATTGATACTGATACACACACATACACACACACACTGATACACACATACACACACACACACACACACACTGAAACACACACACACACTGATACTGATACACACACACACACTGATATACACACACACAGCCACTGATACACACACACACACACAGCCACTGATATACACACACACACAGACACTGATATACACACAGACACTGATACACACACACACACACACACACACTGATACACACACACACAAACACACACACTGATACACACACAGCCACTGATACACACACACACACACTCTCCCCTATACGCACACAGACACACACACAGTGAATTACAGGCAGCGACAGATGTGAGTGACTGGAGGGGGGCGGGGGAGAGAGGAAAGGACGGCGAACCAAGCAGGTGGCTCCACCGCCTCCCCCTGCCCGGCAGCGACCGCGCAGCCACCATTGCCCGCCCCCGCGTCCATCTCCCGGACCGGGGGAAGGGAGCGCCAGGACAGGAGGCACAGGTACAACCCCCCCCCCCACCTCCTACCTCCTATCCAGGGCCGCCAACAGAAATCATGGCGCCCGGGACAAATGAAAGGAGCAGGCCCCCCCGAACCCATAGCGCACCTACCACGGAAAAATATCTTTTAGCGCGCAACTTTTACTTAACTGTTTTCTTATTGAGATATAAAAATAAACAGGTTGCATTGTAATGTTTTTTTTCTGTATTTTCAACAAAAGACATGTAACTGCCTGCCTGGGTGAGTGGGTGAATGACAGTGACTGGGTGGGCGAATGACAGTAGAATGACAGTTGGGTGAATGACTGTGGGTGGGCGGGTGAATGACGGCGGGTGGGTGGGTGAATGACAGTGGGTGGGTGAATGAACGGTGGTGGGTGAATGACGGTGGGTGTGAATGACAGTGGTTGGGTGGGTGGGTGAATGACGGTGTGTGTGAGACAGTGACTGGGTGGGTGAGTGACAGTGACTGGGTGGGTGACAGTGGGTGGGAGAGAGTGACTGGGTGACAGTGACTGGGTGGGTGACAGTGACTGGGTGGGTGGGTGACAGTGACTGGGTGGGTGACAGTGATATTTGACAGTGACTGGGTGGGTGACAGCGGCTGGGTGGGTGACAGTGGCTGGGTGGGTGGGTGACAGTGATATTTGACAGTGACTGGGTGGGTGACAGCAGCTGGGTGGGTGACAGTGACTGGGTGGGTGACAGTGACTGGGTGGGTGACAGTGACTTTGACAGTGACTGGGTGGGTGACAGTGACTGTGTGGGTGGGTGACAGTGACTGGGTGGGTGACAGTGACTTTGACAGTGACTGGGTGGGTGACAGTGACTGGGTGGGTGGGTGACAGTGACTGTGTGGGTAGGTGGGTGGGTGACAGTGACTTGACAGTGACTGGGTGGGAGAGAGTGACTGGGTGGGAGAGAGTGACTGGGTGGGAGAGAGTGACTGGGTGACTGACTGGGTGGGTGACAGTGACTGGGTGGAGTCACTTACCTTGCCGCCAGACGCTTTCCCCTGCTGCCCCCGATATCCCCGCGGCAGCTGCCCGGGACGGGAGGTGGGCTTGGGGGCGCGGGAGGTGGGCTCGGGAGGGGGGGCCACGGGAGGTGAGCTCGGGAAGCTGGCCACGGGTGGAAGCAGGCCGCAGAGGAGCTGGTACTTCCTCCTCCATCCCAGATTGGGAGCGGGGGGGGAAAAGCGGGCCCTGCTTGCCGTGCGCATGCGCGCGGGACCGCGGGGGAATCGCCGCCATTTTTTTTATCTTGAGCGGTGGGGGGAGAAGGGGGGAGAGTGGGGTAGGGGCACCGCGCGGCCAGCCTCGCTGAGACCCGGCAATTTTGGTTCCGTGGCCCGGTGCCGGGTCGCAACCCACCATTTGGGAAACGCTGATCTAGATCATATAGGTATTATAGGAAATGTTTTAGATCCCATTCTACATTCCTCCCAAAAAGTGATAGTGTTTAAAGAATAAATCCAAAACATCTGGCGCCTATTGAGCTGCTTAATTCTATCGCTCCCTCATATAGGGGCTGGTACAAAATTAATAGCGGAAAACCGAAAAAAAATAGTTTTCCTGATGGACAATTAGAAAACTGTCTAGAGACTGGGAAAAAAGCATCCTGTTGGTTGGGATGTCGGGTCCACCTACTTCGGGTTTGTGAGTATCACTCCAACTGACCGCTGAAGATTTGCTGCCAAGATATTGGATTAGTTTGCTTTCACTAAGGGATTTCTCTACTATATTTTGCCCTTGGTTTCCAGTGGGTGACTATTGGCTTTTTCTAGGCTTTAAGCAATCCTTATCCTTTGTGATCATTGTCTACACTATCCTACAGCAGCTGCGGTTTATCTCACAGAAATTGCCATCTCTACTTATAAACGGATGTTCAATAAAGCTCTTTTTGTACAAAGTTCCTGGCCCCCATCCTTATTCTATCTGTATATCCACACCCAGCCTGCACCGACCCAGCACCTATAACAGACTGAGCACTGCCATGTACAGTATTTAGTCAATTCGATGTAAAGTCCTTTAGAGCCGGGCAAGGAGGGTTACATTACAGACGAGTGAGGTCCAGGTGCCGGACATCACAGAATGAAAACACTGCATAAGAGTGGAGTAAGAAGAGAGACTACTTGGTCCCCAAATAGAAGATAGAATTTCTGAAGCTTTTTTTTAACTCATTCAGGAAGGAGAGCGCTGTAGGGGTCGACTATCTCAGTTTCTAGATATTTGGGTTCACATATCAGATATTTGGGTACTAAATGTAATTTGTCAAGCTTATGCCTTAGAATTTCTAAAATAACCAGATCAGGATTTCTTTGTGTAACAAAGGCTGCTTCAAGACGCCAAGGCATTACTTGCATTGATTTTAAATATGTTGCAACAAAATGTCACCATACAAGTTCCAGTCAATCAGCAAGTCAAGGGAATTTATCCCCATTATATTTCTTGTTCCAAAAGCTTCTGGAGGATTCAAACCGGTCTTAGACCTCAAGTCCATGAATCGCTGGTTGAATATTCGGCACTTCAAAATGGAGTCCCTGAGGTCGATCATCGCAGCAATAGAGCCAGGGGCATATCTGGCACCGATAGACCTAAAAGATGCATATTTGCATATACCAATAAATGTCAGCCATTGGAAGTATCATAGATTTTGTATGGCAGGAACCAAATTTCAATTGATGGTCTTGTCATTCAGAAGAGCAACAACAAGCCTCTGCAAAGGAAAGTGCTTAGAGTTTCTCAATTGGGAGCAAGTGACAGCATGTGCCAGTCTCTAGGGTTGGGGAGCTCATTACTGCAATCATTTTGCCCAAGGAAGATGGGTAACAGAAAGCCTTCATACATGTTAAAAGTGCACAAAGATCATTGGATGAGAATGATTTGCAAGAGATCTGGGAATTAACTCCCTCTAGTAAAGTTTCCTTAGTGCCCTATATATATCAAAGAACATAAAGTGTCGTAAGGATGAATCTCTGTTTAATGCACAACAAGCAACGAGAATGCTTGTACATTATTATTATTTTGGTGGCATCTGAAACTGTTTAGATGCAGGCAATATATCCATCCTTTCTCAAAGTATTTTTCACCTTGAGAAAGGTCCATTGAACTTGGACTCAAAATATTAGTAAATAAATTAAAAACTGCATTTGAATGAAACCTTTCATTTTGCATATACTGTACCATTCAAACTTTTTATTTGTATTTTCTTACTTGCATTGCTACCAGCCTGTTACTGATATTCACTGACATCAGTGATTGAAGTGAGATGATACTATGATACTACGGAGTATCACTTTTGTTTACTATCAAATCTGCATTTTGACAATAACATTTCAATTGGTTTCTCACTTTTCATTGTTATAATATCAAAAGACCACAAATATTTAGAAAATAGGGCCGAAAGAGCTTCCCCTCCCCCCCCATAAATAGCAGGAATAAGATGTTCACAGAATAAGGTACAATACCACTGCTTTTCCAAAATCACTTTTACAAATGATTGTACAATAATCCAAGTGTCATGAACATTTGCTAAAGAGATTAAAATTACATTAATGGGGCACAGAATAAAATAGGGGGAGGGGGTTATAAAGATAAGTGGGCAGTTACACCAGTTGGATCAATAATGTGCTACAAACCTCTCGCTAGCTCTGAATAATCTTTTCCTCAGCCCTTTGTTTAGGGTTAAGGAACAAAGCTGAGCAAAGTATGGCTACGTAGTGATTATCTGCCTCTAATTAAGAAACAAGACTAAGTTAAGGATCATGTACAGTAGTATGCTGTGCACCTGAATCTAAGAGATAGGATGCTTCTCATGACCCAAACCTAAGGTTATTATTTAATTTTTTATACGTTGATTATTTTTAAACAAATACTGAGAGAAAAGGTTAACCTAGTAGCCGGGCACTCAATCACAGAAATGATTAATGAATGTGTTAAAATACTTTATTGTCATCAATGAATATAAAAAATAGGGGTTTAAAAATAAACAGCACGGGCAGGGACTGTAATCATTGTAGCATCGCTGTATCAGCGCTGTTGATCCACGAGTTTGGTAGATTGGTGACAGGATGCCAGAAATCTTATGCTGAAACGTAACAGCCTATTGAAGTGTATCACCCTGGGCAGAATTCATCTGTCTCAGGAATAGTCCACATTACAGCAGTGCTATTAGCATTTGTCCCGTGACTATACACTTCAACAGGCTGTTACGTTTCAACATAAGATTTCTGACATGTTGTCACGAATCTAAGTAAATGGACCATAATCCAGCAATTTAACAGTAACAAATATCAGGACTTGATGTATGGCATCAATATAACCAGAACTGTGGAATTTAGTCATTTTTATGCCAGTCCTGATATTTTTATCGGTTGCGGTAAGAAAAATGCAGTATTTGTAGTGATGCAACGTTGATGTATTGCACCATACAAAATAATCCTTTTTTTTGGCTGATAATACCACATTTTTGGCTTACCGGAGGTTGATGTATGCAGGTTTCAGTGACATTAGTAGACCTAAAAGAACCCTATTGGAGAAGATTAAAATAAGATTTTTTTTCTGATAAAATCCTTTGTAGTCTACATGGAAAACAGCTCTGTGCTGTCTGGTGGAGTGGCGAAAGTGAGAATAAACAGCAGGCGTTGATATGTGAACATTATAAATAACACCTTACTTGGTCATATTGGGGGGAAATTGCATCCCTAAGGTGATCTATGTCATACCACTGTTTAGTATATCTGGGCCCCTGAGTCCCCTTTTACAATACTTAACCTAATACTTTTTTTGTTTTAGCAGTTTCCATGTACATGTGGAATGTCTCACACAAGAACCATGATGCTGGATGGAATGTATGGCGATTCTGATGCCAATAACCTGGCCGGGTACACCAGAAGCCCGATTGTGGCAGAAGATATGGAGAAGCAGGACAAAATGGTGGTACATGTAGCCTTGAGTCCTAATTCTAACTCCACCAGGAAGAAAGCTCGTAAGGGCCATGTAGGCTTACGCCTCATGCAGAACACTCACGCTATTGATACGTACTCCAGAATGATCTTTCCTGCATCATTTATTTTTTTTAACTTGATATACTGGTGCGTGTTTTGCTAGAGCTACTTGCAAGGGCTTCACTCCACCTGAAGAAGAGCAGAACATTGAGTCCCATTCCCTTTGCCATTGTATGATTAAGCAATAGCTCTCAAAAAAGGCAGCATATCACGTGCGTATACTTACAATAAAACAATGTACAGATCTAGCCAGACTTGCTGTCCTCGGTGCCGCGATTTGCTCCAGTACGGCTGAAGTATGGCCACATTGCGGCTACAGCGCCCACGGCCCCAAGGACAGTAAGTTTCCCAGGAGGATTAACTCTGCAGGGTTCCATGCTTGAGAAGCAGTGACATACTGTATGATTAGCACCGTGAAAAACATCAACAAATACACAGGTGCACTGTAACACTGTAAAGTATTTTCACTCTGTTTGGCTAGCAGAATGTATATATTTAAACATATATGCGTAATCTGCCTTTCTTTTCATTCATGACATTTGTACTGTTTTTGTTTTTTTTCTCTTATATAAAACTCAATGCAGTATAAATGGACTCTGAACTTCAGTAATTGGGAATAAATACATGTAATAAACTGTCCAATGGAAAAAAAAAAAAATATACAAAAAGAAAACAATCTGAGCATACCAGGGAGCTTCTAAAAAAGAGGTGGTATAGCTAACTACAGTACCAAAAATAATAAATACAAAAATCTTAGGGCTCATAGAGAAGTAACAAACCTGGTTTATTAATTCACCCTCGAATTAACCAACATCATGGCCTTCATTAGGGTTCCATACAGTCAGGGCTGCAAACAGCTTTCTCGGGGGTCCAGGACTAGAGTTTTCCACTGCCCCTTCCTCACAGTGTCGCCACCTTGCGAGACCCCCCATCTCTCTGCCTCTCTCTTTGCCCCCACATCTATCCCTCAAATATTGATTCCTAACGAAGAACTATTGTTAGTAAAAATATAACTCTATACTGTAGTAAGTGTGCTCAATGTGGCAGGATAAAAACACTGTTGAACCATGGATTCAATTATATAGAGGGCAGGGATTAATGTGAAGATTTCATCACAGGGTATGTGCAAACTAGAAATAATAAATACAGAGACCATTATAGTTCCATCCAGGTGTTTCAGCCAATAGCTCACAGGCATTTATTTCATGAATATGTATATATTGTATAAATTGCTTCAACATCTCAGAAAACAATCACACATTTTGTACTTAAATTACTACATTGCAAACTGATACGTATTACTATTTATGTGTACAGTATGTGTATCTGTACATGTACATATGTAAATATATATTTCTTTATATGTGAGTATTATTATGATATGTAAATGGCAGACGTGTTCCAGATATAAAGACCGGAAGTCATGAACATCCAATGTTTAATAAGTAAAGCTGATGAGAAGGCCCAGATGTTTCTTGTTTGCAAAATTATGTGTACAAATAAAGCATAATAAAAATATTTGCCTTCAGACATTTTTAGTGTTTTCTAGAATTTAAAGGTGGTGGTCTGTATCAAATATGCCCAGATAAGTGTTGAACGCCATAAATAACATTTAATAGTACAGAGCACGTCCACATTCTTGGAATAGACCTTGAACCTCAGAAATCTGAGCAAAATTTAGCAAGGGTCTCAAATCTCTATGCTGTGCCCAAGCCAAAATTGAGACAAAGCCCTGTTTTGTTTTCCTAGGGAGATAGCAGAGAAATATGAAATAAATAATAGTAAACAATAACATCAGAATTGAATTATATCTAAAACTAATCATTAATTTGACTACAGTTAATAGCTATTATACTTTAGACACCCTTATCTGTTGACTTTAAGAATTGTAATAAAAATGGCGTGGAATATTAAGTATTTTAATCCATCTCGTACTTCAAGGGTTAATGTGGCTACAAACAAAAACAGACCTCTCTGGCGCTGAGGATTGAAAAAGATGGATCTAGGATGGATTGAATCAGGATCCTTATGATGATGTGAACCTCAAGAAAATGGAGACAAGAAATACATACACACTACCATAGTGCATTACCCAGAGAAAAAGATTGATAAGCTAGGTATATCTGGCAAAGGATAACAATTTAATAAAAGTAAATTACTTAAAAAATATATATGTATGCACACATTGCGTGCTCACAACATAACAATAAAATGGTGATGACCTTGGTCACTACCGTTACAAATTCCTCCGCCGTGGGTAAAAATTGGAAACCTACTCACAAAAAGTGGCTAGGTCTCAAGCCTTAATGTGGATAATATCACAAGCATTGGGATCTTCTCCCGTCTGTGGGTAGTGTCCTCCGTCGGCCTCTCAGCTTCGTGGCGCCAACTCCTCCAAATCGGCTGCCGTTCCGCTGCTCCGGTGACGTCACTCACTATGCGCCCACTACGGTGTCCTAGCTGTGCCACAATCTAACGCGTTTCTAGACTCGTAGTAACTGGTCTCTTCGCCAGGGATAATCACTAAGGCAGTCCTTGAGGGGTATTTATACCCAACTAAGTCCCAGATCGTATATAATAGAGCATTAATCAATCAATTACATAATTAACTGCTAGCTAATATATGAAATAGACATGTAACACATAAAACAATATAATAAGTACATACTTAATAGTAGATCAATAGTGGATCATAACATGACTATAACATAACAATAAAATTTGACAATAAAATGTGCATATTCAAAACATAAGTCTGATAGAACATCGTACCCCAATCTTGTATGAAATGGACACAGACTCACATGTAATTAAACTCTAATAGTTCTAATACCTCATACTATCCAACTCTTAAGTGTTGTGAATATGTGTAAAATACTAAATGTAAACACTATGACTAATCTAAATAATAATATAATAATGACTAAGCTAAATATAATAATATATTGTATGTTATGAACTAAAAAATAAGTAGTGATTAATCTATAAAACTATATATAAAATAAATAAATGTTGAATGAATAAATATATATGAAAAAATGAATATATATAAAAAAATATATATATAAAATGTGTTAAATGAATAACTATATAAAAATGAAGAATGAAGAAATAAAAAGACTTTGCCATACTAGACAAAGCAACTGGTGATATTATTGTGGGGAAAAAACGAATGCAAATGACGACTCCATAACTTCTAAGAAATTATTTCAAAAAAGCCATTAAATAGAATTCTATGTTGAGTCCACGTGTACTCATGGTTTTTAATTCAAAAATCCAATAGGATTCTCTTTTGGAGATTTGGTTCACCCTATCTCCCCCTCTTTGACTAAATTTTGGACACTCAATGGCATGGCATTTTAATCCCTCAGGGCTCTGTGATGTACCTGTTTAAATATGTGAAACATTATGACTTTCAAGTCCTCTTTTTATGTTGTATATGTTTTTCCCTCACCCTAATTTGGGAGTCCTGCCCGTGCGACCCACATACTGCAGGCCGCACGGGCATTCTAACAATATACAACATACTGACTTGGCAATTGATAAGGGTACCATCTTGTACCAGTTTAGTGACATTGATCTAAATATTTTAGTTTTCACACTGTACTTACAAGCTATGCATTTACCACATGGCAAATATCCTTGATACCACCAAATGTTGGCTCCGGAGAGAGCCTAGTTTTTAAATTATTTGCTCTCTTAAAATATATCTCTGGTTTATCCTTTAGAAATCCTCTCAGGATCTCATCCTGCCTCAATAGATTCCAATACTTATTAAATATTCCTATTTTTGAGGTGCCATAGAGTTGTACTGAGTTACAAATGCTACTGTGTCATTTATCTCATCATTTGTGCTATCTTTATGTCTGTATATCAACAGGTCTGATCTTGTTTATTTTACTTACAGTATTACTGCATCATCATGCAATTTCTGATTATAATTCCTATCAATAATTTTTGTTTTAGAATTCGCCTGTTCCTTAAATACTGATTCTTTTGAACAGTTCCGTTAACCAACCTCACAGCTGGCCCTTAGGGATATTCTTTATCCAATGGGTTATAGGCTGCTGGTGAGGAGATAGTTGTTTGCTTGGACCGGTTTGTAATAGTCTTTGTCTGAATAGTATTAGACTGACATATACTGAAGGTCCAAGAATTCATACTTTCTTTACTTGTGCTGAATGTGAAATGCAGATTCCTATCATTACTGTTGAGATAGGTCTTAAACAATTCTAGTTCAGTGGAAGAGCCCTTCCAAATGAATATTACATCATCTATGTAGCGCCACCAGAGCATCAGGTTCACCCCAGTGGGCAATTGGACCAGATGGTGTCGTCCTCCCATATGCCCATGAAATGATTTGCATAACTGGGAGCGAACCTGGGGCCCATTGCCGTACCACATATCTGCAAATAGAATTGTTGGCCAAACATAAAAAAATTATGATCCAAAATGAATCTTATTCTTTCTAATAGGAAATCATTAAGAGCCAATGATGATGTGGGATTATTTATAAGAACTCTTGATATTGCCTCACAACCCAACTGGTGTGAGATTATTGTATATAGAGATGTAACATCTCCTGTAACAAATGTATAATCTGGTTGCCACTGGATGTCATCTAATAACTGCAAAATATGTGTAGTGTTCCTCAAGTGGGAACGTAGCTGTGACACATAATTTTGAAGATGATGACCTATATTTTATAGGGATGAGTGAGGGAACCACTCCGATTGATGGACGTCGGGGCGTTCTCTCAAGGTCCTTATGGATTTTAGGAATCATATAAAATATTGGAATTCTGGGTGAGAACACATCAGGAACTTGTACTCATTGTTTATAATGATCTTATTATTTAGACCTTACTTCAGAATTTTCTCCAAAGTTTCCTGATATTCTAATAGTGGATTATGGTCCAATAACCGATATGTGGCCCTGTCACCTAGGATGCGTCCAGCCTCCTCGAGGTAATAGGACGCATCCATGACGACAATGCCTCCCCCCTTGTCTGCTGCCTTAATGACAATTTGGTAATTATTTTCCAAATCTTTCATTGCCTTAATTTCTTCCTTACTAAGATTACCTCTTTTAGGTTTATCTATTGCATTCAGTTTTTCCAGTTCTGCCAAAACCATCTCAGAAAAAGATTCAACAAGGTTGCCTCTTGCAAATCTCGGATAGAAGGTAGAAGAGGGCTTAAATTTAGTGTGGGAAGTCACCTCAATGGTACTCGGTAAAAGTGATTTTTTACGACCAATCTTGTTCGTCTTTTTTCGCTCTTTCGTCCCCCTCTGTACCTCATGTCGTGTTGGTTTGCGTGCTCACCGGAGCAAATGAAAGTCCCTTCCCTAATATCCTTTTTTCATTCTCAGTCAAAATATATTTGCTTATGTTGAAAATGTTTTTCTGATAAGATAATGATTTGGCTTCCCTTAATCGGTGTCTCTTCTGGCAAGTCTTTTCCTTTCCTCCCCTTGTTCCTCTTTTTCGCTTTTGCGCTTTCTGTAGTTGGGTACTACTGACTCCCTGTCTAAATAACTCCTCTGAAATGGGGCCCAGTTTCGCTCCCAGTTATGCAAATCTTTTAATGGGCATATGGGAGGACGACACCATCTGGTCCAATTGCCCACTGGGGGCGAACCTGTTGCTGTGGCGGCGCTACATAGATGATGTAATATTCATTTGGAAGGGCTCTTCCACTGAACTAGAATTGTTTAAGACCTATCTCATAGCAATGATAGTAATCTGCATTTCACATTCAAGCAAAGTAAAGAAAGTATTGAATTCTTGGACCTTCAGATATATGTCGTCTAATACTATTCAGACAAAGACATATTACAAACCGGTCCAAGCAAACAACTATCTCCTCACCAGCAGCCATCATAACCCCAGTTGGATAAAGAATATCCCTAAGGGCCAGCTGGTGAGGTTAAAACGGAACTGTTCAAAAGAATCAGTATTTAAGGAACAGGCCGAATTCCTAAAACAAAAATTTATTGATAGGAATTATAATCAGAAATTGCATGATGATGCAGTTAATACTGTAAGTAAAATAACAAGATCAGACCTGTTGATATACAGACATAAAGATAGCACAAATGATGAGATAAATGACACAGTAGCATTTGTAACTCAGTACAACTCTATGGCACCTCAAATAATAGGAATATTTAATAAGTATTGGAATCTATTGAGGCAGGATGAGATCCTGAGAGGATTTCTAAAGGATAAACCAGAGATATATTTTAAGAGAGCAAATAATTTAAAAACTAGGCTCTCTCCGAGCCAACATTTGGTGGTATCAAGGGATATTTGCCATGTGGTAAATGCATAGCTTGTAAGTACAGTGTGAAAACTAAAATATTTAGATCCAATGTCACCTAAACTGAGTACAAGATTGGTACCCTTATCAATTGCCATAGTCAGTATGTTGTATATTTGTTAGAATGCCCGTGCGGCCTGCAGTATGTGGGTCGCACGGGCAGGACTCTCCAAATTAGGTTGAGGGAACACATATACAACATAAAAAGAGGACTTGAAAGTCATAATGTTTCACATCATTTTAAACAGGTACATTCACAGAGCCCTGAGGGATTAAAATGCCATGCCATTGAGTGTCCAAAATTTAGTCAAAGAGGGGGAGATAGGGTGAACCAAATCTCCAAAAGAGAATCCTATTGGATTTTTGAATTAAAAACCATGAGTCCACATGGACTCAACATAGAATTCGATTTAATGGCTTTTTTGAAATAATTTCTTAGAAGTAATGGAGTCGTCATTTGCATTTGTTTTTTCCCCACAATAATATCACCAGTGGATTTGTCTAGTATGGCAAAGTCTTTTCATTTCTTCATTCTTCATTTTTATATAGTTATTCATTTAACACATTTTATATATTTTTTTTTATATATATTCATTTTTTCATATATATTTATTCATTCAACACTTATTTATTTTATATATAGTTTTATAGATTAATCACTACTTATTTTTTAGTTCATAACATACAATATATTATTATATTTAGCTTAGTCATTATTATATTTATATTTAGCTTAGTCATAGTGTTTACATTTAGTATTTTACACATATTCACAACACTTAGGAGTTGGATAGTATGAGGTATTAGAACTATTAGAGTTTAATTAGATGTGAGTCTGTGTCCATTTCATACAAGATTGGGGGACGATGTTCTATAAGACTTATGTTTTGAATATGCACATTTTATTGTCAAATTTTATTGTTATGTTATAGTCATGTTATGATCCACTATTGATCTACTATTAAGTATGTACTTATTATATTGTTTTATGTGTTACATGTCTATTTCATATATTAGCTAGCAGTTAATTATGTAATTGATTGATTAATGCTCTATTATACACGATCTGGGACTTAGTTGGGTATATATATCCCTCAAGGACTGCCTTAGTGATTATCCCTGGCGAAGAGACCAGTTACTACGAGTCTAGAAACGCGTTGGATTGTGGCACAGCTAGGACACCGTAGTGGGCGCATAGTGAGTGACGTCACCGGAGCAGCGGAACGGCAGCCGATTCAGAGGAGTTGGCGCCACGAAGCTGAGAGGCTGACGGAGGACACTACCCACAGACGGGAGAAGATCCCAATGCTTGTGATATTATCCACATTAAGGCTTGAGACCTAGCCACTTTTTGTGAGTAGGTTTCCAATTTTTACCCACGGCGGAGTAATTTGTAACGGTAGTGACCACGGTCATCACCATTTTATTGTTATGTTGTGAGCACGCAATGTGTGCATACATATATATTTTATAAGTAATTTACTTTTATTAAATTGTTACCCTTTGCCAGATATACCTAGCTTATCAATCTTTTTCTCTGGGTAATGCACTATGGTAGTGTGTATGTATTTCTTGTCTCCATTTTCTTGAGGTTCACATCATCATAAGGATCCTGATTCAATCCATCCTAGATCCATCTTTTTCAATCCTCAGCGCCAGAGAGGTCTGTTTTGTTTGATATCTATGTACTGGGCATTAGACACCCAGACTTTTAGGCTGCTTTTGGACATTTTCACAGGATTACCATAATTGGTGTTAATGACTTTATGATTTCTCACCATTCACTGTATTGTATTTAACAATTTATGTTTTATAAGTAGATATTAGCGCTTTTGGTACAGTAATTATCCATCTGGTTAGTGTGGCTTCAGTCTGATTTAAAAATACAAAGAAATGTTTTATGGCCTGTTAACCCTTGGGCAGGTCTAGTTTTAGTTTAAAACCAGAGACATAACACAAAACACAGACAAAGCTCAGTTTTAGCACATCCATTGAGACTCATACACGGTACAGTGCCTAAATATATATGGATAAATATCTAATAAGTAAATGGTCCTTTAGTTTGACATTTTTGGCCAAAATTGTTGTAAGCCCCTGAGCCAACGGCACGGCAGACCACATATCAGGGGTCCCTAACGCTAATATAAATTCTTAATAACCTGTGTAATAACAGGAAGAATGATTTATAGTAAATCTGTCAATATTAGTTGCAAAGTTCTAAGTCTGACTGAAGCTTTTATTAACCTGTACATTACCAGGAAAAGCACTCTGTATTAGAGATGTCACAGCCAAACTGCAAGCAGGCAAGTTCCCCTGAGTGGAAGATGCTATGGAGTGAGCCCATAACCATTTAAATGTGGGAGGGGGTGAGCTTAAATTAAGAGGAGGTTGCCAACTCTCAATCAGCCAAGCTGGACAAGAATTGTAAAACATACTGGACACCTAACAAGCTCCTAGGTGTCCAGTAGGTCTAGTTTTAGGACTGATAGAATCTAGAGATAAGAATATCTGTTTTGCTAGAGATGGGATTAAATTATGGCCCATCTGACACCCCTGTAAACAGGACACTGTTAAAGGTACTTATTTCTGGAAGGATTTTATAAAGTGCCAAGGGGTGTAACTAACCCTTCCTTTCAATAGCTATGGTATAAGGAATTATCGGCCTTACAGCAATTCATAAGAGTAACAAATGTATATCTGTCATCCTTGCGATTAGACAAATCAAACCATACCACACACTGCATGGATAAGAGGTTCCAATTACAGATAACTGTTTCTCCTGTGAAAATAGACGTTAGTCTGTAATTTTTTAATGCAGGCGTGTATGTGAAGTGCATAGACATAACCGTACAGATGGCGTCCGTAAAAGTATTATACAAATAAAGTTATGAGGCCTTTTATATATTGAGTCAGATTTTAAATGTCAAAAGGGGAGTTTTTTTTCCCCAAGTCATAATGTCAGCCAAGTAGCTTATTTACGACAGGGATGGGTCTTATGTGTGTTTCAATCCAAGAAGGTCTGGGCATAAATGTTGGCATGTTTGAATAGAAAATGAGAATTCAACAGAGGTGTGTTTTTGGATCAGAACACATGAACTCTCTTCTTCTCGAGTGACCTCTCTGGGACAGGACCTCTGACATATGGTTACATACGGTATATGAATTTCTGTTTGTTTTATCCTTTTATTTTAAGAAACTATTCTTCATTTAGAGAGTAAAGTACATTTGTGGACATATTTTGCTACAACAGATTTTTGTGTGTTACGTGCATAGATATTTCGTTAATAAACAGGGGATTTTGATATTGATAATTCTTTGGTGGTGGCACCATACAGATATGATTGCAATCGAGTAAAGGAGTTAATATTAACTAATTGAAGGTACCCCGTGCAGGAGAAAGGTGAGTTGGCTAGAGTAGTTGTGTGTATTAACCCTGGTTGCATATCTAAGTCATGTGCTCACAAGTGTGCTGTCTGGACAGGGGGTATATTGGGAGGTGAGATATTACTAATTTGAGGGACTTTTGCAGAAGGTGTAAAGTGGTTCAGCTAGGTAGCTGTGTATTAAGCCTTGTCCGATATGCTGGTCACATGCTCACAGGTGTGCCGTACATGATAAATGGTTGCATAGCGTTGGAATAACAATTTTAATATAAGAGCTTTTTAGTGGTTTGCGTTTATGCCTGTGAGACAAAAAAAAACACTAAAAGGTCACTAACCTGTATTCATCTTGCTCAGCACCCCAAAGCTATTGCTCAATGCTATTTTTGTAAAACATACAAGCAGACAGTTTCATACCCTTCCCCCTCTTTGTTTTCTTTTATCTTTTTATTTTGAGTAAGTGTAGTTGACATGGCTGCATTATACCGACGCCAGACAAAAGAGGCACTGATGACTGTGTGTGAGGAGCATGATCTCCAAAGTCTGGGTAAAAATAAAGACGAGCTGATACTAATCCTGCTAGAAAATGATAGAGAGCAAGATGCTACACTGCGCCAGGATGACCACAGCGATGGCATCGAGGATGGCATAACCTTGGAAATTGCTCACCGGTCAAGGAACCCAGGACTATCATATTCTGAGGATTCCAGCAGTTCTCAGCCAGCAAGTGTCCTGGTAAATGCAAACTACTCTCATGTACCTGGGAGCAGTAGATGACGCAATGCAGTTGAAGCTCATCACTCAGTTCCAAGAGCATGAGGCTGATAGAGAAAGTCAAGTTTCAGAACACGAAGCAGCGAGATATGGTGCTGAACGCGAAGCAGAGAGATATGTTGCAGATCGGGAAGCAGAACGACAAGATGCAGAATGCGAGGATGTGAGGGAAAAATACGCTGCGGACCAAAGGCACCAGCTGGAACTTGTCAAGCTCCAGAGGGCATCGCCAGAACCAAGCAGCAAAGAGTCCAGCCCTTCCAAACACCATATGGAACATTTCCCAAGGCTGGGAAAAGATGGGGACCTGGACACTTTCCTGCATGGTTTTTAAAAAACCTGCAGGCAGCTTCAGTTGCCACGTGATCAGCGGGCAACGTATCTTACACCCAAATTGAATTCAAAAGCCCTGGATGACTTCGCTGATGTTCCTGCACACCTTGACCAGGATTATGAGGCCATCAAAGCTGCATTGCTACACCAATTCAATATCACCACTGAAATCTACAGTCACAAGTTCAGATCCCTTCAGCACGGTTGTACTGACGGCTTTTCTGAGCTGGTGGGGCGTCTGACATCTTTGTGCAAACAGAGAGTTAGGGGCCTGGAAATTGAATGCTTGGCAGGGTTATTGGATCTCATAGTTCATGAGTTCCTAGTTCAATTTACCAGTCCTTCAAACCTTGAGGATGAACACAATGAAGTGTCCTCTCTGTATCCTCAGTCTCATGTAAGGACTGACCTAAGTATATAGTACATGTGCAGCACATTTTATTCTATCTCTAGAGTCTAGACACTGTGAACCTTAGAACTGCATACACATACAATACCTTTATTTAAAAAGCCACATTCAAAAATATAACCATCCATGGACACAGTTATTGTGTGCTTTATCATTGAGCAAAAAATAAAAAGTGGTGGGATTGTACATTAAATGTACATTTCTGTGTATACTTCTGTCTTCCAAGCTATACATTTCTCACTACTTTTTCACATCCCCACATTCTATGCTTTTAAATGTACAATCACTTGTAAGATCAAACCACATTGATATGTTTAATATGTTTAAACTACTGTCGGTGTACAGTATGATGCCCTAAAAAAATGTTTGTATTCATTTTGCATGCAGTATTTTTGAAAGCCTGAAGGTTTTATCTTACTTTTTTTGTTAACAACTGTAACCCTTAATAGGACAGGGGATGGATGATTATCAACCTTGTTTGCATGATCACAAAGATAAGGCAATGAGATTTGAGCACATCCCTGTCCTGTTTAAGAACCACTTGATATGACGAGCATGGCATAAGGAAATAGAATGGGTGTTCTTCCTGTGACATTCACAGCATTTATTACATTTTCTGTTTCTAAATTCAGTTCTTATACTTCTAATATTTCATTGTTGATATGTTTATTGAAGTTTATTCTGTAGTCTTCTTATGGCATATAGGTTTTAAGGATTAAACCAACAATCAACATATCTGAAATAAAATGCTTCTGTAGCCTTCTTTTAACATCAATTGTTAACATCAAGCAAAACTATCATCGTGTTGTCTTTGGGTCTGAAATGAGTAGGAGAAACCTCAGAAGTACTGTACTGTATGTCTCCTCATCCCTGCTCAGTAACCTCTCAATCTCTGACGTGTCTCTGGTAAGCCTATTAACTAGAGCAGTGATTTCCAACCTTTTTTGTTTGGATTAACCCTTGAAGTATTTCGAAAATCTCGGGGAACCCTTATCTGGCTGACACATATTAGGTTCGACAGGGGTCAGTCACAACATTTCACACCTCACGAGCCACCTCTATTTCCCACCCTTTACCCATGTATTTCTCTCCCATCCATCTCACTAACTCTCCCCCCTCCCGCCTCGCATGTATTTATCCCATGCGTCTCACTCTTACTCCCTCTTTTCCTCACTCCCTCCCTCCTGCCCCCTCTCTTCTCTCACTCACCCCTACCTTCCATCAATTACCCAACTCTCTCTCAATCCACCCTACAAAATAAATACCAAAAAAAAACACCCCCAGGGGTGGGGTGGTCTGTGGTTCATAGGAGGAACCCCTGAGACTGCTTCAAGGAGCCCCAGGGTTCCACGGAACCCTGTTTGGGAATCACTGAACTAGATCATGAAGAAAACCGAGGAACCATACTGTAGCTTACACATTTCTGGTTTGTTGACTTGTTTGCAAAAGAGAGTTACAAACTGTCATGATAATATCATGAGATATTAACTATTTTAATTAATCTGGAACACGAAAAGTTAATGTTGGTAATTGTTACAAATTGTCTTAAAAATACAAGAATTTGTATTACATTTGTTGTTTTCTAAATTTAGTTCTTATACAGTATTTCTGATATTTCATTGTTGATATGTTTCTTGAAGTTTATTGTGTAGTCTTCTTTTAGCATATTTTTTTAAAGGATTAAACCAACAATCAACATATTGTATCTGACATAAAATGCTTCTGTCGTCTTCTTTTAACATCAATTGTTAAGGGTTTCACCAACAATCAACATATCTAAAATAAAATGCTTCCATATTATAATTCACCAAATAATATCACCAACCGTAAAAAAAAAAAAATCAGGTCCATATGACAGCAGGGTCATTACTCTAGAGATAATCTGATGGTAATATGTAATTGTTAACAACATTTGTCCACATTCCTCAGGGGACATAAGGCATCTCTGATGTTTTCATCAGGTTGGCATTTGCAACTGAAAATAAAGCTATGTGTCCTAAATATGTATTTTGAGAACCCAGCGTATTTCAGGCTATTTTTGCTGACTACAAGTAGCCATGTCAGCACTTCCAATGGCAACTGCCTCTGTTACACCCGTGGTTAAAATGAAACATTGTAATAATTTGACATTTACAGAGAAGGAGAAAATAAGAAGTTGACAAGAGTTTGTCACAAAAAATATCAAAGAAATGCCTTCAGCTGAAATAGAAAATTGCCTGTGCCGGTCTTTGACATTTTTCTCGGTATTCTAATGTAGTACACAATATAGGTTTCAAAATATTACACACTCTTCTTCAATATTTTTGGAGCTCCAGATAATTCTCAGGACATTCCCATGATAAAGAGTTTTATTTTTACACAGCCAAACTCCAAAGCCCATTTTATTTATAGATCAGATCACGTGATTTCTATTGGCCCAAATTGTCTGTTTACTGTATATATTATTTTGAAATGGATGTTAACAGTTTTTATTGCATGGTGTTTTTTTTATTTTATTTGTTATTGATAAGGAATTTGTAATAATAGATTCTGATTTATGCATCAACCCAAGAAACATTAACCATATGCTTGCACATAATTCCTTTTCAGATTCACCGGGGAATGTATTTCTTCTGCATAGCAGTTTATCATGCCGCTGACTACAGTTATATCTGTTAAAGAAGGAGTGTAGGAACAATACATTTACTTGCCGAGTTGTGTACATGCATAACATGGTATTTTATATAGCAGGTTGATCAATTCCAAAATACATCAAAGACAGATACATAACAAAGAATATCCTCAAAGTTCACGATCTAACGAGTAACTTTTGTTTCTGTAAATAAAAGTACAGGGTAGCGATGGACGTGTTTGTCATTTCCCAATATTTCCCCAATTTGCATTTAGAATGTTCTAGTTGATACATGAATTAATACCCCGAGGGAAGTCTGGCTGTTGATAAAAAGCCATCTCTATTTGACAGTTGGTTAGTGCAGATTAATTCCTAATGAACCCATTAAACTCTTTATGTAATGTAATGCTTCTGGCAGTAGATCAATTGTTATAATCATACAGCATGCAGAAACCCTTTCATTTTGGCTTTGGACGATGGAGAGAAAAGCATGAAACCTGCCCCCCTTCATCCCCCCCCCCCACCCCTCCAAAAAAAAACTTGCCAGCTTTCAATGTTTTCCCCCAAAAATATAAGGGAAATAAATGTGGCACTTATGGACATGATGCCGTTATGGATTGAATATTCATTCTTGAAATTGGTGATATGAAGGTTCAGCAAAGTATCCGGATGCTCCTCCTTCTCTTACCGTGCACCCCACAACTGGAACAGTCTAACTGTGACTCTCATTGTGACCACCAGTCTAAGTTCTTTCAAAACTAAAGCTGTCTCACATTTTAATCTGGTCTGTAACTGTTATATACGCCTATAATATATGTTATCTTTAACTGTGCATGCAGTGTCTTGTATATAACATACTGTATAACCTTTTTCACTTAATGTAACTATGTATTTGTAACCATGTATTTGTCATTATAACTCTGTGCCCAGGACATACTTGAAAACAAGAGGTAACTCTCAATGTACAGCTCAACCCCATTATAGTGCGGTCCTCGGGGTCCACCCAATCTGACCGCGCTATAACCGGTGTCGCGTTATTTTAAAAAAAAAATTGCCGCTGCGCGCCCGATCGGGGAGAGGGGGGGGAAGAGGTGGAGTGAGGCGCCGGCAGCCCTACATGACCCTAGCAGCCACCATACTTCTCCCAGCATTCAGCTCGGCACCATCCAACCACCGATCCCGCACCAATCCCCCAGCCTCGCACCGATCCCCCCAGCCTCGCACCGATCCCTCCCCCGTCTTGTACCGATCCCCGCACCGATGACCCCCCCCAAGTCTCGCGCCGATCCCCGCACCAATCCCCCGGCCTTGCACCGATCCCCCCTGTCCCCCCAGCCTCACAACGATCCCGGCAAGCAGCCCCACGCTGCCCCAGCAGCTGACACCAAAGGTAGGGGGGGGGGGCTGTGAATGTGTGTGCTGTGTGTACAGTGAGAGTGTGCTGTGTGTGCTGTGAGTGTGTGCAGTGTGCTGTGAGTGTATGCAGTGTGCTGTGAGTGTGTGCAGTGTGCAGTGAGTGTGTGCAGTGTGCTGTGAGTGTGTGCAGTGTGCCAAGTGAGCAACTCGTTTGCAGTGGTCTGGAGTGTGTGCAGTGTGCATGCAAAAAAATGTATGCTGTGAGTGTATGCTGTGTGCTGTGAGTGTGTGCAGTGTGCTGTGAGTGTGTGCAGTGTGCAGTGAGTGTGTGCAGTGAGTGTGTGCAAAAAAGTGTGCTGTGAGTGTATGCAGTGTGCTGTGAATGTGTGCAGTGTGCAGTGTGCTGTGAGTGTGTGCAGTGTGTTTATGCAGTGTGCTGTGAGTGTGTGCAGTGTGCTGAGTGTGCGCAGTGTGCTGTGCATGTGTGCAGTGAGCGGTGAGTGTGTGCAGTTTGCTGTGAGTGTGTGCAGTGTGCTGTGAGTGTGTGCAGTGTGCTGTGAGTGTATGCAGTGTGCTGTGAGTGTGTGCAGTGTGCTGTGAGTGTGTGCAGTGTGCTGTGAGTGTGTGCAGTGTGCTGTGAGTGTGTGCAGGGTGTGTGCAAAAAAAACGTTTTTTTTTTTTTAAATTCGGGATCCACGCTCAAACCGCATTATATGCGGATCCGCGTTATAGCAGATCGCGCTATAACGGGGTTGAGCTGTATTACTTCCTGGTAAAACATTTTTATAAATAATAAATAAAAACCAAGGGAGTATCAAGGAACTCAAGACCCTTGTGAGGAAGAAACCTTATACTGTACATGTTTAGTGGTTAAATATAGGAATTCTGTGTTTATATATTTGTTTAATTAAATTGTCTGCATTTATTATAACAGTATGTTCTTGCAATAATCTTTTGCTGTAACCTAAGAACTGTACAGTTTGTACTGTATATTAAAGCTAAACTTTAATAAGTCATTTTTTGGGCTCTGATTAAACTGCTGCACACTTTGTAGAGTCTAATTTACATTTTTGGACACATTTTGTTACAGATTTTTTGTGTGCATAATTTTATTAATAAACAGGGACCAGAGACTCTGTACTTACCTTTTATAATCCCTTTTCTGGTGGTGGCGGCGGTGGATTAAAGATATATATTGTAACAGAGTATGGGAAAATATGAACTAATTTGAAGTACCTTGTGGAGGAGAAAGGTGAGGCAGCAAGTTGGCTGTTTCTATTAACTCTGGGTGCATGTACAGTAGTAGTCACGTGCTCACAAGTGTGCCATGCATGACAGATGGTATATTGGGATGAATTGAGGGGAGATATTATTCCTTTGAGGGACTTTGCAAGGTGAAGATTGGATCAGCTAGATAGGTGTGTATTAACCCTTGTCCTATATACAGGTCACTTGCTCACAGGTGAGCCATACATGACACAAACTAATAAACTACATGGACAACACAGCTAGTATTGGCTTTCTCTTGTAAAGCTGGTGCAAAGAAGAAAGACATCTAATACTTCTCTAATGGCTAGAAATGTGACAAAATTCATAGAAAATACAAAAAACAGTAAAAAAAACAAAAAAAAAACAATATTCCAGTCTCTTAAGGATCATCCACGGTTTAAAGAGCTTATTTTGGTATTGTGAGTATGAATGTACAAATAAACATGAATTGATAAAATGTTTGAAACTTTCTTTGGATGTTGCTCCCTTCCAAAGAATGATACTTGGGTGATAATACCTTCTGAAAAAAAGTGACTTCTTTCCTGTGGGGGAAACAGTCTTTCTAATAAAATTAAGGTATCTTTTTTTTTTTACAAATGCAATCCCATAAAGATGTGGCCCCTCTTACTCTCCACAGGCTATGTCATGGTAGGAAATTGCAATTCTTTCTGTTTTACCCTTTGGGTGCACACCTGGAGCCCTGTGTTGTACAGAACACATTGAAGGCATAATCCTCCCCAGTAAGTACTAGGAAACAATGGGTAAGAACAGATACCTGTAGGAAGTGGTTCATTGTTCCATATGTAGCCATTTACCCCTCCCCTCCCCCCCACCTAAGTGAGATTGGGGTGGGTATGCTTTTCTAGCTACTTCTATCAGGGTGTTGTGCTGTAACTGTTGGTAAACAGGAGGGCTGAGTGCTCCGCGATGTTGCGGGGAGAAAGAGGACAGGTGTACATGTTACCTTTGTTCTTGTTTGGTGCAGCGCCTCCAGTCAGCATAGATCCTCTGTACGGGCAGGGGATGGCCCATACTGACACCATTGTTCTTCTTCAAGCAACAAGACAGTGAATCACACTTGTTCTGGTACAACTGGCTCTTTATTGCATGCAGATGATATAAACAGCACAGATGTATCATTTCTGTCTTCCCATTCTGTCAGTGCCCTGACTCTAACTTTAGGCCCAGGTCAGGCCTGTTGGACCTCTCCTCACATCTCATTGTGAGATGGAGGTCTGATGTTCCTCTCTCCACAGAGGGAGGAGAGAATGACAAGGACCCCTAATTTGGGAAAGTGCAAATATTTATAACCTGGGGTGGATGACTGTAACCCTGCCCCTTAACAAGGTGGGTTGAATACTCATTGGTTCATCACACATTGCAGAGGAACCAATTCGTATCCTTCCCTCAGGCTGACACTTTCTTGTTGTTGCTATGCCCGCCCTTGGATACTGCTAACACAATCCAAGGATGCAAAAGCACACAAGGCCTTGAAAGAAGGAATTAACCCCTCCACTGACTGCACCTAACAGGACTTACACTGGAAAGGTCCAGGGAAAAGAAGAAGCGGCCAGAAGCTATACTATATTCTCCCCCTGGTGAAAATTCCAACGACTGCGCTTGGACTACAGTGGGCGTAACATCACCCACCGAGCAACAACCTGAAATTTGCATAGCACAAAAATGCAATAAACATTTGCAATAACATGGGTAGGGCTACCTCAGTAGTAGTGGGCTGGATCAGGTTTCATAACCATATTACCCTGACTATCAGCTACTCTTATGGAATAGCATTGTTTGTTCCCAGACGCAGAGATATACGCTACCCTATTCATGTGAATACTACGCCCCACCTTCCATACTCTTATCAACCTCTGTATTTCAGCTTGTTCTGCAGCCTTGCGCTGACCCTCCCCCCATTGTGGTGATACCCCGACCATAGGTGGGAAAGGCAGGGCAGGTATACCAACACCATTACTCATGGGGACATCAGGCATTACTGTGACAAGGCCCGAGGGGTCAGAGTGTTAACCTTAGGGTGGAAAGCATCAGCAGGAGGTACGGGGCAAGGTAGGGTGGAACGGGCACATTATAGTCCTGTACGCAGGAGACTAAGGAGAACTCCCGAGGCGGAACCATAAAAGTGTCCACAGTCCCAGCAATGCTTGGTATGCCTCAGCCCCTGGCAACACTAGATTCAGCCGCAACAACAGCTGCAGCATCATGGAAGCTCCGTTCTTCTTTTCTCCCCTGGCACTGCAGGGAAATGGAGTCTGAGGACGTGGCACTCACCGGGGAGGTAGCAGCATCTGTAAAGCCCATCTGGCCTGACGGCTTTGCAGCCTTCTCTTCTCCCGGTGTTGG
Organism: Ascaphus truei; assembly: GCA_036426205.1. Lineage (NCBI taxonomy): Eukaryota > Metazoa > Chordata > Amphibia > Anura > Ascaphidae > Ascaphus > Ascaphus truei. The sequence goes on along the minus strand of CM071570.1, from coordinate 139,019,330 downwards.
AGCTGTAATCGACGTTGCGTCGTGAACATCAGGGGTGGTGCCAGCCTCAGGGTCAGGAACCGGTAAGGTAATCGCCAACTTGGGAACGTGGGAGGCCCCGACCGGTACCTCGGAGGTTGTAGCATCCCCGCTTTCAGTCAAACTAGAAACAGACGCTCTCTCTGAGGGGTCCTGGACAGTAGATAGACAGATCACCTCAACGTAGGCAGGTAGATCGTCAGCATGGATCTCAAGTAGAGGGTTGAGTGGCTTTGACGTCACTCCGAGCGGGACAGCAGAGAACCACGGCAGGACATCAGGTACGTTGCTGAGGGCCTCAATCCATACTGCAGAGCCGGAAAAGGAACTTCCCTTCTGCTCTTCTCGGCATTGAGATTCGGCCTCAGATTGGTGACTTTCTCGCGGTTCCCTAGTGTCAACTACCGGAACCTGCAGCCCCGCAGCAGACTCGGGAACTTAGGAGGTATCAGCAAATACTTTGGGGATGTCAGCGGCCTTGTCATCAGACTCCCCAACGGTGATCACCGCAGGATTCTCCCTCTGAGGGCAGCTTACCGAAGCAGCATTGGAGTACTGAAGACTGGACAAAGGAACGGCGTTTCCGCCTGGGGGTTCTCCGTCACTTACAGGTAGGACATCACCAGAGGGTAGTCGTGGGGAGTAGTTCTGAAAATAGGGCACTCGGCATATAGAACACACGCCCAGCAGCTTGTACGTTCTGTCCTCATCAGTGACCACCGCTACTCCGCAAGGCAAATGGTAAACCTGGTCCATATCTGAAAGAATTGCCCTGCCAATTGCAAAAGGGCTGGAGGCCTTTGTGACTGGATCCAATCACAAAGGCCTCCAGCCCTTTTGCAATTGGCAGGGCAATTCTTTCAATTGGTGTCTAGAAGTGCGATTCCCACAGGCTGTGAGTACATGACTATTTGTTCTTTATCACCCCCTCTGGGAATTCTTTAACTAAATTAGTGGGATTCACACAGGCTATGAGTATATTTTTTCTGTCTCACCCTCTCTGGGAATTCTTTACCTAAATTGTGACTGTGGATTGGGTTTACGTCCCTTGATTAAATTCTTTGGTTTAAGTCCAGATATTTTTGTTCATGACTGGGCTTTCATCTCGGATCTGGGTGAACGACCATTGTATATTGTATAAAGCATAAGAATTTTATTTGTCATAATTTCGCAGTTTTTCATAAGCTACTAATGGACTCCGGAGGTAAGCCAGAGGTTATTAAGTATACGACTAAACAAGTCGTCCCTTGTAAGCATAACCCTGGTGCCCCTATCAGAGTTAGAATCTGGGACAGGGAACTGCTTCTTCACTCGTGGGTGCTCAGAGTGCAAGTTCCTGTGAAAAAACATGCCACCTCATGTAAAAAGTTTGTTTGAAACCCTGATGAACTTTTTCCTGAATGATTTCTTGTGTGAAAGATACTGTGGGTCATCCTGATTATCACATGTGTATAGGTCGCCATCCATGAATTTGCAGGTATTTACAAAAAATACAAATATTATTAATTGCTCATGATGAAATCTAAATTTTAAAAAGGTTTTAAAAGGTGTACACCAATTATACAGGTAGACCACAACGGAAAAGAACGGGCATATATTCAGCTCTGTCACTGGTGATAGTTTAAAAGATTTATTCGTCCTGGCCAGTGAGTGGATTTTTGAATCAGATACATTTTTCCGTTTGCTCTATTTCTATTTCAAAGAAAGGAGAGGCACCGCCCCTCCCGTCCAGTTTAAAGAATGCGCAGCATTCACATTCCAGAAATTAAAATTAACTAGCTCTGTTGCTTAAGCAGTTTATTTATGAGAACAAGGTAAATTAGAAATGTTTTCTCTTTTATTTGTTTGTTATTTTTGGGAAGTGGGTTGGCTGTGTATGAGAGAAGTTTTTGTATTGTGTGTTCTCTGTTTGTGTGTAAGCGTGAAAAAAAAACATATTTTAAGTTTATTTCTATAGGATTAGGATATGTTTGGGAATTCTGGTAAGTGCATCTGCAGGGGGCCCAGCTTTATATATCATGTGTCCAGTATTATTCACAGTGCTATTCATATGCTTCTTTAAGCAAGTGTGTCTTAAGGTGGATAGAGAGGGTGCTAGTAAGGTACTGAGAGAAAGGGCTTTAGATAAGGGGATGTTCTGATGTACGGATTCCATCTTTTCCTTTAAATAGTCAGCAAAGTCCTGAGGTGAGATGAAGGAAGAAGATGCAGCTGAGGGTGGTTTGAGTAGAGAGTCAAAGACAGAGAAGAATCGTGTTGATTAATGGAGAGAAGTAGGTTTGTTTAGCTTGAGAGAGGGCAGAGTTGAAACAGGATAGCATAAATTTGTAGTGAAGGAAGTTTGCAAAAGTATGATATTTCCTTCAGAAGGCATTCAGAGGAACGAGTGGAAGAATGTAGCATGCTCTTGTTGGAATTTTTTTTGTGTTTATAAATGATTTGACCTATTGGTATAACGGTCCCGTTATTTTATTTTTGAGAGGCCATAAAAAATGCAGTTTTTAGGGCTGTGGAGAAAGCTCCATTTTTAACATTAAACTAATGTTCCAATCCAGTAATTATTATTTCGTTTATGAAGAAGCCGCTGTACCGTTATCTTATCTGTTCAGGGTCATTTGGCGCCATGCCCAGGCTGGCGGAATGCCCGGATAACAAGCTAAGAAGTTATTTTTTTTAAAATCTATTTGGAAGGGCACTGAGTGTCTTTTAAAGGAAGAACGCTAGCAGTGTTCTCGGCACTTTATAAAGAGACTATATTATTCCATTTGAGATATTAGTGTGGAGTCCTATGCAAAATTATTCGTCTATTTTAAATGGAAATCTCCTGCCCAAGGTTTCAGGTTTTTGTTAATATTTACAGGTTCCCTATTGCTGCTGCAACTCTTGTTGACACGACCCAGACTCTAGTACAGGGACACACAGGTTTATGTGCCCCATGCAGTCTCTACTTTACTTCTGCGCAGGTCCACACAATTGACCAAGAGCAGGCTGACCAAATACGAGATAATACTGCAGGGCTCTGACAATATTACCGTTCACAGATGCACAACATTAAATCCCGCAACTTTACCAACACCTGAGGCACGAATTCCACACAACTGTGTTAGTGACACAGATACTGTTACATAGGTTAGGGAAGGACTCTTTGAAATCCCTATAGAGGATCCAGAACTTGATATGTTTGTAGATAATACACAATGCACAGCCGGTTCAGCAAAGCAAGCAGCAAGCCGTCCATATGTTGAGGGATATATCATATCTGCCAACTTTATAACTTTTAACCATTTATTTTTTCCAAAGGTGTCCATAAGCAGTAGTTATTGTCAAAATCGCTGTGTAATCTAGAATGTTTTGCCAGGAAGTGGTGAGTTGTCAGTCGACTCTCGTTTTTGGGTGTGTCCTCGGTATAGAGTTGGAGGACAGGTGATGCATGGTTGCAAGTGCAGTTGCATGGGTGAGTAGGGTATACATTATATACAAGGCATTTCACATTTTTAGCAGAATAGTTACAGTGGAGTGCTTGAGGTGAAAGCCAGATTGGAATTGGCTAGGGAAATTTGTCTTGGTATAGATTACATTAATTGGGAGTGAACACATTTTTTGTCCATGACTTTGGATAGTATTGTATTGTATGTCTATATTTATATAGCGCCAAAAATGTATTCAGCACTTCACAAAGAATACAGTACAGGGAATTATAATAGTATAGTAAGTGCAGTAAAATCAGACAATAGGAAAGGAAATCCCTGCCCGGAAGAGCTTACAATCTAGGGTTTGAGGGGAACTTACAGAGACAACAGGTGAGGGAATAATTGCTGTAGATGGCAGTGCTTGGCCACAATGGTTGGTAGGAGTGACTGTGGGTGTGGGACAATAGCCATGCGTGTAGGCTGTTGGGATGCTTGATTTGTGGGGCGAGTTTTAAGGTTAGTTAGTATTAAATGAAAAGTTTGACACCATTTGCATCAGAGGAGATGGCAGACAGCAGTGAGGCATGAATGAGAGCAAGTGTGTATTGGGAGAAGAGAAATTGGCCTGTAGTTTGAGACAGTGTTTTTTGTCCCCACTTTTGAAGATTGGGACAACTCTGGCAAAATCCTAGGTTGTCTGGTCTTTCTGTTTAGATACCAACAATTCTATTCTTTCCAGGTTCTTACAGTAGATCTTACTGAAGCCTCATTAATGATACCCATGTCATAAACTCTTTCTAAGAATCGTTCTCATAATATATCTGCTTGATTTTCAAACACACCTTCTTTGGAACAGTTGCGTTTTATTATTCGCAGCTGTCCAAATGGAATGTCTTGGTGTTTAATACACCATCCTCGACATAAATGGCTACATCTAGAAACTCCAGTTCATGTTCACTCCATTTAGATGTAAACTTCAAATTTAAATCATTACTGTTGATAAATAACATCAATTGATTGAGGCTCTCTACATCCCCATAACAAATAAAAATCACATAATCAATATATCTTTCCCATTCACCATATCTTCTTTGAGCTTTTTTTTTTATTTCAATAATCTGCACCATATCACAGTTACATTTTTTTACATCTTCAGCTTTACGCTTGTGGATCATCTTGCACAGCTCTGCAGATTCAATTATTATCCTTATATCTTGGGATTGTTTCATTTCTTGTTGTTTCCTCGTGAACTGCTTTGTTTCATTTGACATTTTCTTACCCTGTTTTTAGTTAGCTATTCCATCCAGTTTTTTCTCTGCTTTCAAGTACAATCTTCATAATGTAAGTTCTTCATAAAACTTTCAGTTTTATATATATAGATGTGATACTATATGTTATATAACTAGCATTATAATAACAGATATCTCTGACTTCAAATGATAAATTGAAGATCAGATTTGAGTTTCCAATTAATACTTCTCTACACCTCCCATTTGGACACCCTCATGATGAAGTCATCCTTTGTGGTGACGAAGCATGTAGGGTTTAGTGACGTCATTATGTCATGCATGCCGAGACATACTGACTTTCACAGCGTGAAGTGAGCTCCTTCCGTTTCTGATAGCATTGGAACGTTATACTTCTTACTTCAGATTGGTAGTGAGAATAGCAGTTGCTGTTACCGCAGAACCCTGGATATTGCATCTGAGTGATTGTCTGTTTCTGCAAATACTGTACATTGAAATCCGCGGTGATAAGGAATTAAAGTGCGCAACTAAACAACCACAAGTGATAATTTCAAGTGATATGGTGCAAAAAAATGAATTGCACAAACCCTAAAATTAAACTAAATAGTTAAAACCACATATTGATACCACAGTGTGACAAAATAATTAAAGTCATACACAACCGTGACAAGTGGCTAGTGATGGTGTCTGCAGCCGTTAATGAGGGGGTGGCTCAGCACCCCCTAAACACTGGAGAAATGGAAACAAAAGAAATAATGCAAGATGCAAATAGTGAAGTATATCAAAGGGTTAATACATAAAATATAGGGATAAAAAAATCTGCGTACATCAAAAAATTAAAACATAAGCATTGAGTGTGCAAAGCACACAGGTTACCAGTCGGCAAGTGTAGTACTGTATCCAGGAACAAGTCCCTCTGGTAAATGTCTCGTATGGTGTCTGTAAGGTTCCTCCTCTACACGTGTAGCCAGACGTGATGAACCCGTCTTTGTGGAAAACCTCCCTCAATCAGGTGGTCTCACGAGGATCGAGAGTTCACAATCTAAGGCTTGCACAGCAACAGTCCGGGGTATAAACAGTGAAGGAGACACCCCGACACTCTAAGTGTGCTCCGAAACCGGCACAGCAGAAGCCGGGAGCGGTCACTTCTACAGCGGTATCTCGGCTTGTAGTATAGTCGCTCCTTCACAGTGCGTCATGCTGTGACGTCACAAGGGTGGTCTAAGCAGCCCGATATACAGGACTAAAAACAGTTTGTGAAGAGCTGATAATAGCAGAGGATATTAAAGCACCCTAATAAGCATCGGTAGAAGGTTTATCCTACGCGTTTTGTAGTATCACACTACTTCATCAGGGATTACAAATATCATTTCCCAGAGGCACTAAATACCCCTCAAGCTTTACCCATTGGTTGGCTAATTAGCCTTTAACTTCCAATCGGGTTGGCAAGGTGGCAGTCAGTGCATCTGGAGAAATGGTCATAAAATTACAATATAACAAACACTTTACTGATATTGAACACAAGAATAATAAAAAATCTAAAATAAAGAATCTGAGATAAAAGAAGGTCTGGAATAAAAGAAACACAACGTTAAAATACATTCAAATCGTAAACCATAATAGTGGCATCAACCACAAAGAGAATGGTGAAAAGAAGAGGAGTATTTAGTACAAAGCCCAAACATCCACATCCTCATTTAACCCTTTCGGAGATAAAGTTTCTAACTTATGAATCCAGTAGGTTTCTCTGGACGAAAGGGTTTTAACCCTATCGCCTCCCCTCCTATTACACGGTATCTGTTGAATTCCCTTGAAAGTTAGACAAGAGGGATATTTATTGTGGTAAGTCAAAAAATGTCGTGATACACTATGTTTTTCAAAGCCATGTTTGATATTTCTGATGTGTTCCTGTATACTGTACGTATTTTGACTACGTTTCGTCCTGCCAACGTATTGATAACCACATGCACATTCCAGGTATACTATAAACATTGAAGTACAAAGGATAAAATCTTCAATGGAGAAAACTTCGCTAGTTGTTTTAGATACAATCCTGTTTCTATCTGGATGTAAATATTTGCATATTGAGCATTTGCCACATGCGTGGTTCCCTTTAGGTTTTGTACATTGGAATCCGTGCTTGCAGCACCTGAGACGTCCCTGATTTCTGCCCCACACCACAGCTGCACTTACAGCATCAGAGACGTTCTCTATTCCTGCACCACGCTGCTGCCTGTAGCTACAGTACCTGTGCCGGTGTCCGGTAACCATTATCTGTTTCATATCCAATGCAAGTTTTTATCATGCATCATGTGAGTGAGCATTCATTTAATGTTTTTTTTTTAATTAAAATCCATATATTTTTTACCTTATTACACTATGGAGCGTGCACTTTCGTTTTTGTTTTTTATAATCTTCCTCGATTCTTTGGAGAAGTTGTCCCTGACGCCGGAGTGCATTTCAGGCCCTTTCGCACAATTTTGATATATACTTCTATTCGATCTATATGTATAGGTGTATACATTATTACACATCCGTGCTTTATTCATTTGGATCCTTGGTACTCACTTATATACTCTGTCCTGGGACCCCTTCTCTTTTCTCTCTACACACTCTCTCTAGGTGACCTAATCACATCTTTTGGGTTTAAATATCACCTCTATGCTGACGACACACAAATTTACCTTTCAACCCCTGACCTTACACCTGCTATACAGACCAAAGTTTCTGAATGCCTCTCTGGAATATCATCCTGGATGGCCATCCGCCGACTGAAACTTAACATGGCAAAAACAGAGCTCCTTATACTACCTCCCAAACCTGGCCCTACTACATCCTTCCACATTGCTATTGGAAATACGATCATTCACCCAGTAGCCCAAGCACGCTGCCTAGGGGTCACACTTGATTCCTCTCTCTCATTCTCCTCTCATATTCAAAACGTTTCTAAAACTTGTCGCTTTTTCCTCCGCAATATCACAAAGATACGCCCTTTCCTCTGTTACTCAACTGCTAAAACTCTGACTCAGGCCCTCATTCTCTCACGTCTCGATTACTGCAACCTCCTGCTGTCCGGCCTTCCTACCTCTCACCTGTCTCCCCTACAATCTATCCTAAACACTGCTGCCAGAATCACTCAACTCTTTCCTAAATCTGTCTCAGCGTCTCCCCTGCTGAAATCCCTCTCCTGGCTTCCGATTAAATCGCGTATCACACACTCAATTCTACTGCTCACTTTTAAAGCTTTACATTCTTCTGCCCCTCATTACATCTCAGCCCTAATTTCTCGCTATGCACCATCACGACTCTTGCGTTCTTCTCAAGGATGTCTTCTTTCTACCCCCTTTGTATCTAAAGCTCTCTCCCGCCTTAAACCTTTCTCACTTTCTGCCCCACACCTCTGGAATGCTCTTCCCCTCAATACCCGACTAGCCCCCTCGCTATCCACCTTTAAGACACATCTGCTTAAAGAAGCATATGAGTAGCACTGGATAATCATGGACACATGACACAAAGCTTGGCCTCCTGCAGACGCACTTACTAGTATTCCCTCCTACTGTCTCTGTATGTTCTCCCTACCTACCAATTAGATTGTAAGCTCCTCGGAGCAGGGACTCCTTCCTTAATGTTACTTTTACAGTATGTCTGAAGCACTTATTCCCATGATGTGTTATTTATATTTGTTATTTATATGACATGTATTACTACTATGAAGCGCTATGTACATTTTATGGCGCTATACAAATAAAGACATACATACATACATACATATACTTACATTTATTGTATCACATCAGTTTTCACTATTTTTTTGTTTTGTTATTTAGTACTGTATACACTTGCATTAATACACAAGAGAGAGAAAGAAAGGAGAAAAGAGAAGGTAAGGAAAGGAGCAGGCACTCACAGTCGGTGCCGGAAGTTGGGCCTGTCTTGATTGTGTGGGTATTGTGGGGGAGGGCTTGTGTGGGTATTATGGGGGAGGGATTGTGTGGGTATTGTGGGGGGAGGGATTGGGTAGGTATTGTGGGGGAAGATTATGTGGGTATTGTGGGGGAAGATTAAGGAGATTGTGTGTGTATGTGTGTGTGGAGGGGGGAATTGTGTGTGGGGGGGGATTGAGTGTTAGGAAGGTGGGATTGAGGGAGAGTGTGAAGAGGTGGAGTGGGATTGAGTGTGAGGAGGGGGGATTGAGGGGAATGGTATTGGGGTGTAAGAAGGGGGGAGATTGAGGTAGTGGGATTGAGTGTGACAGGAGGGGGGGTCATTGAGTGTTAAAGGAAGGGGGGCATTAAGTGATAGAGGAGTACAGATAGAGGGAGAGAGGGGAAGGAGGTTGAGTTAGATGTAGGTATAGGGGGAGAAAGAGGTAGAGACCTTCTTCCCCTATACCTACATCTAACTCACCTCCTTCACCTCTCTCCCCTTTCCACTCCTCTATCACTTATGCCCTGCCCCTTCCTCTAACACTCAATGACCCCCTCCTGTATCACTCATCCCACTACCTCAATCTCCCCCCTTCTACACTTCAATACCTGTCATGGGAGAGGGGGGTTGGCCCGGGATTTAGGGGTACACCCCATTTGGGCCACCCCCTGCTCTCACTGGGAACAAGGGGTTAACTGGACTAGGGTCCAGTAATATATTTTTATCTTGCTTCAGAATCCACTGTTTTTTCCCCTGTATAATGTATTGTCTCATCTAGTGTTTGCACCAACACTACACTAGGTTGATGCGAGAGGGAGGGGTTATGTTAATTCAGTGATTATAGCCCTTTGTCTTTCCCCATTTCCCTTTTCAGGCTCCATTTTGCAGCCTCCATCACTCACTCTGCACTTGATCTCCAGAGCGTTCTAATGGCAAAGTAGCGGTTTTCGACAGCAGTGGTGTCGAGAGGAGAGCGGCGGTTTCACCTTGTAAGTCAATGGGGCCATTGACTTCAATGAGGATTCTCGACGCCGCTCTTCAGGAACAGGTTGGCAGCCATCCAAACCGCAGACCGCAAAGCGGATACTATGTCTTGAAAAGAGCTTAATCACTAGTCAAGTTCAATGACAATTGGCGTGGGAATCTTAGGTTCTAGGGCATCTGGGAATAAAATTCTTCTTGCCCTAGCCCCTAGGAACCCCCACACACGGACCCACACCGGGTCCGGGAATGAGCGAGAAAAAGGGTCGCGCCATTGACATAATGGCGGAGCGGAGGCCCCATTAATCCAAAGGCGGCTTGCGCCATGCATTGCCTATGGCGGGCCCGGCCATTGATTCCAATGGGAAAAGCCCGTGGGCGTGAAAACGGCTAAGTGCGAAATGGTGAAAATGTAATTCCATATCTCTGGTTCTGGGAATGACCAGAGATGGATTTGGGTGCCATGTAGCCAAGGTCCCGGCATTAATGCATGCCATTCCCAGCCCTCTCCGATCAACCAGATCGAGTGTGTGGCAAAGTGTATAGATTTTTGGTTTTTCCAAAGACTCAATGGCAGCGCCTCCATTGAAAGTCTATGGGCGGGGAACCCCATTGACGGCAACGGCAGAGCCCACCATTCAATGCTATGGCGGCGAACCCGTTGATTCAATGGGGAAAAGTAGAAAAGCAGAGATTTATTTTTAAAGGGACGAATCCTGTATTTTAAAAAAGTTTTTTAAGTGCATTTGTATGTACTCCGGTTTCTGGGGGTCCGCAGAGAGCTGAAATTTGGCCACTATGTATCACTTGTCGGCATAAAATACTGGCCGGTTTCGACCTACTGGTCCATCAGAACGAACCTTAATATGTGAAGAATTAAACTATGAATGGTATTTTGGATCTGATAGGAAAACGCAGAGCCCATCTGCTATGCAATTAGGTCGAGGGGGCAGACATATGGTTTAGCATAAGCCTCTGATCAAAGTTAACCGCCCGGATTGTTTACACTAGGGCCAAAACAAACGGGTGGTTTTTAAGTGTCATAGTTCACACTTGCAGGGGAAGAAGAATCTACTTCAAACGACTCCACTAGCCAGTTAGGCACCTTAAGGTTAGAGTAAGAGCTAGGATGGTATATAAACCAGGCTCAGCCCTTACTCAATTGTCTTTGTGATTTCAAGATTTGGTATGAACTGCCAGTCCAGATTTCTGACTGTTCTCATTCCATCTTATAAGTGCTATATGTTGTCTGTTCTTTTATAGCCGTGTGTTCACCTTTTTCAGAATAAATTATATTTTATCATATCTATCGTGTTCAGTTCAACCCAGGTATTTTTGGTGTAATATATCTTGTCATAAGTTACCGTGACAAGCATACCCCCCATATATTCTCTCCCCCCGTCGTTCCACCCCCTACCTCTTCCCCCCTAACCACATCAACCAACCTCCTCCCTCTCCCCCGTCACTACCCACACAAGGCCCCCCACACCCAGACCCCCCCCTCTCGTCACACCAACCCAAACCCAAGCCCCCCCTACACCCCCCCAAACAGCCCCAACCCATCCCCCCCCCACACCAACCCACCCACCTCGCACCCCCCTCAACCCACCCTCCAACACCAATCCCCCACCCTACACACAATCCCACCCCCCCCCTCCACACACACATACACACACACCCCTAACCCCCCACATCCCACATAATCTTCCCCCACAATGACCTACCCAACCCCACACCCCACAAACCCACACAATCCCTCCCCCCTAATACCCACACAGCCCCCCCCACATACCACCCACATCAACAAACAGGCCAACTCCGGCACCGCACTGTGAGTGCCTGCTCCTTTCCTTACCTTCTCTTTTCTCCTTTCTTCTCTCTCTTGTGTTTAATGCAAGTGTACCAGTACTAAATAACAAACAAAAAAAAGTGAAACTGAGTTATACATAAATGTAAGTAATGTTGTATGTATGTATGTCTTTATTTTTAAGCGCCATAAAATGTACATAGCGCTGCTATGATAAACATGTCATATAAAACAAATATAAATAACCACTCATGGGATAAAGTGCTTCAGACATACTGTAAAAGACATTAAGAAGAGGCCCTCCGAGGAGCTTACAATCTAATTGGTGGTAGGGAGAACATACAGAGCAGTAGGAGGGAATACTAGTAGTGCGTCTGCAGAGGCCAAGCTTTGTGTCATGGTCCATGATTATCCAGTGCTACCATATGCTTCTTTAAGCAGATGTGTCTTAAGGGTGGATAGCGAGGGGGCTAGTCGGTATTGAGGGGAAAGCATTCCAGAGGTGTGGGGCGAAAGTGAGAAAGGTTTAAGGCGGGAGAGAGCTTTAGATACAGGGGTAGAAAAAGACATCCTTGAGAAGAACGCAAGAGTCGTGATGGTGCATAGCGAGAAATTAGGGCTGAGATGTAATGAGGGCAGAAGAATGTAAAGCTTTAAAAGTGAGCAGTAGAATTGAGTGTGTGATACGCGATTTAATCGGAAGCCATGAGAGGGTTTCAGCAGGGGAGACGCTGAGACGATTTAGGAAAAGTTTGAGTGATTCTGGCAGCAATGTTTAGGATAGATTGTAGGGGAGACAGGTGAGAGGTAGGAAGGCCGGACAGCAGGATTGCAGTAATCGGAGACGTGAGAGAATGAGGGCCTGAGTCAGAGTTTTAGTCAGTTGAGTAACGAGGAAAGGCGTATCTTTGATATTTGCGGAGGAAAAGCGACAATTTTTAGAAACGTTTTTGAATATAGAGGAGAATGAGAGAGAGATCAAGTGTGACCCCTAGGCAGCGTGCTTGGCTACTGGGTGAATGATCGTATTTCCAATAGCAATGTGGAAGGATGTAGTAGGGCCAGGTTTGGGAGGTAGTATAAGGAGCTCTGTTTTGCCATTGTAAGTTTCAGTCGGCGGATGGCCATCCAGGATGATATTCCAGAGCATTCAGAAACTTTGGGTCGTATATCAGGTTGTAGGTCAGGGGTTGAAAGGTAAATTTGTGTGTCGTCAGCAATAGAGGTTGATTTAAACCCAAAAATGTGATAGGTCACCTAGAGAAGTGTGTAGAGAGAAAAGAAAGGGGTCCCAGGACAATATATATGAGTACCAAGGATCCAAAGAATAAAGCACGGATGTGTAATAATGTATACACTATACTAATATATCGTAAGAATGTATTATCAAATTGTGCGAAAGGGCCTGAAATGCACTCCGCGTCAGGGACAACTTCTCCAAAGAATCGAGCTGAAATTTGGCCACTATGTAGAGTCACGTGTCGGCATAAAATACTGGCCGGTTTCGACCTACTGGGTCCATCAGAACGGAACCTATTAATATGTGAAGATATTAAACTATGAATGGTATTTTGGATCTGATAGGAAAACGCAGACCCATCTGCTATTGCAATTAGGTCAGGGGGGCAGACAGATGGTTTGCATAAGCCTCTGATCAAAGGTTAACCGCCCGGATTGTTTACACTAGGGCCAAGAACAAACGGGTGGTTTTTAAGTGCATAGTTCAACACTTGCAGGGGAAGAAGAATCTACTTCAAACGACTCCACTAGCCAGTAGGCACTTAAGGTTAAGAGTAAGAGCTAGGATGGTATATAAACCAGGCTCAGCCCCTTACTCAATTGTCTTTGTGATTTTCAAGATCTTGTATGAACTGCCAGTCCAGATTTCTGACTGTTTCATTCACCATCTTAAGTAAGTGTCTAATATTGTTCTGATTTGTATAATTCGTGTCTGTTGTTCACCTTTTTCAAGGAATAATTATATTTATCATATCTAGTCGGTGTTCAGTTCAACCCAGGTATTTTTTGGGTAAATTATATCTTGTCATAAGTATCCGTGACAAGCATACCCCCCATGTATTCTCTCCCCCCCTCGTTTCTCACTCCCTTTCTATACTTCTAGAGGGAGTGAGAAACAGAGGGGGGAGAGAAATACATGGGGGGTATGAAAACAGGGAGAGGGTGAGAGAGCGCGGAAGTGTGTAAGATAAAGACGGGGGTTTGCAAGGCTGCAGACAGACGGGACCCAAGTGGAAACTCTAGTCCTTGGCCCCAGGAAATCTGTTGGCTGTCCTGGTTACATATATTATGTAACTCCACCTACTGATACCCCCAAAATTGCAAGCTGACGCACACACCACAAAAGGTGAGCAAAGCACTATGATAAACAGACACTATGTAACTTTTTGGGGATATTTCTCCATTTGTATACATTTTGCTCTAAACTTTCCATGAATCATCTCTCCCTATGCATTAAAGATTCACAAGGAATTAATAGGATATTTTCACTGGCATGTGGTGCAGTGTTTTACCCCAGATTTGGTACATTTGTGACTGCAGTGGCATTTCTGCTCTATATTTGTTCAGGACAGCCAGGTGGCAGTAGAGGAATTTCCATGCACTGCTTTTGAGAAATTCTTATTTGGAATCCTAAAGTCAACCTAAAAAAAAAATGACAATTGAAGGAAGGCGAGTCTGACACAAAGACGTTTCTCAACGTAGATTTCATTTGAATTAAGCACTACCCATAATTATGGTTAATAATATAGCCCTGCATCAGTGTGATGAGGACACGCACCCTGCTCTAGACAAAGAACTTTCTAAAAGTCCAAGAGAGATTTTTACTCAGGGCTGATGTCAGCACTGAGAAAGTATCGATGCTCAATGAAAATAAATAGTTCAGTGCCTGTTTGAAGTTTGAAGATCCGTGAAAAAAATAACAATGATGTATATGTCCATGTAAATAGTATATGACTCCCTCTCCCATCCACTAATGGTGATTGTATGAACAAATGATGTCAAGTGTAGGCAAATGGCTAATCTTGATAGCACTAAAAGTTTGCCAAAAGTACTCACGATTGTCCTTCTGAATCCTGAAGGGAGGGGGAGGGGGGAAGGGGTTAGAGAAAGAAAGGGGGAAGGGGACGGGGGAGGGAGGGGGAGAGGGGGTTGAGGGGGGGAAGAAGAGAGGGGAGAGGGAACATTAATCTTGAAATGAAAAAATAAAAATGAAAAAATAACAGTTAAGTAATGTAATATAGCTGAAAAAGAATATTTATTAATAAGAACTGATGAATGGAGGTTACCCCAACAAAGTGTTTGAGTTCCCACTCAACATTCATCCCTCTAGGGTGAAGGGTATCCAAATGGAATACCCAGAACATTTCTCGCTGGTTGAGAATGTTCTCTCTATCACCTCGTCTCTTTGGCATAGGGATATGTTCTAATCCAAAGAATCTAAAATTCTCAATTCCTCCTTTAGGACAGGAGGAAAAGTGTCTGGGCACCGGATGTTCAGAGTCACTTTTCTTAATTAGTCTAGCATGTTCGGCTATTCTATTTTTTAGGGGCCTAATGGTACGCCCCACATATTTCAAATTACATCCACATACTAGAACATAAATGATATAGCTGGTATGGCAATTCATAAACGTTGTAAGTTTATAACTATAACCAGAAGGAATAGTAGTGATTCTGTGAATAGGTTTTACATATTGACAAAATGAACAATGACCACATTTGTGGAACCCTTGTGGTATCCCTTTTATGTGTTCTTGTGTAGAAGAGCTGAACATGCTAGGGGAAATTAAGGAGCCCAGTGTTCTGGGTCGTTTGTAAGAACTGTTTTCAATTGGGGATCTAATTGTAACATGCCCCAGTGTTTCTGAACAATTTGACGAATTTGATTCGCTTGTCCATTATATTGTGTAATAAACAGTGGTTCATTAGTCTTAGCCCTTTTGTTTGCTACAGAAGATCTACTTTTTTTTAGAATATTGTATATTAATCAAATCGTTCCTTTCTTTGATATCTGCCTCCTCAAAGGCCTTCTCTACAATTCGTTTGTTGTAACCACGCTGACCAAATTTCTCACCAAGGTCTCTAGCATGCATTTTAAATGACTCATCATTTGAGCAAAGTCTCTTGTAATAGAGAAATTGCCCTTTGGGGATTCCATTGATGAGAGATCTGGAGTGGCTACTTTGAGAATGCAAAAATGAATTTCTGGAATGAGCTTTCCTAAAAACATTAGTTTGTATTTGATTATCCAGATCAACATGGAACGTCACATCTAAGAAATTAATATGGTGCATATCAGTATCCATCGTGAATTCTAAATTAACATCATTAACATTAAGTGTATCAAAAAAAGTGTGTAAAGATTGATAGTCACCATCCCAAATAAAAGACTGATCATCAATGTAACGTTTGTACAAAACAATGTGATGACGAAATGAATTAGTACTACCATAAATGTGAGTTAATTCCCATAAACCCATAAAAAGATTAGCAAAAGAAGGAGCAAAAGAAATCCCCATAGCTGTGCCTTTAACCTGTAAATAAAATTGTGAACCAAATGAAAAATAATTGTGAGTAAGCAAGAATGAGATGCATTCTTGGATGAAAGTGCATTGTGCCTGTGATAACGTCGAAGTGTCCAAAAAATGTGAAGTAGCGAATAAACCATGCTCATGTGCTATAATAGTGTATAAGGATGTGACGTCAATGGTGACTCAGCGATAACTGGGCTTCCAATTCATCCCTTCAACGGACACCAATAGATCCGCGGTGTGGCGAATGTAAGAAGGAAGGGAATGAACCAGAACCTGCAAAAACCCATATACGTACCTGGAGACACCATCCCCCAAAGACGCAATACTGGACACAATGGGCCTCCCCGGAGGGTGGTCCAGTACTTTATGTATCTTTGGGAGATGGTGAAACACAGGCACGACAGGATGTAGACAATTCAAAAAATTATATTCTTTTGTAGTAAGAACATATAGGATATTACCAAACTCTAAAAATTCAACTAACTCATGTTTAAATTTTTCAGTTGGATCTGTTTTAAATGTAACATAAAAGGTGGAATCACTCAGTTGTCGCAAAGCTTCAGTTTGATATTGGGTGGCAGATTGGACAACTACTGCTCCCCGCTTATCTGCGTTCTTTATCACAATGGATTTATCATCCATAAGAGTCCTGAGACTAGCTCTCTCAATTTCCGTTAGATTATCAGATATAGATGTTGTAAATGATACCCCCTAGCAAGTATCCGTAGATCTCTCTCTACTAATGCCTCAAAGGCCGAAATAAAGGGACCTCTGGATACGCTGGGTACAAATATAGATTTCTTCCTCAACCCTGAATCTGTGTGACCAAAGAAAGAAGAAGCAGTCATAGGGACCAGAGGTTCAGTATTATTCTCCTGAAAAAGTGTCTCCATATCTAAGGAAAAGATAACATCAGCAAAAGCATCTGAGGAACAACCAGCTGCAACTGTATCAACAGAAGTATCAAATTTCCCAATTTCATCATCATTTTGTTTAGTATAGATCTTTTTTAAGGCTAATTTGTGTGTGTACTTCTGAAGATCTATAACAGTATTGAAAAGATCGAACTTCTTATAAGGGGCAAAATTAAGTCCCTTATTAAGAAGTAAGATTTGTTGGGATGTTAAAGCAGTATCTGATATATTAATAACATTATTCAAAGATGGACTCATGAGTATTTTTTCCTCTTAGAGGATCCACTTAGCCACCCGTTTCTTTTTTCCCCGTCGTGTCCCCTTTCGTTTTTTGACTGGGACCTCGACATCATGGACCTTGGTATGTCCTCTCGCGAGGGGGTAGAGTGTCTCTTATCCCTTACCCCTGATTAGAAGTGTCCTCCGAGTGATAACTCATTTCAGAAAAAGAGACTGAAGGTCTATCATAGCCATCCGATGAATCAGTATCTACACTAGATGTGTCCGTGTGACGTGTCTTAAGTATTGATTTCTTGGGGAACCTTTGTTGTTGTTGTCCCCCTGTATTGCCCCCTTTGTTTGATTTAGATTGGGTGAACCCTTGTTGTGATTTAGGGTCACTCAAAGTAAATTTCTGCCAGTAATAATTCTGATTCCTTTTATAATCCATGCGGTCACATTCAAATTTATCTTGTTTTTTGAACATGACGGCATCTTCCATGGATTTAATATTTTTGAGCAATACTTCATCATTGTGTGCAAATTGGTCCATAGACTCAAATTTAAGCAACTCTGATTTCAATTGGTTTATGCCTGGTTGTAATGTGGCTTTTTCTTTAATCTTAGCTTGGATGATTAACTCCATCAATTTCTTAAGATCTGTTCAGTGTTGGAGTCATCGTATTTAAGTAACAGAACCGTGGCAGCACTCATTGTGCAAAGCTTCATTTGATATTGGTGGCAGATTGGACAACTACTGCTCCCCGCTTATCTGCGTTCTTTTATCACAATGGATTTATCATCCAAAGAGATCCTGAGACTACTCTCTCATTCCGTGATTATCAATAGATGTTGTAAATGATACCCCCTAGCAAGTATCCGTAGATCTCTCTCTACTAATGCCTCAAAGCCGAAATAAGGGACCTCTTGGATAACGCTGGTTACAAATTATGATTTCTTCCTCAACCCTAATCTGTGTGACCAAAGAAAGAAGCAGTCCAGTGGACCAGAGGTTAGTATTATTCTTCCTGAAAAGTGCCTCCATATCTATGAAAAGATAACATCACAAAGCATCTGAGGAACAACGCTGCAAACTGTATCAACAGAAGTATCAAATTTCCCCAATTTCATCATCATTTTGTTTAGTATAGATCTTTTTTAAGGCTAATTTGTGTGTGTACTTCTGAAGATCTATAACAGTATGAAATATCGAACTTCCTTAAAGGGCAAAATTAAGTCCCTTATTAAGAAGTAATTTGTTTGGGATGTTAAAGCAGTATCTGATATATTAATAACAATTATTCAAAGATGGACTTCATATATTTTTTCCTCTTAGAGATCCACTTAGCCACGCCGTTCTTTTTTCCTCCTTCGTGGTCCCCTTTCGTTTTTGACTGGACCTCGACATCATTGGACCTTGGTATGTTCCTCTCGCGAGGGGGTAGAGTGTCTCTTATCCCTTACACCCTGATTAGAAGTGTCCTCCGAGTGATAACTCATTTCAGAACAAGAGACGAGAAGGTCTATCATAGCCATCCTTGAATCAGTATCTACAACACTAGATGTGTCGTGTGACGTGTCTTAAGTATTGATTTCTTGGGGAACCTTTGTTGTTTGTTTGTCCCCCTGTATTGCCCCTTTGTTTGATTTAGATTGGGTGAACCCTTGTTGTGATTTAGGGTCCTCAAAGTAATTTCTCCATTAAATTCTGATTCCTTTTATAATCCATGCGTGTCACATTCAATTTATCTGTTTTTTGAACATGACGGCATCTTCCAGGATTTAATATTTGATCAATACTTCATCATTGTGTGCAAATTGGTCCATAGACTCAAATTTAAGCAACTCTGATTTCAATGGTTTATGCCTGGTTGTAGTTATTAGACCCGGCTGAATTCAGTAAGCCCCACAGCTTTTCGGTGCTGATCGTCAGGCCAAATGTGGGAGATTTTTCTGGCCAATTCCGTCCCGCCAACTAAAGTTGGCACTTGCTGGAGAGAAGCATCGGCAAGGGCGACACTTAAAAAAATCAGCCCTTTTTTCCTGCCTGTGATTGATCCGGGGGTCTCCGGAGCTGATACCCCCCCTCACCGGAGCCCCCCGGCATGCATCCGAGGCAGGAAAAGCATTTAAAAAAGAGCCCTTCATTACCTTGTCGTCTAACCGCACGCAATGAAGGGTACCTACCGTGCACGGTATGTGGGTAGCTGGGGTAGCGTGGGTGGGTGAAGGGGGTATTTGGCCCTGGGTGTGAGTTTAGGACTTGCGGGTGGGGTTGCGGGGGCACTTAACACCTTCACGACCGAAGCGGTATACCCGCTATGGTCCTGAAGGGTTAAGGCCTCCCGCTACCCACCCGCAAGCCCTAAACAACCACCAGTTGGGGCTAATACCGCCCCTTTACCCACCCCCACACCCACAATATTAAAAAAATACACACCCCACGCCCGCCCCACAATAACAAAATAAATAAATCATTAAGAATCTTATATATATTAATATATATAATAAATATATATATTATATAAGAACCCAAACAAACACCTATACCCCCCCCCCCTAACATACTGTATAGTAAATGTGCACAATGACTATTATCCACAAATGGATAATAGTGCAGTTGTCCCATTTACAATCATACAACACACAATAAAGCATTAAATACACGTATCACTCACCCATGTGTCGCTTGCTCCACCGTTGAAGCCTCCCTCTTCTTCATCCTATTTCCCCTTTCCGCGCCCCGCCATACCTCATTCTGTTTCCCCACCCTCCCAGTCCGCGCCTCAGATTTCCCCCCTCGCCTCATTTCCTTTCCATCCTCGGCCTACAAGCCCCCCCGCCCGTCGACACGCCACCTCCCGTTCTCGTACTCCCCGCCCCTTCGCTTCCAGAGCGACTAGAAGGAACCCGTTGTACGGTTTCTCCCCGCCGCGTCAATCCCTTCATGCTAGTCTGTCTTTTCTCCCCCGTGAAGGAGGGGGGGAGACCCCCACTTCAGAGGAGACTCGACATAAGCTGGTGACGGTTCCCTGAGCGGAGGCGCGCATGGCCACCAAAGACAGGGGTGTGGGATCATACATGACACCCGTGAGAAAAGAACGCCCGGGCCCCACTGCCAGGTAGAACAAAATCAGTCGATGTCAGGAATCAGAATGGAGGGGGGAGGTGAGGAGGGAAAGGCAGGACAGTTTTGGGGGCACGAAGATATCCCCTGGCCCCTCGCTAGCCAGCTCCCCGCCCTCCCGGCAAGCCGAACGCCACTGCCCACGCTGTCTTCCTCCCCCCCCTCGACCAGAACCCCCCTCCACCCCAGGAGTCCTACCAAATACCTTGGGCCAATTACCCCCCTCCCCCAGCCAACATACAGTACAATAATGAGTCCAAATAATTATTAATCCACTAGTGTATAATACATTACTTGGCCACTTATTACAACCATTGAATACAGGAATCATACAGTGAAATAAAATTGTACTAAACCTCATCAATCAAGAGTCTCCATCGCCAGGATCTCTTGGGTCGTTGCCGAAATAATAATAAATACGCCAAAAGACATCTCAATACCAGTACATAACAATGAACCCCTTAATCACCTTGATCGGGTACTAACCTGCATAAGGTAGAACGTTAAGGGGTTGAATGCAATCTTGACAATGCCAACACCCACTTATCAGTAATCCTCAATGATTTAAAATAGCCACTGCCTACCCAATCAACCCATTTTAATCATCAATTGAAGGCTCACATTGCCCTTGTACAAACATTGCATTTACAGTGTATACATGTAGCATCATACATGTTAAAGTACATGTACACG
Organism: Ascaphus truei; assembly: GCA_036426205.1. Taxonomy (NCBI): domain Eukaryota; kingdom Metazoa; phylum Chordata; class Amphibia; order Anura; family Ascaphidae; genus Ascaphus; species Ascaphus truei. Next base: position 138,998,434 of record CM071570.1, on the reverse strand, counting down.
CTTGCAAATCAAATGTTAACAATACAATACCCACTCAAATCGCTCCATACTCACAAGAAGTATTTATTTACCATATCAACTCACCATCAATGCCAATTAACACACAGCATTCAATATTACATCCCTAACAATTATATGGATACCATCCATACAATTACACAATTAACTAAAGCCTGATCGTAACAGAGAACCATTTCAAACATAGAAAAAGTACCCAACAATTACATATCACTAAAGCAAGCTTTCCAAACCGACTGTAACTGCCTGAAGCCCACAACTTACCTTCCTCCTTATAATAACCCAATAGCATCCACACTATTCTATGCCAAGCCCAAATGATTAACAATACGAAAAAACAAAAATTCGCCACCCGGCTGCCGACTAAGCCCCTCAAGTCGGGGACTGTGTTTTATAACCCGGCTGAAATTCAGTAAGGCCCCCAGCCGAAGCAGCAGTTTTCGGTGCTGTCGGCAGGCAGATTGGAGATTTTAAATGGCCAATCTTCCTCCGACCAACTAAAGTTGGCAGCACCTTGTCTGAGGAGAAGAAGCTCGCGGCTATGGGCGACCTTAGAAAAAATCATCCCTTTTTCTCTCCGCCTGTGATTCGCCACCCGGCTGCCGATAAGCCACTTATCGGGACTTTTTTTAACCCGGCTGAATTCAGTAAGCCCCGATCAGCTTTTCGGTGCTGATCGGCAGGCCAGATTGGAGATTTTATGGCCAATCCGTCCCGCCAACTAAAGTTGGCAACTTGCTGGAGGAGAAGCATCGGCAAGGGCGACACTTAGAAAAAATCAGCCCTTTTTCCTGCCTGTGATTGATGCCGGGGGTCTCCGGAGCTGATACCCGCACCGGAGCCCCCCGGCATGCATCCGAGGCAGGAAAAAGGCATTTAAAAGCCACTTCATTACCTTAGCGGCTAACCGCTAAGGCAATGAAGGGGTTAACCCACCGTGCCAGCGTTATTGTGGGTAGCGGGGGTGGGTGAAGGGGGTATTTGGCCCTGGGTGTGAGTTTAGGACTTGCGGGGGGGTTGCGGGGGCACTTAACCCCTTCACGACCGAAGCGGTTAATACCGCTATGGTCCTGAAGGGGTTAAGGCCTCCCGCTACCCACCCGCAAGCCCTAAACAACCACCGTTGGGGCTAATACCCCCTTTACCCACCCCCACTACCCACAATATTAAAAAAATACACACCCCAGCCCCACAATAACAAAATAAATAAATAATTAAAGAAATATATATATATATATATATATAAATATATATATATATATAAACCCAACAAACACCTATACCCCCCTAACATACTGTATAGTAATGTGCACAATGACTATTATCCACAAATGGATAATAGTGCAGTTGTCCATTTACAATACATACACACCAATAAAGCTTTATTGGTGTGTATGTATTGTAAATGGACAACTGCACTATTATCCTTTTGTGGATAATAGTAATGTTGCCCATTACTGTATTGTATGTTGTGTATTGCTGCTATGTTTATTGTGGGCATTTGTCCCCAATAAACATGCTACTATGCGTTAACCCCTTCATTGCCTTAGCGGCTATCCGCTATGGTAATGAAGCAGCATTAATGTATTTTAATAATATTGTGCGGGAGCAGGAGGCCCCCTGAGCTGAAGCGCATTTATTTGTGGCTCAGAGACCCCCTGCTTCCCGAGTTACAGGCCCCGGTTTGGGCCATCGGTTACAGTGTGGACGCCATATTTGTTGCGGGGACGCTATAAACATGGCGGCGACACTGCCACCCGATGACACATACCGGGGCCTGTAACTCGGGAAGCAGGGGGTCCCTGCTCCACAAAGCAATGCGATTCAGCTCAGGGAACCCCGTGCTCACTGTACAGTATTATTAAAAATACATTCATGCTACTTCATTACCGTAGCACATAGCCGCCAAGGTAAGGAACGAGTCTTTATTGATGTGTGTTTTTTACTGATAGTGTAGATATGCAGAGGGTCTCCGGAGCAGAACCGCGTTGGTTTCAGCTCCGGGGACCCCGTGCTCCCCGAGATACAGGCCCCTTTTGGGGTGCCGGTATCCCTCTGCTTTGTTTACAGGTCGCGGTCACGTGATCGGGACCTTTAAACGCAGAGGGATACCGGCACCTCATAAAGGGGCCTGTATCTCGGGGAGCAGGGGGTCCCCGGAGCTGAAACCAACGCGCTTCAGCTCCGAAGACCCCCTGCACATGTACACTATCAGTAAAAGTTGTTTTTAAATACTTTATTTATTGCCGATGTTTGCGCTGAGAGAGCGGCTTGTCTCTCTCAGCTGCAAACATCTATCGGCAGAAAAGGCCTTATCGGGAGCCAGGCTGTATCGGCACAGGCTCATCGGCAGCTTTGCTTTCGCAGTGCTTCGGCAGGGATCGGAAGGATTCGGCCCTTACTGAATACTGCGAGGGCAAATCGCCAAAAAAAAGCCTTTTCGCAATTCTTGCCGAAAATTTTGTATCGGGGCTTACTGCATGAGGCCCATAGACTATTCACATGGACATATACATCATTGTTATTTTTTTCACGGATCTTCAAACTTCAAACAGGCACTGAACTATTTCTTTTCATTGAGCACCGATACTTTCTCAGTGCTGACATCAGCCCTGAGTACAAATCTCTCTTGGACTTTCATATCTGGATGCTCTGAATTTATCCATAAGGGTTATCATTTTTTGAATCATGCTATTATTACCCTTTGTTCCTGACATAACTAATGTTTAAAAGTTGATATGGAATATGAACATGATAATAGAGAAGTCATTGCTTGATTTCCAGTGTTTTATTGTATCAAGCTGACTTAAACCCTTTATTTTTATTTCTAAATTCAGTCGACCAAAAAATGCAGACAGGAAGAAAATTATGATTCTTGAAGTATATAAATAGTTATATATACTATTATACCCTATATAGATATACTACTAATATATATATAATATAGAACAGACCTTAGCTGGGAGACATTTAGATTTGTGGTCTTCAATGAATATTTGGTTTCCTAACACACCCAAATCCTCTTTTGCAAATGGACATTTTCTATATTGACTAATACTACAATGGGAGACTGATGAATTAAACACGACAACACATAACTTTTTCTAAAAGGATTACTCATGGGACTGTGTTTTATTCATGGAGGAAGATACGAGGGAAGGAAACGAGCGAGGGAGGGGACTACAAAAAAACTTCCAAATACCTAGAAATTTTTTTTACATAATGCTGATATCAATCCAAAAGGAATAAGACGGGCGTTTACCACTTACTTTGACTGAGACCTTGAAAAGGAATTCCTACAGGTGAAGTATCCATCTGACTGATGGGACCACTTTGTGAAAAATGAGAAGAACAGTTACTAACCACAGACATAAAAATAATGGTGGCGAACATTAGTAGTCTGGAACAACATGATCTACTAGTTGAAAGTCGTTATCCACGAGGGTCTAAGATCCAAAAAAACTGCCATCACTTTTGGTTTTATGGGATAAGATCATTGAGCAAAAATGGAAATGATTCTGGATGATGCTCAAGTGAAATTGATGGAGTTAATCATCCAAGCTAAGATTAAAGAAAAAGCTACATTACAACCAGGCATAAACCAATTGAAATCAGAGTTGCTTAAATTTGAGTCTATGGACCAATTTGCCCACAATGATGAAGTATTGCTCAAAAATATTAAATCCATGGAAGATTGTGAGGAATCAGGGATCGCGGCGTCCGCGCCCTGGTTCCTCTGCTCATATTTCCCTCTGCTGCCGTGGCGCGCATCCCTCGCCAGCGCCACTCACCTCCGGCGGTTCTGGGGGTTCCCCGTCGTCCTCGGCGTCCCCGGCTTCCAGCAGTACCTCACGCGGCCGCCATGTTGCTCGGGCGCGCGCCTGAACAGCGCGCGCCGGGCGAAGTTAATTTATTCACTGCTCTGGCAGTGAAGACCCGCCCCCAACACAGGAATATGATCTCCTGTCAAGACAAGAGTCCTCACCTGCCTGCCAATCAAGGGAACCTATCCAGGATGGCTCCACGCAGTCCTCCAGGTCTGCCTTCACTTCTGATTGGTCAGCCACACTTTATAATGCCAGTCCTTCCTATCATTCATTGCTCGACATAGTTTTCACTTGGATTACTACTCTGGCGTTTTCTCTCTTATTCTCTCAGGTTACGTCTTGGCTTGGCGGACGTCTCTCTCTGGCTCTTGACCCCTGCTTGGACAAACGACCTTCCGGAATTCTCCAATCCCAGACTTTGGCTAACGGCAACGACAACGGCATTTCTACACCGGTACCGGCAAGTATTGCTAGCTAAATAACACCTGGCCTGGCAACGCCAAATCACCACACTCCGGACACGCTCCCTTTGCTGCGGGTGCGTGCTTCTATACGTTCCTCACCTCAGTGAAAGGAACGGGTCTGGTCTGCGGGCAGCACCGGCGTAACAAAGATGCCGTCATGTTCAAAAAACAAGATAAATTTGAACGTGACCGCATGGATTATAAATGGAATCAGAATTATTACTGGCAGAAATGTACTTTGAGTGACCCTAAATCACAACAAGGGTTCACCCAATCTAAATCAAACAAAGGGGGCAATACAGGGGGACAACAACAACAAAGGTTCTCCAAGAAATCAATCCTTAAGACACGTCACACGGACACATCTAGTGTAGATACTGATTCATCGGATGGTTATGATAGACCTTCAGTCTCTTTTTCTGAAATGAGTTATCATTAATTTCCCGCATCATTACAGCGCATGTACACTGTGATGCCTCATTTTTAATAAACCTTGCATCTTTTAACTGCTGATCCAGCCTCCGTCAGATTTTTGAATTTCACTTCACAGCAGTGCACTGACTGCAAGCCCATTCAATGGAAACACCAATATATACTAGTGTAACCCTGTCTCCCCCACCCAATCTCACATAGGGTCTCCTAGGGGAAATACTGCTCTGGTTACATCGGTCTGAGTGGTGCATACCTGCTGGTAACAGGGGGCCCTGGGTCTCCCGCATGGTGGTATAGGGGACGAACAGGCTTCTGGGGTCTTGCCCGAATTCTACTTACAGGTGCAGGGCCTCCATCTTGCACAGCTCCCAGCTATATGGGGTAAAGTCTCTAAACAAGAACACGTCCCCCTCCTCCCAATATACTTCAGTCTCAGGCAGGAGGTATAGGTAAAATGCAGCAGCTTCTTTATTTAGTCTCCTTATTCAGCAGCACAGATCACAGCAAGTCTTCCCCCTTAGGATGTCCCTGAACCCAACTCCCAGCCAAGGGCACCAAGAGTGGTTCTAGCTCTTCCCCTATCCCCTGGTAGGATAGGAGGTAAGGGTCAACCCACGCTCCCTGGAGGGAAGGCCTCAAGCCTACTAGAGCCCTGGCAGCTTGGCATGGGTACCCTGTCTCTATCAAGGTAGAGATCAAGTCACTAAATAGGTAGTTGCAGTCCATTAAGTAAGCTCCAGAAGGCCCCACCCTTGTGTCTCTAATTGGACACAGAGCCTGATGACATTACCTTCACTGACTCACTGCACAGCATGTGAGGGGAAAACCCATGATTGCTCCTGGCAACCTGCCCTTACCAGGTATTACTGACAGGAGGAGGACAGAACTATAGCCCCCAAACTACCCAGGGCTACACTAGTATATATACTTGAACAAACATCCACCCTACATCATTCTCACCTCTTTCCACGCATGCATATAGATTTCCCCACACTGGCTTTATCTTCTGTGCTCATTTTCACATACATTCTTTATCTTCTGCATTCGTTTGGGGTAATGTGTATAAGGGGGAATTCTTTTGCATCCATTGTCAACAGCTAGTACCAGAATTTGTTGCTCCGGGGATGTGGAGAACTTTTTTTCGGGCATTAGACGTATGGTGGGAATTCTTGTAGGGATTGACTGTGGATAAGAGCAACAGGTCTAAAGCTAAGACTTTCTCAAAATTCACATGAAAAAAACAAAAAATATATACATAGTACAAAAACATTTTTAAAAATGTAGGAACTGATCTAAACAACTATAAATTTCCCACTCACCTCGTCTAAGGAAAATTGAGCATTTTTCCAACACAGAGTGGACGCCAAAAAGATCTATATCTTCACTTAGACAAGGTACTGAATAGGTTCCCATTTTATGTGAAGGAAAGAGAGTGGAGAACATGGTACAAATAACATTTTGTAGATCAAAAACATATAACAGAGCAGTGGAAATACACTCACATGCTCCAAAAGATAAAAGGCATATAGACCCCCCGGGGTCTGAAGACTGGCCATGTGCGGATTCTGCTCCTGCAAGCACCAGCTCACTCATCCTCCTGTCTCAGCATGCAGCCGAGTTTCCGGATAGATCAAAGATCAAGTCACCGGGGGCGACAGGACAAATCGTGTTCTCGCGTTGGGGCAGGGTGAAGGAGCGGACCCCTCTCAATAGTCCAGTCAGCTCATTAGAATCACCCTACGTGTTTCTTTATTAATGAATTTATATATACAGGTAAACCCCGTTATAGCACGCCCCGTTATACCGCGAAATTGGTTACAACGCGGTTTTCACGTGGCTCCCGTTTAAAAAATTTTTTTTAATTTAATTTTTTTTGCACACTGCACACACACTGCACACACACTGCACACACACTGCACACACACTGCACACACACTGCACACACACTGCACACACACTGCACACACACTGCACACACTCTACACTACACACACTCTACACTGCACTCACTGCACACACTCTACACTGCACACTGCTCACAGCACACTGCACACACTCCCAGCACTCACTCTCACTGCACCACTGCACACACTCTCACTGAACACACTCACAGCTCACACAGCACACAGCTCTCAAAGCACTCAGCTCTCACACCACATAGCACTCACAGCACACTCTCACAGCACACAGCTCTCACAACACACTCTCACAGCACACTACACCACACCTCCCACTCCCCCTCCCTACCTTTGGTGTCGGCTGCTGAGATCGGAGCGGAGCTGGCTTCAGGAGGGGAGGGGGAAGGTGTCGGGAGGAGGGGGGGGGGTGTCGGGAGGAGGGGGTTGTCGGGACGAGGAGGGGTGAGTGAGTGAGAGCAGGCTGTGACTCGGAGGGCCGCATGGGCTATGCCGCGGAGGGCCGGTAGGTGTGGGGGCTTGGGGAGGAGGAAATGTGAGAGAGAGGGGGATAGGGACACTGGAAGAGGAGAGATTGTGAGAGCGCCCCCTGGAGGATTGAGGGGCCCTGTTTGAGGCCTGTGGAGGGGGCCTGCTGAGCTGACTGCTGATAGGTGGCCATGGAGGTGCCTGTCGGAAACTTCCCTTCTACCAGTCTGCAGCATGCTGCCTGGACAGGCATCTCAATGGACACCTTCCAACAGGCCAGCTCTGCGGATCAGGACAGATTAGTTTTGCTGACAGGGGTCTGGCACCTTTCCCATTACTCATTGGGCCCGAGACAAGAGGCCCTGCACACAGGACACACACAGGCAGCATACACACATCTCTATCCCCCCATGCTCTCCCCCCAAGTGTCTCTCTCTCCGCCGTGGTGGGAGGTAAAGAGCAGGTTGCCCAGCCGTTGCTAGGGGACATGTAGGGCTTCCGGCCACCTCTTCCTTCCTTCCCTCCTCACTCCCTCTCGATCAGGCGCGCGGCGGCCATTTAAAAAAAAAAATTAGCGCGACCCCGTTACTAACGCGGTGGTCTCGGGGTGGACCCCGAGGACCGCGCTATAACGGGGTTTACCTGTACATATATTTTTTAAAAAGTGTGCATGTGGCGAGCACGTGCATTTTCAGTGAAACTTCTTTGTGTTTTGTCACTGAAATTTTAATTATACTCTCAAAAGTTTTTCATTTAATCAAAAACATCAAAATCAAAATACAATTTCAGTGACAAAACACAAAGAAGTTTCACTTAGAACATGCTTACTGTTTTAACATTTCCCTTTTAAAATCTACCAGCGTTGATCTACTATTCAACCTCTGCGCATGCGCGCCGGATGCTTCTGCGCTTGCGCGTCAAGCGCCAGACACCACTGAACATGTGCGCCGAGCACCGGACACCTCTGTGCTTGTACGCCGTATGCTTCTGCGCATGTGCAGCCAACACAGGCCATCCACGTCACCATAAAGGAGATTGTTGCTAGGAAAAATGTACTAGGTGCCAGCAAAGACGTTTCACTTTAAAAATGTACCTTAATCACCTTATTTGCCTTATTTGACTTATTTTCCTTATTTGGGGATTTATTGGACATGCACTATTTTGCACTTTATTAATCCCTCTCCCTAAGAGATTATTTTACACTTGATTTTTCCTTTTTTTCTGCATTGACTGTGGATAGGCTAATTAACTTTCCCTAATGCAGCGTTTGGGCGTGGTGCTTTGTGGAAGGCATAAAAAAAGCTGCTTCAAGCATTACCGGCCATTGAGGTCCAGCATCATGTTGTGTACAGACCTAGCCTTGGAACTCAGTTTTGCTGTTTATGCCAAACTGCCTGTAATTCCAGATTTATTTACATTTTTGCTCCTGTTTACCTTGTTTTTGGAGAATATTTTTTTTTTCAAATGTAGCCCTGCTTCCCCCCCTCCTCTGGGAGATTGGCTGGCTACCAGGTGTGGGTTGGTGCATTGTACCTGTTGGCTGCAGGAGATCTGAGGGTCCGTGATGTTGTGGGGCTTTTGGATATCTCAGGCTTCAATCTTCTTCTCGTGCACGCGCCTTCATCCACCACAGGCTCCAGCATTGCTGGAGACAGTCCCCGCAGTGGAACACATCATAGACTATAGACTTACTGTAGGCAGGGGTATATAAAACAAGGCCTTCTTTATTGTAGCCACTGCAGATCTTCATACAGCGAATACATCTAGGGGCCTATGCACTAAAGGTTCATTAAAAAATTGCCGGGCCATTTACATCACCGTTTTTATGAGCGTTGCTATCACGGTATTCAGAAAGCCTTGATTACCTGTCATAACAAAATTCCCAAAACGGGCGATTAGCCGGTGATCTGATGAACAATCCTTTGAAATGGCCTTATCTGGCGAGTTGTCTCTGCTGCAGAGAGAGCTGCTCTGAGAGCCGTCTTTCCCTGTGCAAATCTCGCCCGAAATGTATGTGTATAAATTTTAATTTTGTTAATAGTTTAGATGAGCAGGGGGTCTCCTGAGCTGAACTGCATTGGTTTCAGCCTCTCCTATGCATTTTATTCCCATGGTCACGTGACACAGACATTTAAATGCATAGGAGATAGCGGCACACCATAATGGGGCTTGTATCTCGGGCTATATCCACTATGGTAATGAATTTTACTGTAATTGCATTTTTATTGCATAGGATTCCTACCAGGGGTCTCTGATGCTAATATTAATGGATATCAGCTCCAGAGATTCCCGGCATCATTCCTATGCAGCAAAAATTCATTTTATTTCCAAGTCCCATCTTGCCTCTTCTCTGCAGGTTTCCAACACCTTCACGCCAACTTTTTCTGGCGTGAGGATTTTGTGATAAAATCACCATTCTAGAGCGGTGATAGGCGTTCATAGACTAATCACTGCTACTAGAATTGCGCGAGTTTATGAACATGCTGAAAAGCGGCGATAAGTGGCTTATCACCACTGCCTCAGTGATTTTTTTTATGAGCAATTTTTTTGGGGCGATTCAGTCTTTTATAACCCACTTATCACCGCTTACTCAATAGCAGTAGACATTTTGGGCGATAAGTGCTTGATAAGTGGCTTATGAACGCTTACTGCATAGGTCCCCTAGTCTTTCTCAAGCCCCCAAGCTTCTGGATGTACCTAGGTCAGCTATCAGGCTTGAGGCCTGGTGTTTCTCTTCAGCCCCATAAGGGACTAAGGGCACGTCTCACTCCCAAGAGGGAGAGACTCAGACTGACTATAATTTGTCATGCTTCCTCCCTAGCACAGAGGGGGAGGGCACAAAGTCTGCACCTGGATTGGCTGCACACAGACCAAGTTCACCTCCACCCCAGTCACTCAGAGAGGCTGTCGGAGGGTGGAGAAAACCCAGGATTATGCCTGACAATGCTTGTACTTACTAAGACTGATATGTCAGTCTGGGCAGACAGGTAGCCAAGACTGGCATGGCTACACAAATGTATTTAATTGACTATGAAAAAAAGTCCATGTCTGTCTGTTGAGCCCTCTCGTGGTGACCCTAGATGGAGTAGGGTCTGACATACATCATATACAGTACATGCTACTGTATATTCATAAGCACAAGTTGGACATTCATTTTAACGTACTGTATTATGCATATAGGGAGTGTGGCAGAATATGGTGGAAAGATTGCTTTTGCGCTGACCTGTTCCAGCATTTGCAGTGGTGGGGGAATAGTATAACCAATTTGTAAGATTAGCATTGTTTCCATACTACCTACTGTAATATTTATTTACTCAGATGTGGTCCTGTTGTTGCTATTAATAGCCAGAATGTGAAGGGGCCATTCTTCCAGTCATGTATATCAGCGATGTTACTGTAATGTACTGTACAGTATATCTCTTTAGATTATGTACATAATAAAGTAGGTGGTGTCCGGCACATTTATCCACACCTTCAGATATTCTCTTTAATTGTTTGGTATTGCTTTCCTTGCTTTTCCTCTTGCCATTTGTACTTATAGCTGAACTGCTCAGACACTAACCCTCTCAGCTCTGCTTTACCACCTACACAGTTTTGTACCATTTACAAGGGCTTACTGGTTTTAATCTGTTTCCTCTCAAAATCTTATCATTTTCAAAGAGAACTCCCACGGACCTTTTTTATTTATCCTCACAGAAATAGGACAAATCCATTTGTTCAAAAGACAAGCTTTAGGAACTTAGCAATGAGAGAATATTTTTCACAACAGGCAATGTGATGAGTACTACTGTACATACAGGGGAAATCCATCCAAAAACCAGTGAAATAAGGGCAAGGACATGTTTAACGGGTTACATCTGGCTGATGGATGCTTTTTCTTCCCAAAATCTGAAATCAATTGTAGCCATGGCTGGTTCTGGCTATACTTCTGCCCCCCTGTCATGTAAGTCCTGGTAGCTGCAGGCTGTGGCAGGCAGCCTCCCTGAGTGACCGGAGTGGAGGTGGAACTTGATCTGTGTGCAGACAATCCGGGTGCAGACCTTGTGCCCTCCCCCTCGGCACTAGGGAGGAAGCCATTCCAAATTATAGTCAGTCCAAGTTTCTCCCTCAAGGGAGTGAGATGTGCCTCAGTCCCCTCAGGGGCTGAAGAGAATACCAAGCAGACTTGGGAGGTCTCAATTCTGCCAGGAGGCCTAGGCACCATCCAGAAACCTGGGGGTTTGAGAAAGCATACTACCCCTATGTATAACATCTGCAGTGGAGGAATAAAGAAGCCCTTTTGTTTTATATACCCCTGCCGGAGTCTACAGTCTATTGGTAGGGGTATGCTTGATGACTTTCACAGTGTGGACTGTCTCCAGCCACGCTGGAGCCTGTTGTGAATGGAGGCGCTAGCACCACATAAGAATCCAGGCTGATGACAACCGAAAGCCTGTCCTGTTTCCCCATACCAATGCGAACCCTCAACATCTCCTGGACATCAACGGTAGCAAAGGCCAGATCTCCCAGAGGGGGGGGGGGGGAAGCAGCACTACACAATAAGATTTGTTTTACATTAGTTTGTAAATAAACTGACTTGAGACTTGGGAGGGATTTGCTCTCTCCGGACTACTCCCTCACTTTGGACCTTATTCTGTAAACTGCGATAGCGCCAATCTGGCACTATCAAAAGGAGATCCCTATTGAAGTCAAAGGATGAAGAAGAACAGAAAGAATGTTTGGGAGCCTCCATTAAGGATCCTGTGAAGCGTATATTTATAAAAAAACTATTTGTGTGAAGTTATAAGGTGAGAATTTATACAGTTCCTATTATAGAGTATGGAGAGATTGTTATTTTCCGTGTACAAAAACTAAGCAAGAATCTATAGTCCCAGTTATTCTAGTCTGGAAAAGTGCGACAGTCCAAACCGGAATGGGATGTTTCAGTGCGGCCATCTCGCCGCTGCCGATCAGCCGCAGGGGACAGCTAGCCATCGGCTGTTTGACCGTGGAGGTAAGTGGTTACAGGGATTAGGTGTGTAGCGCATTTTCCCCCACCCCCTGGGAGATATGGCGGCTATTGTGTGAGGTGCGTTACCTGTGGCTCACAGGAGGTCTGAGCCTTCTCTGCTGGGAGCCTGGGGTGTGCCTGATCCATCTGGGACAGCACCTCAACCTGTGCGGGATCCTACTACAGTATGTTGGATAACCCCGCCACAGGACCCAATACAATGATATACACACTGATAAGAATAACAATTTACTGTATGCATAAGAGAAAGGACAACACTATAACGTCCCCACCATCTAGGCCACACATGGCCGTAACCCCACAGGGCCCTCCAACTCAGTGTCCACACCTGATGGGATATCCTCCAAAGTACTGAGGGGCCTTTGGGCACCCAACCACCCTGGTGTCCACAAGAAGCAACCCAACCAATGTGTGAGACAGCGCTGCCTATGCAAAAATGAAGCAATGAGGATGGGTTTTACCATAATTAGTTAAGTTATGGTGGGTACAAAAAGTGACAAAAAAACACCATAACTTAACTAAATATGGTAAAACCCAACTATGCACAGTTGTATTTGCATATTTGCTTTCCTGTGGAGGGTTTTTGTCACTTTTTTTACTCACCATAACTTAACTCAGTATTATGGTTATATATATATATATATATATATATATATATATATATATATTATCAGTATTGTAATAAATAAATGGCACAGTACCCGTAAACTTTTAATTTATTGATATATTTTTTTTATTGAAGCCCAAGACTCCTGACTGGCTCAGTCTGCCTTCTCCCAGAATTCCCTCTTCTCCCTTTCATCCTCTTCCATGCTTCATGGCAGTTTGAAGGGAAGAGTGCACAGCCTAAAGGGAGGTAACACTATGAGAATGCTTGTGGAGTTTCCAACCGAGACTGAGATGAAGCAGAAAAGTGCTACAGTACTTCATTTTCGCCTCGGGTCTAGTTAGGCAGGGTAAGTTTAAGACATGAGAGTTTTGATGGGTTTGGATTTTAACCACCCAAACGTGCTGATTTCAAGTTAAATGTTAAAAAGCCTAAATAACACTATAACTAAACACTGTAAGACAAACTAAACAGAAATGAAACAGAAAAATTAGCATATGCAAAGAAGCATGCAGCACAGATGGGGTTTGAGTGAATGGCGCATATGCAGCTCTTAGAGGCTTAAGCTCAACGAAGCGCTGATCTCTGAAGACACTGCCCTGGCTGTCAGAAGCACCATTAACTCATTACCACCAGTTTGCTGGAGTTGGCAAGCGAACAAAAGGCAAAATAAAGAGCCTTCAGTATCTGTAGTTTGTGAAAGTCCAATAAATTGCAGCATGAAGGCCAAACAGAAACAGAGCAAACTGTGACTCTACACATGGAAATGCTGAGCACTCCTACAATGACAGCTGTACAGGAGCTAGATTCCCCTCAGCAGCAGGCTTCGGAATAAATGCAGCATCCACAGATACCAGATATAAGATCTTGTCAACATGTCAGTAGGTCGCGACTTAACCCTTCAGTCCCTTAATGACCCAATTACTAACCAATCAGCCACAGACTCCACAGTTTAGGTAACATGGCTACAGCTTTTATTAGAAAACATCCAAAATACCAGCAGCATTTGTTTGCACCCACGGATGTTTTAATCCACTTGCGTCTTATATACGCCCAAGCCCACCAGCGATACCGGCCTAGCAGGAAATATATCAAATATCTCCAACCAAACCAGAAGGACATCACCAGACAGGTCACCGTAGTCACAGCCCAGCAACACCATCCCCAGCTTATTTCCAACAGGATAACTGATACATCCTTCTCATGTGCAATCTGAACACTACTGCACCGCCATAAGCGGTCTTGGTCATTTACTTGTGGCCATTTCACCACGTTCAAATGACCACCAACATTTAGGCGCAAGTCACCTCACCGCTGGGACACTCAGCCCTTACCTAACTGCTAAAACCCCTAAAGTTAACCCCCTACCTTAGGGTCAGTGCAAGGGTATTCAGCAACCTAGGCAAACCTTCAGCCTTGCGCTCCCTCCTCCTCCCCCCTACCAAAACTTTCACATTTGTTTTATGTTGTTATAGCCCCATTCTCTCTCACCCCCACTCCCCCACTCTCCCTCTCTCACACTCTTCCTCTCTGTAACAGGGGAGTTATCCCTGTTCAGGTAATGTGCCTCTAATCAAGCAGTGTGGTGGTTAACTGCTGGTAGTCAATTAACAAACACCACCTGCCTGATTAGATTGCTTAGAAAAGCCTGTCTTTTGAGACAGGAAGTAAGACTCCTTAGCTCACACCTGAGCTGAACTTGGAGACAGAGCAGAGATTCCTTAGTCCACAACTGGGCTGAACCAAGGAAGGGCAGATGTCTTGAGCGACAAGCTGACCACAAGACAAAGGGGACAAGATTCTAACCTGGAGCCTGATATTTCCTGTGCACACAAGGGTGTGGTTCCAAGAGTGCAGAGAAGCTTCCCCTACAGCAGCCCAGCTAACAGATAAGACTTTCATTTATAAGACTTTTTATATCTGTTCATTTCATGCTATATGTTTGGGGCTGGGAGACATGCTTATCTAAAGGGTGTGGTGGATTGCATAGTATTTCACTAGAAATACTCCGAAGTGAATAGAAGCTTTGTTTACCCCTCGTGTGGATGGTTTCCTGATGTTAAGGAAACAGGCGCAATAAAAGCCTTATTTAATTTCACCATAACCAGTCTCCCTTGCATACCTCTGTGAGCGTCCGCCTACTCTCTCTCATCCCCTTCTCCTCTTCCTCTCTCACTCTCCTCCTCTCTCACTCTCCTCCTCTTCCTCTCACCTTCTCCTCTTCCTCTGTCACCCCTCTTTTCCTTTTTTACTCCTTCTCAATATCCCCCCTCCTCAATCACCCCCTTTTCCTCTCTTCCCCTCATCCTCCTACTCTTCCTCTGTAAACCCCCTCCTCTTCCTCACCCTCCTTCTCTTCCTCTCTCCTCTTCCAATCTCTCCTCCCCCCTTCTGCTCTTCCTCTCTCACCCCCCTCCTTCCCCTCTTCTCTCACCTCCTTCTTCTCTTATTCTTCTCTCACCCCCTCCTTCTCCTCTTCTTCTCTCACCCGTCCTTCTCCTCTTCTTCTCTCACCCCCTCCTTCTCCTCTTCTTCTGTCACCCCCTCCTTCTCCTCTTCTTCTCTCACCCCATCCTTCTCTGCTTCTTCTCTCACCCTCTCCTTCTCCTCTTCTTCTCTCACCCCCTCCTTCTCTTCTTCCTCTCTCCCCCGCCACTGGAGCAGAGCAGGATGGCCAAGGAAGAGCTGCGCTGTAGCAGCGGCAGACACCAGGAGTCGAAGACTTCCTTTTGTGCCACCCTGCTATTCTCCCATGGTCCTCAGTCCCCTTTTCCCGCCACCGCCTGATGTCCTGCTCCTCTGCCGCCCTGCTCCATTCCTGCCAGCCTCCTCCTCTCCCAATGCAGCCTGCCGTCCTCTTCTTCTGTTGCCGCCGCCACCCCCCAAAATGTGACGTCCTAGACGACTGTCACCTAGTGGTAGCACTGGCCCTGCCCTACCCTAAAACATACCTTATTGTAGAAGCGGCTGGCAGCTCAGTGTCCAGCGGTGGAGCGGCTGCGGTAGAGGGTACATCATTGGCTAAATCTCGGCGGGGACTTGGTTGCGTCAAGATATAAGCTGGTCAATTTTAACCCCTAAAATTTGTCTTATTCCCCTCCAAACCAAGAGACCTTTCCACCCCTCAGCATTGCATATTAAAGAAATCGATGGTTATGTCCGAGAGATGAATACCAACGTCCCTGCACAAACCTAACAACACCCTCCAATTCCTGATTCCTGTGCCTCTAAGAGATTCCCCTTAAACTTTTCATCAAATTGCCCTTTATTTAGCTTCTTATTACCTCTCTCCACAGCCCTCATCTTCCTTGCTCCATGCCATATCTCCCTAGCCAACACTTCTGACTAAACCAACACTGAAGAACTAAGAGCCAGATACATCTGTGCTATGTCTTTCCTTATCATAAAGGGTAGGGAGGACATAGCACAGATCAAGGGCTATATAGCAAGACCCTAGATTTGCAGACTCCCAGCTATATAGGCCTTGATCAAGCTTACTAGACCAATCTTCTCCTGATCGATCACAGCTAATGAGACCCACATACCCTTCCCCCCTGCTGATCCGTCTTGGATCTCCTAACCAAAAACCTCACTGCCGCCTACTCCAGCACAACCTTTGTTCACGATAATCCACTGGTTTTACCTTTCAACCTGACACCAACTCATCAACTATTTGTGCTCTGAAAAATGCTAATACAAAGTAAGACCTGAATAACACCACCTCAAAGCTCGAAAAGCACACTGTTGACAGTGTTCCACACTGCCAATCCAGCACGCCCGGGGATACCATCCATCTCTTATCCCCAGATAGCGTAACTCTTCTCCACCCCAAAAGCATCTGCTTCATCCTAAACATTTTTGCTACATCTCTGCCTGAATAACCTATAGAAAAAGGATATTCCCACCAACTTCCTTCCCATGGAGCCTGGAGAGATACCTCGCTCTGCTAAGACCCATAAGTATGCCACCATACCCCCAACCAGATCCACATACCATGGTGGGGCTTCAAACTTTTCCCAAAACTCCCAGCACATCCTCCAATACCCAAAGCATGACACCCAGGTTGCTGGGGCCAAAGACTTCCATATCACATTCATCACTTCTCCAAACCCAGGCTCCATAAGTGATTTACTTCCAGGACCAGCCTTCGGAATAACCCTACATTGGAATGCGACAGTCATATTATTTACCTGCCCAGGCACATGCTTAGCTCCTAAATGTTTCTCCGGTTGAGAGCTAGCTGTATACTTGTTCACCGACTCCACATCCTCCATGTTACCTGACCTGAATAGCACCTTTTTATTGTGCAGCAGCGCACCCCACAATTCCACAGCCACCACCACCGGAAAAAGTCTTAAAAGTCACATTTCTGACCAATCCTTCATCCCCTCATACCTACGAGCAGCTCTCCCTGCACCATGGTCTTTGAAAAAACACTACAAATCCCCAAGAACCAGATGCATCTGTAAAAAGTGCACTGTTAGAAAACTTCTGGCTATAGCCACAAGGTCCTCCCATTGAACGATTCGAGAAAAAATCTGCCAAACAACTAAATCATCCCTTAAGGCTTTTTTTTTCCTCTTTCTTTTAACCCCAGTGAAATTATGAGGTTTTTGAATCCCCATTTCAAATAAAGGCCAGCCTACGAATAAAAAAAAAAACCCTTCCCATTGGCAGGACCCTGCAAACAAATGTCAGCTGCCCCAAAAGTAACTGTAGTAGCTTCTATGTTACCTTTTCAGGCAGTCCTAGCCCCTTAAATTCTCCCTTGCCTTTGTGATAGCTTGCTACTAGGCAATCTACATACACTCACCACTGTGTCCATTCCCAGAAAGGACAATCTTGTCGTTGGGCCTTCAGTTTTTTCTTTGGGCAGTGGTACCACAAAAAACTGCCGCCATCTCCTTAAAATGCGTCAACAAAAAACTGCAAGTCCCAGACCCCGCCAATCCGACACAAAAATTATTGAGGTAATGCAGCACC
Source organism: Ascaphus truei (assembly GCA_036426205.1). Lineage (NCBI taxonomy): Eukaryota > Metazoa > Chordata > Amphibia > Anura > Ascaphidae > Ascaphus > Ascaphus truei. The sequence goes on along the minus strand of CM071570.1, from coordinate 138,980,708 downwards.
CCCCCACCACCACCTGTCGGAAAACACAGATCAATAAGGAACCACATAACGCAAAATAAAAACAATAAATTGAAAATCCCATTGGCAGGCAATGATCAACAAACCCACCCCCTAACTCACACTTTAGTAAATGGAAACAGTTCAGCTAGAACGGCAGCAAATGGAATGTCAACTTGATGTCTGTCTTTACTAGTAAGGAACCCGGACAGCACCTCCTCACCAGCTACAAACTAAATGTATGTCATCCTGCAGATATCCTTGTTGATAACAGAATTCACAGATGTCCCTTCCGGATATGACAGAGGGTGAATAAGCCAGTATGCAGCCGACTCCTTCTTGGAGACCACCCCCAATGATGACATTCTAAGGTTTGGAAATGGAGGTGCCACAAATGACCCTGCCATCCGTCCCATACCCACTTCTTTCTCCAACTTGCTGTGGTCAACATCCCAATGATCCACTGCCGATTTCAAGTTCCTGGCTCTTTGTCCTGTCTCTGACTCTGCGAAACACGATCCAGACCCATCGCTAAAACCAAGTCTCAATCTCCTCGTGGGAGGATTACTTGACGAGTCACTCCTCCATCACGGTGACGCTCACTGATGTCGTTGCACTTCTTTGCAGCATCCTTAGCTGCACCAGCTCCTCTCCATCTCCTACCTTTCCTGAAACACCTCTGGCAGGGTGACTTCCTCCACACCCAGAACAGGTATGTTTGAAGCGGCATTTCGTTACCCACTTGCAATTTTCTTCATTATACATCCAGCACACTACTCTTGCTGAGCTGGTCGATTGCCCGGTGTAAAGCAGACAGCCGACCCTTCTCTGCATTGATGAAGGGCGCTAAGTTGACATAAGCAATAGCCATAAATCCGTATCTTTGTAACCCCATAGTGACTTCTTGTGCACCACCATCATCTAACAAAACACACAAAACCCCAGCAAGCTCTTTATGGGAACCCCTGAGCCCCCACAAAATATACATGTACAGTATATGTGTCAAAAAGGAGAGCTATTGAGCGTGGCATATGTATACAACAAACAACAGAGAAGCCCAATGCTACATCCAATATGACAAAAATACACAGTAAAATACTTATATATTCTCTTGAAAAAGGGTCATTTAGTTTAACCCTTTGGCCAAAGCATTGTAAGCCTGCGAGCCACGACAAGGCAGACACCCGTTCGCAAGTCCTAACACTACCAGATAAAATACTAATATACCTCTATTAGGATTAAAATTCTCATTTACCTCTATTAGGAAGAAGAAAACCCACATTGGATCTATATCCAGTAGAATGAAAGGACCTACTAACTTGGGAAGAGGGGAGGAGTGGGCTTAAAACCTGGGAAGGAGGAGCCACTAACCTCCAACAGCTGAGACAGAAAACTCAGACATATTTCCACCACGATATGCCCCCAAATGCCTTAAACCCTCCCATCCCATATCCTGATACTTAAACAAATCTGCCTTCTTCGCATCATCTTTATCATTAACCTTCTTGTCCATGCTCACCAGCTGATCTTTATAACCTTGGAGCACTGACCATATGTTAACATACTCCTCCACCCAAATCTCCTTCGTAGCAGTAGTAAATGCATACTAATCGGGCTCGCTCGACATAAATAGGCCTCCTTAAAACCGCACTCTGCACGGAGAAACTCCGCCCTCTTCCTGCAGCTTACTGCCTCCGCCATCTTTCACTCGCTGACGGCTGCAAGGGTCACATGTAGCACTCCTCGCCGCAAATCAGCCCTGAAGTGCACTGCCCGCACCTGGATGGGCACCAGACAGGCAGAGCTGCATGAGCAGCGCCGACAGACCTCTACAGTGGCATTCTGATCCTCGTGGCCACTACAACAAAAAAATGGGTATCTCCTCCCTTGCCATCTTATACCTTCCCCTAGGCTTCCCTCTCCATTGACCACCACATTTCCTTAACCCTTGCTAGCCCTTTCCCTTGGGGTCTCAGTCACCCCCCATCATGCCCCCTTCCTGAGGAGTACAGGGGGTTACTTGATGTCAGGAGGTCTCGAGTTAATGACTCAGTCCCTTAATGATCCAACCCAAGTTACCTGCCACTGACAAATTCTACTGTAAGAGTTAGAACTGCCATATCAAACAAAGTTCTGTCAAACCTGTGCAACAACGTTACAAACAATCAAGCATAGATAATGTACAAAATGTTAATGATTCCATTATTGGTCAAAAAAAAGATCTGAGACTGTTTAATAAATTAACAAACGGATTTTATTTGGAAGAACAAAAAACACAGAATAAGTCTCCAAAAACTTATGCTAGTGCAAAGGGGGGTGGGGGGTTGTCTTTCCCAAATGTAAAGCTATTTAATTGTACATGTATATTTATATATATATAGAAGATTGGATAATGAAATCAAAAGATTTTTCAAATATAAAGATAGAGGAGATGAGTAAACTAGCAGACTTGGCAGGAATTCTACACACAGAAAGACACATGTGGCCGGAAAAATTAAAAAATATTATAATAATTAAAGACACAATTAAAGATTTGGAAAAAGCTGTGTAAGTTTTTTTTTTTAAATCACTATATTTCACCGACCATATAACAATTTCAAGTAACCCAAATTTCTCACCAGGAGTAGAGAATCCTCACTTTAAAATTTGGAAAGGTAAAAGAAAACTAAATGTCTTGGATGTATGGGACGAGGGGAAAAGAACACTATGTACATTTGAAGAAATCAAAAATAAATGCGATCTTACAGATAATCATATTTTTGCTTATATGCAACTAAAGCATTACATAGGTCACATAGCCGCAAATTAATAATAAACCCGAAGATAAATACGTTTATGCTAAAAACTATATATATACCACTGATTAGGGGAGGCAGTGAAAAAAATATGGGACAAAAAACTATGGGTATGGAGAGGGAGATAAATGACTTTTAATCATTAGAACAAATAACCAAAGGTATGGTGCAGGAATGAAGCGTGTACCTTCAGCCGCCTTACAAGAAATGATTGTAAAATTTACACACAGAGCATACAGAATATATCGCCATGGTGAAAACATCTATACGATACATTAATTAATGGCTGTTGCCCGAAATGTTCATATGAGAGGGCAGATTTTATTCACTGTGTGTGGAAATGCCAAAAAATAGAAACATTCTGGTACAAAGTAACAGTATCTATTAAAAGGGTTTTTAATATCAATGCATATAAATAAGAAACAAGTCTCCTTTTGGGGGACCTTTCTATATACAAAGGTAGAGATAATAAAATACCAAAGGCACTCAACACTATACTTGTACTTGCGAAGAAAGTTATACCGAACAAATGGTTAGATATGTCCCCACCATCAATCAGGGATATAGAAAGAGAAATATATAATTTGATAGATTTTGATAGAAGAGATTTCATATATAATGGGAATCCACTAGGTGTAAAATGTGAAGAAAAATGGGCACCAATTTTAAAATGTATGCCACAGGAAAGAAGGTGTATTATCATGGGATCGAAAGAGATATACCCGACGGGTATTATATAATATACTATCAAGACTAAAGTTTAATGAAGAGACATTAAGGTAGCTACCCCCTCCCCATTCCCTGTTATTTCTATTGACTCTATGCATCATGTCAGGAAGCGACACCTTAAAAAACCAACAAAAATACATAATGCAGACAATGTCAAATAGAGAAACTGGTAATAAATTAGAATACATGCTGTGTCACACTCTCAGCAAACATTGCTACAGGTGGCTCTTGACTAAAAGGGACCTGAGGTATCTGACACACTGTAATGCACCAGCGTACATAAAAAGTGAAATAGTGCATCAAAGCATAATAATTTGCACAAACAAAAAAGACAGTATATAAATGCTGAAAGCACTCAGCCATAGAACGCATAATGTGTAGTGTAAGAAATGATAATGCATTGATGACTATGATCCTTTCAGGGAGCGACACCTTAAATACCAACATAAACACATAATGCAGACACTGTCACATGGAGAAACTAGTGATAAATGCTGTGTGTCTCGCTTTCAGCAAACATTGCCACAGGTGGATCTTGACTGCAAGGGACCTAAGGTGCCAGACATGATGGAGGAAATGTGGCTAACTGGCTGACACCCCAAGGCAGTATGCGCTGGTTTGCTGTTAAAGATGAATCCTAGTATCAGCAGGCAGCTCAATGGGCCATGTGCAGAGATTACAGGAAACAGCTTAATCTGAAGTCCTCATTTAGACCCCGTGGGCTCAATGTGCCCAAACTGTAGATGAGTCTGGCTTCAAGCTGTAGTAGTGTCCTGTTGCGATTCCCTCCTCTCCCCGAAGTCCGTGCCTGGGCAATTGGCATACAATGCAAGGTGGCGAGCCCATGCCTCTTCTCTTTGTAATGTCTTGCTACTGGTTGATGTGACAAATCCTCCTTGTTTTCAGTATCAGCCAGTGCCTTCCGTATGGCAGAACGATGTAGGGCTAATCTTTCTTTAAGCATCCTCATTGTCTTTCCCACGTAATAAAGGCCACATGGGCATTGTATAAAATATACAACGTATTTGGATTCACAGTTCATTGTATCCTTGATCTTCTGGCGGATGCCAGTGTGAGGGTGTGGATAGGAATTCCCCAATATCAAGTACTGGCAGTTGATGCAACCGTGACATTTATACACGCCTGCTGGTCTGGATAGCCACATTGGTTTTGCAGCATACTTGGCGGTAGGATCTGCTTTTGTAAGGTAGTCGCCCAGGTTTCGGCCCCTTTGATAGCAGAATCTGGGTGGTTTGATAAAGTTGTTGCCAATCACTTTGTCATTGGTCAAGATGTGGCTATGCTTACGTATGCACCTCTTGATGAAGCCAGATGCCGTACTGAAGGTGCTTCTAATGTTGAACCGGTTATCGTCAGTCTTTTGGTCTTTGGGTGTCAGCAACCTGCTTCTGTCCACACTTTTGGCCTGCTCCAAGGCAAGAGAGACATCATTATATGCATATCCCCGCATCAGGAACTTTTCTTTCATCTCTATTAGCGCCTCGTCCAGCTGTGATTGGTCAGTGGGCAAAGTTTCTAGGCACTGGGTGTGTGGTGACACTTTTCTTTATTGCTCTAACATGCTCCATAATTCTTTGTTTTAGTGGTCTGATAGTGCGACCAACGTAATGTCTGCCACAGTCGCAATTAAGTATGTAAATAACTAGAATTACAATTAATAAATATATTCATCTTGATGTTCATCTTTGGTTTTATAGATTTAATGTTAGCAATCGGAACGGCATATTGGCCGACAACACAATGGCCGTATTTAAAAAAACCTTTAGGAATATTAGAAATACGTTGTTGGTGATGTGAATGAAATAGACTGGGTGACAGGAAGCCCGCCAACTATTTGGCCTTCTTGAAAAAAAATTTTGTCCATCATTAACAAATTTCTTTAGATTCTCTTGCTCTTACCCAGCTACCTACCTCTTCCTAGTCCTCAGTCACAGCTCCACCCTCTGCACCACTAATCCCAGTCAGGATCTGCTCAGTAAGCAATAAATTAATTTCAACATTGCCAATATCAATCAATGTGAGACTCCATAGAGATAGGGTGACCAGATTTACAAAAGTAAAATCCGGGAACCATTAAAAAATATTTATAAAACATAACATAACCAACAGTGCCCCACCCCTCTCTGTCCCCGCTTCTCTCTCACACATACAGGAAAAAACAAAAATAAAAATGCGCCAAATGGGATGTGACTGTGAATATGGGCTATGTAATAAAGCAAAAATGCAAAAAAACAAAAACAAAAAACATGTGACATGAACCAGTCCGGTGCGTATAGGGTCTTGCTAACAGTAGTAGATGAGTAAGATAGCCACAACCCAATGAATGACGCAGCTTCTAGAAACAATTGACTGTAATAGTAATATTTTAGTAGAAACGAGAGGTGGTTAAGGAACATGTACAAATACTGTATGTGAACTACTATGTGTTGTAATCAAAGTAAATTGAGAAAGTGAATAAAATGTTTGAACACAAACAATCAAGCATGACATATCCCACCCAAATACTGCAAATGTCACAGAGAATATCACAAACACAGAAAGCAATGCTGAAAGAGATGCACAATTCTAATGACCAACAAACATTGCTGCATCCATTATGTCTCTTTCACTTCTGACACCTCATCTGTTATGGCTCATGTAATAGCTGCTGTGGTATAAAGGCCCAGACTCATTAAACGCCATAAAAGTAGGGCAAATAATTTTAGGTTACCTAAATCAGGAACAGACGTTATTTGCCCTGAGGTAAACGTATTAATCATAAAACCAATGATGGGCTCTATGTATGAAAGGCAAAATGTAGGTGCAAAGTCGCTATTTTGATGCAAATCGCATTGAAATCTACCTGTCTGTTTCTTGATCTTAGTTACGTCATTTCCAGGGATGTCTGCATCTGTCTGTGATGTGGGACTTATGGGAGGAGTTAGGACAGGGTTATATTTCAATATTGGCGCTGGTCTATGTATTAAAAAATGTGCGGCTTGCGTTACTTTTCTTGATGTTTTCCTCTGTCACCTTAAAAGTGCAGTAAGTCTTTTATTTAATGCAGAAGACTAGCACAGCATGCGCCACATTCTGCAATAGTAGAAATACTCTTAATATTACATTTCACGTTTCAGACAAAACAAAATGCTCATTTGTTTTACGCAGATACGTCATTGCAGACCACTTTCTTGATACTGCACAGACCCCTATATGCAAAAATAACATTAGCACACGGTGAATGTCATGTAATTACAGAATAACGTCACGTTTATCTTCACTTAATATAATGTTATTTAAGTCTTGATATTACTTTGAGCCAGACAATTAAATATGCTTTTTGGAGGAGAGGATATACCATATCCTGGCATTAGTCCTAACTACACAATGAAATGATTTGGCAAGAGGCAAAAATAAATGTATTCCTAATAACCATTTTGGATGCAGGTGGGCCTGAAACGCATTGTAGAACAAGGCCTTGCAACCCCCTCTGGCAAGTAAAGAGTTTATTTGATTTTGATTTATTACTGTTTAGTGACAATTGGACGGTCTGAACATTGCCATTTATTTTGTAGTTATTCACTGTGAGAGATAAGACTGTCATGTGTAAAAAGTATTCTATTATAACAGTCTCATGAGACCAGCTGCCAAACTCTACAAACCCAGTGCAAAAGAGATTTATCACAGGGAAAACTCCAATTATTTTAAATGGGATTTCTTTTCTTTGATAAATATGATTCTAGTCATGGAACATTGTCACAGATTATAAGCTATGGACATTACAGATAATGTATCTTAATAATTTGCAATGTGTAATTAAACATTTTATTATAAAGAATCCATTACAGTCCAAACTGCAATATAGTAAGTCTACTCCTGAATGTCTTGGCATGGATCACCTTCGGAGGACTAACATTTTTTAACATTTAAGAGTTCATTGCTGAAATGAAGCTGGGGGTCTCCGGAGCGGAACAACACTGATTTCAGCTCCGGGGATCCCCTGTTTCCTGAGATACTTACCTCCATACGTATGTATCTAATATTTGTATTTTTACACTGAATCCTACTATCACTTCCAGTGGCAGAGTAGCCTGTAAATAATAATAAAATAAATAAAATAGCAAAGTATGTTTCTTCAAGAAGACAACCAAACAAGACTGAGTACTGACTTAATGGCCAAGGCTTGCAATGCACAGAATAAATATAAGAAAAGAGATGTAATTTTAGAAGCACTGAAAATCCGTAAGTGGGTTTTGCAATGTATGGAAACCCTTGGGGAAAATTGGGACATAATAGAGTATCCTTGAATATAATACACTTTGTTGTAATTCATGGCCCGTAGGTATTTATTCATCATGTCACGCTGCATTAATCAGATTCAAAGTAATATTTGTTTGTTATTTGAGTTCCTAATCTGCTATGATTTTTCAATAATACATTTTTGCAATAATATAAATATCTTGTTGCTTCCATAATAATTGGGATGCAGACTAACCTCTGTGACAATCCAGCTGGATTTAAAGTGTAGAAAACAAGAATAATTAATATTACAGTGATCATTTCACTCCCTAATGACAGTAGGTCAAGCAATATATTGAGAATGTAAAATGCTTAGTAATATATATTCCAAGGCCACAACATAGGCTGCTTCCTACATTTTTGATAGTAGACCATACTGTATGCTCTACTGGTATTTAAGAAAACGTTGCGTGTATCAGATCTTGGGGTAGGTGAATATATATATATATATAAAGCAGAAAATAGCCGTGTTAGTCCAGTTGCGATAGTGCAGAATAAATTAGTTCTTCAGTATTAGGTGATACCTTTTTTATTGGACTAACAATTTATGTCATAGGACAAGCTTTCGAGAGTTCTCCTCTCTTCTTCAGGTCTGGCAATACTGATATGCAAAGGATTCTATGGCTAAAACAGTGTAGAGAAACAAAAACAAAAAAAAAAACAACAGATATGTACTGTAGATAAGGTAGGGTGTTAAAAGTGTTTGAAGCCAGGGGACGGTGACAAGGGAAGGTGGGGAGGGGGAGGGATACTGGGGGGGGAGAGAAAGTGTTGATAAGAATGGAGGCAAGCAGGATAATTACAAACAATTTTGATAGGGTGTGAGAAAACCCATGTCCGCATTAAGTCCTTGGGTTTTGGTGTCAAAGAGTCATCATTCTGAGTTCAAATGTTTTCCGTTCTTGGGTGCGTTTAAACATTCCATTGAGGATTTTGATTTTTGAATCATTTATGGAATGATCTGGTTGTGAGAAATGATGTCCCCCTGGTGAGCAGTATCTTCCTTCTTCGTGATGGAGTATAGAGTGTCTGTGCATATTCATTCTTCCTTGTAGTTTTTGGCTAGTTTCCCCAATGTAGCAACCTTGGTCACATTTGTTGCACTGAATCATATACACTATATTCCTGTATGTGCAGCTGTATGATCCTTTAACATTGAATGTTCTATGGTTGCGACTGGCTGTGGGATCTTGGCATATATGTTTGCAGAGTTTGCAACGTTTGTTGTTGCACGGTTTTGTGCCATTATCAGTCTTTAAAATCGTTGTGAAGTTTTTTGCTGACTAATGTCTGTTTGAGGTTTGCTGGTTGCCGGAATGCAAGAATGGGAGGTTTGGGAAAGATTTCTTTTAATGTCGCATCCTCTGCCAGCATGGGTTGCAGATCTTTGATTATTTTTCGTGTACCCTCTAGGGTAGGGTTGTATGTGTTCACTAGTGGTATGCGTGTGGTCATCAATGTATCTGTAGTATTTGTAGGGTTTGTGGAGGCATGTAGTTAGGAATCTTTGTTCAAGATTTGCCATGAAAAGATTGGCATATTGCGGTGCCATCTTGGTACCCATTGCAGTCCCCATTAGTTGTAGGTACATTTCCTTGTTGAAGCTGAAGTAGTTGTGTGTGAGGATGTATTCTATCAGTTTGGTAATTACATCAGCGCTGTATTTCTGATCTAGGGGAGATGTTGTAAGGAAATGCAGGCATGCCTCAATACCATCCTTGTGGGGGATGTTGCTGTAAAGGGATTCTACATCCATGGTAACTAGCAGTGTGTTGGATGGTAGTTGGTTGATGTTGTTAAGATTGTTGAGAAAATCTGTGGTATCTTGTATGAAGCTGTTGGTGCTTCTGACTAAAGGTTTGAGGATATTCTCCACTAAGCCTGATATTTGTTCCGTGAGAGTATCCATACCTGTTATAATAGGTCTGCTGGGGTTTCCTGGTTTGTGGATTTTGGGAAGCATGTAGAAGATCCCAACTCCTGGGTTGTCAGGTACCTACCACCTTATCTACAGTACATATCTCTTGTTTTTTTTTGTTTTTGTTTCTCTACACTGTTTTAGCCATAGAATCCTTTGTATATCAGTATTGCTTGACCTGAAGAAGAGAGGAGAACTCTCAAAAGCTTGTCCTATGACATAAATTGTTAGTCCAATAAAAAAGGTATCACCTAATACTGAAGAACTCATTTATTCTGCACTATATATATATACAGTGTTCGACAAATCACCCAAAAATCTACTAGCCCAACCAAAAAATCTACTCGCCACCTAGTCCCGCCCCCAACCCCACCCCTAGTCCCACCCCCAACCCCGCCCTAGTCCCACCCCCCAACCCTAGTCCCGCCCCCAACCCCGCTTTAAAATAAAATATATAAATAAAATACATTTATTAAATTCCTAGTCAGAACATTCGTTTTTGACAAATGTATTTATTGTATTACATTATACTACAATTAGTCCTTGTTACGTGTGTGTGTGTGCGCGCGTGTGTGTGTGTGTGTGTGTGTGTGGCACCTCCCCCAGAGCTCACGTCACCTCCCCCTTTTTAATGGTGGATATCATATTGCTGCAGGTAAGGAATCTATTATGGTTCTTCCCCCTCATACAGAGGTATAGGGAACAAATGCAATGTAGTGTAGGACTTGCACTTATTATGGTTTATCTTGACGATTTGGTGTGCAGGCTTATGATGTTTTGGCCAAAATATCTAACTAAAAAAACATATTTTATTATTATTAGTATTGGCATTATTATTAGTACTGAAGCATTATTTCTTGCAATTATTACCAGGTATATGTTTTGTCATTTGGATGTACTGTAGCACTGGGCACCCCCTGTCGTTTGCTATATTCATGTGCCACAGCCCAGTGGCACTCCATGTGGCATTACATATAGTCAAGATTAGGTGGGTGTGGGCATTTGAACTTGCTGGGTTTGTGTGTACAATACATGGATTGTAACTGTAACTTTAGGATAAAAACAACTTTTAAGCCAAGGATCAACTAGGGTTGACAGCAGATAGGAAAATGAGTATACACTGTGGGTAAAGTGGTTCTTTATCTGCCATTAAATTCTATGGGCCTATTCTAGTAGGTTTGTACGTCTAGTAGATAACAAACTCATCGAGCTTTTTTGGCACTTCCCGTATGATTTGTCAGATTTGCTATTCAGAAAGCTTCGATGACCTGCCAAACTCGTACGGGGAGAGCATTTTCCCGAGCGGTCTGACTCTTGGAAAAACACACTGAGCGGGAGCTTCACAAAGCAAAATACACCATTTCTATAAAATAAAGCTATTCTTGTAGCCTCGATAATTTCATCGGAGCTCTGAAATAGCAAGAGATCCGGGGAAAGGGCTGATCACAGCAAAGATAGGGCTGGAGGCAAATGGCCAATAAAAAGCTTTTATTTGTGCGAGCTTTTGAGATACACTGATCTTTTCTTCCGGCGGTGTTACAATGAATGAAGCCAAAAAAAAAGATTTTTACTTTTAAACAGTGCATTCAGTTTGAATGGGACTGCCAGGGACCCCCGCTGTGTTAATCCGGTGGGCCATTAGTCTGTCTGCAGAAATGTCACAGAAATGTTGCAGCATTATTGGGGTATTGCCCCAGATTTTCAAAAGCAAGTGTTCGGATACTCGTGGGTGCATCAGTAACTGTTGGGGATGGAGCAGTGTCTCTGCTCCTCTAGCTCTTATTTCAGTTTCTGAACTGCCTTGTACTCCCTCTCATACAGAGTTACCTGGCCTCTAAGCTCCTCCTCAGCAAGGCACTGGTTATGCTCAGTGTGGCCTTCAGCTCCTCATGCTGCTCTCTGGGGACACACTGGGTACTCAAATGCTCTTGCAACATTTTTACTTTGTTAGCAGTCTGGGTTCTTTCTTCCTGCAGAACTCGCTGCTTCTCCTCAGCATTCACCTGTTTTTCATTGGCATCCTGCAGACTCGCACACAGTTCTAGCAGCTGGCTCTTCATCATGTTTTCTACGTGTGTGCACTACTCCACGGAGACATGTTCTTCTTGCAGCACTCTCTCTGCATTCTGCAGTGTTGCCTGTACGTCTAACTTTTCCTGGGCCAATTGTTTCTTCTTCTCTTCTAATTCATGAAGTGTTTTATCTCTTTCACTGACACGGACATCGAGATTCTTGCACTCGGGTTACAGTTTCAAAACCACTATTTAACCCTTTGAATATCTCTTTCATTGAATGTAGTTCTGTGTTGAAGTGGCAGCTCCTCTCCTTAGAGGCTTCCAGCTCTGTACTAAGCCTGTGAACTTCCTTCTGAGAGGTTTCCAGCGCTGTGCCAACTTGATCAATGAAACTCTGGTCCTTGGCAGAATCAGTATATACCTTCTCCAGCTTACTTGACAAGATCACCCTGTCACTCTACAACTGATCCCTTTCTTTCTCCTGGAGAACACACTTAGCAATTGCTGTGGACAGACACTTTTGTTATGCAGCCTTGGTCTCTTGCTCTTTATCTAGTCGTCCATAGAGGCAATCAATCTCTTTCCACATAGATTGAAGTGCCTGAATTAAGGCATCTTTACCTTGGTTAAAGGCATCCTCTTTCTTTTCTACTATTCCTGGGATGATTCTGTGAGTTGCCTTAGGCTGCAGCATATCTCTGTTTTCTTCTAATGCAGGCTTTCCTGAGGTTAAAGGGTCATCCTTAATTCCTTCTGCAACTTCCACTGTAACACCTCCTCTCTTTCTTCATTCTCCTTGCTTTGACAAGCTCTGAAGTATCAGTGGTACTGTGTTCACATTTATTGCTTAAGACTGTTTTCAAAGTGGGAGCCATAGTTCTCGGACATAGGGAAAACAAACTTCCCCAAGAAAACCAGTAACGAGTCTTTAAAACAGAATCATTGGAATGAACAACATAAATATTAGGCACAACAGGGAGATAAAAGATAGGAGAGCTGACCTTTTGTAAGACCTTAGCATCAGTCACAGAAATATCATACATTGTACTGAAAACCATAGACATAAACTTGCAGTTACATATGAAACTTTTAGAATCAGGCATAGGAATATCACAAATTGAGGGGTATCCCAGCATGCAACAAAACAATGGGAGTACCTTTGTCTTTTGGAAATGGACTCTGAGAACCAGCAGTGGTATACCAAAGCAAAGAAATCAAAAGCAAGTCTGTTTTTAAAAATGTAAGTCTGAAAACCTAAAGTGGCCCACCCAGAAATGCAGAGTGAGACAAGCTTTGTCCAGGGAATGTAAATCTGAGAGTCTAAAATTATGACACCAGGTACTTACTGCAGAAAAATGCAAGTTTTTTTTATTTTTATGGGAATACTTCTCAGGGATAAAATGGCACAAAAAACCCTGCAGAAACCTTTGCGGCAACAAAAACCTTCAGGATCCCAAATGGGATTTCCAAACACCAAAAAAAAGTACTTATTTTCAACCCAATGCAAGCGGAAGGGGTCTGCTGAAGCAGGCAGGTGATGGATCTGTTCCAGCGAGGTTCAGAAGTGGCCTTTGTTTTCTGTCACGGGAGAGACAAATTAAGATTTATTTACAGAAGTAATTTGTCAGTTGAACAAACGTGTTGACGCGTTTCACATTACAGTATGTACAGTTTGAAAGGACTGTTCAAGTAAGACTGAAAGACATAAAAAGTGCTAGGTCACATAGAAAGAAAGAAAAAACAAAGCCAAGAGAAGACAAAAGAGTGGGTAGGACTTTGGTGGCTAGAACAACAGGGATCATGGATTGTTGGGGTCACAGGCTGAGGTCGGTGGCAGGTGGCAAGCAGGATGATCGTGGTCACAGACAGGGTTTGGTGGCAGGCAGCAAGCAGGATCGTCAGGGTCACATGCAGGGTTCAGTGGCAGGAAGGCAGCAGCAGGGGAGCAGGAACTGAGACTTGGGAGCAGGAACTTAGACTAGGGAGCAGGGAATAAACGGGGACAAGCCAGATTACTAGCAAGTGCCTTTAATAAGTACTGGACTGCACATGGAACAGGAACAGAAACGGGATCAGAAGCAGAAGCATGGGCATAAGGAGTCCGGACACTAAAAAAGGCAAGGGAGGAACAGGAAACAGGAAACTATAAGGACAGAGGACAGGAGCACCAAGAGGAGACAGACAGAGGAAGCCCAGAGCAGACAGAAAACAACAGCACACCCGGTGGACAGATAAGGAACAGAAGGAGAGAGGAAGAACTAGGAAAACCTATGTCAGGGCTATTTCCTGACACCCAGATTTTCATTAAATGTCCTTGCTTCCTAACAATTTACGTAAAATCATTAAAATGTTCTAGATTTTAGCTTGTTCCTGTTTGGATTCAATTAAAGAGGCAATCAAAGTTGGCTGGTTTGTTTTTCATTATTTTTTTTACAGTGGATTGAAGTAGGGGGTCTCCGGAGGTGAACACCATTCATTTCAGCTCTGGGGCCCCCCTGCTTCTGGAGACAGAGAAACATATCTCCGTACGGGGTGCCACTAACCATTCGGCTACCAGGGTTCACATAATGGCCACTTTTCAAAAATCCCATGTTCTCGGGCCAATAATAAGCTGTGATGTCACCCGGTGAGGCTTCGCATTTGCCCACGTGATGTGGGAGCTTTAAACTACAGCAAACTGCAGGAGATACCGGCACTTTCTATCTCTGGAAGCAGTCGGTCCCCGGAGCTAAAATGAACAGGGTTCATCTGCGCAGCACCCTCTTCCCCTGCCCTGCTTCAAAGCTATAACAAAAAAATAAGAATATAAAAATTGGCTTGGATTGCTCCTTTAAAACCGTAAAAATAGACACTGCATGTTTTCATGTGATCGATCATATCAAAGTTTGTGTTACGTTAGGAAACTGAAATAATTAATAATACAGCAGAAATGGGGACAATATTAGACAAATAGAATTATAATATTTATTTTAAGTGATGTCATTTGTTTTACAAATAATGTTTTAAGGTGTCCCGGTTTGTACTTTTGAAAATCTGATCACCCAAGATTGACACCTTTTTAGAGTAAATGTTTACATTCACGTTTATTCTTTAGGAACTGGTTTACAGGATGCCACAAATGACCTTTAAAAATAGAGTGATTTTTCTGGGGGTTATTTCCGGATTGCTGCTCAGTTAAAGCTTTCTTCCCATGATCCCTGCTCCACAGCTTCCATTTGAACAAATGTCAGCATTGCCTTAGGCAGCAAACATAAAAGAGATTCCGAAAGATGTGAATTCTACACAGCTTGAAAATCCCAGCCATCTGACGTCGGCGGATTTATAGGTTTAGTGGAAATTGCTTTCCCCACTGTCCAGATTAAATACTGAGTGGCGTTTTTTTCTGTATGGGTAAACATCCTTCTAATAATGAGATGACCCACCAATGTCTTAAAGAAGAAAGAAAATTTACTCCTGTGGACTATTTCTGGGCCGTAGACTCCACGGTATCATGCTGACTGTGAGTAACATTCAGATCTGCATCCTTCTGCTTCTTTGGGGATGGATTTTGTCTACTGAGAGCCGAACCCAGCAACAGGGGAAAGATATACATGAGGTGTATAAACAGGGCAGGTGAGTTTTATACAGTGTTTTCAATTGCGGTATCTCTTATCTGTGTATGTATATTTTTATGTTACAGTGCCAACAATGTACACAGGGCTTTTAGAAAAGATAGAAGGGAATTGAAATACAATAATTGCATCAAACATACAAACAAAATGGGAAAATCAATCCCAGCTCCGTACAGCTTACATTGTTACAGAGACAGTAAGGGAAGAAGTAAGTGCAGTGGGTGGCAGTGTCTAACCACTATGACTGGTAAGTGCGTCTGAGGGTATGTAGGTATGTGGATACACACTTACCTTGGGTACGTTTGGGAAATGGAAAAATAGCACGCCCGCCGGGTATACTATAAATGTAATCTGCTACTTAATTATGTCACTGCTTCAATCATTTACAATGTCAAATGAGTTATATGCTATTTTGACAGGTGTTTTTTTCAAGTGCTATATACAGCAGTTGTTCTATTGATTTTGGCACTTACTGTTTGCTATAATTATTAGTCTGTATATTATGCTTGCTAC
Source organism: Ascaphus truei (assembly GCA_036426205.1). Taxonomy (NCBI): domain Eukaryota; kingdom Metazoa; phylum Chordata; class Amphibia; order Anura; family Ascaphidae; genus Ascaphus; species Ascaphus truei. The sequence goes on along the minus strand of CM071570.1, from coordinate 138,964,831 downwards.
AGTACGTTCTCTTCCAAATATTAAACTTCTTTATTTGGACAGCATTTTGTTTATTGATTTTTTTTTTTTTTTACTGAATACAGGTAATTCTCATAGATAGCAGTACAATTTATTTTCTGAACCTTTTCATGTCAGAGGGGCCTGCAAAGAATTGCAAAGCATGGAACAGATTGCCCCTCGGGTAGCAAAGGGGTTAACTCCGCCATCTAGACTGGTCACAAAATTTTTTTTTTGCAATACGACAGTTTCAAACCTGTGGAACAAAGTCAGTCTTTCAGCCACAGATTCAGGTGGTAGACACTGCTCTGCTGAGCTCATACTTAGCTTTGTCCTGCTTGGGTGGAAAACATGGATACAGAATTAATACCACACATAAGTGTGCATAGAAACGTGGTATTTCACAGCAGAAAAGAACCACTTGGCCCACCTACTGTAGTTTGCCCAGTTTCCTGTCTGTTACAAAACTGTTTGATCCTTGTCTTTCTTTCATATGTAGGACAGCCTTATTATATCTATCCCGAGCATCATTTAATTCCTTTACTCTATTAGATTCTACAGGGGGCAGTCACAGAGAATCACAGGGGGCAGAAAGTCACAGGGGGCAGAAAGTCATAGAGGGTCGCAGGGGGCAGAAAGTCAAAGAGGGTCGCAGGGGGCAGAAAGTCAAAGAGGTTCACAGTGGGCAGAGAGTTAGAGAGAGTCACAGGGCAGAGAGTCAAAGAGAGTCATAGGTGACTGAGAGTCACAGGGGGCAGAGTCTCACGGGGCAGAGAGTCACATGGGGTAAGACAGTTACAGAGAGTCACAGAGGGCAGAAAGTCACAGAGAGTCACAGTGGGCACACAGTCCCATGGGGCAGAGAGTCAGAGAGTCACAGGCGGCAGAGAGTCAGAGAGTCACAGAGGGCACACAGTCACATCGGGCAGAGAGTCACTGAGAGTCACATGGGGAAAAGGTGTCACAGGGAGTCACAGGGGCAGAGAGTCACAGAAAGTAGCAAGGGGCAAAGAGCACAGAGAGTAACAGGAGACAGAGAGTCACAGATGCTGACAGTCACAGGGGACAGATTGTCACAGATAGTTACAGGAGGTAGAGTCAATCGGGCAGACAGTCACAGAGAGTCAAAGACACAGAGAGTAACAGTGGGCAGAGTCACAGAGGGTAGAGTCACAGAAAATCACAGGAGCAGATAGTCAAGGAGAGTCACAGGGGGCAGAGTCACAGAGAGTCACAGGGAGCAGAAAGTCACAGAGAGTCATAAAGAGTCACAGAGAGTCACAGGGAACACACGCAACAGAACACACACACACACCAGGACATACGATCAGCAGATTTAAAAATCTGCCCCCTTAGACACTTACATGTGTGGGCCCTCTCTTTGCTGCTGCTCTACATCTCCTATGGAATCATCAACGTGATGGCGCATGGCGTCGCATTTCCATGGTAACACAACATAATGATGTCATTTGACATCACGTTGAGGCGTCTGCAGCGTCATTTGACGCTGGGACTCCAAAGGAGATAGAGGGGGCGACACATGTAAGTGCCTTCCCATTAGGTCTGATAGGCCCATGCATATGGGGCCGGAAATGTTTGCCCCCCCCCAGAATTTTTTTTGCCGACCTAGGCCCAGGCCTAATGGGAAATACGCCACTGCATACGATACAGACAGATACAGCCTCACCTCTTTCTGACCCATTCGGATACCTCCTCTTCTTGGCACAACCCCAGGCTCCTGATACCACCTCCTGATTGGTTGCATTACCCAGCAGCAGCAAATAAGGATGGAGGAAACTTCTCAGCCCCCCTAGCAACAGCCCTGCTCTGGGAGATCAGGGAAAATCCGGCTGCACCCTTTTGATCCTCTCACGAAAACACAGTTGGGAAACACTGGACTACTGTAGACTCATCACTACTGCCCCGCACCCGCCATCACACCTACCAACCATCATGATCAAGCATTGCGCATCTACTGAAGTTACTCCTCAAGGAGAGCACATGGCTCTAACAAAAGGCTCATTGAAGGTAGCATTGACAAGATGATTGGCTATACAATCTTGCAACTTCATGAGATTTTATCTCAGCACAGATACAGGAAGCCAATTAAGCTTAAAATTAAATGAGTGAGGCAACAATGTCTGTTTTGTAAATAGTAGCAGACAAAGAGCAAGGTAGTATCTACTAGCCCATTGGCAATATCTATGAGAGTTCAGATTTGTTCTACTGATGTTAGCAGTAAAGTAGCAAGCTACTATCTATACATAGTTTTTACCGCTGAGAATTGGCAACATATATGATTAATCAATAAAAATGTAGTCAATTATTACACCAAAATAAGTAGCTAATTAGCATCTATAAGCCAAAATGCTTGGTTCCAAATGTTGAGAATTTAGTTGATTAAGCCTATTGGCATGCATGTTTGTTTTAATTGTATGAATATTCAATACAAACAAAACAAAGAGCCTTTATGATTGAAGACAAAGCATATCAATCTAATCAACTGATAGAAGTGGTCTACATTGTATTCAGCAAATACGGGACCCCCTTATCTTTTTCGTCATATCTCGCCACAAAATCACTACATTTTCAAGAAAATATGAGCAATTATAGTTCTGCCACAGTAGATTATTACATTTAAGAATGATTTGATAATCAAATAAATACTTTTTTGAAGTTGCATACTTACAAAATGGTGTTTAGCAAAGAAGATAAGTCCGTTATAAAGGGCTTGAGAGAGAGCAAGAATTATAGTCCAAAACGCTCACATAAAATGTTTCCTGATAAAGGATGGTTGCTTATAGCAAGGGAATGCAAACTTCCTGAGCTGCGCCCCCGTGTCGCGCCTCCCCCTTCCCTCTAATGCAGCGTCAAATGACGCCGCGGGGTCATGTGACGTCACGTGACCTCGTGGCGTCATTTGATGTCACAGTACCATGGCGACGGGTCATGTGACGTCCCATGACCCCACGGCGTCATTTTGATGCCACTTTACCTTGGTGACGCGTGGAGACTGAAGCCTGGTAAGTGAGTTACAGAGGCCTCGCGCTCTCAGCGCGGGGCCTCAGTAACCGCCGCGCCGCCCTCCCCCCCCCCCCCCAAAGTCTCCCCCCCCCCAACTTTGCCCACCCCTGGCTTAGAGGACTGAAAAACTAATTAGTAAAAAAAAAACAATGCATCGTTCAGGTGTGGGAGCAGCTGGATCAACGCGTTAACGATTATGCAATCAGACAGCGGGGTTCTCGTCTCCGGGCGTGTGTTTCAGTAAGAGAGCATCTTTAATATACATTTTGAGCACACACACTTTGAACTCAAACTTTATATTAATGTTAGTATTTCAGATTAGATTGCAACAGTTTAACACCTTTTCAAGATACAAAGAAAAAAACTCCTATTTCTCATTTAATGAACATGAATTTACCACAGTGTATCTGGTACTTGTTAATATAATACAGTGACATCAATTGATTGTCTGCATTGTGCTTCTTATACAGTGTTAATCTACATAACAGACCTACAGTTGTGTGCATTTTCATAGGGATTGAGCGAGAAATATAGAAGATATAATGAAAAACGAAAGGGGTCCCTTTTTTCCTGAACACAGTGTAAATTATGTAAAGAGGATAAAAATAGATCCAGTAAAGACACTATATTTCTGGATCAAGCTAGATCATGATTAATCTAGATTAGTATGACATCAACTGTAGCAACAAAAGATTAATTTAGCATTGTCACTGAATTATAGATCACTTTATAAAATATTTACTTTTTATTAGTCATTTATATTAAATATATCATCTCATATACTTACCTGAACACAGAATCACATTTAATTAATGTATCTTTTGTAGATATATAATTGTGCCACAAGTACTATAATAGTGTCAAATGATAAAATATACTACTTACACCACAACGATTTTGTGCAGTGAGGTTAATGCCTTGGAGCTGGTGAATTTCATGGCACTCGTATGAAGTAAAAACTAGAGCAAATACACACTCAACCAAATGTTTAACACATTCAGGATATGGACACATTTATAAACATTCAATCACATTCACACACAAATAGACACCCTAGATTCATAAATGACACACACAAAGAGGCTTATTCATTAAACTGCAATATGACTTTGTGAGATTGTAGATTTTGAGGACAGGAGGAGGGAATGGAGGGGGAGGAGGGAATGGAGGGGAGGGGGAGGGGGACAGGGAGGGAGAGAGACTTAGTGGGGGAGAGAGAGTGGGAGAAGGATAGTGGGAGAAGGATAGTGTACATTGCTTTTGGACAAGTTTGCATGGCAAAACTCCCAGTTTTATGAATTGTCACAAAAGACTCACCTATGCGAGAAAACAGCACCTCCTCCATTACTTGACAAATAGCAGGTAGACCGAGGAGCTTGGGGATGACATGGTCATGAGATAATAGAAGCAGAAGGGAGGGGAATGATAACTGGACTACAGGGAGCAACGGGGAGTGGCATTGTAGTGGTAGTGTTTCAGAGAGCTATCCTGTCTCTTCTCTGGAAATGATAAGGGTCTCTAGGCAGTCTCCTTACTGCACTAATGGCCATGGCCGCCAACAGGGGGAGCAGCTGGGACTCCTGTACGAGGCCCAGTGAGTAAAGGGGCTCGTGCCCCCTCCTGGCAAACCGGTGGAAAGATTCGCAGGGAGGGCCTCCTGGAGGGTGTTGTCAGAGGGGGCCGGATGGAGGGTGTTTTGGGAGGTGCCCGACGAGGCAGCCTGCTATTTGTCAGAGGAAGGGAGGCCCCCTTGAGAGGCACTTCCCTCCAACAGACACCTCTGCAGGCCTCCTCCAAGCTCTGTAAGTGAATCACAACTTGTCTGGAGAAATCAACCTAAATGAGGCGATACTGACAGGAACTGTAATACTGGGATATAGCCCCCTTGCATGTGAAACATCAATCTGCCAAAAAGATATCGGATCCATTTGACACATACCATGTAATCTTGCAGGTCTGAAATAAATTAATTTCAATAGTAGTATGTGTCTATATTCACCATACACATGGATCCCCTGTATTTAGAAGTTATCTGAACAAGGTACAATAAAGACAGTCAGTCTATATTCACTTTAATCCAGTAATGTGTTTAATGTCATATAGCCCATCATGTAAATTAACGTTTATCTCAAAATGAGTTATTCATCTGGTAATTATTTTGGCTCATGGCTGGCTCCAATAATTTTAAAGACCTTTTCCTTTGTCCATAATAGGCCTTTCTCTGCACTGTTGCCAAGCTTAAAACTCGGCACACTCACTATATAAAGTTAAGTATAGAGACTGTCTAATGGGTTCGAGGACCGGTTCCATGAAGTGAGCTAACATCAGTGATTCCCCAGGAGTTCAAGGGGCAGATGCAGGAGACCAACAAAGACAAGCAGACTCTGGAGACTTGGGCACTCCCTTTACTCTTTTACAGAAACCAGGGACAAGCGTTTACTCTGATTACCAAGCTGGTTGGCTTGAAAATATAACAGCAATTTATTGCAGCCTGTGCTGTTTCATTGTTAGTTTATTAGCTGCCTTGGGACCTATAGGTTCAGATTACCATCAGACAGCTGTACTGTGAATGGAGATTGGCTTGGTTGATAGAGATCTGTGAATGCATAACTTGTTTGTGTTTGGTTTGCTGGGGTTCACCACAAATTCTATACCAAACCGTCTTACACATTTGAAGGACTGATAATAGCAATTGGCTTTATAAAGTAATGCTGCCCACCAGCCAATTGCTTTTTAAAGATAGAAAGTAAGCGGTATAGGCAGAATCACCTTCAGTGAATCTAAAGTTATAATGTGTTTGGTGGGTGCAAAGGGAACAGTGGGGAGACCCCCAATCTCCCCCAAGGACAATGTAAAATACAGCGAGTGTTCCAAACACTCCAATAAAGAATTATGACATGTATGTCTAATGAAAAAGAATCAATGTGTATTGACAAAATTATGGCAGTAATAACGCAATATGATGCAGTGGCCGATACAGGATAAATGAATATACAAGCGTGGTCTGAAGTGAGGGGGGAGGAAAAGGGAAGGGAGAGGGTAGGGGGAAAGGTGATCACACAGACAAGGTAAGAAAGTGAAAAACAACAAAAATATAAAACATGAGAAACAAATGCGGGGGGCAATGTTAACGCTTCGGGGTACCACAACCCCTTCTAATGGCCCATTCCCACAGTCCCCCAACTGAGGGACTATGCTACTTCCCAGCACTCTCTCTTCCAAAACTTCCATCTAGGTAAAAACAATAAGTGATACAGCAGAGCTGACAATTAATAATGTACTATGCAGTACATTCCTCCTGAATTGGTATAAGCCACCTCGAATCATGTGCTATAATCTTAACAGTACATTATAGACAAAACCCAATATTGTACCATGCTATAGACAGAAGAAATCGCAGTCACAGCAAATAATGTAAAACTATCATAGGTTACAGAGCAACAGGAAAAGTAAACAAAAGTCTCATGGGTTCAACATTTCAAGTGTCCCCACCAGTACAGGTGATTATTGCTGAAAAGACAGTCCACAACTAGATACATAGGGGAACTAGTCACTGTAATGATAGGCTATGAAAATCCACTGATTAGACCTGGCTGTCTCCAAATGTAAATCCTCTGACCCAAGTCACATGGGGGACTTAGCACAATCAACCTGTTTCAAAAACCACTGAGAAAAGATGGAGAAAAGAGTTGTATACGACCTGTGGCCACTCCAGAGCCGGCAGAGCACGGGTCTTATACAACTCTCTTCTCCTTCTCTCGGTGATTTTTGAAGACGGGTAACAATGAGACCCTCCCTATATGCTAGATAGCCAGAGAGAAATAAGCTTGAAAGGACAGAGCACTGCCAGGGTTCCGTGGGACTGGCCATCGCGAGGTGCTGCAGGCAGAGGGCAAGCTGTTCACTTGTGCTGCTCACAGCTGTGAACGCCTCTGAGTGGGACGTGCGTCCCTTGAATGCAACAAACTGCTACTTAGTAACCTCTAAACCAATCTGTTTGATCAATTGTTTACAGCAAATGTAGCAGCCTATTACTTAGTTGCCTGTGGTGTGTAATAGTGTAACTGTCCTCCGTTTCAGTGAGTAATTGGATAATCAATCACTCCAGCATCCAATTAGTAGAGTGGCAAGGTCCTTATCCTACAGTATATATGTGATCTGTGACTGGATTACAGGCCCTTGCAGCGCCTAATTTAGCCAAAATAGCCACATAGGCATTCTACAGCGAAGTTGTATCTGTTGGTTTTAAGGCATCCTTTCATTTCTAACGCAGGTTTTAGCCCACTTCTCAAGCAGTGCCAGATATTTACAAACACGTTCCTATTTATGATCATTTGCTGCCAATGTTACCAGCAGTTTGAGCTGCAAACTATAACAATAGATAATGTTACTGTAGTAATATACGGATACATTGTAGCTGCTGAGTTACACTGACTAAAGAAGCCATTTAGTTAGGCACACAATTAGGATCTTTACAGATTTATAATAGCAGCACCAAACAATTGCCAGCTTAGGTACGAATGTAGAATTATGCATTTTCACATTTTTTACATATACAAATAAGAAAACAAGGGAGAAAATGTTATATTGCTTCTTGAAGCTGCAGGGGTGAAATTTTCAGAAGAAATGTTGGTGTTGTTGTTTTTTGCACTTTCAAATATTTGCAAAGTATAAAAAAAGTCGCCACTAGGTTTTCTTTAATTGTATTGTATTGTATGTCTTTATGTAAATAGTGCCAAAAGTGTATTCAGTGCTTCACAAAGAATACAGTACAGGGAATTATAATAATACAATAAGTGCAGCAAAATAGGAAAGGAAATCCCTGCCCCGAAGAGCTTACAATCTAAGGTTTGAGGGGAATTTACAGAGACAACAGGCGAGGGAATAAGTGCTGTACAGGCAGTCTTCGTTTTACGACGCCTCGTTTTACGACAAATGGCTTATCCGACGCTGTCCAATGCATCCCTATGGGCGGTTTTACAACGCCAAAATGGCTTATCCAACGCTCTTACGACGCTTTGCAAAGTTGCAACATTATGTCAATCAGAAGGCTGCAGTCAGGGAAATCATCCAGATCAGTCTGTGTGAAGGTTTAGTGGTGTATTTATGCCTTTAAACATGTGTAACAGTTTTATTATACAGTTCTGGATTCAATAAATAAAATTTTTACTTCTTAATTTGTGTGTGCTGCATATCTTATTGCCTGCGTAAAATATTTGCTGTATTTTATTGTTAAAAATGCCTTCAGGAAGAGAACCTTCCATTTAAACAGGATTTCATTGTGGAGCATCCCCCCTGCCTGGGGCATACCGGTAATCCTGGTCATGGTTGACCGCTTCTCCAAGCAGACACATTTTGTCCCTTTTGCTCCAGAGCTGGTAGATATTTGCATTAGGGAGATATTCCACCTGAATGGCTTACCTACACAGATTGCCTCCGACAGGGGCTCTCAATTCATTGCGAGGTTCTGGAAGGATTTTTGTCGTTGTTTGGTGATTGACTTCCATTTTCCCGCAGCCTGCCACCCACAGTTCAATGGCCAAAGGGAGAGGACCAATCAAACACTAGAGCAGTTCCTCCGATGACATGTCCCCCAGCAGCAGGATGATTGGGCGGACCTCCTGCCTCTGTCAGAATTTGTCATGAACTCCCCATCCCAAGAGTCCCTGAAGTGCTCTCCCTTCTTCGCGGCACTAGGGTATAACCCAACTTCCTTTGCCATGAAACTCCTTAGCAGTAGGTGTCCCTGCAGCTGATACGAGGGCCAATAACCTGCAGAATCTCTGGAAGGGCATACAGGTGACTCTTCGCATGGTGGCAGGAACATAGAAGAGAATTGTGGATAAACTCAGAAGGCCTTCACCTAAATACCAAATCGGCAATGAGGTCTGGTTCTCGAAGCATAATATCCTTCTATGTCGGCCCTCCACAAAATTATGGCCGTGACGAGAGGAGTTGGGTTAAGACATCTGAGATCCACGCACCTGCCTTGGTCAAAAACTTTCATCAGGCTTTTCCTGCCAAGCCTGCCCCTAAAAGGGGGATACAATAAGAATCTCCAACATGGATGCCCCCTGACTTTGCTGCCTCTACCATCATGGCTGCTCTTCTTGAGCTGGATTCTTCACACTGGCCTTCTCATTTTATAAAGCTTCCATTCCCCTCTCTCCTTGCCTGTGCAAGGTACTCCCTACCTTGTCTTCTGTTAGAAGCCCTGTTGCGGTTTCCTCTGCCTCAGACCCCTCCCTGCCTGCTACTGGACTACTCTCCCTCTCTCTCCAGCCTTGATCCCGGAACTGTGACTTAGATCATTCTGCCTCTCTCCTGCCCTGTCCCCGGAACCGGACCACACTATTCTACTGATTCAGGATATAGATCCAAGGTATGGGTTGGTCTATACGCTCCACCTCTGCCTAGTGGGTCTGTCGCCTTGACAGTATAAAGTGACATACGCAAATGTAACACCTACCTGTCTTGGAATTCCCTATCATGCACCTTCAGACTCTCTTCCAGCTTTCACACATTTAAAAACTCAATGAAAACTGACCTTTTCAAATAAGACTATTTGGCATACCCCTAACATCTAGCACCCGTCCCTCCCCTCTAACCCTATTGGGATGTGTTATGCGTCTGGACCAAACTCCACACTAACACCCCCTAACACCTACAACCCAAACCCAAATGGGATCAGCTGTGCAGATGGACCATACTCCTCCCTGAGTCCTACTCCATCCCACAATGAGCAGCCACTTTACCCTTTGTCCCTTATTCTCTCTAGATTGTAATGAACAGGGCCTTCATTACCTTTTGTACTGAATCTGTTTGTGCTTGTTTGTCCTTATTTTATATGCTATTCTGTTTATGTAATATACATAACTCTGTACCCCCATTGTAACGCGCTGCGGAATATGTTGGCTCTTTACAAATAAAACGTAAATAATACAAAATGAAAACAATTGTTAATATTCGCAATATAAATGGGTGGGTGGTAGAACTGTGAAAATTTGAGAATTTTCAGAAAATAATTTTTTTTTAAATCTAAAAATTAAAATAAAACACACAAATCGAATTTTGACATTCACCTTTTCTACTCTCTGGCACAATTACCAGAATTCACTAAGATATAATAAGGGCTATCAGAGCTCAATTTGGCATTAACTACCATTAATATGTGTGGCAGCTAACGCCAGAACAATCTCGAACAGCCCTTATTAAATGCCCCTCTAAGCAGGTTAATCTACTAACCTCAAATGCGTTGGAAAGCTCCCTTGAACAAAGGAGAAAATAATAATCTGTACAACAGAAAACAAAATGCAGTAGATTATTAATATTTTGGCATTTTCAATGATGTAATGTATTCGACACATTACAGGCAGATGTGAGTTCCTAGAACCGTCAATTTTTGATATTTCATACTAGAGCTTCACATTTTGGATGTTCGCAGCTATTTTTTTTTCTTTCTTTTTTTTGCTGTGACGAAAAGTTCATATCAAAGTGTTTGGGTAATGCTATAGGAAACAGTGAACTTACACTTTAATAATAAACCTCCTAAAGAAAAAGGAGCCCTGGCCTCCCTCCAGCATTGTTCCGTAAAGCACATTTCACATGAAAGAAATGAGCTTGTGTAACCCCTCTTTAAATCCCTATATGGAATAGTATATGTACAGCTAAAGTGTGATTTATGTTCATCAGGTGCGCAAAAGTGCGGTATGAGCACTTTGTTGTCTGCACCTCATCCGTGGCCTCAAGTGCACCTCTCAACGCTGAGCCGCATGGACCTCGTTTGTGGTCAGACCGAATTATTATTTGTATTGTTTCAGTTCAGTGTGTGTCCGGCAGGTGGCACAATGAATATCTTTGCCTATGAGACGCTGAATGCTGCAGTGCAGTGTTTAAGGCAGGTTTCTGAGGAGAAGAAATAATATACACGTCACTTTATCTAATGATCTTGTACATTTCTACTGTTGCAATTTCACACTTTATTAAAAATCACTATGCATTAACCTAATCTGTCTCATAACGTTTGTGCTGTACTGTGCATGGCGTGGAACATGGCGCTTACTCCTTGCCACACAAGACCAGCTTGCAGTTATGCCTATATGATACATTATATTGTGCCATTCAAGTCAGAACAGATAAAAGGGCAACTCTATCTGAGATCTATGAGTATATCGTTGAGAAGTACCCATTCTACGAAAAAACACCAAACCAAAAAGGCTGAAAGAATTCTATTCGACACAAATTAAGCATTAATGATAGCTTTATTAGAACACCGAGGGGCGGGTGCTGGGCGTGTTCGCACCCATTGGTGGCAACTTTCAATGGAGAAGGAGATTGAAGAATAGACCTTCCTGAACCAATCACTCCAATCTGCCTCCACCCGATTACCTGCTCCAACCTAAGTACCTGCCCCAATACCATTACCAGTATGGACCAACCAACTCTGAAAACAAAAAGAACTTCCATCCCAACTACATGATCAACTCAAACATCTATGTATAGCACATAAATCATGGTCGCTGTCACCCAATTTTCAAGGTGTCTAATCAAGGTAAATATCAATTTACACAAGTTTACATACAGTATTGGGCAGTAGAACGATTATTCCCAAATGACCCGCATATGCTTTCCATTTTTGTATATATTTTAATCGTAGAGGCCACATAGAAATATACTGTATACATTACTAGAGACATATAAATTATTTATATACTTTTATACTAGGGGAGTAGAGAAACTTAGCCCCCCAGACTCCCAGCCCCCAACCCACTCTGATCCTCTGTCTGCCTGTTGTGGGATTTGGCCACACTATCAACTGGATGGATGCAAAGAAAAGACAAAGCAGTCCCCCATCCAAACTTTGATTCAACCAAGTGGAAAACTCTCCCTCGGGCGAAATACCAGTGGCCAAAGTTCCCCACTGCTGCCCCTCTGGCTGCCTCCTCTGAAATTACAATTCAATGACACGCATAGCCTATGCATTCCATAGACACGCATGCGCATAGACAAATTATAGACACAACTCTTGTAGCCTTTATTTCTGTACAGTATAGCCAGTATAGGCAAAGTGACTCTGTAACAATTTTGTTATATTTTAACCGGAGTACTGTATGCACATAGAGATTTATTGTACACATTATTAAACTTTTATACTATTGTGTGGGTGTTTCACAGAAATAAAAGCATTGTAACCACAAAACATTGAAAAAGCAAAGTAACTCATTTGTTCTGTAACATGCAATGTACATTACAGTATTTAGTGTTAACATAAGTGCTGTGGGATTTGACCACACAACTCGAGAGGGAGGAGGGCGATTCCCATTAATTTGAGGAGAGCCATTATAGACGAACTGAAGAAGCAGTTTAAAATGAACATTACACAATTCAAGACTGTCAAAGACAGCATCTATGCAATTTTGCGGCATCAGAGAGCTCTGAGCTGGAGTGCTTGGGCGAAGAAGAAGAATTTCTAAACTAAATAAAAAAAGTTTTACAGAATTTGTTTTAAAACTAATAAGTACAGTTTTACAGAAAATGTTTTAATGAAGTACTTAATTGTAGTTCTTGTTTATTTTCTGTTTTAATTCTTATTTTGCAGGTTTGGCGGGCGGATGACAACACAGTGTTAGTGCAAGAAACACATCCAGCGATACTGCCAGGTAATGTACTGTACTGTAATTCGTGAATCTACAGTATTTCCTTCTCTAAAAAAACTATTTAACAATTATTTAATATTTGAACATGTAAAACAGACAGCACTAAGATGTCAGTTGGTGGTTGAAGAAGATTGTATTATTGACGTAATTCAAAATGTCAAAAATTTCTATTGTAGTTATTGTTTAATTCTTGTTTTCATTAATGTTTTGCAGGTTTGGCGGACTAATAAACATCAACACCGTGTTAATGCAGGAAACACATGCAGCAATACTGTCAGGTAATGTTATGTAATCATGCATCTACTTTATTTGTCAATACCCGTAATACCCGTACTGATCAGAAATTCAATGACACGCAAATGCGTTTCAACCAGGTTCTATAGAAACACACGCGTACCACACAATGTAATTCATGCACTAAACTACTGTATTTCTTCTCGATTATTAATATATAACATTATCTTTTTACAGGTGAAAATGTCTGAGAGCCAGCCAGCCCCAAGAAGATGCCGATTGAAGAAGATTGTACATTTGGAAGAAGGGGAAAGAAATTTGTATCGTTGTATTTTCACAAAGTCATTTACTGTAGTCTAATGAAAAAAATATATATATTAAAATATATTTAGTCATCTGAAATTTTTACAGGAATCAGTAGTGGGTTAGATTTAAATACATTTAAAAATATCATTTTGTATCATGTGAAATGAATGGGAATTAGGGATGGATATATTGCATTTAGATTTTGAAGACGCACTAGCACACTAGCGCCTACTATAATATCTGTGGAGTATTGAAACCAATGCTAAAGCTCAATTTTTCCGGCCGCAATGCACTTGCGTGTCAGCATTGAGCAGCCGAAAATGACGCTATATCTGTATACTAGGGTGAGGGTCTGAGTTCACCTCCCTCGCAATTGAGAGAGATTATTCAATCTGCAAAGAACCAGGCTTGAGTCAGGCAACGCAGCAGGACACGTATCTTATGAACCACAAAACGTTATGTGGGGGAGGGAATCACATACTTGAAAACCAGAGGTAACTCTCAATGTATTACTTCCTGGTAATACATTTATATAAAATAAAATATGCAGTGGCCCTCAAAATCAGGAGACCACAGATAACAATTATGTCAACCATACAGAAAGTACATTGACTATGTACTTGCTATTCCAATGCCCCAAAGAGAAATGTATTTAATCCCAGTGGCCCATATGCTAACTAATGGCCCCCTGCTGGTGCCAGGACAGCATTGGAGCTCATGTAGAGTCATGTGTTTTAAACAGTTGAAGGCCTAATACTTAACAAAAGATGTTATTGGCATCTTAGAAAGGATACTGATGCATTGGAGGCGTGATTTCCCCAATGCGTTCTTGCTTTATTTACTCAAAGCTTCGAAACCCATGGGTTCCCTTTCTCTAGTGGTGAATTACTCCTAGCTCTTGCCAGTTTTATCATATGTGCTTTCCTGCCAGGCTTGGAGGCTCAGTAACCACAATACCGTATTCACCAAACTCCTCGGGACAGGTTGTCTCTCTGTCTCTCTGCGTGGGTCTCTCTCACGTGCTCCTCCCAGCCTATCTATATCCCCTTTCATCTTTCCATGGTGTCATGACTTCTCAGTGTCCTTTCGTCCTAGTCTTTTCTTCTGCTCTCAACCATTGGTCGGAAGACATGTCCTTTAATACACGTGACACTGGGATTTGCAGAGCAGGTTAAATCTTGGCATCCCTTGGGCGCCTACAAATATATTTATATTATGGGGTGTTACACTTGCTATCTGGGTCAATGATGGTTTGGGTTTGAGTTCAGATGTGGGGCATTACTGTACTTTTTCCTACATGTTAACACTACCAGCTTCTTCAATAGTTCATGGTGCCTTCTGCTTTTACTAATACACCATTGTTAAATGATCTTCAATACACTCCTGTCTAGTTATAATAATTCTGCATCCTGTTTAGCACACAAAAATCATGCTTATTTGTCCGACGTTATTACTTACATATAGCAGATACAGTATACAGTATGGTAGTTCACATCAAATACGTCATATGCTTCTCAAAGAGGTTGCATGTTATCTGTTCTTACTTCTTATTATCTGGGTGGAATCCCTCTTTTTCCTCTGATGTTATCCTGTCTCACTCCCTAACCAAATCTGCCAGGTGTTTATGCAGATAATATTACATACGTAGTATGTAATTCTCAGTATTATGGTATCACATGTGTCTTTCTAGATGGATCCATAATTTTGTCTATTTGGTATGACAGCGTCTTACAGATATGGTAATCAACCAGGTATGTCATTGAAATCTTATGAGCAAATCTTTCCCCAGATAGCCCAAGACAACTGTTATTTCATCTATTCCTGAATCTCTATCTTTGGAGATAGCCACACCTCTTGACATCAAATAACCTCTTTGTCCCATTATCTACTGGAGCTAACCACATTCTTTACAATCAGAAATAATCTCTATGTGCACCTATCTTTATCAATCACCAAAGATGAATTATAATGTAATAATCAAAAGGCATAGATAACAACAGAGTTTCATCCCCAATGTAGATTTGTTAGAATGAGTACATGACAACACCAAGTATGAGTAAAAACTGAACAATTTAGGAGTCAGTATCAAAGTCTCCAGACTGCAAAACTGGAGTAAAACAGACACCAAAAAGCTGCATTTAAATTAATCGAAGGAAAACATCCCACCAATTTAGTGAATTTGGTGCTGTTTTTTGCCCCAGTTTTGCATCTGGGAGACTATGAGAAATGACCCCCATATACTGTATGCTCTTCATCACTGCACATTATCAACAAGAGCACACAGCTCAGTCCATTTTCCAGCTCTTAAGTCGTTGTGTTTTTAAAGGATTACTCTGCTACGTATATAGCAAACTTGGAATATTTAATTGGGTAGAAACATTTGCTATTGTCTGTTGGGTAGAGCTGTCACTTAACATATAATGGAATCTGCAAATAATAGCGACCACAAAATGGAGTTAAGGAAAAGTGCAGGTATTTATATTTTATGCGGTGAGTCTTTCTTAGTTGTATAAAATAGCACAGTTTGTCTCCTGGCTCCATATCCCCTGTAATAGGTTCACCTGGTCATGGTGTTATATGATCTTCAAAGACATCTTAGAAAGTAAAACATGTCTGTCTGAACCTGTCCTTGTTTAACTGATTTTTTAACCTTGTTTAATTTCAAGTATGGAGAATCTGGTAAAGTGCACTAGATTTGTCAACGCAGCCCCTGTCTGAGACATGTGAATGTGCTCAAAAGTGGTATTTCTATTTACTGTACACTGTATATATATATGTATATATAAACGGTGGATTATTTCTGGCCTTTTTTTTACTCACCAGCACCTTTTTTGTGTCACTACAGCATAGAATTCTGGGATAATAATTGGGCGACCCTTTTAAAATCCAGTTCTGTGTGTGACCTATGGCAAGTCACCTTCTGTCGCCCATGTAAGAAAATAAATTGTTTATAGTTCATCTGCATTGTGTATGTATTGTACTAATATATACAATGTATCATAGTTTTTACATAGTGTGACTGGAGCTAGGTTATGCCATTTACTATTACAAAATATAATTGGGGCTATGTGTCCATACATTTTGTATTTCGGGTTGGTTACATCATTTGAATGAACTGCCAAATAGAAATAGCTAAAAATATCAGTGATGGAAAACATGTTTCCAGCAGCTGTTTGGGATTATTGAAATGAAAAATAACCCCAAAAACACAATATCATGTGTATTTCTGAAACACGCCTTCCCCTTGTTCTGATGTCCTCCACCTTGAAGTAAAAGCTTCTCTCTTGTTGATGAAGTGATGTTTGGTCATGGGGAAAGTTCTTGCAGGGGAGGCCCAGAGCAAAGTACTGTAACATGCTCCACATTTCTGGTTACTAATTGTCTTCACATTCAATTATTTATGATGTACAAGAATACTTTTAGGTCTGACTCCTCCGGGGGATCAACATAATGTACTCTCATCTGCAGACTTTCCATCCTCTCTCCTCCGTCCCTATTTCTTTTTCCTTGCTTCTCTGTAATGAGCTTTTTTCTCTGTAGAATCCTCTAATGGATCTTTAATACCATTCTGATGAAAGTGAAACACAGGCCCAAGCTCTTATAACCAGGCTTTTTTTGTGACAGTACGCGCCATTACGGTGTACTGGCACCTACTGGTACCAGCACCTTTTTTTCTTACCTTTTCCTGCTGCTCCTCATCTCCAGGATCTTCTCCTTTTGACGACACGTTGCCATGACTACGTGGCGTCAAATGACGCCGCAAAGAGACATGGCGCCACATTGCTATGACAACATGATGCTGCGATGCCACACAGCACTGCGTTGTGAAGACAGCGCAGCATTATGTGACACGGCAACGTAGCATGAGGAGCAAGAGCAGGTAAGAGGCCCCGCGCCTTCTCCTCCAACTGGGTACTGACACCTATTTTTCTCCAAAAAAAGCACTGATTTTAATATTTATCAAATAAAATATTCTAAAACTGGTGATTATTTAAAAAAAAGTTGGACCAGAGGAAAGTCTTTTTTTCTCCAAAATATGTAGAGAAAATCAAGTTTAACATTTCAATACAAAGGTTTATTGTTGTTTTACTTTTTTCTTCTTCCACGTAATATTGATTGTTGGATAGTTACCTTTTAGTTTCATGGGATTAATTCCTTTTCTAATCATTCCTTATTTATAAGACTTATTCCTTATCTTTGCATTTTTGAATTAGCAAATGCAATATATACAGAATTAAGAATTCAAAAGTGTGAAGACAACGGAGCACAGCAAGCAAGAAAAAATTAAAAAGTGGGGTCTACGGTCCCAAAAATAGATTAAAATAATTTATTGAACCAGTGCACACATGACACAATGCAAATAGGCACCACTCATTTTTTCTTGCTTGCTGTGCTCCGCTGTCTTCATACTTTGGAATTCTACGTGCAGCTATCAGCGTGAGGCACGCATTGGAACATGGACCGGCACTGTAAACCGTGAGTCTTTTCTCCATGTCACCTTTGGTACACTGGCTTGTGTACTAGGCTCTAGGGAGTGTTTTATTATAAGACAGAGGACACTGGAGTTATTCATATACTATCTCTATAGGTCAACAGGGCTGTCTTCATTCGCACTGCCCAATCTCTGAGCAATACATTTATTATTAATCTATATATTACTATCACTCCACCTGAGATCCGGATGCACTGCTACTTGGGACTTTGTTCTATGTATTTATCTATATACAGAATTAGAATGAAGTCTTTAAATTGCTTATATAACACTATGCATTTTTTTAAAAAAGCATATGTTCATTAACCTGCAGTCTTATATGCACCCAAGCATATTTTATGTAGCACGTCCTTCCCCCCCACACCCCCTCCCACCCCCGCCCCTGGGAGATTATGGCTATGCAACTGCTTGGTGTAGTGCTGGTTACCTGCGTGGTACAGGAGAGATGAGTTTCCCGTGATGGTGTGGGGACTTTTAGTGATCCCTCTGGTTCTGTTCTTCTCCATGTCTGCACCTCCAGACACACGGAGCTTCAGCATGACTGAAGGGGGCCCCCGCTATGATAGTCCTTACTCTCATTTTCCTCCCTCCATACAGACTGCAACGGAGCCAGAAGTACAAATGAGGATGTTCTTTATTTCAGCAGTCACTGCTAGTGTTATTGCAGCGTATACTTCAATTGGATAGGGTGAATCCCTGGCTTCTGGATGGTATTGGCCTGCGGGTAATGATGAGGCTTGGCTGGATTAGATTAGTGCCTCAGCCAAAGAGGGGCTGAGCACATCTCCCTTTGGCCGGGAGGAGACACTGCCAGCTCCTACCACATGCAGGGACAGGCTCAAACCAACTCACAGCTCCTACCCCATGTACGGGTAGGCTAGAACTGAAGGTCTCACCCCTAAGGGGCTGATCTTCAATCTATAATTTAGGCACTTCTTTCCTGCAGCTCAAAGAGGGAGGGCCCAATATCTGGACTACCATTGGCTATCACAGATCCCTGTGTCAACTCCACTCCTGTCATTCAGGAATTCAGCATGAGGAGGGGGAACCCCCCATAGGATAGCCTGTCACTGTCTTCATCTTATTAGAACTTACATGACAGGGGATGGTAGAGAGATAGCTGAACCAGCTACCGCTATACTTACATAACCTGTGGGCAATGCCAGTAGCAATACAATAAAACTTTCAGGACAAGACCTTTAAGTGTTAAGGCCTATATTTACACAAGATCTTACAGTCCATTCAAGTGCATGGGCCATAAGGCAAATTCCATCACCGGAATGTGTCTTGTGCAATAGCACTGCTAAGAATATACTGTATACAGTAATATGTCTAGAACAATTGTTGTGTGCTCATAGGCATGTACTGTACCATTAAAAATAACAGTTGAACTTTGTGCTGTTAATTCTGGTACAAACCATAAAATGACTCCCCCATAAAAGCATACTGGCAGGACTTACTGCAGACATAAAGTGATTTTCAAATATCACACATAGTAAGGCATTAGTGAGGGGCATTTGGGTTTGTATTTCTGTGTCTGTGTTTAATCTCTGTCATAATTCCTTCCTTTTTTTGGCCTTTTACAGTAGACCACAAAGACAAAGAAGGGAAGCGACGGAAGAAACACACAAGCAAGGCAGGTATGCTAATTATTAACACAGTAAAAAAAAAAAAATATATATATATATATAAATATATGTAAAATAATATGATCAAATGTACAATATGCAAATGCCTCTATGTATGTTGGTACTGTTTAGAATAGTGAAGAATATACTCAGGGCCATATTTACTTACAAGTGCTATACCATAAGACAGTTTATCGTCAATTCAAATGAATGGGATGAGGTGTCTTATGGAGTTTTATGACTTAATACAGTTTAGTAAATATGGTCCTCAATTTTTGAAATTGTGATATGATTGTTTTGAGAGAGTAATATGCTGTCCACATCAATCAGAAGAACTTGGGAAGATACATTTTGGTAATAAGAATTTGGGAAGAAAGGGTATCTGCAGCATTCCCACCAATCCCTCCTTTATCTTTATGGTTTTTAGCTGTGAACTACATTTTATATGGCCATATAGATGCTTAAGAAAGTACTAAGGCCCAGATTTGAACTATGATTCTAAGACTCAGTGTACCTTAGGCCTAGATTAATTTAGCTCCATTAAATCAGGGCAAATAATGTAACATTAACATAAACAGGAATAGTCATTAGTTTCCTGAAGGTAACACTGTCTTTACTAAAGTAATCCTATGTAAAAATAACAGCCGTAATTGAACACATTATTTAGAGAACACGCTAGTTATGTTCAAATAACGTGACATTATTTAAGCCGTGGTGTTATTCCCATCCATACACTGAAATAGGGATTTTCCTAAGTAGAGGGGACGACGCAGGGGGTGGGAAGATAAAGAAAAAAGAGATATCTCATGTGTGTTCACAGTTATTTCACTATGTGCAGTATGCAATAGGTTGATCTATTTACATGAATATAAGTCAATGGGACCTCTCCTTCATTGGTCTCTTCCTCTTTCCTTCCTTTCCTTCTCTCTCCCTTGTTCTGCCTCTGTTTCTTCCTCTCCAGCAAAATACCTATTTCAGTGTCTTGATGGTAGTAACGCCAGAGTTAGGTATGATGTTGTAATAAAAATTGCTTAATTGGGGCGGGGGGGAGGAGGGCTATCACTGTTGGCCCACTAAAAGTGAAAAGTGTGTAGCTTAGAAGGCTATTGACAATAGCCAGATTCTGGGCTGTCAGCCTCAAAGAAAACTGTAACATTCTTGAATGATCACTTGTGCATAACAGAGAGAGGTGACAAACAGGTTACCTCTTAGTTGGAGGTTTAATTAAAAATGATGATATTATGTTATGACATCTATTCTGAATAATAACAGGTACATATTTAGCATAGTTGCAATAAGACAAATCAAATCATACCACACACTGCATGGGAAAGAGGTCCAAATAACTGTTTCTCTGTGAAAATAGACATTAGGCTGTCAAATTTTATATGCAGGCATGTATATGAAGTACACAGAAACCACAGTGAAGATGGTTTTTGTCTAAGTATTAGAGAAGTTAAGATATGAGGTCTTTGATATATTTAGGCAGACTTTAAACGTACAAAAACCTTTGTTTTTTTCTCTTCTACCGTAAGTCGTAAAACTGTCAACCCTGCAGCTAATTTATGACAGGTGTGGGATTATGTTGTTTCAATGGGGAAGAAATAGTACAAAGGTCTGACCAAGGAAATATGAAAATGAGAATTCAACAGAGGTGTGTTTTTGGATCAGAACATGTGAATTCTCTTCTACTCCAGTGCTCTCTGGGACATATGATAATGTACTGTATAGGGATTTATGTTTGTTTTATCTTTTAATTTTAAGGACCTGTTCTGCATTTATTGTAACTGTATGTTCTTGAAATAATCTTTTTGTATATTATAGTCAATCATTAATAAGTGATACTTTTGGCTCTGATTGAATTGGTTGCATGCTTTGAAGAGAGTAAAGTACATTTTGGGACACATTTTGTTAAAACAGATTTTTGTGTGTTAAGTGCATAGTTTTCTTTTAATAAACAGGGACCTGAGACCCTGGAAGATATATGCAATTACATATTTTTACATATTTCTTGGGTGGTGGAAGGGGCTAGATATGATTGCAATAATGAGAAAAGAAAATATAGGACCCTTTCAGTGTGAGATGGGTAGGCAGATTATTGGAGATAAGGAAAAAGCTGAGGTATTAAACAAATTCTTTGCCTCTGTGTTTACCAGGGAAGAATCAAGTTCAATAGTAGTGTCGCAGGAGGAACCCACAACCTCCATATTAATGAACAATTGTTTAACTGAAAAAAGAGAAAATTTGCGCCAAAAAAAGTTTTTTGCCTACTATTCAAGGTGTGGCTTCAGTCCTTTCCACAGAATGATTCCGCTGCCTGAGTCTTTCAGAGGTTATTCACCAACCTCTGTATAAGTATGGGTAGAAAAAGGGGTCGAAGGAGATAGTACCGACGATGGTCCTACCGTTCCGTCTCCGCTAGAAAGCTGTAGGTGGTGTTACTATGGAGTGGAAGATCAAGCCTTGGAAGCAAGGGAGGGAGAATCTGATAAGGATCTCAAATTAAGGGGGATTGGAAAGAAGAGGGGGTATACACTGGATTTGATTAAATGAAAGGGGGGAGACTGGAGATACGAGAAAAAGGCTCAGTCCAAAGACAGTTTGTAAAGAGTAGCTGGGGGGTGATTGAGATGGTAAGCGCAGACAGCGTGAAGGCTAAAAAGAGTGACCACAAATCAAAGGGAAATGAAGACTTGAGGACGAACAAGAAAGGCGGGAAGGGGGAAGATAGTTGGGCATGCGAAAGGTTGCGCGAGGGAAGCAAGCTCGGGGGCGGGGAGGGCAGTGATGAGGCAGGTACATTTAAGGGGAAGAAAAAAGCGGAATGGTCCGGGCGGGTAGTGAGGAAGTGGGGGAGAGAGGGCGGGGAAATTTCGCTGTGCAAATGAGAAGCCAGAATGATGTAGGGTGATGAACACAGGAGGATCTAAAGGTAACGATAGCGATGCTGACGTCCGCCTCTCCCGATCGCGACGATTGTGTTACGTGCAAAGTAGAGGAGATGGGAGGGCCACAGTAAAAAACATCAAAGTTTTACACACTTACTTTCTTTAGAGTGGAACGGTTGAGTGTTGGTGCCTAGTGTAACACAATGGAAGAATGATTTAAGACACACTGTTTTTTCGGATAGTTGAAAAAAGGGTGTTGCTGATAGAACTAGTTTGTTCAGCAATATGTAGCCGGGAACCAGAAAAAGAAGGTAGGGGGACTGGACCAAAAGGGGTGCAGCAAGAAAGCACACCTCACATGGAATTTCTAATATCTGGAGTTGATGTTCTCCTCCTCAACACGTGATACAAGTAGGTTTGTGGTGAGGATGCCCCTCTGGTCATCTTCAGCGCCCGATATTTTTAGGCATAGAAGGAGATGTCGCCAGACTCCACAGCATATCCCTTTCTGGTTGCAGTGTTGCTTCTCGGCTGATCCCTGCTGGCAAGGGTCTTTCTGTCCTGTATGTGGGGATAGTTCTGGCTGCAGTGTGGATACTCAAGGCCCGTGCACAGGCTATGTTCTCCTCCGGCCGCCTATCCCCTCTACAGATGCAGTCTTCAGCTTCCTTACTCCGTTGCGCGTGCGCATGCGCAGACGGCAAGAAGCTGGACCAGAGGGCTCTTCCTCACCTACAACCTATGTAATCACGTGTTGAGGAGAGAACATCAGCTCAAGATATTAGAAATTCCATGTGAGTGTGTCTCTACCCAAACAGTGTGTTTAATATCATTCTTCCTTGTTTTCCCTCCAACCCCTCCCCTCCCACTCTAAAGAAAAGTGTTGTATAACTTTGAGTTGTTTTTTACTGTGACCCTCCCCTCTCTCTTCTACTTTGCACGTAACACACGTCGTGGAGCTGGGAGCAGAGTGACGCGCCCGAGGACATTTCCCCCTTTTTCTACCCAATTGTTTAACTGAGGAAGAAGTTCATAAGCGACTTGAAAAAATTAAAGTAAATAAGGCACCTGGCCCCGACGGCATACATCCAAGAGTTCTCAAGGAGTTAAGCTCAGTAATAGCAAAAAACCATTATATTTAATATTCAAGGACTCCATTTCCACAGGCTCAGTGCCACAAGATTGGCGTAAAGCAAATGTGCTGCCTATATTTAAAAAGGGAGCTAGATCACAACCTGGAAATTACAGACCTGTAAGTCTGACTTCAATAGTAGGGAAACTACTTGAAGGTTTAATACGGGATAATATTCAGGAATACCTAAAGAAAACAAAATTATTAGTAATAGTCTGCATGGATTTATGAAGGATAGATCTTGCCAAACTAACCTTATTTGTTTCTTTGAGGAGGTAAGTAGGAATTTAGACCAGGGTAATGCAATTGATGTGATCTACTTAGATTTTGCAAAGGCTTTTGATATGGTTTCACACAAGAGGTTGGTGAGCAAAATAAAGAAAATTGTACTCAGTAATAATATATGAACCTGGATTGAAAATTGGTTAAAGGACAGACAACAGAGGGTTGTCATAAATGGAACTTTTTCCGGTTGGGCTAAAGTCGTGAGTGGAGTACCTCTGGGATCGGTACTGGGACCCCTGCTTTTTAACTTGTTTATTAATGACCTTGAGGTTGGGATCGAGAGCAAAGTCTCCATCTTTGCTGATGATACTAAATTGTGTAAGGTAATAGAATCAGAGCAGGATGTAATTTCTCTTCAGAAGGACTTGGAGAGACTGGAAACGGGAGCAGGTAAATGGCAGATGAGGTTTAATACAGATAAATGTAAGGTTATGCATTTGGGATGCAAGAATAAAAAGGCGACTTACAAATGAAATGGAGATATATTGGGGGAATCCTTGATGGAGAAGGATTTAGGAGTGCTTGTAGACAGCAGGCTTAGCAATAGTGCCCAATGTCATGCAGTAGCTGCAAAGGCAAACAAGATCTTATCTTGCATCAAACGGGCAATGGATGGAAGGGAAATAAACATAATGATGTCCCTTTACAAAGCATTAGTAAGACCACATCTTGAATATGAGTACAATTTTGGGCACCAATCCTAAGAAAAGACATTATGGAACTAGAGAGAGTGCAGAGAAGAGCCACCAAATTAATAAAGGGGATGGACATTCAAACTTATGAGGAGAGGCTAGCTAAATTAGATTTATTTACATTAGAAAAGAGGCATCTAAGAGGGGATATGATAACTATATACAAATATATTCAGGGACAATACAAGGAGCTTTCAAAAGAACTATTCATCCCACGGGCAGTACAAAGGACTCGGGGCCATCCCTTAAAGTTGGAGGAAAGGAAATTTCACCATCAACAAAGGAAAGGGTTATTTACAGTAAGGGCAGTTAAAATGTGGAATTCATTACCCATGGAGACTGTGATGGCAGATACAATAGATTTGTTCAAAAAAAGGTTGGACATCTTTTTAGATGGGAAAGGTATACAGGGATATACCAAATAAGTATACATGGGAAGGATGTTGATCCAGGGATTAATCCGATTGCCAATTCTTGGAGTAAGGAAGGAATTAATTTTTCCCCTTAATGGGGTTTTTTGTTTGCCTTCCTCTGGATGAATAAGTAAGTATAGATATAGGATAAAGTATCTGTTTTCTAAATTTAGCATAGGTTGAACTTGATGGACTTACGTCTTTTTTCAACCTCATCTACTATGTAATGTAACTATGTAACAATCACGTAAGGGGTTAATATGAAACTAATTGAAAAGAGCCTTGCAGAGGAGAAAGGTGAGTTGGCTAGAGTAGCCATGTGTATTAACCCTGGTTGCATATCTAAGTCACAGGCTCACAAGTGTGCTGTATGAGACAGATGGTATATTGGGATGAATTAAGTGGAGATACTGTTCATTTGAGCGACCTTTGCAAAGGTGAAAAGTGGGCCAGCTAGGAGCTTTGGATTAACCCTTGTCCCATATGCAGGTCACATGCTCACAGGTGTGCCGTACATCACAGATGTAAATAATTATATGTTATTTCCAGGCATTTACCTAAATGGAGCTTAATGAATATGGGACTATTATCATTTAAGCTCATTTGCATATTATTTAGAATAGGACACCATGCTTTTTTTAATGGAGTAAAACCCAGTCAACATCACATTATTTGACCCCACGGGCTTGACTAATTCTATGTGTGTATCCCCAGTCATATGTATGCTACAATACCTCTACTTTTTTTTTTTAAATGGTATGATGAGGTGTTTCTTATGTGTTCTCTAAAGGGCAGCATTGTGCAGTTAGTAATATTCCTCTTGGAATATAACTTGGTACAATATTTAGAGCAGTGGCTAAGCAGTTTACTGTGTCTGCGGTATCACGTGTCCTTGCTGCTTTTCCCAGGCGATCTCCATTTATTTTTGGCTGGGAGCCAGTTGGCTTTTATTTGGGATTTTTTTTTTATCTAATGCTTAGCTTAACAACCTGCCACAAAGCTAGATCTGAGTGTATTCTCTCCGTACTTAGGTTATTTCAAGTGAAATTCATTTTTTTTTAATTGTAAGCAGAATTTCAGTAACTGTTTTTCTCCTAGAGGAAAGCAGATTTTGCTTTACATACTGTGATATATTTCATTTCACCAGCACTACACACACACACACACACACACACACACGCACGCACGCACGCATGCACGCACGCACACACACACACAACACTAAGCTTTGTAGACGATACTCTCTTCAGATGTTGCAAGAACAACACTTCTTTCATTCTCTAAATCTAAAACAAATCTGCATCCCTGTGTGAAAAACAGATGAAGAAAATACTGCATAATATATATTATTTTTAGGAACTATCAGATATGTGTGTTTTATAGTATTATATATTTTAACGCACGTTTTATGCTTGCTTGTTGTTTTCTGTTTCTACAGTGAATGGATGAATTTATGTTGTTAACATTATAGATGCCTGTCAAAATTTAGAACTGTTATTACGATCCTTTTATTACGAACCTGTGTAGCCTCAGCTCATTATAGTTTTCCTTTATTGTAAGTTAATTGTTAGCTGAAATACATATGCCATCCATACCATTCATATTTTAAGGGTAGTACTTGTATTTATTTATTGATTTTGCCAATTCCCTCGTTTTAACATGTAAGGATACATTCTGTACACAACTGAATCAACATCAAGAAGTTGTGAGTAAATGGACAATTACAACTCTACTTGCTGGTTCAAACTCCTGTACTAATTACCAATGTTCTTTGTGTACTGATTTGGCTTTGCCTTCCACTTGTGGGATGTGTACTTTTTCTTTTTTTTGAGTGTTTAACTGGTTGTCTCTTTCTTTTCCCGCCTTTTCTCTCCTTACTTATTCTTTCTCTTCATCTCTCAGACTATGTGAGACCTATTCATTAAATTGCGAGAAGGGACTTTTTGAGCAATAGGCGACGATGTTGTTTAGAAACACATCTCATCGCATTCATTGAACACATTTTGCATGTCTAAATTGTGCTGTAAGTGTTTTAAGGCAGCAATTTCTCACTGGGTTTACAAATTCATGTAATATGCACATTTGTATAGAAATAAGCAAGTGTGGCAAAATCTAGTATTCATAGAAGTGTGAGATACACCAGGCAGATGAGATTTATAGTTTGCCTACTGTATGTACACTGGCGACACACTTTATTCGAGCTCGGCTAGTCCCACGAATTCGGGTATACCCGGGTGTATTGAGGTTTGTGACTGTTTTCTGCCCGAGTGCATTGAGGTATTTTCCAGGCAGGGATTGAAGCATTTTATTCCCGCTGGCTGCAATACTGCACAGTATATATATATATATACTGCATTACAATTCATGAATTTATGCCATCTGGTAGACACGCGAAGCATTGCAGCCTATTAAATCCTAATCATTATCATTTAACAGATTAGCCGCCCGTCAGCCAGGCATGAACCCAGGCTGGGAAGGCAAACGCAACGGGGCTTGTCAGAGGTGAGGAGCGGCGCATTCCAGGTATCTGCCAGGTACATACTGGGTATTTGCTCGAATAAAGTGTGTCGGTGCAGTATGTGTAACGGTATTTCTGGCCCGGCCTGACCCACCCAATCTCACATTGGCCCCTGTGGTCTAACCGGTCCCCATTACAGTGTAGATATGCTTGATGGTGCACCTGTTGGCTACAGGACTCCTGAGTCTCCCGCATGATGGTGTGTGGGGAGGACCCGTCAGACAGGCAGCTGAGGTAGTGTGCTGAGTCTCACCTAGTTCCAGTGCAGCGCCTCCACCTCACCAGGGTCCCTGCGTCCGCATGGGGATGATCCTGACGAGGAACTCCTCGGTGGTGCAACCTCCTGTGTAATCATTGGACTCTCACACACAGGGGTTTCTCTGATCAGCTCCATCTTTATTGTCACGGTGGGCATAGCTGCCCTCCACAATGGGGTGTATTTAGCCGATCATCTCGCCCGTGCTCCCCTTTGATAGGTATGTCACCTAGATGAGGGATTCACTTATTCCCGCAGGAATCACTGCCCTGTGCCAGGTCCCTGGACACAGTCTCCCATGGAGTTACTATAACATAACTAACACTCTAGCAGAACTTGAACTACTCCTCTTAGCCAAACTCCTTTCTCAACTCAGACTTCAGGTAGAACTTTCCAGCAACTAACTTTTAGACACAGTGCTGTGCCTTATGTAACTTCTGAGGCTGACACACCTCTGACATCACTAACCATGGAGTCAGAGCATGTGACCAGTCCCATCCATACACAGGGCACCCCACCAGGGTGTGAGGGAAAACCTCCATGATTACTGCTGGCATGCCCACACTTACCAGGCCTTGCTGCCAGCAGGAGAGATGACTGTAGGCATTTTACATGACCGCTACATATGTAATGGGTAAAGACTAACAATACTGAAAAAGACATCAATACCAATATTGAAGAGAGTGGATTGAAGGTACAGGGGCATATTCTAGCAGCTGCGAGTTGTGCATATCCGGTCAGCAAGAGCCCATTCCGATCGGATTTGCAGGTTTTGGTATTCTGTAAGCCCTTCTTGCATGTCCAAACTGTGCAGGACAGGCTTTTTAGAAGCAGTTTCATTCTGGCTGTGCAAATCTAGGTGAAATGACTAAAAACGCTCTGTTGCAGGGATAATGCAACAACACATGGGTTTTTGAATTGGCTTCCTGAGGAACGCTTTCAGCCTATTTAGCTGGGCCCACCAGTGTTTACTAGCCAGAAAGGTTTAAAGCTGCAGTTCAGTCAATATCCTGCATGTGTGGTTTTTTTAATAAATCAGTTCTGTACTGTTAGAAAATACTTGTAGCATTTTCTTTTTTTTTTAAACAACTTTGAAAGACAATTTTTAATGTATTCTAATGTAACGAGCATTTTTGTTTTTATAGCAACCCTTTAGAAAGGCACAACTCCTTCCTTTAATGTAACAGGCTCTGGCACACCCCTTTGTGAGTCCTGCCCCCTCCACAGCCGTGCACGTGCATGAGCACAAATGTATCAGTCATTGCCTGGTCACATGATCTTCCCCACAGAATTGTCAGAGCAGCAGCAGCAGCAGAAAAGGAGAGTAGCTCAGAATAAATTAATTAAACCTTATTCCATTGCACGTGTGTAGTTAATGTTAAATATTAACAACTCATTTAAAATCAAATTTGTATATATCATACTGTAAACAATATGTATATTTAATTCTGTGTGTATGTGAATGTGTACAATTCAATGTGTGTGTTATTAAAATTAATAATGGCTTGTTCTTGTATAGCGCTGCTAGTTTTACATAGCACTTTACAGAGACATTTTGCAGGCACAGGGCCCTGCGGAGCTTAGGTGTGTATGTATGTGTGTGTATGATATAGATATATATGCACACGCACGCATATACATGCACACATACACATGTGCACACACACACATGCGCACACATACATGCACACACACATAAACATGCGCAGCACGCGCACATAAACATGCGCACACGCACACATACATGCTCGCACGCACATATACACGCACAAACATGCGCACACGCACACATGCGCACACGCACACATAAACATGCGCACACATACATAGACACGCACACACAGTGTGTATGTATATGTGTGTATATATTTATGGTATTGCTTGACCTGAGGAAGAGAGGAAAACGCTTGAAAGTTTGTCCCATGACACAAATTCTTGGTCCAAATAAAAAAAGGTATCAACAAATACTGAAGAACTCATATATTCTGGTGTGTGTATGTATGTATGTAATATATATATATATATACAGTGCTTGACAAATCACCCAAAAATCTACTCGCCGAACCAAAAAATCTACTCGCCACTTAGTCCCGCCCCCAACTCCGCCCCTAGTCCCGCCCCCAACCCTAGTCCCACCCCCAACCCCGCTTTAAAATAAAATATATAAATAAAATATTTAATAAATTCCTAGTAAGAACAACATTCGTTTTTGACATAAATGTATTTATTGTATTACATTATACTACAATTAGGCCTTGTTACGTGTGTGTGTGTGTGAAAAAAAAAACATATAAGATGTCACATGTTTTACTGCTTTAAAAAGCTCCTAGCGGTGCACTCACTAAACACTGTTAGGCACTTAACGTGATGTTAACAGTGACTGTGTTTACTAAGTACAATAACATAACATTAAGCCATAGGGAGCATAGTGTTAACTAAAACCAATGTTAGTGATAATAGGATGTTAAGGAGGTGTTATCATCTAACTCCCTATTCACTCAACTCTTTTAAGGTTAATGTGGGGAAGTAATGTTATGACCTTAACATGTTATGTGTAACAGAAGCAGTGAATGTGCTCAGGTAAACAGATAAAATATTACAATATGAGTATGGCGAGATTCGGGTGAATTATAGGGGAAAACGAAACTGCAGGGACCTGGATCAAAATGTATGTTGTAAGACACGTAGGCCGCAGCCAGGTTGGCGCTGAACGGGCGGCCGGGCGCGCTCATGCTGGCCGCGATGAAACACATTGCGGCAAAGTGTGTGGCCAGCGTGAGCAAGCGCCTGCGCCTGCTCGGCGCTCAGAGCAAGCAAATTTGATTTTGCTGCTCGCAAGCGTGTAACGTGAGCGGTTCGCCAAATGAGGGCGAACCAGCTCCGTGACGTCACGGCCGCGCCCCCAGGCGAGCGCGCACATAGCCGGCCACGAATCGCCCGGCCGAGCAGGGCGCTGCGCACAGGCGCTGCACGAGTGCAAGCGTGCCTGTTCCCTGCCTGGTCGCAGCCTAAAAGGTTATAAAGCACATGTAAATGTGCAGTCAATGAAACAAAGGTCATCAAAAAAACAAGAATCTATTTATTTATTTACTTATAAAATGTTTTACCAGGAAGTAATACATTGAGAGTTACCTCTCGTTTTCAAGTATGTCCTGGGCATAGAGTTGTTATGACAAATACATGGTTACATTAAGTGAACAGCAATCTATAGTAAATTAAATGAGGTTGGCTTCATATACTTTAATATTAATGGCTCATTAAAAGGTTTTTTTTTTATCTGAAAGCCATACATTTCCACACAATAAGATTGGAGGGTTGGTATTTAGTGGCATTTTACTGTACAAGTATTAGAATGGAATGGAATTGGAATGCTCGCTCCCTTCCTAACAAGTTCCTCTCTGTGCATGACTTCTTTCTCTCTCACTCCCTGCTCCTATTTGCTATAACTGAGACCTGGCTCACTCAGTCTGACACTGCTCTGGAAGCTGCCCTCTCTTATGGTGGCCTTTCTTTCTCCCACACTCCACGCCCTGATGGTAGGGGTGGAGGCGTGGGGCTCCTGCTCTCCTCTCTCTGCCGCTACCGAACACTTCCTATTCCTTCCTCTCTTGTTTTTCCCTCCTTTGAGGCTCACACTGTCTAGATCTTCTCTCCTCTCCCTGTCCACGTGGCGGTCATCTATCGCCCACCTATCTCTACTCATCCCCCTTCTGCCTTTCTCTCTCACTTTGAATCCTGGCTCTCTTTCTTTCTCTCCTCAGACTCCCCTGTTGTTCTCCGTGGGGACTTGAACTGCCACATTGATGACCCCTCTCTCCCTTGGGCTGCCCACTTTCTCTCTCTAACCCCTTCTTCTGGCCTTCAACAGTGGCCTGCAGCCAGCACCCACAAGGATGGCCACTACCTAGACCTGGTTTTCACTAAAAACTTTTCTCTCTTTGATTTCTCCATTTCCCCCTTTCCTCTCTCTGACCATCACCTCATCTCATTTTCTCTCCCTCGCTTCTCCCCTTCTCCATCTACCCCTCGTTTCTGCAGAAACCTGCACTCCACTAACCTAACAACCTTTGATTCCACTTTACGCTCCAACCTCTCCTGTCTCAGTTCTGTTCCAGACCCTGACAACCTGGTCAGGAACTACAACTCTGCCTCATCCTCCTCTCTTGATCTACATGCCCCGCTTTCTCTCTGCTTTCCTTGTCCTTCTAACCCCAGGCCCTGGCTAAATTAACATACGCGCATGCTGCATTCCTCCACTCGTTCCTCTGAACAACTCTGGAGAAAATCTCACACTCTCGCAGACTTCCTTCACTACAAATTTATGCTATCCTGTTTCAACTCTGCCCTCTCTCAAGCTAAACAACCCTACTTTTCTTCACTAATCAACACGCACAAATCTAATCCATGCCAACTCTTCTCTGTCTTTGACTCTCTACTCAAACCGCTATCAGCTGCCTCTTCTTCTTCTACTTCCATCTCACCTCAGGACTTTGATGACTATTTTAAGGAAAAGGTGGAATCCATATATCAGAACATCCCGTCTGTATACTCCTCCCATCCTACACCGCTTCCTAACTCTCCTCCTGCCTTCCTTGACTCTTTTTACGCTGTCTCAGAGGAGGATGTGTCACTGCTGATCTCTTTTCCCTCTACCACTTGCCCTCTTGACCCCATTCCCTCCCTCCTCCTAAAACCTCTTGCTCCTACTATAACCCCTACGCTCACACACATTTTTAACTTCTCCCTCTACTCTGGTACTTTTCCCTCCTCCTTCAAGCATGCAACAGTTATACCATTACTCAAAACAGCAAGCATGACCCTACCTGTCTTTCGAACTATTGACCTGTCTCCCTCCTGCCTCTAAACTCCTTGAACGTCTTGTATTCTCTCGCTTGCTCCACTTTCTCAACACCCATTCTCTCTTAGACCTCGAGAGCTAGTGTCTCTTCTGCTAACACCTCCTCCTCTATCGATCCCTCTGTGGGAGTACCCCAGGGCTCTGTCCTTGGACCTCTTCTCTTTCCTCTGTACACTTTCTCTAGGTGACCTAATCACATCTCTTGGGTTTAAATATCACCTCTATGCTGACGACACACAAATTTACTTTTCAACCTCCGACCTTACACCTGCTGAACAGACCAAAGTTTCTGAATGTCTCTCTGCGATATCATCCTGGATGGCCCTCCGCCGCCTTAAACTCAACATGGCAAAAACAGAGCTCATCATTCTTCCTCCCAAACCTGTCCCTACTACCTCCTTCCACATTACTGTTAGAAGTACTATCATTAACCCAGTAGCCCAAGCACGCTGCCTAGGGGTCACACTCGACTCCTCTCTCACATTCTCCTCTCACATTCAAAACGTTTTTAAAACCTGCTAAAACTCTGACTCAGGAACTCATTCTCTCCCTTCTTGATTACTGTAACCTCCTGCTGTCCGGCCTTCCTGCCTTCCTGCCTCTCACCTGTCCCCTACAATCTATCCTAAACGCTGCTGCCAGAATCACTCTACTCTTTCCTAAATCTGTCTCAGCGTCTCCCCTCCTGAAATCAGTCTCCTGGCTTCTTATCAAATCCTGCATTTCGCACTCAATTCTCCTCACTTTTAAAGCTTTACACTCTTCTGATCCTCCTTACATCTCAGCCCTAATTTCTTGGTATGCACCATCCCGTCTCTTGCGTTCTGCTCAAGGATGTCTTCTCTCTACCCCCTTTGTATCTAAAGCCCTCTCCCACCTTAAACCTTTCTCACTGACTGCCCCACACCTCTAGAATGCCCTTCCCCTCAACACACAACTAGTGCCCTCTTTATCTACCTTTAAGACCCACCTTAAGACACACTTGCTTTAAGAAGCATATGAGTAGCACCATGGATATAATACTAGACACATGATACATAAAGCTTGGCCCCCTGCAGACGCACTTACCAGAATGCCCTCCTACTGTCTCTGTACGTCCTTCCTACTTAACAATTAGATTGTAACCTCTTCGGAGCAGGGACTCCTCTTCCGAAATGTTACTTTTATGTCTGAAGCACTTATTCCCATTATGTGTTATTTGTATTCTTTGTTATTTATATGATTGTCACGTGTATTACTAATGTGAAGCGTTATGTACATTAATGGCGCTATATAAAGAAAGACATACATACATACATAGATACATACTGTACATTAGAAAGAAAATAGTCAGACAATTTGAGTTTCTAAAGAAGAAAATGAAAGGAGTGCTGGAATTGGAAGGAAATGAAGCTGACGGTATGAAAATAAGAGGTCACAGAAAAAAAAAACATTATTAAATATGCTGCGAAGCCGTCTTCCCAATGCTGAAGATTTTATTCCTATTCATGTGAAGAGAGATGCTCTCTTCTCCAGCACTGGGAAGTGTATTAATGGAATATTGATAGGGGCTAAAGACAGAGGGGCTTATTCTAGTACCGTAGCTCCAACATGTGTCAATCCATATCAAGGGCTCTCTCCGATCGGATTGGCATGTTTTGCTATTCTGTAAGCCATTCTCACAGTATTTCATTTATTTCGAAATTATTTATTTATTTATAAAATATTTTACCAGGCAGTAATACATTGGGAGTTACCTCTCGTTTTCAAGTATGTCCTGGGCACAGAGTTATGATGACAAATAATACACGGTTACAAATACAGTTACATTAAGTGAACAGGGTATACATTATATACAAGACATTGCATGCACAGTTAAAGAAAATATATATTATATTACACAAGTCTAAACAGTGCGGAATAGGCTTCTTTTTTTTTTAGAGGCGGTTTCATACCGGCTGTACAAATCTGGGCGGAATGACCAAACGCGCATTTTTGCCAAACGACCTAAATTCTAGTAGCTCAGAAAAAAGGCAAAATGCTAAACTGCTTTTTAAAAAAAAAACAGCGAGGGGAGGAGGGGGAGAAACAGGAGGTTGAGGACTTCAGCAACATACTTTTAAGCTCTACTACTCACACCTGTAGCGCCCTTTGAAAGCAGACAATTTTGACTTTCTCATTGTTAGTGCCTTGTGCACAAAAGGGAGCACCCCTAAGACACTTGGGCGATATGTGACAGTGGACTCTCCCAGCATCTGTTTTAGTTCAATGCTAGAGCTGCTGCCCTGAATAGCAGAGGTTGTGGCTTCTGATCCTGTTGGGTGTGACACCCGTACCCACTTCAAATATCTGAAGAGGTGTGACTCATTAAAATATACTCTGCACATCAATTAACATATCTCCCAGGTCCTCAGCTGTGCTCCTTTCTCAGCACAGGCATTTCTCCCTAATTCCTTTGGAGGAAGTTTTGAGGAGCAGACATACAGTGGAACATCCCCCCTCCCCCTCCCCCACCATCCTGATGTGGAGCAGTAAGATATTGCAGACCACCTTCCCATTAGCACTAATCCTCAATTCTTACATGAGTATATTGTAT
Source organism: Ascaphus truei (assembly GCA_036426205.1). Taxonomy (NCBI): domain Eukaryota; kingdom Metazoa; phylum Chordata; class Amphibia; order Anura; family Ascaphidae; genus Ascaphus; species Ascaphus truei. The sequence continues at coordinate 138,929,877 of CM071570.1, read as the reverse complement.
TGTATTGTATGTCTTTATTTATATAGCGCCATTAATGTACATAGCGCTTCACAGTAGTAATACATGTGGTAATCAAATAAATAACAGATAATATAAATAACAGATCATGGGAATAAGTGCTTTAGACATTAAGGCAGAGGAGTCCCTGCTCCGAGGAGCTTACAGTCTAATTGGTAGGTAGGGAGAACGTACAGAGACAGTAGGAGGGAGTTCTGATATGAGTATGTTAATCAATAAAACAATGCTGATTATTATAATCTCATAGAGGTGGTTAAGCAATGAATGAACCAGCGTAGTTAAAAAAATAATAGTACTGCGGTATTTATAATACATTCGGTCTAATGTTATTATTGGTAAAAACACGTTTTGTTTTTTTTAAGGTCCAGCTATTCCTGTCGGAGTTGATGTGCAAGTTGAAAGCTTAGATAGTATTTCAGAGGTAGATATGGTAAGTCATGTGTTGGGCTATTATTGGATTGTGGTAAGATATGTTTATATGCAATAAAACATGATATCCAATAAATAACGTGTACTTAAGAAGAGGATCAGTACACGTTGTTTGTGATATGATAGAGCAGGCTATATGGCTCAAATATAAGCAATCATTTGTTCTATTTTGAGTTTTCCTTATTTCAATTTCTCAGCCTTCTTTTTTAACGGTTTCTCTTACACAGAAATTAAACCTGTCTCTTTGGTGCAGAATTAGAACATACATGTTTGGGTGACTCCTGCATTTCCAGCAGATCTATATGCTAATTGTTCACACCCAGGTGTGCTGACTTCCCTGACTAGGGACAGGGTCTAGAATACTACTTAAGCCAATGCTCAGAACCCTTCATATTACCAGAGAACTATGAAGTAACACTGTCTTGTGTATGCTGTTACTTTATTTTGCATACTGAATAAAAGCTATGTATTTTGCCAGAGCTCCTTCTAGGACAATTCTTCCTTATGCACTCACAATATTTAAGTTTTCTAATATTAAGTCTCGTTTAATACAAAAATGGCAAAATGTACACAGTATATATGACCGTTCAATATATGTTTACTATAATTATATAATATCACAGAAGAAAGCTTGTAAAATACTGATGTCAGTCCAAAAGACCTTCAACAGGTCTGGTTGAATGTCCTTTTAGACCAAAACATCTGTATTAATTTATGTGGCTAGCCTGTTATGATTGTGCTGAAATAAACTTTGATTATAATACTCAGCTTTCTTCTGTGATTTTTAATTACTTTTGATTTGAGGCTCTCGGTGGCTGGAGGCACCGTCCCTTTTTAATATATATCTAATATATCTATCTATCTCAAATAAAAATATCACTTGTGAGCACATTCATATGTCTTAGACAGGTCTGCAACCTTGCTTTTCGCCATTATCACCTTGCATACAGTGCTTCCACTGCAGCAAGGAATTCTGGGAAATGACATGCAAATGAGCACACATATATATTCTACTTTTTCTCAATTCCTGCTTATTGCATGCATTATATTGAGTGCTTAACAGGAGTTTTATTATTTATATATTTTTGTAACACATCTTATTGACATTTTACAACTATGTCTAAAATTATGAACTTTTTTTATTCCAAAGCATATACACCTCTATACTCTCAAGTCTCTGTCTCTCCTAGAACCTCTACATTTGGTTGCTCTATACTGTCTCCACTAAAACTTTTCTAACTAGAGTGGGTGTTGATCTCCATGCTGCTCAATCCTAAAGTGATAAACCCCTCTGTATTCTTCTTTACTTCTTCATTGCTTTTAAAACCGCTGTATTCACTTATTTTAGCAGCCATTGTACATCCCTCTTCTATTGCTTACATATTCATATCTTTTATATCTGTCTGTATACTCTAGGACCACTCCTCGTTAACACTTTTTGCATCATGTAGCACCTCTGTGCAGATGACTTACAAATAAACGTATCCACTCCAGACCATACACCTCCAGTTTAATAACAATGTTGTTCTGAATGACCCCTTGTTGCGTTAAGCTCAAGGTGCACTTGCACCCAAGGAGACCCAATTGCTTCCTTCACAGTCACAGTCATTAGCTAGGCTTGCCCTGGCATCTCATTCTCCTCGCACATTGCTAGATTGTGTTATTTCTTCCTCCATAACAATGCTGGGACCGTCCTCAACCCACGCTTTACAATTAAAACACTAATACCAAAAACATATATCCCGACTTCAGATTATTATTATTAGGTTAATGCTAAACTAAATCTAAACTAATTTGTTCTAAATCAGCCTATGTTTTTTTCATCCTTAAAGCTTTCTATTAATTAAGTCTTCAGAGCAGGATACCTTTTCCCGAATGTCACTCCCATAACAATATAGTATTAGAAATCCATGTATTCTGATGTCTATGGGCCTTATTCAGAAAGCCTCAAAATGGGTACTCGTATTCAGAAAGCCTCGATAAGAGCTCGATAACGGCCTGTATCGACGCAAAATTTTATCACCATCCGAAATTCGCCAACTGAGCGGCGATCAGCCGCTTATCGACCATTTTCAGAGGGTTGATAAACTCGCGCGATTCAGAGACCCGCGAGTCAGCTGTCGCGGCCTATCGCAGCCCATCGCAGCCCTAAAAGGCGTTCTTCTCCCCAAATCCAATTCACCACAAAACTTTAGGTAAATTGGTGGGGAGATGCCTCGATGAGCAGCAATGTGTCGGGACTTAGAAAAAATCAGGCCCCTTTCCTGCCTCGGATTGATGCCGGGGGTCTCCGGAGCTGATAGCCATTAATAGCAGCTCCGGACCCCCCCCGGCATGCATCCGAGGCAGGAAACATGCATGTACAGCAACTTCATTACCTTAGCGGCTAATCGCTAAGGCAATGAAGGGGTTAAACACCCGTGCCAGGCATACTGTAAGAAACATACAATACAATACTGTAGCTAGCGAGGTTGGGTGAAGGGGGAATTTGGCCCTTAGTGGCTGTTTAGGCCTTGCGGGGGGGTTGCGGGGGGAGTTAACCCCTTCATTACCTTAGCGGTTAATACCGCTAAGGTAATAAAGGGGTTAACCCAACCGCTACCCACCCGCAAGGTCTAAACACCCATCCTTAGGGCTAATACCCCCTTCACCCACCCATGAGGCCTAAACACCCACCCCTAACTGACTATACCCACCCTATACCCATTGAGTAATATAGTGGTACATCATACCCATATAATAATAATAATATTACCCGGGTGGGTAGTGGGGGATGGTGGGTTAACCCCTTAATGACTATAGCGGTTAGTAACCGCTAAGGTGATTAAGGGGTTAGGGGCCATTAGAATGTATTTATTTTGTATACAGTATATGCTTTCTGGCAACGGAGGACAGAGGGACCTGCTGTTGTGTAAGTATAACTTTATTTATTTACTTTATTTTTGTATGCTAATGCAGTGTTTAATAATGGGCAAATAATCTATTATCTATATCTGGATAATAGTTATTTTGCCCAATACTGTACTGTATGGGTTTAGGAGGAAAGGGGGGGGGGGGGGGGGGGGGCAAGTATTGATGTTTTTTTAAATATTTATTAATATACATTTCTTTAAAAGTGTAGAGGTGCAGGGGGTCTCCGGAGCTGAACCACATTGGTTTTATGTCCGGGGACCCCCTGCTTCCCAAGATACAGGCCCCTTTATTGGGTGCCGGTATCCCTCTGCATTGAAATGTCCCACGTCACGTGACCGGTACATTTCATTGCATAGGAGATACCGGTACCCCATAAAGAGTCCTGTATCTCGGGAAGCAGGGGGTCCCCGGACATAAAACCAACGTGGTTCAGCTCCGGAGACCCCCTGCACCTCTACACTATTAAAGAAATGTATATTTAAATAAATAATTTTCAGGCAACATTTCAGCTGGGAGAGGCGGCTCTCTCAGAGCAGCTCTCTCTGCAGCAGAAATGAATCGCCGGTTCAGGCCTTTTCAGAGGGTTGATGCTCTCGCTGGCAGCAACTCGCCCGTTTTGGGCATTTTGCTATCACTGGTAATCGAGCCTTTCTGAATACCGTGATAGCAACACCCAAAAAAACGGCATTTAACATTCCCTGGTGATTTTTTTATCAACCCTCTCTGAATAAGGCCCTATGTGCTTTTTATGTAAATGGTTGGACGCAATATAAATAAAACCTATATCCGTGTAGGAAGTAAACGAGAGCATGTGTGCACAGATCATGCAATTTAATGATAAGAAACCGAAGAAGAATCAGTCCAAAATACATAAACCTGTCACCTGGTGCTTATGTACTTGAAGCTATAATATGTTGTTTATTCTACTAATACCCTGCACCTCTACTTACCAGCGCAATACCTCTATGACGCAAACGAAATACCTCTATAACTAAACTATGGTTTAGTTAGTGACAGAATAGTAGGGAACTGAATGTCAGACTATGAAACTGCCCCTCTTTCTGTTCTTAATAATTCACTGTTAGCTTGTTTCTTTTTCAGGACTTCACCATGACTTTGTATCTCAGACACTACTGGAAAGATGCAAGATTATCCTTTCCCAGCACGAACAATCAAAGCATGACCTTTGATGGGAGATTGGTGAAGAAAATTTGGGTTCCCGACATGTTCTTTGTTCATTCCAAGCGATCCTTCATTCATGACACCACCACAGATAATATAATGCTACGTGTGCAGCCCGATGGAAAAGTGCTGTACAGTCTCAGGTAACCTTTTACGTGGTTTTTTTTCTTGTACTATGCCAAAAACAATTTTCAATGCAATGCAATTCATGCCTTGGAAAATAATCTGAGAAGTAGTATCATACAATTCAGTACTAAGCTCTTGTGTAAGCACTCTGTATTTGGATGACAAACTTTTCAGTCTGGCTTTCCTGGGGGCACACATTTGGATGTTATACTGTATAGTGAATCCACCTTATTATTAGTAATTCAGGTAAAAAAAATATATGTGAGCCTTACAAGGTTCTGGGAATTGTGGGTTGGTGTTTTGACTGGTATCTGATCCTCCCCTTTTCAGTTTAGGGAGATGCAGGGTAACACACACTCAAAGATGCACACAGCATTAACCCAGTCATTTGAATCTGGGATTGTATGTACAGTATTACATATTGCAACTGAATGCCTCCACCCCCCCTTCCCCATAAACTCCACTTTCTGATGAAGGTTCATCATGGCACCTCCATGCTCATAAAATGAAATACAAACGACAGCCAAGTCTAAAATCTTATATATTTAGTGTTAGACGCTTACTCCTGCTCTGAGCTCCAAGTACTAGAATAATTGTTAGAAACCAATTGTATTAAAACTGTTGAATGCATCCCTCTATTCCTATCGTTCACCCATTGCCGCCAGGGGTAGCAGCCGGGCCCGGCCTAAGGTTGGGCCCAACTTGCAGCGCCGGCCGAGCCTCCCACAGCCTGCAGGCTCGGGACATTTGTCCCGGCTCTCCCTCCCCCCTCCAAGTCGGCGGCCCTGCCTCTCTCTCTCTCCTCTTTCTCTAATAAATAGGCAGACAAACTGGAATAGCAAGATGGCCAGTGCTTTTGTTTTTATCTATATAGTATAGTTTTATGCAATATAGTATGGCAGCATACTGTAAAATAAAGCTTACTAACTCTATATGATCTATGTACTGTATACTGTACTTTCCTTTAAAAAATGTGAATGTTATAACAGGCAACTGTCTATTATCCATATAAAATTACTTGGAACCAGCTAATCAAACTAAGAGTAAAAGATAGAATTCTCTTATATATATATATAATAGTATATTATATATATAGATATATATATATATATCATATATTAGATATATATATAATATATATATTAGTCATTTAAAAAATTATATATCTATATTTTTTTTTTTTTTTTAATTCAATGAAAAGTATATATGAAATACAGAAACTCGCACGTGATTTTATTTTAGGGTGACAGTGACAGCGATGTGCAACATGGACTTCAGTCGTTTTCCCCTTGACACGCAAAGTTGCTCCTTGGAGATTGAAAGCTGTAAGTATCTAACTTTTACTCTCTGACATAATGTGCGCACACTACACATTTATGCGATTGCTGTTAACACATGACACAGTCGTTTTGTGAAACAGGAAAAATATATACAAGAAAAATAACAACAAAACAAGACAGTAGTTACACATCAATATATCATTCCATGTATTGGAAACTTTCACCCTCACTTGGTATTAACAATCTATTCTAGCTCCATGTCGTCTTTTTAGATTCTCCATTAAACTTTGTGTCTCATTGAATCCCACATTCAAAAGCACAGCAGATATAAATCCCTTTCTGAAATCAGGAAATCTTTAGGTAGATAAATACTTAAATGGTTCCAATATTCAAAGTGAAACCATCCTAAATAGTACAGTATTCATCAGTTTTTATCGGAATTACTGAATGACCAAGAAACTGTTTCCTATATGAGAATCTAGGAGATATGCTTCAATGTGCGGCAAATCTTCCTCTTCCTATGGAATTGCTCTTATTATTTGAGATTATGTCTCTCTTGCAGTCATTTACACACGACAGAGCATTTTCACTTTCTTTTGGCATTATACACATATTATTGAAATCAGGTCAAAATGATAAGTAGCATAATCTTCTCAGTGAGAAACCAGCATTCCTTTGTGACCAGACAGGAGTACCTTCTTACTCTGGAGATGGTTATACTGCCGCTGAATACTTCTCATTGACTTTGCAGTGCACCTACTGTATGGAGATTGACTGTTTTTGAGTGCACATTTTTGTGTATATTACATACAACTATTACAAGTTAGAGAGTTTCCTCCCTAAAATGCACCTTCAGAATCTTACGCTAAGATCTAAGCACAAGAGCTAGTCCTGTAATCAAAGGAGGATAAACGGTCTAATGCACATCACATAAATAAGCACTAATATTATATTCAAATAATACATATATCTGCACACTCCAGTATTATTATTATTTATTTTGAAAGCGCCAACATATTCCGCAGCACGGTACAATGGGGGTACAGAGTTATGTATATTACATAAACAGAATGACATACCAAATACGGACAAACAAGTGCAAACAGATACAAATGGTAAGGAGGGTGCAGTAACATATTTAAAATGTCCAGCTGTACAAATTCACTATGTAGCTTCTTCTCTGTTCTCAAATCACACTCTTAGATGCCTACACAGAAGATGACCTCATGCTCTACTGGAAGAACGGCAATGACTCCTTAAAAACTGATGAACGGATTTCCTTATCTCAATTTCTTATCCAGGAGTTTCACACCACTACAAGACTAGCTTTCTATAGCAGTACAGGTAAAGGTATTTAACTATATGAAATGTATCATTGCAATTTGAGAACACTGTACAAGTACAGAACAAACAGCAAGTTGTTTTTAGTTTTATTAAAGTTATATCATTCACAATAACAAAAAATATTATATTGTGATTTATAGGTCAGTCTACACATTTATTAAAGTGATTATGTTTATAGTATAAGATCCAAATCATTAATTGACTGACTAACGGGTTGTTAAAAGGGTTCTTTGCTTTTAACTATTTACAGATGCTTATGAATGATTTTTTAACTCCGTTGTTTAAGTTGTATTACTGTAGTTTGACTGCGGTCTGAGGGGGGTCACCACTCATGCCTCGGTTTGGCCTCCTTGGTGATTGACATCTAGGAGGTTACTTCCAGGCATTGGGGGGTGGGACTTCCGGTCTGCTGTCTTTCTATATATTTTAACCACAGGGAGAGAGACCGTACTTCTTGACAAAGTGCACGCATGCGCGAAATGCATCAGAGGATGGCTCTCACATATTTCTGTGTGATACCATGTTGTTGATGGTTCATTAATGGATACTTTTTTCACCATTTGAGCACTCCAGTCTCCGTCATTTCAATACCCATTTGAGAAGCAGTGCATCACCTATACTGGTCCCCACTGGACAGCACTTCCCGTTAAAAGAAATGTACAAGCATATTCACTCAGAAATCTAGTCCTTCATCAACAACACTGATTATTAAGCTGAACAATTTTTGAGTACTTCAATCAACTGCATGTTCACTTGCAATCCTTTCAGTTTCTTTGCAGATACACAGTGCTTCATTGTGAAATTGTCAGCCCTTTTTCTTTTTGGTGAAATACCGAACACATACTTTGTTCTTGAGCCCTCTTAAAGATAAATCCTACGGATAAATATTCCAACTGACAGCATTCTTTCCCTTTACAAGAGGCACTGTTTAAATACTCTATCATTTTTATGTTGTCCTTATTGCAATTTGATATGAAACATTGATATGCTGTCAACTAACTGCCCAGTTGCTAGAAAAACGAAATGTTCCGTGCCTCGGAGGCAGGAGAAACACAATGGGATATTCCAGACTGACAACGTAAACATATACCATATATTTATATACATTCATAGATTGTTATATCTCATACAAATAAACTTGTTTGCCTTTTATATCCTGGTCACATACTTGGACACTACAGTATTTGGTCCAAATGGAAAAGGGAAAGTAGGGAAACTGAAAAAAAATGGGGGAAAAACGACATTTGACAGTAAAGGTTGTTAGGGGTCAATTTACTAAAGGCTGTCAGCTATAAAACTGGGGCAAGGAGAATGCAAACAAAAGCAACATACATTTAGCAAAGCGAAGGACTAACATTGCATTGTAAGCAATTGGAATGTTTCCTTTGTTGTTGCTGGGGAGACTTGAGTAAAAACCCTCTTAATGACTAGAAGATCTGGGCACGTTCAATCGCCCTTACATAGAGCTGTGTTTCTCAACTCCAGTCCTTAAGTCCCACCAACAGGTCAGCTTTTAAGGAAATCCCAGCTTCAACACAGGTGGCTCAATCAAAATGACTCAGCCACTGATGGAGCCACCTGTTTTTAAGCAGGGAGATCCTTGAAAGCTGACCTGTTGTTGGGACTTGAGGACTGAAGTTGAGAACCACTGACGGACGGCTGGGACATCACTATGAAGTGCTTGTAATCTGAGAAGACTTGACACGGGTGAATTATATTCTTTCTTTATCTGCAGGGTGGTACAATCGCCTGTACATTAACTTCACCCTGCGTCGTCACATCTTCTTCTTTCTGCTCCAAACGTACTTCCCGGCAACTCTGATGGTCATGCTGTCCTGGGTATCATTCTGGATAGACCGTAGAGCCGTCCCTGCAAGAGTTCCTTTAGGTAAAAGAAAAGCTGTAGTTAGCCTAATTTTGATACTGATGTGTGGATTTTCTAGGGCAGAACCCTTTAAGAATGTGTTGTGAATCCATTGAGCCCCGGGCTACCTATGCTATGTACCTAAAACTATCGCTTTTTTAGAGATTACATTTCTAAAGCAAGAGTTGGTGAGGGCCCCTGGACTCCGTTATGTAGCTGTTTGCCTAATGATCCAATAAATCAAATTTTATATGGGTTGCACACTCTCTTTGCCATTTGTTTTCTCATACGGATGTAAGTGGTACTCCAAGTTTCCTGTGACTAATTTACCTGCTAGCTGTGGAAATCGGAAGCACACCCAAATGGAGGAAAATCATCACCCTCTCATGGGAGTTTATCATTCTACATTTAAACATCAACTAGGGGGGAGAATGCTAAAAAGGTTGGAGGAGATTTTAAACTAGGATGGAGGGGGGAGGGGAATGAAACAGATAATGAACTAAATGGAATAGAGGAGGATACAAGGTGGTATGGAGGTAGAATGGGGGTAGAATGGGGGCAAGTGTGAGTTTGACAAGCAGAAAACTTCTAAAGACTAAACCAAGTGGGCGCAGAAAGGAAGGAGCAGATAAGATAATAGTACAGGCTGAAAAAAACTTAAATGCATGCTTGCTAATTGTCACGGTAACTTGTGATAGGATATAATATACACCAAATATCTGGGTTGAATTGAACACGACTTAGATATAATAAATGTAGTTTATTCCTTAAAGAAGGAGAACACACAAGATGAAACAAATAACAGACAAGAAATAGCACTTACTTAATGGTTAGACAATGAAGCAATCAGGTACAGGATTGGCAATTCATTCAGCAATACAGGTTCAAATGAAGACATCACGCAAGACACTGGGTATAGGGCTTACACTCGTTTATATTGAGTTTCAGCCCCATACCCTAACCTTGGCACCTGAAAGTCTACCAGGCTTGGATCTGGCCAGGAAACCCATTGTCTGTAGGTATGAATTATGGCACTTACAGACCACTCAGGCTCTGCGTTTCTCCGCCCTATTGTACACAATCAGAGTGGTCAAGTCTTTGATCAGGGGGGCTGTTGTAGACAAAGAGTCGCCCTCCTGAACATTAACATAAAGCAGAGCCAGTAACTTTCCCGGGCTTTTATACCAGCCTTGCAAAACAGTATATTCTTTAATATCTACACATATTAAAATAATCTGTTCTGTGGGTCTGAGCGGGCTGAAATTTGCTAGGTCCTCATGCCGGAGGACCCTTGCCATAGTGGCCAAATATCAGCCTTCCACGACCGGAGATACAAAAAACAAGTTAAAATCCCCTATTAACTTTAATGCAGGATTCTCTGCTATAAGCTAAAAGAAATCACTGCATTTCACTTTCCATTGAAATCAATGGGCTCCGCTGCTATAGGCTTTCAATGGAGCAACTCCGCCATTAAAGTCAATGGGGAAATCACAATTTTCACATTTGCCCATACTCCGTCTGGTTGATCGGAGAGGGCTGGAAATGGCCATGCAGTCATGCCGGAGCAGTGACTACATGCAACCAAAATCCCAGCCCTCTGGTACTTACAGAACCAGGGATATTTGGTATTTACCTTTACACACTTTCAGACTTAGCCGTTTCAAAGCCACGCGGCTTTCCTCCATTTGAATCAATATGGCCGGCGCCTCCATAGGAAATGCAGGGGCCGGCACCGCCATAGGATTCAATGGGACCTCCACTACCATTAGAGTCAATGGCGCAACCCTCGTGGCAAGCGCGACCCTTAATTAAGGGTCGGGGGTCCTTAATTCTCGTAACCGGGGGTGGTCGAGTGTGGGGGTTCCTAGGGTCTAGGGGCAGAAAGAATTTTATTCCTGGGTGCCCTAGAACCTAAGTTTCCCACGCCAATTGTATTTGAACTTGAACTAGTGTGATCAAAAGCTCTTTTTTAGATATTGTATCCGCTTCTGCGGTCTGCGGTTTGGATGGCTGCCAACTCGTTCCTGGAGGTCGGCGTTGAGGAATCCCCATTGAAATTAATGGCTCCATTGACTTACAATGGGGAACCGCCGCTCCTCCTCTCAGGCGCCACCTGCAGGTCTTCTACGATAACGGGCCCAAATCGCCGGAATCTCCATAGGGGTTACATGGGCTGTAATGGCGACCTATGGAGAGACTGCAAAATGGAGCCTGCAAAGGCGGGAAAAGGGACAAAGGGCCATAAACACAAGATTAACGTTAAGCCTTTCCCTCCCGCGTGGATCCCAGTGTATGTGTTGGTACAGACACTGGAATGGGAACAATACATATTCACAGGGGAATACACAGTTGGTGCTGAAGCAGGGGCATAACTACGGTACTGGACATCATTCCAGTTAACCCCTCGCCTCCCAAGTAAGAGCTGGGGGTGGCCAAATGGGGTGTAACCCTTTTAATACCGGGCCAAACTGCCTCTCCCATGACACTAATGCAAGATGATGTTTATGAAGGGAATTATGAAAATGTAGAGACTTTGTGGATAGAAATTAGCAGTGGAGGTAAAAGTATAAAGAAAATGTTTGTGGGAATATGCTATAAACCACTAAATATCTGAGAGATTGAGGAAGCTAAAATAATTTTGCTAATGGAGAAGGCATCAAAATTGGGTCATGTTTGCATAATGGGGGATTTTAATTATCCAGACATAGACTGGGGCAATGAGATTAGCATTACAACAAAAGGAAACAGTTTTTTGGGGGTGCTTAAAGACAATTATATGACTCAAATTATTGAGGAACCAACCAGGAGAGGGGCAGTACTGGATTTGGTCATATCAAACAATGTAGAAGTAATAACAAATATTCAAGTCCTGGAACATTTGGGTAACAGTGATCATAACATGGTCTCATTTGAAATAAATTATCAAAAAACAGATTACTTAATTACCTTAAACTTTAGAAAGGCAGATTTTAATAAACTGAGGTCTAATCTACAAGTAATACACTGGGATTATGTTTTTGCAGGGAAAAATGTAGAAGATAAATGGGCAGTCTTTAAAACATTGTTAGAAAAGCACACTTATCAGTGTATTCCCTTGGGTAATAAGTATAAAAGAAATAAGTCAAAATCAATGTGGCTAAATAAACAGGTAGGGGAGGAAATGGACAAGAAGAGGAAGGCGTTTAGATTATTTAAATCAGAAGGGACAGAGACATCGTATCAGAATTATAAGGAATGTAACAAAAATTGGAAAACGGCAATCAAATTAGCAAAAATGGATAATGAAAAAAGGATTGCAAGAGAAAGTAAGGTCAACCCTAAAAAGTTCTTTAAGTACCTTAATAACAAAAAAATGAGAAAAGAAAATATTGGACCCTTTCAGTGTGAGATGGGTAGGCAGATTATTGGAGATAAGGAAAAATCAGAGGTATTGAACAAATTATTTGCCTCTGTGTACCAGGGAAGAATCAAGTTCAATAGTAGTGCCATAGGAGGAAGCCACAACCTCCATATTAATGAACAATTGGTTAACTGAGGAAGAAGTTCATAAGCGACTTAAAAAAATTAAAGTAAATAAGGCACCTGGTCCGATGGCATACATCCAAGAGTTCTCACGGAGTTAAGCTCAGTAATAGCCAAACCATTATATTTAATATTCAAGGACTCCATTTCCACAGGCTCAGTACCACAAGATTGACGTAAAGCAGATGTGGTGCCTATATTTAAAAAGGGAGCTAGGTCACAACCGGGAAATTACAGACCTGTAAGCCTGACTTCAATAGTGGGGAAACTACTTGAAGGTTTAATACGGGATAATATTCAGGAATACCTAATGGAAAACAAAATTATTAGTAATAGTCAGAATGGATTTATGAAGGATAGATCATGCCAAACTAACCTTAATTGTTTCTTTGAGGAGGTAAATAGGAATTTAGACCAGGGTAATGCAGTTGATGTGGTCTACTTAGATTTTTTAATTATCCAGACATAGACTGGGGCAATGAGATTAGCATTACAACAAAAGGAAACAGTTTTTTGGGGGTGCTTAAAGACAATTATATGACTCAAATTATTGAGGAACCAACCAGGAGAGGGGCAGTACTGGATTTGGTCATATCAAACAATGTAGAAGTAATAACAAATATTCAAGTCCTGGAACATTTGGGTAACAGTGATCATAACATGGTCTCATTTGAAATAAATTATCAAAAAACAGATTACTTAATTACCTTAAACTTTAGAAAGGCAGATTTTAATAAACTGAGGTCTAATCTACAAGTAATACACTGGGATTATGTTTTTGCAGGGAAAAATGTAGAAGATAAATGGGCAGTCTTTAAAACATTGTTAGAAAAGCACACTTATCAGTGTATTCCCTTGGGTAATAAGTATAAAAGAAATAAGTCAAAATCAATGTGGCTAAATAAACAGGTAGGGGAGGAAATGGACAAGAAGAGGAAGGCGTTTAGATTATTTAAATCAGAAGGGACAGAGACATCGTATCAGAATTATAAGGAATGTAACAAAAATTGGAAAACGGCAATCAAATTAGCAAAAATGGATAATGAAAAAAATCTGCCGCCAGCTTCACTCCGTCAGCCCTGTGGGATCACTCTCAGAATCTCACTAACACACAGCTCCGATCGGGACTGTGAACCAACTACGCTGTGAGCTCTGGTTCCTTAAATAGCTCCCCTGAGCTATCTTTAACATTGAGCAAGAGCAGCAGCCAATCACCGTGCAAACCGGCAAGCTAACAGCCAATGGGAGGAGGGGAGCGGGTTTAGGGACTCCAGACCTGGAGAGCGGGGAATTTAAAACTGCCCAAGAGAAACAGTGCCTGCGGGACTCAGATCCGGCAACTGATTCTATTAACCAGTCCTCTACCTTTGTCCTGGTTATATCTTTTCTATGGAACAGCTCAGCTGAGTGAATTGCTAAGTCTCCTTCCATAGAAACGATACTTACAGTCACATAACACAATTTACACTTTACAGGGCTGACACCCACATTATATCAAAGAACAATGCTAGTTCACTAAACTGGAGATTGCATTTACAGGGAATAAAGTGCTTTGAAATACATTCTTACATTCATTGGTTACATTTATACATTCCCTGTTTTCCCCCCAGATATTAAATACATTTGGCTGAATTAAACATTACTGAGACAGACAGTTTACATGGTTTTAGGGGTACCTAGCTGGACTTCACCTTTATTTTGTGATGCCAGCTACCCATGTAGTGGGTTTAATGGCCTATATTACAAAGAAACAGATACATTAGTGGCTGAGGGTCTCTTCACTGGTTTCTCTGGCTCTTCATTACAAAGCTGCACACAAAATAATGGTGTTTAAAAACTGCCAAAAATGGGCGTAGCTGCACGCATCGTATATATCTTGTACATACCGTAGTTGTAGACTGCCATTAGATTATATAAAATAATAGTGTTTTCTGGAAAAAAAGATTACATTAGTTAAAAAAAAAAAAAAAAAAAACCTTACATAAAATACACTAGTTAAAATAATTAGCAACATTAACAATATGTACAGTGTAAAGAGAACTCATTCAGTACAATAATCAAGAAAATACAAAAGAAATGTACTGTACCTTGAGAGATTATATATAGAATAATACACATATGGGTTTCACTAATAATTTTGAACTAGCTGGCCCAGGATGATACATAATGCAGAAAGGGCAGACCTTAGTTTCCAAAAATACAGTGTGTTATGCATAAAACTATTATAAAACATTAATATAAAGAACTATCATAAAGCATATTATATTTTCATCCAGTGACTGATGTTATTGAAACAGGTTATTCAATAAACTGAGATGTGTAAAGTGTGGGGCAGTGTTTTTCAACAGGGTTTCCTAGAAAGCCTTGGGTTCCCTGGGCATCCCTCAAGGGTTCCCTGCAATTTTTGAGGTCATTTAAAAATTGTGTCAAATGCAGGTGAATTGTGCTGTACAATGCACATGATCTCAGAAGCGCGATTAGAGAGGGTTGGGGTTGATTGCAATGCATCTGATCTCAGACGCACTATTAGAGAGGGTTGGGGTTCCTTACAATACATCTGATCTCAGACAGTTTGTTAGAGAGGGTTGGGGTTTCTTACAATGCATCTTATATCAGACGCACTATTAGACAGGCAAAAATAGAAACGGGGGCAGAGCAATGCCAACAAATTGGAGGCCAATATAGAAAAATATTAAATTATTTATTAATCAAACTGATCATAACAGACCCCTAGATAGCAACAAATAACTGAGTGAGTTATTTCAATATTTATACTTCATGTCAGCTTTCAATGGGACATAGTGTGTACTATAAATATGTGCTAGCTAGCACTAGGTACTGGTTCCTTAACCCTTGCTATGGGATGTTGATTAACTACTTAATACTCACTGAAGTTGCTATGTGGGATGCTTTAATTGATTACAAGGATACAATTAACCTCTGAATCACCGGTTCCTATCGATCACTATTAGAAAGGGTTAAGTTTCCTTACAATTCATCTAATCTCAGACGCAATATTAGAGAGGGTTGGGTTCCTTACAATGCATCTGATCTCAGACGCACTATTAGAGCGGGTTGGGGTTCCTTACAATGCATCTGATCTCAGACACACTATTAGAGCGGGTTGGGGTTCATTACAATGCATCTGATCTCAGACGCGCTATTAGAGAGGGTTGGGGTTCCTTACAATGCATCTGATCTCACACGCACTATTAGAGAGGGTTGGGGTTTCTTAAAATGCATCTGATCTCAGATGCGCTATTAGAGAGGGTTGAGGTTCCGCAGAATTTAATTATAGGGTTCCTTAACCCCCAAAAAAATAAAAAGAAAACACTAGTCTAAAGCAAGAATCCAGTTCATACAAAACTAAACAATATCTTTGACAAAGGGAATTGAGTGAGTAATCACCAAATATTTATCTACATTGTAATTGTATAATATTGTAATTCTATTGTCAATTCTGTTAACAGCTTCCTTGTACCTGTGGAGTACCTCAAGCACGACCAATGATGGACAGCAGCTATAGTGATGGGGAGGTAAACAACTTGGGACATTTTGTGTCTGAAAATGGAGAGAAAGAAGACAGGATCATGGTGCAGCTTGCGCTTAGCACAGAAAGAAATTCAACCAGAAGAAAGAGCCAACGTGCCTATGTCAGCATGCGCATCGACACTCACGCTATCGACAAATATTCAAGATCAATATTTCCAGCAGCATATATTCTATTTAATATAATATACTGGTCAATTTTCTGTTAAAAACAATCATGCATGCCAACAGACAATTTCCCTGGACGTAAACTGAATTGTTGTATAGAACTGTAGATAAAACAGAAGAGAAGATTCATTTTTATGCTGCTTTATTCATCAATAACCCCGTTTTTGCTGCCCTACAAACGTCATGAAATGTATCTGTACTGTATTATGTGTCTTTTTGATCTGAAAATTTATTTCATGTTCTAGCTTTTTTACTTTGTGTTTTTATAGTGGAGCTTAAGCCAAATACCAATGTTTCGGTATTTAGAAGTCCATGCAGTATATGCTGTACATTTTCACTTATCATATAAATCTGCTCAGCCAAAAAGTGCAGATATTGCTGCCGTTAATGTTTCTACAGTAACTGGTGATTAAGTGGACTTATTTTCTTGTATGTACAGGAATCATCACCTGTACTTCATGGAGCTTCAATGTACATTTTAACAACAACCCACTACAGCAGTGTTTCAGACTGAACAACAAAAGGATTGTATTTATTTGTTAAGGATTTTTACGGGGTTGGAACCAGGGGGTCGCCCTAAGCATAGAGACACTATTTTCAGCTCAGAGAACTCCACCGTTCCCAAGTTACTTACCAGTGAAAAAACTGGCTTAATTCTCCCTCATGGGGAAAAAAATGGCTGCCAAATCGCAGTCCAAAAACAAGCTGCAACATCATCGATTGTGGCTTCCTACTGGATTGCAATTTAAACACTCTTTAAAAAGCAGGAAGTAATACTGGTAGGATCCCCAGAAATTATCATCTCGAGAACCAGGGGGGCTCCTGGAGCTAAAAATAGCGCAGTGCAGCACTGCAGGACACCCCATTTCCAATCTTATAAAAAAAAGGAAATTAGTTAGGGAGGATTGGTATTTTAGCACATTTGTTTATTCTAAGGCGAAGCAAATAAAAGGGGGGGTAAGAATAAAAACAGTCATACTTACTGGTGTTAAATGTCCTTCCAGTCTAAACAAAATTACCACAATAGGAAGCCACAACAACATTTTTTGAGGCCTCCTATTGGATAGCCATTTAAATCCCTTTGAGGAAACACTGTTAACTACACTGGTGAGTATCTCAGGAACCCTGTAAAAAGAAAGTATGGTAGGTTAGTTAGGCAGGTATACCATTTTAATAGTATTTTGTCACCTGTGTCTAGAATTGTTTTAACCTATTTTCTTAAAAAACCTGTGTAACAAAGAATAAATCACTGATGAGATCAGACACAGAAACAAGGAAACATTCATTTTGAACTACAGCTTGCTCTATTTTCTTAACTCCTATTCTCTCCTAGATCCTCTACAATCTGGTTTCCGCACTGCTCACTCCACAGAAACAGCCCCTCACCACAATAACTAATGACCTACATCCTGCCAAAGACAAAGGTCAATACACACTGATCATATTACTTGACCTCTCTGATGTATTTGATACTGTGGACCACCCTCCAACTTCACATTCTCCCTACTCTTGGTATCTGTAACAGAGCTCTGTCCTGGAACTCCTCTTACCTCTCCCATTGTACTTTCAGTGTCTCGTTTGCTAACACCTCCTCATTCTCTGTCGATCTCTCTGTGGGCGTACCCATGGGGTCTGTTCTGGGACCTCTTTTCTATTTTCTCTTTACAGACTCTCTCTAGGTGACCTTATCCCATCTCTTGGGTTCAAATATCACGTCTATGCTAATGACACACAAATTTACTTTTCAACCCCATGAGTTACACCTACTGTTCAGAACGTAGGGGGCTATGCACTAAGCAACAATAAGTCGTTTTAAGAGTGCAAAGTGGCTTTTAAGGCCGATACAGGCTTCTGCTCGATTCACTAAGCAGTGAGAACAGCACTTTATCTGCCTTAAAAGGCATTTTTTCTGGCCTGTGAAAAAAATCCGCTCAGGCAAAAAACGGCAAACACGCAGTTTTTTGCCAGTAAGCGGGATTCACTAAATAGAGCTAAGTCAATCGTGCATTAAAAACCCGCCGGAAAAACGCGCCAGCTAAAGGCATGCGCAGAAGAAGCTGGACTTAGAAAAAATTCTTTGTTTAGCTTTTTTCAGGCACACCATCTATACAACAGACCGGCGGGTGTCCCCGGTTGATCCCCGTGGGTGTCTGGGGGTCCCTGCTGGCCTGCAGTACCAATGGTGTGCCCCCAAAAAATAAACAATATTTTAAAATAAATACACCCCCCTCCCCCTAACACATACAGTACAGTAATGGGCAAAACTACTATTATCCAGATATGGATAATAGTGCATTTGCCCATTTAAAATACATTAATAATATTATAATAATAATTGCATGTTCTTGTATATTACGTAGTTTTACGTAGCGCTTTACAGAGACATTTTGCAGGCACAGGTACCTGCCCTGTGGAGCTTACAATCTATTTTTTTATGCCTGAGGCACAGGGAGATAAAGTGACTTATATACATACAGGGGAACTTGCTTGCTTGCAGCATGATTGTGACAAATCTAATACAGAGTGCTTTTCCTGGTAATGTACAGGTTAATAAAAGCTTCAATCAGACTTAGAACTATGCAACTAATTTTGACAGATTTATTATAAATCATTCTTCCTGGTAATGCACAGGTTATTAAGAATTTATATTAGTGTTAGAGACCCTTGAGATGTGGTCTGCCGTGTAGTGGCTCAGGGGCTTACAACACTTTGGCCAAAATTTTAAACTAAAAGACCATTTTATTTAATAGATATCTATACATATATATTTAGGCACTGTACCGTGTATAGGTTTTACTGGATGTCCACTGAGCCCTGTCTGTGTTTCATGTTCTGTCTCTGGTTTTAAAGATAAAGTGACTTGCCCAATGTCACAAGGAGCCGACACAGGGAATTGAACCAGGTTCCCCTGCTTCAAACTCAGTGCCAGTCAGTGTCTTTACTCACTGAGCCATCCTCATCCCGTCCATGCCCTCTGGTGCTTCAAACAATACAGAACAATAAAAAGGGACAATCTAATGTCCCCTAACCCCTTAGCGGTTAGTAGCCACTATAGTAATTAAGGGGTTAACTCCCCCTCCCCCACTACTTACCCAGGAGGCCTAAACACCCTCCCTCACTACCCAACTGGGAGGCCTAAACACCATCCCCCACTACCCAACCGGGAGGCCTTACCACCCATCCTTGGGGACAACACCCCTTCACCCACCCCCGCTACCCACAATAAAAACAATACACAGAACAGCCCCACTACCCACCTCCTAGGCCCCATATTCCAATATTATATAAACAATACATAACACACCCACCCCCTGTGCCCCCTCATAAAAACATGATTTATTATTTTACATACAGGATTAATACCCAAGGCCGACGGGCCCAACGGGTGTCCACAGACCCCAGCGTGCACCTTGGGGGGTACCCATGGGTGTCTGGGGGCCTCTGGGTGGTCCCTGTTAGGCTCTGTGGGCCTCCATGTGGTCCCTGTGGGTCACCGAGGGCCCCAATGGGGTTCATGGGTAGTCCCGCTGGTGTCTGGGGCCCCTCGGGTAGTTCCCATGGGGGTCTGGGGTACTCGGGTGGTCCCTGTGGGTCCGCGGGGTCCTGGTTCTTCCCCACAGGTGTCCCCCGTGGGTCCGCAGGTTGTACCCGTGGGTGTCTGGGGGTCCTCAGGTGGTACCCGTAGGCCTCCGGGGGTCCTCAGGGGGTCTCCATGGGTCCCCGCTGCCCTGCGGTACCAATCCTGTATATAAAAAATAAAACATGTCCTACATTTCAATCAATAACAACCCCCCCTCCACCACCACCAAATATATACAGTACAGTAATAGGCAAAATAACTATTATACAGATATGGATAATAGTTTATTTTCCCATTATTAAACACATGAACCAGCATAAATAAAGTAAACAAAAACCGTTCGACTACCCCTGGAATAATGAAGGGCGTCTTCGGCAGGATCCTGCAGGGCCATGTCCTCCGTTGCCAGAAAAATACATAGCAAAATACATTCTAATGTCTCCTAGCCCCTTAATTACCTTAGCGGTAAATAACCGCGTAAGTAATTAAGGGGTTAACCCACCCTGCCCCGAAACCCACCCGGGAGGCCTAACCACCCTCCCCAGGCAACTACCCCCACCCTTCACCCATTCATTTGTACAGTGGGTACATCATGCCCATATAATATATATATAACCCTGGCTGTGCTCAAAGCTGTGACCATGCAGCAAGCTTAAGCCTATAGGGAACCATGTTAAAATGGTTTTTGAAGCAAAAAGTGGCACTGTGTGCTCATTTGCATGTCATTCCCCAGAATCCCTTGCTGCAGTGGAAGTGCTGTGTGCTGGGTGACAATGGTGAAAGGCGGGGTTACAGACCTGCCTAAGACATGCAAATGAGCATACAGTAATATTTCCATTAGGGACGAGAGGAGGGAACTTGGGTGGGGGCACTGCACTTAGATTTGTTTTATTTGTGTTTCTTCCCCATGCTCCCCCTGGATTTCGTGTCTACTACTGTTACCATTGGGGACGTGTGAAGACTACCCCTTCCAGTGGGTCTGAGCAGGGGGTGATATTGTATATATATTCTATATTTTATATTTCCACATTACCATTTCACTTATTATAAGATATATATTAATTTTCACTGTATTTATAGTGATCACCCTTTATCTGTTTGCGCCTTTTTTCACTTCACCACTATAGTAATATCATACACCCAGTATCACACGCACACTGCCTAGGTATCACATTTCACTTCTCCTCTCACATTCATAATGTAGCTAAAAACGGTAATTTCTTCCTCCATAACATTGCAAAGATACGCCCTTTCCTCTGTCGCTCTACTGCTAAAACTCTAATGCAGGCCCTCATTCTCTCCCATTTCAACTATTGTAACCTTATACTGCCCATACTTCCTGCCTCACACCTGTTTTCCCTTCAATCAATCCTTAACGCTGCTGCTAGAACCACTTTACTCTCCTAAATCTATCTCAGTGTCTCTTCTGCTGAAATCAATCTCCAGCCTTCCTATTAAACTCCATATAACTTACAAAATTCTCGTCCTCTCTTTTAAGGCTACACACTCCTCTGCCCTTCCTTACATCTTGTTGACACTATACATCTCATATGCACTGACCTTGGCCCCTTGCAGATGCACTTACCAGAACACCCTCCTCCTGTCTCTGTAAGTTCTCCCCACTTATCAGTTAGATTGTAAGCTCTTCGAGGCAGGAACTTTATGTCTGAAGTGCTCATTCCCATTATAAGTTATAATATTATGCCACATGTATTCGTGCTATAAAGCGCTGTGTACCTGGATGGCGCTATATAAATAAAGACATACATACTACAAAAATGTATGTTTCTACTTATTCAATGACAACAATGTACACAGTGCTTTACAAAAAATAGCATACCAGACAAATTACAGGGAAATTTAGTACAATAATTGTATCCAATACAAAGTTAATATTGGGAAAATTTGCATCAAACGCAAGATTTTTTTTTATACATTTAATACACACAAGACAATGTCATCTCTACTATGTGCATATATTAGTAATTTCAACTGCTAACAAGAGAGAGAGAGAGAGAAAGAACACCTATATTATATATATTCTAAGATTTCACTTGACGCATGTTATTTCTAATTAGACCGTTCTCATACCCTGTTGTTAGCTGGCCTAAGGGCAGGGTGAGCAGGGCTTTCAAATGCTCGGTGACATCATGATTCTGCAAGGCTGCCGGAGGAGAGGCGCTCTTCCAGGTAACTTTTCCCACAGGAGGGGCCCCGCTGCCAGCGTGCCACCTTGGGCCCCGCAAAAGCTAAGGCTAGTCCTGCCTATATAGCTAGGGACAGATTTCAAGCCGCCTACGGTTCGGGCTGCAGCCTACATTTAGGGAGTTGAGCTGCAGTGAAATAAGAAGTGGACATCTGCATATCTACAGGCCGAGGATTCTGTTTTTGAACAGCGCGGGAAAGGAGGAGAGTTTCTATCACAGACTCAATAAGTTGGAGCTAAAGTATCTGTCGTCTAAATTTAGCAAAGGTTGAAGTTGATGGACGTATGTCTTTTTTCAACCTCATCTACTATGTAACTATGTAATATCATATCATATGAAATTAATAGAATATCATATCATATAAAATTAATAGATATCATATCATATGAAATGAATAGAATATTATATCATATTACATTAAATGAATAGGGTATCATGTCATAAAATTTATAGAATATCATATTATATCATATGAAAGGAATAGAATATCAAAACATATTAAATGAATAGAATATCATAACATATGAAATGAAATGAATAGAATATCATATTATATTAAATAAATAGAATATCATATTTTATTAATATCATACTGCTGCGGCAGCTTTTATTCTTACTAATAACTGGCATGTACCTGGCATGTTCCTGGAATGTGACACTTTTCACCCGGAGCATGCCGGGCTCCTTTTGCCTTCCCAGCCAGGAGCATGCCCGGCTGACGCGCGGTTGATGTGTTAATTCATAATGGTTCAGGATTTACTAGGCTGCAATGCTTCGCGTGTCCGCCAGATGGCATAAATTCATGAATTGTAATGCAGTATATATATATATATATACATTTATATATATACTGTATAACAACAACCCCTATAACCCCTAACATACAGTACTGTACATTTTTATTCATAGTGTACATGTACAGGGGGTCTCCGGAGCTGAACCGCGTTGGTTTCAGGTCGGGGGACCCCCTGCTCCCCGAGATACAGCCCCCTTTATGAGGTGCCGGTATCCCTCTGCTTGGTTTAAAGGTCCCGATCACATGACCGCGGCCTGTAAACCAAGCAGAGGGATACCGGCACCCCCTAAAGGGGCCTGTATCTCGGGGAGCAGGGGGTCCCCCGACCTGAAACCAGTGCGGTTCAGCTCCGGAGACCCCCTGTACATGTACACTATGAATAAAAATGTACAGTATTGTATGTTAGGGGTTATAGGGGACGGCTTTAAAGACAACAGCACGCAAACGCCCCCATGCGTTTTTACACAACATTGTAGTATTGCAGCCAGCGGGAATAAAATGCTTAAATCACAGCCGCGAATATAACGCTATATACCCCGGGAGAAAACGACACAAAACCGCACATCACCGGGGTCCTCTGAAATTCGCGGAGCTAGCCAAGTAAGAATAAAGTTGGTCGCCAGTGTATCATATGAATAGATTAGAATAACGTATCATAACATATGAAATGCATAGAATATCATATCATATGAATAGAATAGAATATCATATAATAACATATAAAATGCATAGAATATCATATATGAAATTAATATATTATATCATATCATATTAACTTAATATCATATCACATGAAATGAATAGAATATCATATGAAATGAATAGAATAGAATATCATATGAATTGAATAGAATATCATATAATATCATATGAAATTAATAGAATATCATATAATTTGAAATTAATAGAATATCATATCATATAACATGAACAGAATATAACATCAAACTGTATCATATGAAATTAATCGAAAATCAAATCATATGTAATTAAATTAATAGAATATCATATCATATGAAATGAATATACTATCATATCATGTCATATGAAATAAATAGAATATCATATAGGAAATGACTAGCATATCATATGAAATAAGTGGAATCTCATAATATATCATTTGAAATAAATAGAATATCATATCATATGAAATGACATGAATAGCATATCATATATCATATGAAATGAATATCATATGATGTCATATTTAATGCATACCATTGAATACCATATCATATGAAATAAATAGAATAGCATAACATATCATATAAAATGAATAATATATCATATCATATGAAATAAATTTCATATCATATCAAATGAATATCATATCATATTATATCACATGAAATTAATAGAATATCATATAATATATCAAATGAATATAATATCTTATGAAATGAATAAAATGATATATCATATGAATTGAATAGAATATCATATTATATCATATCATATGAAATGAAAAAAATATCATATTATATCATTTGAAATTAATAGAATATCTTATCCTATTATATGAAATGAAGAGAACATCATACTAGTGATGAATCGGGTCCTAAAAAATCACCGGGTACCCAAGGAAAAAAACAAAAATGTCACAGCATGGTATGTTTGAAGTACCCGCGGTCGGCGGTGGAGAGAGAGGAGGTTAATATCCTGCAGCGGTCAGCAGCCAGACCGGGTGGAGGAGGATGACATCCTTCAGCAGTCAGCAGCCAGACCGGGTGGAGGAGGATGACATCCTTCAGCAGTCAGCAGCCAGACCGGGTGGAGGAGGATGACATCCTTCGGCAGTCAGCAACCAGCGGAGATGGGAGTGGAGGACGACGAAATCGTTCAGCGGTCAGCAGCAGCTGGCGGTGGGCGAGGAGGACGACATCCTGTAGCAGTCAGCAGCCAGTAGCAGAGGGATAGGAGGATGACGGCATCCTGCAGCCAGTGGTGCTGGAAGCAGAGGACCATGTGAGCGGAGCAGGATCGGCACAGGAGGACAGCCAGGAAGAAGCACACCTCAGCAGTCTGACGTGGAAGTCTTTTTACTTCCGGTGTCTGCCACTGCTGCAGAGCAGCTCCTCCCCGGATGTCCGCCTGTGCCGCTCCTGCTCCGCTCACATAGTCCTCTCCTCCCACCGCCACCAGCTGCAGGATGCCATCGTCTTCCACTCACACCACCGGCTGCTGACAGCATCAGGATGTCGTCACCCTGCTCTCCCACCGCCCCGGCTGATGACCGCTGCAGGATGTCATCGTCACGCTCCCTCCGCCGCTGGCTGCAGGTATTTCTCTTCTGCTGCTCTGCTCCTGTCGTTCTCCAAGAGGAAGACAGGGGGAGCAGAGCAGGATGGAAATACCCGGCACCGGGTTCCAGCGCCCTGGGCCGTTTCCGTGAAATTCCCGGGTAGCTTAAATATGGCTGTGTAGGCCGGGCACCGGGTAATTTCCGGGTACCTGGTCCATCACTACATCATACCATATCATATGAAATGAATAGAATATCATATAAAATGAAATAAATAGAATATCAAATCATATGAAATTACTAGAATATCATTTAAAAATTAATAAAATATATGAAATTAATAGATATCATATCGTATGAAATTAAATAAATGGAAAATAATATCATATGAAATTTAAAGAATTTCATATCATATCAAATTCAGTTAATAGAATATCCTAGCTTATCATATGAAATAAATAGAATATCATATGGTATGAAATTACTATAATATAATATCATATCATGAAATGAATATCATATCATATGGAATGAATAGAATAGAATAATATATCAAATAAAATGAATAGAATATCTTATGATAACATATAAAATGAATAGAATATCATATATTACATGAAATTAATAGAATATCACATTAAATTAATAGAATGTCATACTATATCAATTAAAATGAATAGAATATCATATCATATTAAATTAATAAAATTAGTGGTGTAGCTAGACATGCGCGGGCCCCCAGGCAAATAAAATTCAGGGCCCCATTAATATTAATTGTGACTGCAATTTTTTTCTTCCTCTCCTATCATCTCCCTGATCTGCTCTCTCATCATCTCTCACCCTCCACATCATCATCTCTTCCCTCCTCCTAATCATTCTCTCTCCTCCTCATCCCTCCTCCTCATCTCTCCCCTTCCTCCTCCTCCTCATCTCTCCCCCTCCACCTACACATCTCCCCCCTCCTCCTACTCATCTCCCCCCTCCTCCTACTCATCTCCCCCCTCCTCCTCATCATCTTTTTCACTTTTCCTTCCCTTTTCCCCCTCATTTCTCTCTCTCTTTCTCTCTCCCTGTCTGTATCTCTTTTCTCCCCATGATATCTGTCTCTGTTTTCTACCCCTCATGTCTCTCTCTGTCTTTTCTCCACCTCATGTTTCTCTCTCTCTTTTAATCCCCTCATGTCTCTCTCTCTCTTTTCTTCCCCTCATCTCTCTCTCTCTTTTCTCACACTCATGTCTGTATCTTTTCTCACACTCATGTCTGTATCTTTTCTCCCACTCATGTCTGTCTCTCTTTCCCCCCCCGAGGGTGAGGAAAAGCTACAGACATGAGTGTGAGAAAAAGAGAGAGAGAGATGAGGGGAAGAAAAGAGAGGAGGAGAGGACATGAGGGGATTAAAAGAGGAGAGAGAAACATGAGGTGGGAAGAGAAAAGCACGAGAGAGCATGAGGGGGTAGAAAACAGAGACGATATCAGGGAGAGAAAGAGATACAGACAGGGAGAGGAGAAGAGAGAGAGAAAGAATGAGGGAAAGAGGGGGAAGGAAAAGGGAAGGGAAAAAGTGAAAAAGATGATGAGGAGGAGGGGGAAGAGGAGTAGGAGGGGAGGGATGAGTAGGAGGAGGGGGAGTAGAGGGAGGATGTGTAGGTGGGAGGGGAGAGAGAGATGAGGAGAGGGGAGGCGGAGAGAGGAAGGGAGAGATGAGGAGGAGGGATGAGGAGGAGGAGAGAATGATTAGGAGGAGGGAAGAGATGATGATGATGGAGGGTGAGAGATGATTGAGAGAGAGATCAGGGAGATGATAGGAGAGGAAGAAAAAATTGCAGTTCACAATTAATATTAATGGGGCCCTGAATTTATTTGCCTGGGGGCTGCGCATGTCTTAGCTACACACTAATTTTATTAATTTAATATGATATGATATTCTATCATTTTAATTGATATAGTATGACATTCTAATAATTTTAATGGGATATTCTATTAATTTCATGTAATATGATGATATTCTATCATTTTATATGTTATCATAAGATATCTATCATTTTATTGATATATTATTATTCTATTCATTCATATGATATGATATTCATTTCATGATATGATATATATTATAGTAATTTCATACCATATGATATCTATTTATTTCATATGATAAGCTAGGAATTCTATTAAATGAATTTGATATTATGAAAATTCTTTAAATTTCATTATGATATTATTTCCATTTATTTAATTTCATACGATATGAATCTATTAATTCATATATTTTATTAATTTTTAAATGAATTCTTAGTATTTCATATGATTTGTATTCTATTATTTCATTTTATATATATTCTATTCTTTCATATGATATGGTATGATGTAGTGATGGACCAGGTACCCGGAAATTTACGGTTGCCCGGCCTACACGCCATATTTAGCTACCCGGGAATTCACGGAAAAGGCCCAGGGCGCGTGGAACCCGGTGCCGGGTAGTTCCATCTGCTCTGCTCCCCCTGTCTTCCTCTTGGGAACGACAGGAGCAGAGCAGCAGAAGAGAAATACCTGCAGCCAGCGCGGGGAGGGAGCGTGACGATGACATCCTGCAGCGGTCATCAGCGGGGCGGTGGGAGAGCAGGGTGACGACATCCTGATGCTGTCAGCAGCCGGTGGGTGAGTGGAAGACGATGGCATCCTGCAGCTGGTGGGTGGGAGGAGAGGACTATGTGAGCGGAGCGGAGCGGCACAGGCGGACATCCGGGGAGGAGCTGCTCTGCAGCAGTGGCAGACACGGAAGTAAAAAGACTTCACGTCAGACTGCTGAGGTTGTGCTTCTTCTGGCTGTCCCTCTGTGCCGATCCTGCTCGCTCACATGGTCCTCGCTTCCAGCACCACTGGCTGCAGGATGGCCGTCATCCTCCTTCCCTCTGCTATGGCTTGCTGACTGCTACAGGATGTCTCCTCCTCGCCACCGCCAGCTGCGTGCTGACCGCTGAACGATTCGTCGTCCTCACTCCCATCTCCGCTGTTGCTGACTGGCCGAAGGATGTCATTCCTCCACCCGGTCTGGGCTGCTGACTGCTGAAGGATGTCATCCTCCTCCACCCGGTCTGGCTGCTGACTGCTGAAGGATGGCATCAGTCCTCCACGTTCTGGCTGTCTGACCGCTGCAGGATATTAAACCTCCTCTCTCTCCACCGCCGACCGCGGGTACTTCAAAACTACCATGTGTGACATTTTTGTTTTTTCCTGGGTACCCGGTGATTTTTTAGGACCCGATTCATCACTAGTATGATGTTCTCTTCATTTCATATAATAGGATAAGAATTCTATTAATTTCAAATGATATAATATGATTTTTTTCATTTCATATGATATATAATATGAATCTATTCATTCCTATATTGATATATCATTTTATTCATTTCATAAGATATTATATTCATTTGATATATATATGAATTCTATTAATTCATGATGTATATATATGATATGATATTCATTTGATAGTATGAAATTTATTTCATATGATGAGTATATTATTCATTTTATATGATATGTTATGCAGTCTATTTATTTCATATGATATGGTATTCAATGGTATGCATTAAATGCATCTAATGTATTCATTTGCATATGAGAATGATATGCTATTCATGTCTTTCATATGATATGAATCTATTTATTTCAAATGATATATTATGAGATTCCACTTATTTCATATGATATGCTAGTCATTTCTATATGATATTCTATTTATTTCATATGACATGATAGATAGTATATTCATTTTCATATGATATGATATTCTATTAATTTAATACATATGATTGATTTCGATTAATTTCATATGATACAGTTTGAGATGTCTTGTTCATGTTATATGATATGATATTCTATAATTTCACAATATATGATATCTATAATTTCATATGAATATTATATGAATTTCTATTCAATCATATGATTCTATCTATTCATTTCATATGATATTCTATTCATTTCATGTGAATGATATTAAGTTAATAGATATGATATATATATTAATTTCATATATGATATTCTATGCATTATTTATTATTATATGTATTCTATTCTCTTCATAATATGATATTCTATGCATTTCATATGTTATGATACGTTTTTAATCTATTATATGATACACTGGCGACCAACTTTATTTACTTGGCTAGCTCCGCGAATTCAGAGGACCCCGGTGATGTGCGGTTTTGTGTCGTTTTCTCGGGTTATATAGCGTTATATCGCGGCTGTGATTTAGCATTTATTCCCGCTGGCTGCAATACTAAATTGTGTAAAAACGCATGGGGGCGTTTGCCGTGCGTTGTCTTTTAAAGCCGTCCCCTATAACCCTAAATACAATACTGTACATTTTTATTCATAGTGTACAGTACAGGGGGTCTCGGAGCTGAACCGCACTGGTTTTCAGGTGGGGACCCCCTGCTCCCCGAATACAGCCCCCTTTAGAGGGCCGGTATCCTGCTGTTGTTTAAAGGTCACCGATCACATGACCGCGGCCTGTAAACCAACAGAGGGATACCGGCACCCCCTAAAGGGGACCTTGTATCCGGGGAGAGGGGTCCCCGGACCTGAAAACCACAGTGGTTTGCTCCGGAGACCCTCTGCCATCTACAGTATGAATAAAAAACAATATAAATAAACACTCATTCCTTACCTTGGCGGCTAGGGCTATGGTACGAAGCGCATGACTGTATTTTTAATATATTGTACAGTGAGCAGGGGGTTCCCTGAGCCCAAGAAATTAATGCTCAAGGGACCCCCTGCTCCGCAACATATTATTAAAAATACAGAAATGCTGCTCATTACCATAGCGGATAAGCTCTAAGGCAATGGAAGGTTAAGGGAACTAACGTGCCGCTTTATGTGGGATAGCGGGGTGGGTGAGGGGGGGTATTGGCCCTTGGTGTGAGTTGACTTGGGGGGTTGCGGGGTGCACTAACCCCACACGTGAGCAGTTTAATACGATACGGTCATGAAGGGTTAAGCCCTCCGTACCCCGCAAGCCCTAACAGCACGTTGGGCTAATAACTCCCTTACCACCACCCGCTACCACAATAAAAAAATACACACACCAGCAGCCGCCAAAAATAAAAAATAAATCTAAATAATAAATGACTATAAATAAATACATTTGAATACATTTTTATTAGTGTACATGTACAGGGGGTCTCCGGAGCTGAACCGCATTGGTTTCAGGTCGGGGACCCCCTGCTCCCCGAGATACAGCCCCTTTATGAGGTGCCGGTACCCTCTGCTTGGTTGTAAAGGTCTACCATCACGGATCAGCGGCCTGTAAACCATGCAGAGGGATACCGGCACCCCTAAAGGGGCCTGTATCTCGGGAGCAGGGGGTCCCGACCTGAAACCAACGCGTTCAGCTCCGAGACCCTTCTGCAACTGTACGTATGAATAATAAAACATATATAAATACACACTCGTTCCTTACCTTAGCGGCTAGTGCCATGGTATGAAGTCATGACATTTCTGTATTTAATATCATTGTTACAGTGAGCAGGGGGTTCCCTGAGCCAGAAATTAAGGTGCTCAGGGGACCCCTGCTCTCGAACAATATATTAAAATACCAGAAAATGACCCCTGCTCATTACCTAGCTGATAGCCGATAAGCGGCAACTGAAGACCGCAACAATAGCAGTGCCTCTATTCGGAGATGCCACAATGATTTGCCACCGAATACCTTGCATAATAAACAAATCCAGTACACACCCCCTGTGTATTTAAAATAC
>CM071570.1:138816420-138898769 GCA_036426205.1 Ascaphus truei | reverse complement strand
TGTCTGTATCTTTTCTCCCACTCATGTCTGTCTCTCTTTCCCCCCCCTCATGTCTCTCTCTCTTTTCTCCCCCTCGTGTCTCTCTCTCTCTTTTCTTCCACTCCTGTCTCTCTCTCTTTTCTCCCCCTCATGTCTCTCGCTTTTCTCCCCACATGTCTGCCTCTCTTTTCCACTCATGTCTCTCTCTCTCTCTCTATTTTATCCCTTTCATTTGTCTCTCACTTCTCCCATTCATGTATGTCTCTCTTTCCCCCTCATGTCTATATCCTTCTCTTTTCTCCCCCTCATGTCTCTCTCTCTTTTCTCCCACTCATGTCTGTATCTTTTTCTCCCCACATGTCTGTCTCTCTTTTCCCCTCATATCTCTCTCTATTTTTTGCCTTTCATGTCTATCTCACTTATCCCATTCATGTCTGTCTCTGTTCCCCTCATGTCTTTATCCTTCTTTTTTCTCCCCTCATGTCTCTCTCTGTCTTTTCTCCCCCTCATCTCTCTCTCTCTCTGTCTTTTCTCCCACTCATGTCTGTATTTTTCTTCTCACTCATGTCTGCCTCGCTTTCCCCCCCCTCGTTTGTCTCTCTCTTCTACCCCTCATGTCTCCCTCCCTTTCTCTCCCTCATGTCTCTCTCTCTCTCTTTTTCTCCCCACGTCTGCCTCTCTTTCCCTTTATCTCTCTCTTTCTTTTTTCCCACTCACGTCTCTCTCTTTCTCCCATTCATGTCTCTCTTTTCCCCTTTGTCTCTCTCTTTGCTCTCACTCATGTCTCTCTCTCTCTCTCTCTCTCTCTCTCTCTCCTCCCCCTCATGTCTCTCTCTGTGCTCCCCCTCATGTCTCTCTATCTCTTTCTCTTTTCTCCCCCTCATGTCTCTATCCCTATCTTTTCTCCCCCTCATCTTTCTTTTCCCTCTTATGTATTTCTCTCTTGTACTTCATTTTCTCTTTGTGTCTCTTCTTTTCTCTCATGTCTGTTTTTACCCCTGTGATTTAACCCTTCCCCTCCCTCTCACCTTTCCCAGCCTGTCTCTCAGGTTGCAGTCCCAGCCCCACACTGCTCTACTTGAGCCCCCATCACCTGATCTAGGCCCCGCCCACCTACGGAGGCTCTGCAGAGGAAGGAATTTCACCTCTGTCCTTCCTGCTGTATCTCAGGGCCCCGCCTCCTGACCCAGGCCCTAATTTGCCCGGGATGCCCAGACTATAGCTGCGCCCCTGAATAGAATATCATATCATATGAATTTAATAGAATATCTTATCATATGAAATAAATAGTATATATCATATGAAATTAATAGAATAGAATATCATATCATATGAAATGAAATAAATAGAATTTCAAAACATTAAATTACTCGAATATAATATCATATCATGAAATTAATATCATATCATGAAATTAATAAAATATCATATCATATGAAATTAATAGAAAATCATATGATATTATATTCTAGTAATTTCATATGATATCATGAAATGAATAAAATAGAATAGTATATTAAATGAAATGAATAGAATATCATATGATATCATATGAAATTAATAGAATATCATATCATATGAAATTAATAGAATATCATATTAAATGAAAAGAATATCATATGATATCAAATGAAATTAATAGAATATCATATCATATGAAATGAATGGACGCTGTGGCTTTGCAGGGGCCTACCCGCCCCCTTTCTGTGTCCTAGGACATTTGATATACATCTGGACCGGACTCGGCGGAGGTCGTCCTTGTCTGGGGTGAGTGGTTGTGCGGTGATTCATCCATTCTCCTGCTTCACAGCCCAGCAGCCAGTTCCTACCTGTTGACAGGTTTTATATATTGTGATTTAACCAAGATATGTTTGTGAGTGCGCATTTTTAAGGCTTCTCTCTAACCTATTAATGTATTAAATTGTAATACACTATGGGGCATTGTGACGGAGGCGAGGTCAGAGAAGAGTCCACAAAACAACTAAAACATTGGAGCTACTGCCCCTTTATAGCAAAAGGATTTCTCCAGATGCAGGCTTTGAAGTCCTGCTGCTTCCAAAAAGTATTTTGCCCTATCCATGCAGGCTTCTCTGCTGTGTGGGGCTTTGGATTCCCCACTGTTCCCAGGCAAAACCCTCTGGTGAACAAGCCAGGATCCCTGCAGGCGGGAGCTCTGTTGTCTGTGTTCCTCTAACAGACTCCAACAGGGACTCTGAAAAGCAGCTAATTCCTGCCTTTTACACTCTGCTCAATGAGAAGTTTCACACAGCACATGCATGAAACCCGACACCAGTGCAGTTTCCTGCCCTGTAAAGGGAGTTTAATTCCTCGACTCCCTTACATACCTCCCCCCTCAGAGTGTAGACCCGCACACACTCATCGATTTGAACGTGTCCCCCTCTTTCTCGGGAAACAGCTCGGCTTCATGGGGGAGACTTTTGGACTCCTTTTTTGACTTCCAGTCCATCAAAGCCCCTGTCACAGGAGACCAGTACTTTTAACACAAAAACCTTCAGGGATCACGATCACTAAGCACAGGACAAATTAATTGAATAAACGGGGTTTATTCTGGCATAAGCAGCAACTACACAAAATACACAATACCACATACACTCACCACACTGGGGACCTGGGGGAAGTCCCTAGCCTCAACTAGGTGCAGGAACCTGCTTCAGTAGGTTTATCCTGTCCGCTTCTTCTCCAGGAATCCAAAGTGCTATTTGTGCAATAGCAACTTTGAATCTGCCGCCAGCTTCACTCCGTCAGCTCTGTGGGATCACTCTCAGAATCCCACTAACACACAGCTCCGATCAGGACTCTGAACTAGTTACGCTATGAGTGCTGCCTCCTTACATAGATCCCCTGAGCTACCTTTAACATTGAGCAGGAGCGCCAGCCAATCACAGCGAGAACCGGTAGAGGGCTCACCAGGTTCAGCCTATCAAAGGAGGGGGGCTGGATTAAGGTACAAGAGTGCTTGGAGAGCGGCAAATTCAAACTGGCGCATGGAAACATTGCCTGCGGGGCTCAGACCCGGCAACTGATTCTGTTAGCCAGTCATCCACCTTCTGCTGGGAAGGCGCTTCAGAGTCTGGGGAATGCACTTGGCTCTACTCCACTGAGAGCCCTATTCCCTGATCTGATCGGCTGCCTTTCATCACTCACCATAAACCCTGAAACCTCAGTCGTTCCCCACCTTTGTTCTGATCATATAATTTCCATGGAACAGCTTCAGCTAAGTGAATTGCTGAGTCTCCTTCCATATAAATGATACTGACAGTCACATAACATAATTTACATTTTGCAGGGCTGACAGTTTAATCCCATCATATAACAATACTGGTTCTCTAATCTGGGGGAATTGCTACACAGCGAATAAAGTGTTTTACAAACAATATATTTATGCATAAGTGTTTTTACATTCCCTCCCCAGACATTAAATACATTTGGCTGAAATCCACATTACTCAGCCAGCCAGTTTACACAGTTTTTAGGGGTAGCTAGCTGGGCTTCACCTTTATTTTGTGATGCCAGTTACCCCTACCGTCACAGCCCCAACCTTCTCTTTATTCTTTTATGTGTCTTCCGCACTTTCTGACTTCTGAAGGACTATGGATTTGGTTCTCCTTAATGCCATGTCTTTTCCTAAGACCATCTTTACTCCTACAAGTACCTTTGGTTTTCTGCTTTGAGGGCATTATCTGGTACTCAGGACATGAAACCCAGAAATGTGCTACCTCTTCATCTGTTCGGTGCCATGATGATGTTTTCATGATTGAAGAGATCACTGGTGACAAAGTTTTTGTAACCTGTGCACTCAAACAGTGTCTCTCCAACTATTTGATCTAACTCAGCTTTCCATTTCAGCAACTCTTTTTTAACTCGCTTGTCAACGAGTTCTTCCACGAGTCGTGTGTTCTCGTTTTCCCTGTGACCATTTGTGTCTGGCTCCACATCATTAATTTTGGTCCTTCTACTTTGCATTCTGTGGAAATCAGACTGTATCACTGCAATGGCCTTGCAGATATGCTTATATGAGTGCATAGCTTGCTGGTTCTGATATAGGCCCTATATCCAGACTGAATCACCCCCACAGCTCTCTTCACATCCCAGTAGCATCTTTTGTTTCTGATACTTCCTAACATTGGACTCTAGTAGAATCATGCATTCATTAAATAGTTCATACCTTTTTCTTTGCTGTCGCATTCTCCAAAATGGCTGAAGAACGCAGATTGCTTTATTCTGGCGATATAGCTGATGTGCCTTCATTCCTCTGTAGGCAGCCTGTATGATGACAGTCGCAGAGCATTTGCGCAGATACCTTTTTCACTCCATCCTTCCTTGGATAAGAGCTCTGTAATATTTCTGCAGTGTTAGGGTGCTTTTCTTTCTTTGCAGCAATTTTAGTTCATCAGCGAGAGAGCTCTGTTTCTTGAGTACATCCTGGAATTCTATCGCCATCTTTTTCACGGACTCCTTCCGTACCCCAAATGTCTCTTTTAGTTTTGTAATCTCTTGTTCTTTGACCTCAAATGACTTCAGAACTTGTTCCATTTTATTTTGGAAAAATTTAGCTTGATCCTGCAATTTTTCTGTTAGAGCCTCCACCACTTTCCTGTGCTTGCTCTGAGTTTGCATCAATGCCTCTTTGATTATATTTTGCAGCACTGACAATTTCGTCGCTAGGGTTTCAACAGCTTCAGTTTTCCACACCTCTTACTCCTGGGCGTACTTACTTTTGGGGATGGAGCAGCCTCTCTGCTCCTCCAGCTTCAGCTCTAGTTTCTGGACCGCCTCGTTCTCCCTCTCATAAAGAGTTACCTGGCCTGGCCTGGCTTTCAGCTCCTCATGCTGCTCTGTGGGGTCAAACTGGGTACACAGACGCTCCTGTAGCACTTGCTGCTTCTCCTCAGCATCCGCCTGTTTCTCCTTGGCCTCCTGCAGACTCACAAGCAGACCTTGTAGCTGGCTCCGCAGCTTGTGTTCTGCATGTGTGTGCTGCTCCAAGGAGACACATTCTCCTTGCAGTACTCTTTCTGCATTCTGCAGTGCATGCTCCACTTCTAGCTTTCAAGGGCCAATTGTTTCTTCACATTTTCTGCTTGGTGAAGCTTCTCATTTCCTTCACTGACCTGATTAGCCAACTCTGAAACCTTCTCTTGTAGGTTTTTCTTCTCTTCTAGGTTTTTCTTCTCTTCTCTTACAGTCTCTATAGTTTTCCCGACCTCTTCAAGGGTGTAATCATATAAATTCAGCAATGCGGTGAGACGGTGAATCTCTTTCTGAGAGACTTCTAATTCAGCCTTTGCCTCTTCATACCTGGTGGCTGCAGCTGCATTTGGCCACTCAAGGTTAGTCCTCATATCCTGGAACTCGTTCTGCAAGTGACGCTTTTCTTCTCCAAAGTTATGCACTTGGTGATCGCTGTGGACAGACCACTCTGTAGCTTTGTCTTAGCTTCTTGCTCTTTAACAAACTGTTCGTGGAGGAGATCATATCATGCTGGGCACTTTGCAATTGCATCAACCTTTTTGTCATCTTTTTCCTTTGCCGTCTCCTTTTGAATCCACGCCTTCATCACTGGATATTCCACCATTCCCTGGAGGATTTCGCCAGTCCCTAGAGGCTGCAGAACATCTTGTCTCCCTTCAGAATTACTATTTCCTGACGTCGCAGGATCATCCTTAACCGTTTCTGTAACTTCCGCTGTTAGTTGCGAACTTCTTTTTTTCTCTTTTTTTTCTTTGTTTTGGTAGGCTCTGAGGCATGAGCAGTACTGGGCTCACCTTCCTTGCTCAAAACTTCTGCATTTTCTCCTCGCCCACCACGCGTTGCTTGCTGTCGCAGTCGCTGGAGATAATCTTCCTCATACTGCCAGTACTCTTCATACTCAAGAACGTAAGGGCACACCTCTTCCGAGTGCCCCGGGTCCATACATCCAATAGGCAGTTTGCTGTTGCGTCTCGCTGTCGCTGTGCAGCCTGGACTTCAGCAAACCATCAGTTAAAACTTTTGCATCCACATTTTCACACTTTTCCTGCATATACTCCAATCACATCTGGTAGTTCTGTGCGGTGTGGAAGACTTTACTTCCAGAATCAGTACCTCACGTAGGTCACATCTTTATTCATTCCCTGCTTCAGCGCAGCTTCGCATCAACTCTTTCACACTTTTCCTGCGTATACTCCAATAACATCTGGTAGTCCTATGCGGTGTGACAGACTTTACTTCCAGAATCAGTACCGCTTGTGGGTCACCGTCTGTATTCATTTCGCTGCTTCAGCGCAGCCATTTTGAAAACCCACTGTTTTTTTTCCCCACACTCCTGGTGGTGCAGACTTCACTCCAAGAATCAGTACCTCTCGTGGGTCACTGTCTGTAGCTGTCTTGCTCTCTTTGCTTCCAGAACCAGTACCGCTCGTGGATAACCGTCTGTTGTCAGCCTCATTTTGTTGCTTTATTCAGTACAGTGATCCTTGTCCTTCTGCCTGGATTTGTGGCTCTTTAATCTGTTGCCCACTGCATGTGTTTCTTCTGTAGACCTCTGGAGAAGCTACATCCTACTTTTGACACCATATGTGATGGAGCGACATGTAGGCGAGATAAGAGAAGAATCCACACATGCATTTCTGGGTAAACTATAATATTTTAGTGATTTTATTCTCCACTAAACAAATAAAATATTGGGGCTACTGCCCCTTTAAGGCAAAACAAAAATCATAAAACAAACACCTACTCCACGTTAGGAGACTAAATAAATATTACTCCGGCCCTTTCTATCTGACTGGGTGGGTAGGCCAGTTCCCAGTCCAAAACATATAAAGACAATAGCAGGGAACAATATATAAAGTCTTATCTGACTGTGTTCTGGTCTGGCGTCTCCGATTTCTCCAGATGCAGGCTTTGAAGTCCTGCTACTCCCAGAAAGTCTTCTGCCCTATCCGTGCAGGCTTCTCTGCTCTGTGGGACTTTGGGTTCCCCACTGTTCCCAGATAAAACTCTCTGGTGAACAAGCCTGTATCCCTGCGGGCGGGAGCTCTGTTGTCTGTGTTCTTCTAACAGACTCCAACAGGGACTCCCTGCTCAATTAGGCATTTCACACAGCACATGCATGAAACCCAACACCAGAGCAGTTTCCTCCCCTGTAAAGGGAGTTTAACTCCATGGCTCCCTTACAGGCATGCACTTCTGTTTCTTATATATATGTGTTTGATTATAATAAAAATTATTTTGTACTATTTTGGATATATATTTCAAATTTGCCTGTCTCCTGCATTTCCACACGCCTCCGCACGCCTGCGGAAGCGCAGTCTAAAGCCGCGCTGATAAGGATAATGTTTCCCCTCAGCGCGGCTCAGCGCTGCTCACCCTACTATGTCCCAGGCCTAAGTCTTGCCACGCGATGTCCAAGATAAACACCAGCATGCACACATCTTGAGTCCCATTATAAGGATCCATCATATTTGAATAAAGATGTCTGTTGCTGTGTATAATTGGAAGGATATATATCTGGAGTGGTGGTCAAAAGACATAAGAAAAAAACAAGCTAAAAAGTTAAAATGAAAAGAGGCGGGGGGGCGGGAGAAAGATACCATAGTGCAACTGAAAATAACATAAATAGTAATAAAAAAATATATATACATCAATAAAAAACAAATGTTACTGATGCATCATAAACCTCCAGAAATCCATAAACTCATACAGTACATTTACTACAGAAACATGGCAAAACCCAGATAGTCATTGATGCCTTTGGGCATCATGGAACCCAACTGCACTATCCAGCAGCACTCTTTCTGTAAGAGGGATCTTTCAATATCTCCCCCTCTTATGCCGAGGGACATGCGGTCAATAGCAAAGGCGGAAAGTGTAGTGTTATCCGCATTATGTTTCTGCAGAAAATGTCTGGCCACAGATGAGATTTTTTTTACAAGAATTAATATCCCTTTGCGCAAATTTAATATTACGACAGTGTTCTAGTATTCTAAAACGAACCTCCCTAGTCGTCATACCGATGTAAATTAAATTGCATGGGCACGTCAAATAATAACCCCCTTCGAACGACAATTCAGAAAATGATCAATCTGAAATTGTCTTGTCATCTCACTGTCAGATAAGGAATCAGTTTGCCGCATAAAGCGTTCCATAAGTTGGTTACCGCAAGACGCAATTTCTCCACACGCCACAGGTGATCAGCATCAGGGAGCAGGAATGGCAATTGTAGCAAATAGACAGTCCACAGCGCAATAAATTTCAACACCACAGTGCATCAAGCGGCAGCTAATGACATCACCAAAACCAATTATTACTAGTCTCCAACAATTTGGAACCTCCCTTTGCCCTTTATATTATGGAATTACCTCTATGCCCATCATATGTTTGCGATTTTCATGATCTCTCTACGTAGTTCTATATATCAAGCAATCTCTCCACAGACTAATTGTAGATCTGGACTTATGTACTGGCATCTCTATTATTCTTTCTCTCGTTTCAGCTGTCCTGATTCATTAGTCACACCACACTTGCGTCATTTGGTTTTATTGTGTTTTTTAGTGTATTTTCATTTTTGTGTGTATTTTTTTATTAAAGTGGATCTATGTTGTTATATCACTGATTGTTTATCATGGCCAGCTCTGCGATTAGCCCCGATCTCATCTGATTGACCAGACACAACCTCCCTG
Source organism: Ascaphus truei (assembly GCA_036426205.1). Taxonomy (NCBI): domain Eukaryota; kingdom Metazoa; phylum Chordata; class Amphibia; order Anura; family Ascaphidae; genus Ascaphus; species Ascaphus truei. Next base: position 138,890,109 of record CM071570.1, on the reverse strand, counting down.
CTCGACCTGTCACATCAGACACAGGGGTTTAAATATCCCATCCATTTGGACATGGCTTATTCCCCGATTAAGTAGTTTGTTCTACGAAACACGTTGGAATTTACCGAGCTCTGGATTGTCTATGCACTGCAATTGCCACGGGGCAGACTAAAATGCTTAATGTGAAAAACGCTTAATGTGGATAAATGTGCCAAGACATACACCAATTGCCTTCAAACTTTGCACAGTACATGCTTTGCACTCCCCTAACCTATCCTGAAATGTTCATGGCTTTTCATAACATGCACTGCAAATTATGTACACTTTCGGAAAGTGGAAAATGCATAATAAAAAGTGCTTAATGTGAATTAGTGTCAAAACATACCCCGATTAACTTAAAACTCGGTACATGATGTGCTGTATATTGCCCTTAACTATCCTGAAAATTTCAAGGTGTTTGCCAGCACACACTGCAAATTATTTACGTCAAGCACTTTAAGAAGGGCAAAATACTGGGACAGACTAAAATGCTTAATGTGAAAAACGCACTGGTGCTTGCCATTTCATTCTGGCTCTCTGACGTCCTGCCGTATGGTCGCTATCAGTGACGGTTTCGGTGACATCATTAGCCGCCGCTTGATGCACTGTGGTGTTGGAATTTATTGTGCTCTGTACTGTTTATACACAACAATTGCTACTGATGCTTGCGGTTTTATTCAGGCTCCCTGCCGTCCTGCCATATGGTCGCTATCACTGACGGGTTCGGTGACGTCATTAGCCGCTGCTTGATACACTATGGTGTTCGACGTCTACTGAAAGCTACTTGCCTCTTTGCCGGTAGTGTTTGTGTTTAACTATTGGGACCATGGACGTGACCTACCACTGCCGTTACACAAGCAGCCCAATTGCTGTACTTCTTGACGTCTGGAACGCGTTCACTTGGTTGAAAGGTTTTCTTCCCTTACCTCATCTTGCTGCTCCCTGGCCAGAGAGACGCGACGCTGACCACCTGTGGCGTGTGAAGAAGTTGCATCTCTTTGCGGTAACCCATGTCTTTGTAACATGAAATGCCCATAAGATTTGTTCTGATGTACATGCGATACTCACCTTTTTACCATTTACAATATACACGTTTACTATTCTATGTGAGTTATGCACTTGTCCCTCTTTTTTCTACATATTTGGAATCATTGAATAAGATAAATCAAATCATACCACAATCATCATGACTAAGGGGTGTCAAAAAAAAAGATAACGGTTCCTCTTGCAAAAATAGACACTAGGCTGTCAAATTTGATGCAGGCGTGCATGTGGAGAGCACAGGCGCAACCTGTAAGGATCCATCATTTGCGCCCTCACTGGCGCGCTTCCTACCTACCTAGACCTGCGAGGGGATCTCCTGCCTCTCGATGTGTGTGTGTTAGGTGCATAGTTTTCTTTAATAAATAGGGACCTTAGACCCTGGAATATATATCTTTATCACATATTTTATTTGCCTATCTGAGGGGTGGTGGCAGCAACGGATAGATATGATTGAAAGTACATTGCAGAGGAGAAAGGTGAGTTGGCTATAGTAGCAGTGTGTATTAACCCTTGTTGCATATCCAAGCCGTGCTCACAAGTCTGCTGTCTGTGACAGGTGGTATATTGGGACGGAGTGAGGGGCGATATTACTCATTTGAGGGACCTTTGAGGAAGATGAAAAATGGGTCAGCTAGGTAGCTGTGTATTAACACATGGCCCATATGCAGGTCACGTACTCACAGGTGCAGAGAAAAACAAAAACTTTAAACGAAAGCAGGGAGCCAAATGATAAGTAATTATTAGTCAGACAAGGGAAAAATACTAGATAATTTGATCTTCAGGCCATGTGCCATACTAATCTTTTCTTATTCCCTATATTCTGTATCACTTGATTGTTTTTCGCTCATATCTAGCATTTTCATAACAATTTTTTATCTCCAATTACGGATGAGAAATTCCACATTCAATTAATTTGAATTCAGATACAATGCATCTTTTAGAGGATTTTATTTATGCACACAATAGTCAGCAATGAAGCGTATTCAGGTTATTTACAAAGCACCACAATATTTCACGATATTAGTGTATTAGTATTAGTACTGCGATTTATGCCATACAGAAAACGGTTTAGATAAAGGAAATAATTACAGCTGGTAATTAGTGCTGCGATTTATGCCATACAGAAAACGGTTTAGATAAAAGGAAATAATTACAGCTGGGTTATAAAAATAAACAATTAACAATGGCAATTTCCGATAGCACTTTTTTATTTTAAATATTCAGACACTGTTTTTATTTTGTGAGACCGTGGACCAAAAAAAGGGTATGAAATACGCAATATTTAAAAAAAAAAAAAAAAAAGTTTGATTTTTTTTTTTTTAAGAGCCATACGGTTTTATCTTTTAATTCTGAAAATAATGTTTCATTTGGGTTGCACACATTTCTTTACACTTCTACAACCAAACCAAACAAGCAAATGGAGGATCAGGTATATCAGACATGCTGTACGTATACAGGAAACCCATTGTCAATAATGTTCATTTGATTTTTTTTATTATCAGCTCCTTTCTCCTGGAACATAATTTACTGTTGTTTTCGGCACTGTCCTACTTTAAATTAGCAAATAACTATTGATTTGGTTTATTACTTATTTTGAGTTTAACCCATTCACTAACTGGGTTCTACAGGTGCTGGTTCTGAATGATCAAAAATCCCTGCATGCACAAAATATCTAGTTTTGAAAGGTTAAAATGTACATTTTATTAAGCAGTCAATGATTATACAAGCACATTTAATAACATGTATTTTTATCTTGTGTTTCACATTGATAATTCATCCACTTAACATGATTATCCTTCATTGAAAACAGAACTTGCAAAGAAACATGTCACAAATCTATAGAATAAAAGACATACATTTTTAACAAAAAGCATATTAAAACATAAGAATTATATTAGCAAATTATGTTGCTATGCAATGGCAGACAAAAAAAATATTCTATTATACAATAAAAGATTAGAGATTTGCAAAACTGCAATAGCATCTGCAAAATTGTAAGCGTTTTTCTCCCCAACTTTGATTCCTTTTGAAACATTTCGCAAGGCCTCCAAGGGCAAACAAAGCCGCAAAATTAATCTCAGATTAGCATGTTAAAGCAGCAATCCAAGCAAAAAAATTTTTTTTTAAATTTCAGCAGGTGGTTACGCAAGGGCTCTCTGGAGCTGAACTGTGTTCAATTCAGCTCGAAGGACCCCCTGCTTCCCGAGATATTTACTTCTGTAGGTGCCGACAGTACTTCCTGAACCACTTAAATCTCGTGTGGCATGCAGGTCAATAGGAAGCCACAATGGATGATGTTGTGGATTCCTATCGACTCCCGTGCAGTGGGAAATTTAAACACTCTTTGTTTACTCCGTTATGGATGGTACTAGGGGTACTTTCGGAGGTAAGTATCTCAGGAAACAGAAGCTTCCCTCCAGAGCTCAAATGAACGTTATTCAGGTGCGGAGACCTCTGCTTCCCATCTAGAAAGAAAAAATTAAGAGGGGAAAAAAAAAAAAAAAAGACACTAGGCGGAACCACATCTTTAAACAAATTTGCTTGGCGAAAGCGCTTGTAAACTCTGACTCAGCAGCGCCTTTTCTCTCAACTCAAAAATGGCAACTTGTGCATAGTTTGATTCGTTAAACTCTGTACATCGCTACACAACATATAAACAAATTACCATTCAGGAATCATTAAAAACACAATATTATTGTATGTAACAGACCATTCTATGGACAGAAGACAACAGATAAGGCCTATGTTCAGGTCATCATTAAGGTAACCTTAATAGCCAGTCTAGTGTTTTATGTGAGATATTGAATACAACAACCTCTTTAAGGGCAGTATAGACTGTGTCCAAGGTTTACGCTCTTAATTTGTCTTGTATCGAGTAAACTAGAACTGAAAACCATTTGTTTCAAAAGAACCAGTAAATTAGTCCACACAAGATATTTCCTGTACTGTGGCACAATCTAGAAAAATGTCTCCGCGCCCTAAACAAAACTATCCTAGTATTGGACTGTTCAGCGCGAGGCACATCCTGCCCCACTGCTTGATTCTCTGGCTTTATCTGTTCCACTGAAACTGCTTTCTTCCATCAGCTTCACTGTCTTAAAGTCTTCACGCACGTTTTCCAGCAAATCTGGTTTGAAAATAACATCTAATGCAGTCATTGCCAATGCTTTCGCTGTGCGCAGTGCGTAAAACTGAGCTTCTTTTGATCCTATCAAAAACAAACATTATGCAATAAATACATTTTACAGACATTTTCTTTAGTTACATACACACACACACAATGTGAACAGGAATTCAGCAAAAAATTGTGCAACATAAATAATTGTCATGTCTTGCCTGCAATAAACCTTAATCATCATACAAAAGAAGATCTAAGATGATTATAAAATTTAGTCTAAGGCCTAGGACATAGTGGAATCAGCGTCGCTGAGGCGGGCTGAGCCGCGCTGAACAGATGCACAAAGCCCCTGCATCTGTAATCTGCGCGGCTATAGTTTCTCCCTCCGCATGCGTGCTGATGCGTGCGGAGGCTGAGAAAATCAGAAGAGACAGGCAAGTTTGAAATTTTGCCGCTTGGGGGAGCGGAGGCGTGGTCACGTGACCGCTCCCATCCAATGGGGCTGCAGCCGGCATTTTACCTACTGTGTCGGTGAGATAGCAGAGCTACCAGACCAGACAGAGTAGAGGCAGCACAGAGGTGTGTGTGTGTGTCACTGTGTGTGTGTGTGTCACTGTATGTGTGTGTGTCACTGTATGTGTGTGTGTGTCACTGTATGTGTTTGTGTGTCACTGTATGTGTGTGTGTGTCACTGTATGTGTGTGTCACTGTGTGTGTGTGTGTGTGTCACTGTATGTGTGTGTGTGTCACTGTGTGTGTGTGTCACTGTGTGTGTGTGAATATATTTATCAAAGTTGCACAATGTTAATAAATAATTTATTCTCACATGTCTTTTTTAAAAAAAATTAAAATATTATATAATACACACACACACATTATATATATATATATATACACACATATATATACATATATATACATACACACATACACACACACAGGTTTCCCAGTGACACACAAACACACAGACCACTTCAAAGTGACACACACAGTTACCCAATGACACACACACACACACTGACAGCTACCAAGTGACACACACACACACAGTGATATCCGCCTCCCAAGCGCGCTTGCTGTCTCCTCTGCCAGGACAGCAAAAAGCTCCTAGTAGAGCGAGCGGCAGCACCAAATTCTTTACTATGTCCCAGGCCTTACAATCTATATAGTTATAAGGCAATACAGTATATACTGTATTTTAAAATAATGGGTTATGTACGAAGAATTCAGAACTGTGAAATTAGAATTACAATTCTGATGAACATAAAAAGTCTAATGAAATTAAAGAATTCTTAAAAAAAAAAAAAAAAAAAAGAAGTATACTAGCTACCGAACATTGGGATTTGAGAAATCCCTCCACAAAACACCATGTAAAGAACTATATATTTTGTGAAACAAGTTGTACAACACTGTTGGTAGGAAATTATTTTCAAATGATATTTAGATAACACTGATATAAAACTTGAACAGTCATTGCTTTATCTCCTTGCCAGACGTCTCTTTTACCATGCTCACCTGAAGCTTCGGTGTATTCTTCTGTGTGATTCAGAGCTTCAGATCCAATGTAAAAATAGGGGTGAATTCCAGGAACCACAAAAGTAACATTCCCAAAATCTGTGGAACCTACGATTGACAGGAAAGCAACAAAATTAAAAAAAGAGTCTAACGGAGGTACAGAAGCTATATTTACCCTGTCATTTGCAAACACTCTCATTTTATCTTTTGATTTTACCGTCAATCCAAAATCTGATGAGATTAGGTAAAGTGTCAAGAGGATTAAAGTGTACACTGTGAAAACCGAAGTGTGCAGTTCAGAAATATTTTAAGTCATGCAGTTTACAACACCATGTAACTTGGAATAGCCTCAATGAACCAGCACACATAAGGCTAAGGCCCCGCTGCACGCACCGGCATGCACCGGCACGCCCGCCTTGCGTCCTGGCACGGCAATCTGTAGGTTCCTTATTTCGGCACGGGGGCGTGACCAAAATGGGTCGGGTAGGCGCAGCCATGATGGGGGGTGGGGGCCATCACAAAGCAATGAGAATACAAGGGAGAGAAAAAATGTATCAGGGGAGTTCTCTCACCGCCCATAAACAGTCCCTACAGTTAATTCAATTGGGATACTGTCCAAGACATCAATAAACAAATCTTACTTTCTTTAAAGCTTAAGTTTTCTATTCTGTGGCTGTGGAAAACGAGTCATATTCAGGATCCACAGCTCACCCCTCCATCCCCATAGTCGTCGTCCCCACCTTCTATCTCCTCCTGCAGCTTCCTGGTGTCCTGATGATTGCCTCTGATTGGCTCCCTGGCGCACCACGTCGCCGCTCGGGAACACAATCCTATTGTATCCCCTGCTTGCTGACGCGTCACAGTGTGCAGTGAGCCTGGGAGTGAGGAGGGACTGGGGACAGCCAGGGAGGAGGCAAGGGGCTGGTGAGAGGCGCGCGCACGCCGCCGGCTGCAGCGAGGACCTAGCCTTAGAGGTCATTTGTTCTTTGTTGGCTCATGGTAAGCACTATCGCACTTCATTAAATAACAGTTTTCTTCATAGGTTCCCTTTACCTGAAAGACCATTTAAAACTAAATCATCGGTTGTGAACTGCATTCCCAGCTTTTTCCCATTCTCCAAATAGGCTTTTGCAAGGGTTTTGTTTGGAAGCACATTGTAGTAATCATGGCCACTAGTGCTTAATTCCACCTGCAATGGAAATAGAAAACTCTATGAACAAAAAAGATTCCTTTGGCAATACCAATATGAATCAAAACCGTACCATTCTGAAATGGGACATCTTGCCACCGGCATTTCGTCGATGCCATTTAGCTCACCACAGACATTTAGCCGCCGCTAAGGTAAGTGCATAAGCGTTTATTAGTATTTAAGTAATAATCCCTGAAGAACAGGGCATTATTGGCAAGTTATGCCCTGTTCTGAGGGGACTCATACTATTATAGGCTAAATGTAGGCATATTTATTTCTTTACATTTTTCATAAAAAAGATAGACTACAAAAGTGGCTATCAGCATGATAATCTGATGATCTTCTTTTGCTTTTACTGCACGTTTATTAAAAAGAAATTGTACACAGCCCCCCCTCTATAAACACACACTCTGCAGTCCCCCCTCTATACCCACAAACTCACTCTGCAACCCCCCCCCCCCCCTCTCTCCCCACAACACACCCACCCCCCCCCCCCCCCATCACCCACAAACACACACTGCAGCCCCCCTGTAAACCCACAAAAATGCAGACACACCAACAAAATAGACTGCTGCTCCCCTCTACACTCACAAAAGACACACTGAAGACACACATACAGAAGCCCCCCTCTACACCCACAAACATTCACTGCAGTACCCGTGTAAGTCCACACACTGCAGATACAAACACACCCACACCAACAAAACACTCTGCTGCCCCCCTCTAGATGCATAAAACACAGTAGACAGACACACCTTTCCCCTCACTCTGTGTGGAGCACTCTGCAAGCAGGGTGGGGGAGGAGTTAGTGTCTTGCTGCTGCCTCCTGTCCAATCACCTCCCCTGTCTGAGAGCTCCTCTCACTGTGTCCAAACTGAAAGCTGAAAATGTTTTAACATTTTGGCCCAAACTAAATGAATAATGCCCAGAATTTTAATTAAAGAGCAGGGAGGCTATTTATTTCACTGAATAAAGTTTGGATGCAACAAATGTGACCGAGCTAAAGCATTTCTCCAAAGGTGCAGAATATGGATGGTTACAATGCCCCCAAAGACAACTTACAATATTCAGTCCAAACTCAAACATAAATTATTACATCTATTGGCTGAATAAATGTGATTGAAGACCCCTTCAGCCCAACTTCTGCCAAAATGTTCCTGCATTTAAGTATGAACTGAACGAACAGGCTGTATAAATGGCAACGGTTTCAGGCAGGCATTATGATGTTAAGTTGAAGACAACTATTTATTTATGAATGAGCTCTATGTCAATAAACAATTTGGAAGCTGTAACCGTTTCTATCGAACTGTATCGGTTTTGTGTTTTCCTCCAAGAAATCAGGATCAGATATACCAAATTTGTTATTTGAATTTTATATCTGCCACCAATGCAAACTGAAGCACGAAAAAGATTCTTGCAATTGAAGGAGCTTACTAAATCCACTCAATATAAAAATTCCTTTACCAGTTGATCAGTCTCTGAAACGCACACTAAATTAGCTTCTATTAAGGTGATTTCAGAATAGCTCAGGATATCTACAGATGTTTTCCCCACATCTACTCCCCCAATAAAACATCAATATATTTCAAATCTATCAAACAAAAAATGGCCAAAGATTATTGTCGTGTTTTCATACTTACTCTGCACCCCGTTGCTGCAGCTGCAGCATTAAAACAGGCATGTGCTTTTTCTATTAAAGTGGCAAGATCTTTGCGTGATGGGGCACGCAAATAAAATTCTAATTCTGAGTACGATGGAATGATGTTTGGTTTCACACCACCATTTTTTATTACTCCTGGAAACAAAATAAATGATGTTGATTAATCCTGATTACAGAACATAAAAGAATGCTTCTTTATTAAGGACAAGAACACATTGAACATACGCCTTTGAGAAAAATGGCCAATAAAATCCACCACGCGCAGTACAAAATAAAGAACAGAAAATGTTACAAAGCGGCATTAATTACAGTTGCATATGCTTTAAACGGCAACAAACTCACAAATTCAAGCGTGTTTCCATATGCAACATCAAAATTTGGGGAAGAAATGTTATACAAAGATGTGTAAAAGGATTGACAACTCTTCTATTTGATAGCATGCTAGGTTACATACGAGTCCTCGCTTTTCCAACACAATGCGTCCCGCAAACCTGCGTCGGATGCGGGACAGTCGGAAAGCGGGACCCATGTTAACCGACGGCGGTTTCCGTCGGATGTGCGAAAACCGCGGCGGATGAGTTTTTTTTACTGCATTATGCACGGTCGGAAAACGCATCCGACGGAAAGCGAAACGTCGGAAAACGAGGACTACCTGAACTCAACTCTGAGGCCAATGTTATCTCTACAGTACAGGGGTGGGCAACTCCTGACCTCAAGTGCCACCAACAGGCCAGTTATTAGGGATATCCCCGCTTCAGCACAGGTGGTTCAGTCTTGACAGCCACCTGAGAGGTTTGTGCGAGAATGGTGCTCAAATATAAGTATCATTGTTGTCCTAGAGGGATTTCCTTGGGACAAGTTCATTTAATAAAGAACATTAGTTTAATCACAACCCCTCACTGACTGCGCTTCTCACTTTTTTCTTGTTGTCTCAAATATAAGTATGTGCTCTGAATATAGTATATCACACAATCATAGACAAAGTGATGATAACCATGCTGGAACTGTCCATAGTAGATAAATATCCATAAAGGTATCAAGGGGGACAAGTGACCCGTGTTCACTTAACTACTGCAACCAATGGCCCTTGTATAATAACCGCCTATTAAGTATAAGCATCCCCAAAAGTCGGGTCAAAAGGTAAGCATATGAGGGCTAAAGCCCATTACCTGCCCATAGGGGTATCCAGAATGAATCCAGTTGTCCAAAGTTCCAGAGCGTGAAATCCTGCAGGGTAGTGTCAGCAGCAAACAGTGTAGAGCCAAGGAGCACAGCCAAAATGGTATTCCAAAAGAAATAATTTAATGGCAACTCCAGATGAAAATAAAAAGGTTTTAATGCATCAGATCACAATATGAGTGAAAGATACAAACGCACCAACGCGTTTCATCCCATAGGGACTTTCTCAACCTCATTTGGCTATGCTCCTTGGCTCTACACTGTTTGCTGTTGACAGCCACCTGTGCTGAAGCAGGGATATCCTGAAAACCTGACCTGTTGGTGGTCCTTGAGGGCTGTTATATTAAAATGGTAATATTTTTTAACTATAAAGTGCTGTTAACAGAAGCTTGTCTCACACAAGCAGAATTATTATTTTTTTACAAAATTTCTCTTCTCCAAATAACATTTGTGATCTGCGATTTAATACACGGAATCCCTAACTCACATCTAAACAGAAGGCCAAATGTATTGAGCAAGTGCATCAGCCAAACATGTGGTATGTACTCAAAAACAAAAACTGCTCCGTCCAAACCTTTTAAACTACAGAACTGCCATTGGGATCTCCATTCTTTTAAATTCTACCTCAAATGATTTTTTAAGTTCATAGAAATAAAAAGATTGTCTGACAGCACTTATCAGCATGAGACATTTGCTCAGCTTCCCAATGGGTATTGTGAGTTATGTGAATTTTCATCACGATGGTTGCACGTGTAACAGGATGATTGCACTTTAAGGAGGAATCCATTCCGGCAAATGTTTTGGTTATTTTATTTTTTTGAAGAAAGGGGTCTCCGGAGCTCCAAATTAAGAAGATACTTTGGCAGTATGATCTGACCGACAGTATTTATTATTAAGTGATATTCTCCTTTCTATTTATTCTTGCAACGGTTTTAAATAGTGATAAACAAAATATGGCACATTTATAATATGTAAGAGCGCACACACGCACGCACACTCCATTTGTAGTTTCATTACAAAAAGGTACTACTCCTAACAGCTATAAAAGGAGGGTTCAATGGCATGTTAGGAGGCTTAATCAGAGAAGGTCAACAATTCCTGCTAATCTGACACATTTCCATTACATAGCGGTAAATTGCAATTTACTGAAAACATTTCCAATGCAAATTCTATCCAACCCAGGGGTCACAAGATTAGAGTTCTTTAGATGTTGATGTTGATGTCCTTGCATTAGTCATACTGCAACTCTTGATAGAGATGAGACATTCAAAAGTCTTGTATTTTTTTATTTCTTTTTTTCCTTCCACTAGTCATTACATGTTGTTGTTGAGGTAAATTCTTCTTTACAGTACTTCTTAAAAGCTTCAGTTTTTCAATTGTATCACAGAGACTTTAAGACCGTATGACGCATGAGATTTAGATGGCACAATCGTGCTTTTGAATCTGTACATGTGGAACTCTGCTTTCTGAGGAACTTGGACTAACCTTCATTAATGTATGGATTTACTATGTCTGAGCAAATGGTTATCAAATCTCATGCTAAAGAAAATATCTTATACGTTAACTGTATTGTCTCAATAAGACGACTAAATCCTGTGCACTTTCTTCAAGCATTTTTATTTCTATAGCAACCATTTAAAAAGTCACATCCCCTTACTCTTCTGAGACACTCCATATGCCCTCACTCTAGCAGCACACTAAATTTTATCTAGTTCCTGTCTGGTCACATGATCTTCCACACAGAACTTTGCATCTTGGGTAATCTTCTGCAGCACTAACAGTGATTTAAAGAACCCCCGAGCCAAATCTTCAGCAATCGATTACAGGAGAACAGATCGATCGGCAACTTGGCTAATCACAGTGTTCAGATTGTTTTGATGCACATATTGAAAAGGAACAGAATAGAAACGGCAGTCCTATGTACTGTAGCAAGGAATATTGGAGGAGTTCTTAACAATTGTGATGCTCAAGTCAGAGCAATACGTTCCCTGTTATTACAATAGTCGTTTCAACATGTAAAAGAACACGTAAAAGTCTTAAAACATGAAAAATGAAATGACAAATGGAAGCAGGTCCTATAATAGTCATTCGAGTTCTAAGGCATCAGAACAACATCACAAAGGCTCATTGCTGCAATTGGCCCGGCACATTTTATTTTATTTTTTATAATATTTTCTATTGTAATGATTTAATAATTGTAATCAAAGACCAAGCAGCCATTTGTAATTATGGTCATTGTTTGTTTGTATCCCAGGAAGTGCAACTTTATTTAACACCAAGTGCAACTACAAAACAAAAACCAAAAAAAAATAAAATAAGGTGGAAAACAAAGATTTATACAAAATGGATTTTCTGCTGTGGACACTTTATTCAGTTTTACACAAGACAAGATTAAGTGATTAAATAAAGTTCTCACCATGAACTCTCCAGGCGGGTTTCATTTGCTGTCTTAAGACAGACAGATTGTTGTATGCAAGAATGGCAGCATCTAAAGCATTTATTCCTTCCCATGGATATGCAGCTGCATGACAAGCTTTTCCATAATATTTCACAGTCACACTAGGAAATAAAAGCCATCACTTTGCATTTATTTCTTTTTCGATTGACCATTATATAATATGAACTGCAAAAAAAAGTGTTTCATTAAAATGGAATCTGCTTTTGTAAGGCTTTCACAACAGGTCAGCCCAGACCACGCGCCCACGAGCTTGTGAACTCTGCAAACGGCTCACATGGCTGCCTTTACGAACCGAGAAGTGATCAATTGAACCAAAGACAAGTACAGTGTAAATAATAAGCGGGAATAATAAATTGAGTGAATGCACATAGTATACGGAATAAGTAATGACGTTTTGTTTCAATGTGTTATTGTTACAGGAAGGCGGATATACAGTACCTTGTGTACATTCAGCATTATGGTTCAGCTTAAATCTTGAGCAACAATGGAATAAGGTAAACATATTTCCATAGCACTTTTCCAAAGCACATTTCCTTTAACTAAATGATACATAGACACCATCAAATCTGCATTTATTTTTCTGTCCCTTTTCTCCTTTGACTTCTAGCTCAGGAGTAACCAAAAGTAGAGTTCTTCCTTACAATAGTTGTTTCTATTAGTGCTTGTGTCTTAAGGTTAGAAGACATACCGTAAGTGGCAGAATGGGGAGGGGAGGGAGAAATTACAATCGCATACTGCACAGGGGGGAGGGATAGCCTTCACCCACCGATACTTTGTTTCAAGAAAGTTTTTTGGCTGAATCAATTCTAATTCCACCCGAATAAGAGATCATTGTATCTCGAAAGCTCACACGAATTAAAGCATTTTGTTAGCCACAGAACAGTATCGACTATCTGTTTTTGATTACATATATCGTACTGTCCAGAGTTTTTGCAGACAAGTCCCTACACTGTAAACCTTACAATCTAGTTTTCTGACTTGAAGCACAGAGAGATAAAAGTGTCACAGATAACAGGAAGCTTACACTTGTATTTGAACCGGGTTTATCAACTTCCAAGAGCACTGTTCTTAACTTTTTACTACCTTTTTAGCCCATAATAAATATACTATGTTTTTGCAATTCTTTAAGGACTCTTGTTTAGACAGTTGAACGAATATAGTTGTTCTGGTAGCTATTGTTTTAAATTGCAGCATGGCAACACTCATACAGTAGGTGACCTTACAAATTGTACATAAAAATGGATATAGGCCTTCATGCCTTGTTTGTGGAAAGACATTTTAGAATTTCATATCAGCTTCCACTTGCATGTATTAGCATATACTTATTAAGCCTTTTCGCCTTCATGTGATAATTAAAATGGGAAAAATTAATAAATAAACCCAACACATAGCCTAGAGTATTGCACACTAATCAGGTAATATATCTGTTCCAGAAAAACCCTTAAAAAAAAAAAAACTAAAATTTGTGCGCTCCTATTTTATTTGCTAGCAACTTTACTTTCTCTAGGTTAAGAAATGCGAGTCCAAGGCCATTCAATAGCAGTGTCTCTGGTGCTGCAAGTTTCTGTGTAGGCCAAGTTGTTGCCAAAACAAAGAACAAATATCATGTAATACCTTTCATTTCCATCCTTATGACACCCACTCTCAAAAAAAAGTCGACTCCCTGAACCTTGGTTCTATTTGCTATAAATCACCCCCAAATAACTTTCTCTCCTGACTAGTCTGCCACATCAGACAAGAAAGCTCTTATGCACTAAAGAATTAGATTGTAAAATAGTCATAGCAGGGAGTAATTACATAACAATTTATATATATATATATGTATATATATATATATAGCACTGTGTCAGGCTAACGTATCTAGATTCGTTAAATGTAAAAAGTATTCAAACAGCAATCTAAAAATAATATACAGCAGTCCATTTAAAAAAATTTTTTAAAAAAATTAAAACAAATTGACATGCAATTAACAAGTATTGCTGATCCAATTCAACAAACAACTGCAGTACGTTACAAACATGAGATCTATAAAAAAAAAGTCCTATTGCAATTACACCCAGTCACTCTTGCCCCGTGATTCCAAGGCAGGAAAATAATTAGAAACTGTCCACTGAACTATACATTGCTCTGCTTGCATATTGCAGTGATACAGCAGATAACAAGAATGCAGGAATGTTCACTCTCAGTATTTGGATAGTACAGTTTACAATAACTTCATATTGGAGGATAGCAGTTGACATTACTCTTGGGTCTCAATGAATTAGATTTAAACACTTTATAAGTTATGGTGGCCAACCAACAGTGCTGCCCCTAATATGATACTGGGAACAACAAACATTCACCATTTAAAAAAGGTGAATTGCCCCCTGGCCGGAGGCCCCCCCCTGTCTGTCTGTCCGTTTACCCAGTCTGTCCATAGATGTCTATTCATTCACAACCGGTAATAACACATACAGTAAGCCGAACCTGTACTTTGCCGTTATCATACTCACTGTATGTATATTATTATCTGAACAAAATAAAAAATTTAAGTTGCAAAAAAAAAAAAGTGAATTGAATCACTCAAAATTCATGACCTCTGATCAAGATCATTATCTTATTACTCCTAAAAACAAATATGCTTGCATATTCTAAAATCAAAGAGTGATCCAATGGTAAGGGATGCCATGGATGGACCAGCTCCAAATCCCACCTCAGCCGCAGGTGTCCCTGGAAGTGCTCCAGATGCCAAACATTAGATTGTGCCATTTTCAGAGCAGGGACTCACTCTCCCTGCAAGTATCAATGTACACAGTCACTGCTATGTAACCCAAATTATTAACATACTGTAGGTCAATTTAATTAGCATGATGTGAAATTAATACAACAATCTTTGTCTGCCAATTATTTAATAATATTCTGCCATAAATCCGTCAGGGACTATTAAATAAGGGGGTTGCCGAATCTAACAGTGTAGATATACCTACACCTCCAATATTTAGTTGCAGACAAAGCATTTTTTTTTTAAATCAAAATCAAAGATTGTATAGGTGCTGTCCCACTTAGCAACATGTGAATTTCCAATAAAGTAAATATAAACATTTTTTATTTTTTTTAAATACATTTTAGTCTTCATGGCACAAAACCACTACAGCATAATAAAAAAAAACAATACTATTCAGGGCTTATACCCAACTACAGCAGGAATGCAGCAACAAATCAAAAGGTGTAACACCTTAAAAAGAGAATTAAAATGTTAAAGATTAAAAAGAGAAAGTAAAGGAAACTGTACAACGAACATGTGTTTCGGCTAAGTGGGACTGCCCCATAATATGTCACAATAAAGAGAACAGTTATACAGACATAAACCTTTTAATGGGTGGGACGTTTGTGGTCTAAACCAGACATTTAAACATAAATCAAAAATGCTTAACATTATTATAACAAATGTTTCAGGTTTCAGGTCCATAGGAAATAGATCCATGTCCGTTGGGTTCAAGGTCATCCAATGAGATTCAAGGATCCCTTCTGTTCTGTCTTTTCAAAATACCCTTCAATCACAGCACCATGTGCCGGAGACTCGAAGATCCAATACTTTGTTGCTTCAATCTATAGAGAACTTTACTAGATCTACTGTATCTTCAATTCAGTGGTCACTCCACTGAACGCAGCTTCAACATGGATTCTTCAATAAAATGGGAACCTTTTCAGAATGCAGTCTGTAGGTTCTTGCAGGTCTTTCAGGTCGTGGTGTAGCAGTTAATAATTCAGTCTGAAAAGGGCAAGGTTTCCCCTCCCTATTGATTTTTAGACTATTTCCAAAATAAATCTCTTTGCTTTACTGTATGCAATATAACAGCCTAAATGATGAAATTGCTGAGATTTTATTTGGATGACATCTCAATTTAGACAAAGTAACGTAATAAATTTACTTACAAAACGTTATTTCAAGGTTTTTTTTTTTTAATCTCTGAAACCTTTGTAGTTGGAGAAAACGGGATGTGTTAGATTGGCATAGGTCGGGGACACCAATTATAACGAGGTTCTTTGGTACAGGCATACCCTGCATTAACGTACGCAATGGGACCAGAGCATGTATGTAAAGCGAAAATGTACTTAAAGTGAAGCACTACCTTTTTTTCACTTATCGATGCATGTACTGTACTGCAATCGTCCTATACATGCATAACTGATGTAAATAACGCATTTGTAACAGGCTCTATAGTCTCCCCGCTTCGGTACAAGTAGGGAGTTGGTATTGCTGTGCAGGACGTGCTGACAGGCGCATGCGCGAGCTGCCGTTTGCCTATTGGGCGACATGTACTTACTCGTGAGTGTACTTAAAGTGAGTGTCCTTAAAGCGGGGTATGCCTGTATAGCACAAAATGTATTAATGATTTATAGTTTCATCCAAGCAGTTATGTTCTATTCAACTATATAGATTATATTTGTTAGCCGTAATAATGCTTATATGTATGGGGCGCCGTTTCATTTCAAAATGTAAATGTTGACTAAATGGTATAGAAACAGTTTTTTTTTACCCAGGCTGATAGAATCTATTTAGTCCTGGATATGCTTTAAAAAGGGCAATCCAAGCAATATTCTACGTGTGTATTTTTTTTTAATAAATCAGTTCTGTAGTATTTGATAATACTTACTATTAGGACTAAAGGATTGCCTTTTTAAACATAAAAATAGAGAATTCATTACTGAATGTATTGCTGTCGGTGATCAGGCAAAGAAAAGGGAACTACATGGAGATAGGCAGAATCTTTTTACTCAGCTTGCAAAGAAGTATTAGGAAGGTGATCCTCTGTTGATTTTGCAACATTTTGTGCAAAAAATAAATAAAATTACCTGTGATGTCCAATCGTTGGCTGCGGCCAGGCAGGGAGCGCACTGGCGCTCTGCGCGGTCACGCGCTCTGCTGGGCCGGGCAATTTATGGTCAGCTAGTTGCGCGTGCGGGGGGTTCAGCCATGACGTCACAGAGCTGGTTCGCCCTCATTTGGCGAACCGCTCCTGACGCGTCAGCGAGCGGCATAAATCAAATTTGCTTGCCACTGCAAGCAGCTAAGCGCCGTGCGTGCTCACGCTAGCCACACACATTGCAGCAATGTGTTCATCACTCAGCGTCACCCTGGACAAGGCCTCAGTCATTAGAGTGTTCAGCTATTAACTCACAAAAAAGGCTTTTCTTCCTATGAATGATAAAATATCTGACTGTAAACTTTCTGTTGTGTTCATGTAACATGTTAAATGACTTCACATTTCCCTGATCTGTAACTTATTACCACCTTTGTTACTCACTCATGTTCGGCAACATCTGGCAAGTAGGCTGCATCTTCCTGTGCGGGATGGGCCATAAAAACAACATGCATGTCGTCAAATGCACCAGCCTCTATCAGATCAATTTTGCCCCCACCATCTTCTTCTGCAGGAGTTCCTAAAACCGTGATCTAGGGAAACAAAGATTGTTGGTGTAAAACACACAAATTGCAGTGTTCTCTAACAAGTATACAAAGGGGGGTGGGGGGGAAGAAAACGTAAAACCTAAGGATGGGCAAAACAGAAATGAGATATAAAGGAGAAATACAAGCCTTTTTATTTTATTTTATCTATCTACATAGAACGGAAGCAGGGTGTCTCTGGTGCTGAACCCCGTTAATCTGAGCTGGGTGGAAGGGGGAGAAACGGCCAGCTTGGATTGCCTCAAATACATTACATAACAGAATAACAAATCACTGGAATATACCAATCCCTGAAAATGCCTAAAAGAAGTCAAACAAGGCACCAAAATACACAAGAGCATTATTACATCAAGTATCAGCTCGTACAAAACGTATAATGGTTTCATTTTCAGATGGGAAGACAGAATTGCAGAAATACATTATTTCTTAATTCACTGTTCTGTGAAAACCGGCTAAAGTATATTGTGTTTGACTTATAGAATAATGTAACATTGCAAAACTTCTTAACGGTGCCCTGCTGGGAATTAAGCGAGAACTGCACCTGCTAAAAACAATTAGCAGCATTATACAGATGGTTACATGTTTAAAACATTCCTGTACAGAAATACTCTACAAGATATGTAGCTACTGTACTTAGAGCAAGCAATATTGGCTGCATCATACCACTTTGACAAAAGATCAGATGGTGGCTAGTGTCGATCTTTCATTGCGTGCCAATTTTGCTACATAGGCTCAAATTGAGAGGGCCTAGGTAGCCATACTGACACAATGGGTTAATATTTAAAATTATGTACGTAATAATGTTTATATATTGCAATTTTAACAGTTCTATTTTTATTTTTTATTTTTTTAACGGTTTATGTATTGTACATTTAGTGGCCAAAATCCAAATTTGGCTAATACTACAGCTATTGGACATTATTGTAAGGGGGGTTGATATTTAGTGGGAGGAAAAACGAGTAGGGTGTGTGGGTAGTTGGCCTGGGGAGGGTGGTTAGGCCCCCCATGTCAGTTGCTGATAGAGGTTAACCCCTTGTTTGCATTAGCAGTGCCTTACTAGCCACTTAGTTAACCAAGGGGAGTAGGTAGTGGTGTTTAGTTCAATATTAACCACTTTGTAGCCCTCGGTGGTCTACTCATGGAAACCCATGGTTGGAAGGTGGGGAATGCAAATGAGTACCGTGTGCTCATTTGCATGTAATTTCCCAGAATCCCTTGCTGCAGTGGAAGCACTGTATGCTAGGTGATTATGGTGAAAGGCAGGGTTGCAGACCTGCCTGAGACATGTGAATGTGCTCTCAAGTGACCTTTTTATTTGCTATATGCTATACGGTGGAGATTTCGTCACCTTTTTAACCCTACTGCCTTCAAAATGGCAAAGCCAGTACAACCAACCTCACACTGATGAGACCCATTAAGCATGAAACATGTCGTCTGCGAGTGGTTTGACAGGAGAGTGATGGTCCGGCACCTCAGCCTTGTAGCATCGCCTTCGGGCTAAAGCTGCATGCTGCTATTGGGGTGACGCACCCTACCTGGTGATCCAGGACCAAGCAGAAGGAACCCCTGGCTACGATCACAGCATCTAGCCAGGGCCCTAGGAGAGACAACGAAGACCTACCACCTGCGATGAGAAGGATAGCAACAGCGCGCCTCCATACCGGAGCAGAGAGGATGGAAGCCTCCAAGGAGCCCCCCCGCAAAGCTCGGAGGAAGATGAAGCACACAGCACCTGGCGAGTACCTCCACCAGCAGCCAGGAGACCGACGGAGGAGGCCCAGCAGCTACCAGCAGCCAGGTGACATTGTCCCCCCCAGTAGCAGTAACCCCACTGCCAACACCACCAGCTGGTGCGCATACAGCTGCTGGTGGGATCTCGGTTTTCCTGCGCAAGAGTCACATGCTGACAGTGTGAGAGGGAGAGAGAGGGATATCCCACCGGCAGCTGTATGTGCACCAGTGAAGTGAGCAGCGTCCACCTTAGGCTGCGTCCAGGGTCAGCGCTTAGGCGCTGACCGTGCTGACGCTTCTCAGTGAGCCCCTGCAGCCACAATGAGAGCGGCTTTAGCAGGGGCTCGCGCACACTTCTGCAAGTGTGCGGAAGGGTAGGTCTTATTCAAATTATAGCTTTTCGCGCTCACAGGAGCGCAGGGCCAGTCACGTGAGCGGTTCGCCTAATGAGGGTGAACCAGCCCCGTGACGTCACAGGCCTTCACCCCCTCCGACACGCCCCCGGACCAAGGCCAGGGAAAGCACCCGCTTTCCCTCAGCCTCCGCACGGCTGCAGTCCTATGGACGCAGCCCAAGAAGCTTCCCACTGCCGGTATTCACGAGGGCGGACTTCGTAAAACTAATTATGTATGGGGGCTTAATGTGAGTGGCCATTTTTAAATTTTGAATGTACCCACTAAACTGTTATACCCCCTACACTTAGTCTGCTTCTTGTGGTTATAGTTGCATGAACCTGGGAGCTGATATGTGACCTGGACTGATGACATCACCATCAAGTTCTCTATCAGCACTCAGAGACAACCCTGGAAGGGTACACTGCCTATCACCCACTGTAAAAGTGTGAGTGTGCACTCATTAGGTGTCCTAATCACTCAATTGCTTTATTATTTCACCACACAGTATTGCACTATGTATTTTTGCTTTGTTTTTTACATATCCAATGGTTCCTGAGCGCCCTGCATTTTTTCAACAAGCTGTATCACCACGTACTGGGCCTGTAAGACTAAAACGATGACAGCTCTAAAAATGTATAGTCCAGATTTCACAAAGAAGTTCAGGTTTTTCTTTCCTAAAAGTTTTCGTCTGAGTCCTTCAATTCTTTTGAAAAGACACAGTTTAGGCTTCCGGTTTGCTGGTGGATTCCTGAAAACCACAATCGTTTTGGAAATGCTTTTGTGTAATTAACGCTTTAACTACATAACCAGCATAACACCGGGACCACTTTGTGCAACACGTACATATTACTATAGCTATTGTGCATAATTACAGCAACTTTGCTCCCCCTCTCTCTGACTGACCCAAGACTGTCTGAGGGATCAAACACACTGGTTTCCTTTATTATTCCTAAAACTGTGGAATTACTTTGCAATGCATTGCTGGCACATGTAGCAGCAAAAGTAGTATATTCAGTGAACACCAGAAGGGAAAAAAATAAATGGAAGAGGTTGTTTTTTTTTTTTTTTGTTAGGTATTTCTGATTAGGTCTGTAATACAGATTCCTATACAAATTATTCATGGACAAGGAGGAGAGTACGTGTAATTTCTGGTACAATGACATAATGCTGTAATTCCCTTTCACTCCAACTGTCGTCATAGAGCAGCTGCTCCCTTGCTCAATAAGGCCCAGCCATCAATCGCAGTGAGGATCCAGTTATTATTGAAAACAAAATGTAAGCAAGTGTGAATGTAAAATGATGCAATCACACCACATGGTGTGGTTCAGATGACAGTAAAATACTCACGTTTCTTTGTTATGCTCAACAGTATCTGACCTGAACCATTTTCACTATATTAGGTGAAAAGTATTATTTTGACCATAGTATTTGCTGGGTTTCTTTTTACAAAACATGTTTATAATTTATAGAAGGCATCCCACAGTTCCATCTACTATAAAAAAGGAAAAAAACTAATTGCATATAAGTCTCCAAAAACATAACAAATGATGCTTTTCTGCAACTATTAGATATGAGGATATGATTTGTAATGTTTTTTTAACCTGTTTGTTTTTTTAAGAAATATATAAATAAATAAAGAAAAACTTTGGTGATGTTTGCTTTGAAGTGAAATGTAAACCTTTTGGTGTCCCATGATGTGGTAGCTACATCATAGGAGTTATTATATCCTATTTGCTCGTTTTGTAAAGGAGATTGTTTCCGCGCGACTAAGTAACACAAGAGAACGACTCCTCTTCTGTTGCATCAGTGACGCCATCAACATATGATCACTCCGAGGAGCGGAAGTGCTGGGGACAGTGGTCCCTCCGGCCCTCAAAGGGTTAAGGAAAGGCATGCGAGAAAGTATTTTTGGTACTAGTATGGAGACTTTTGTTTTTTGTTTTATAACTTTTAAATATGTCACCAAGTCTTAGTTTAAAAACTGGTCCTAATTTGCCACACGGTTACAACTTAGAAATTGGAAGTATGAGTTATTGTAGAATTGTAAAGTATAGAAATACTTGTTTAAAAGGATCATTATTTTTTATTTTAAAACTGTGCTAGATCTTCACTTGGGATCTTTGGATCCTTATGAAGAACTTGTTTTTTGGCCAAAATGTGCAGCAGTGAAATAAACCTCCCTTCTGTATGCTCTAATGCAGGGGTGCGTAAACTTTCCCCTGCCTGCTCTTCGCCCCTCCTTACCTTGTTTCCAGCGTTCTGATGTCACAACGTCAAGTTACCTTGGCAACGCAATGTCATGTGAACCTGCGTCGTTGTTGATGCCATGTTGCCATGGAGATGAGTCACCTGAAGCCAAGATAAGGAAAGTTACAGAGGCCTTGCGCGATCCCGCCGGCATTTCATTTAAATGCCATGGGGAAGAGCGCGGGGCCACTGTAACCACTGCGCCCCTCCCAGAAAATCGCACGACCCCAGTTTGCACACCCCTGCTCTAATGTTCCCTGCACTTTGCAATACACCTACATTTTTGCAACATAAGATGAGCGTATAAACCGGAGCACTTCTCGGGAATCCCAGAAATCCTGCACGTGAGAGTATGCATAATATAATAATATAAAAAGGTAAATGCTTCTTTTTCTGATTTAGAAACCTGTCACTCCGTAGAAGCCAATTTCTGTTTCACGCATTCAATTAAAAAAAAGAGGCAATCCAAGCAACCTAAATAAAAAAAAAAAAATTGTTTGTTTAATATATGCAGCATTTAATTATCTTTATTGAAAAATAATTACCTAAGCTGCCGATCGATTGGTTCTCCTGTGATCGATCAGCAAAATCCTGCTTCCCAGGGTTCACTAAATGGCTGCCTTTCAGTTTCAAATCAATCTTTCAGTGTAACTCAGCAGCTACAATGTATTCTTATATTACTAAGGTAACATTGACTATTGTTACAGTTTACGGCTCAAACTGTGATAAATTTGTTGCCAATCTTCCCAGCAAACAGGAACATTTTACAAATATCTTGCACTGCTGATGAGGTGGGCTAAAACTCAGGGGTATATTAACTCAGGGGTGCGCAAAATGAACGGTAAGTCAAAAGTTAAGAGGCCTCACGTGAACCCCGCCATTTATTTTAAATGCCTTTGGAGAAGTACGGGGCCTCTGTAACAGCCGGGCCCCCCCAAGAAAATCTCGCACCCCTGTATTAACTACGGGTTACCAGGACGACGCGTCGCTGGAAGGGAAAGTAAGTGT
The DNA here is from genome assembly GCA_036426205.1 of Ascaphus truei. Taxonomy (NCBI): domain Eukaryota; kingdom Metazoa; phylum Chordata; class Amphibia; order Anura; family Ascaphidae; genus Ascaphus; species Ascaphus truei. The sequence continues at coordinate 138,867,098 of CM071570.1, read as the reverse complement.
GCTATAGTGTGATCTCACAGCATCATTTGACACCGCACTGCGTCGCCGAAGACCCGGCTTACAGCAGGTTAGAGAAGTTACAGAGGCCTCACGCATCCCCGACATTTAATTTAAATGCCTTGGGGGAAGGGCGCGGGACCTCTGTAACCGCCGCGCCCCCCTAGCAAATCTTGCGTCCCCCAGTTTGCACACCGCTGCTTTAATAGACATTAATACAGAACTCCCAGTGCATTCAAAACACGTTATCATACAGTATATCTTCTTATTAGGGGTGAAGGAAAGGTCGCTGTATTTTGTCACCTAGTATTGACAGAAATGCATCAAGTGCTGTTTTGTAGGTACAATGTGTCAAGACTCTATTCAAAGAATGATTTATGTCTAAACTACAATACAGAATCCCTCTTTAAATAAGGAAAGGTGGCAGTAAAAAGCGTGGATGGAGCCCACACTCTCGCACCAGTTTCCAGCACTATGCCTCAAAGTTTATTGGCCCGTATGTGCTAATTCTTGCTAATCTCCAATAAAAGGTGTCATGTGCTCTCCAGTGCACTTATAATCAAATTACATTTAAGTAGAAAGTTGACAGTGTAAACAAAGTGATTAAAGGCCTTCTATGCCTTAATTAACCCTTTCTCTGCCAGAAGGGCTCCTCTGAAAGGATTGAGAAAAACAACAGTGACTGTTCTGAAATGTTCCTGTGTGCTGCCATGTCATCTATGACTCTGCCTGTGACACTTGATTACGACAGGAGGGGATGTTTAAACGGTTGTGATATGAATATACAATTTTAATGTAGGACTAAGTTTATCTAGCAGTGATAGATCACCAGTGTTAGGCCGTGCTTATAGTGCCGGCGACGCAAATTCGGCCAAAAACAAAAAGCATTGCCGCCACCGCGTGCGCTTTTAGTGCACGCGACGGCGACAAGCGGCGTCGCCGTCGCGAAAACCCGCCGCCGGCAAAATTTGATTTTTCAAGGGCCGTCGCGTCACGTGACGGCCCTTGAACAAATCAAATTGCGGGAATCCCGCGATGCGGCCGACCGGCGAAACATAACTTTCGCCGGTGGCGACGGGTGACGTCACCCATCGTGTCGCCGTCGGCGGCACTATAGGCAAAGCCTAGGAAGTATCTACGCTGCTAGAACATTTCGTGACATTGCATGTCCTGGCTTCTATGGAGAGATGAAAGTTGTGTGAAATTGCATTAATGTCTACAGTGCCTAGAACTTTCTCTCCCCCAAGAGAAAACATCACCAAAGAAACAACATGGTAGCAGCACCATATGAAGTTATTTTTAGTCTAACTTTAACATGCTTAAAAAAGGTTCTATAACAGTGCTTTAAAAACAACAAACAAAAAAACACACACACACACAAGAGGGACAAAGACAAAGACAGTTACTAATAAAAGTGGGGAGCAGCCAGTCTGCAAGCATTTCTATCCTGTCTCTATCCTAAAAGGCAAAGCTCTTAAGTCACTTAACGTGACGTCAAGTCTTACCGCATATCTTCAAATAACGTTAAAGCTATTATTTCTCGTGTAAAGAGCATTTCCTTAAATGTAAATGCCGTTAATCATTACGCGGAAATTAATACAAGTTAGGTGTTAAAGTACATATCCACAAAAGTGCATTAAGATTAAGGCAGAGACTTAACATTACATAGGTCAGGATTGCGCAAACTGGGGGCGCGAGATTTTCAGGGGGGGGGGGGGAGGGTGGCGCTTACAGAGGCCCAATGCTCTTCCCCAAAAGCATTTAACTTAAATGCAGGGGATCGCAGGCAAGGCCTCTGCAAGTCCCTTACCTGATCTCCGGCGGCTCCTGCGGACGCGTCGACAAGACAACACGGCGTCGCATTGCCATGGCAACGTGATATCACCTGACGTCAGAACGCTGGAGACAATGTAAGGAGCGGGTGCGAGCAGGCAGGGGGGCGCAGGGGAAAAAAAAGCTGTGTGTGCGGTGCACGCGCATAGTAAGTGAAACTTCTTTGACTTTTGTCACAGAAATTGACTTATAACGCGCGTGCTCGGCACACATGTGTCAGTCAGTGAGTATGTATGTGTTTGTTTGTGTGTGTGTGTCAGTCAGTGTATGTATCTGTGCCGGTCAGTGTATGTATCTGTACCGGTCAGTGTGTGTATTTGTGTCAGTGTGTGTGTGTGTGTGTGTGTCAGTGTATGTCTCTCTCTCTCTCTGTGTTGTGTGAATGTCTCTCTGTCGGTCAGTGAGTGTATGTGTGTCAGTCAGTGTGCGTGCGTATGTGTGTCAGTCAGTGTGTGTGCGTATGTGTGACAGTCAGTGTGGCGTGCGCCGTGCGTCAAAGTGTGCGTGGCGTCAAAGTGTGTCATGCGTCAGTGGGTGGTGTGTATGTGTTTATTGGCATAGCCAGTACGTCACCATAAATGTTGTAGCGGGTGGGGAGCTCACAGTGGGGGGAAGGAATAGGCACATTCATTCATGGTGTGCGGTGTTTACGTACATGACATCCTGTGAGTGTGCGTGCGGTCTGTCTGGGCGCGGTGCGGTGCGTCAGATTGTGTGCGTGTCGTCAGTGTTTGCGCTGTAGCCGTCAGAGTCCGTGTGCGTGCAGTCAGGTAAGTGTGTGTGTTTGTGTGTGTCAGTCAGTGGGTGGTGCTCAAGTAATGTGTGTGTCATTGTGTTATGTGCCAGTCAATGTGTGTGTCAGTCAATGTGTGTTGTCAGTTGTGGTGCGTCGTACAGTGTGTGTGTGTCTGTCAGTAACTTGTCCAGTTATTCCTGCAACTCTGTAGTGTCCAAAAGTATGTCTCCTCTGTCTGTGGTCCTGCCCCCTCTCGTCCCTGACTCCCCCGCACCCCCGAACGAGGAGCTGCGGACCGCTGGGGGCTCAGTCTTCTGAAGATCCTTCTTGCTAAGCGTACCCCCCCACCCACCCCGTGCTGCGCTGCGTCAAGTCTCCCCCCCCCCCTTCTCCCCATCCCCCCTCGGCGTCGTTCTCACAGCCTCTCTCCCCTTCCCCAACCGGGCCCGCCGACCGGACAGTCTCCTCCTGGTCTCCCTCCGCCTCCGCCCCGCACATCTTCATCTCACCCGCCTCCCCCCCCTGTGCTCTCCCCGCCGCCCTTCTCACACTCTTCTGCGCATCAGAACTCCCGGGGTCCGCCTGCGTCCCCCACTCGCTTACTCTGCAGGGGTCTCCTCCACCTCTTTCCCAGCCCCTCCGTCGGTCCCGGCATGGCGCGGAACCCTCAGCCCACTCCTCTCCCCTCGCCCCTTCCCCACCCCCCCCCGCGGCGCGCTCAAACCACCCTATCCCCAGCGCCGCTGCCAGCCGCTTCTGCGCATGCGTGGCATGGCAGTGGGCGGGGAACGGCGCCGCTGACAAGCCACTGGTCTGCGTGCGCACTGCCGCTCTCAGCGCGCTCAGCTTCGCGTGGCGTCGTCGCGGAAGTCGTTGGAGTGTCCAGCCCGCGGCAAAGCCGGGCCCATGAGTGTTTGCTCCGGGGGCAGGGGGACTTGTTATCGCTGGGTTATCATTGAGCATATCCGTAGCGCATCACTCCCCATTCACCTGCCTAGTGGCTTCTACATAAGAGGAGGAATACAGCGGTGGGACCGGGAGGCACTTAGACGGAGTTCCCCCACCGCGCCTGACGTCACTGGACGTATAGTAGCGTTAGGAGCGGCGCCGGCGCGATATGTCTGCGGGCCGTGTTCGGGGGGAGCGGGGGCCATTAGGAGCGGCTGGCGGCGGCGGCGTCTGATTTGTGGAGCGGTTGTGATGTCATTGTTGGGGTCGGGCTGACAGAACACAGCCCCCGGCCAACTGCCAGCACTGACGTCCCATCCGTTTCATTTCTATCTCCACATTCTTTTTTGCCCCAGTTTGAATGAGGTGCCACTAAGGAAGTTTCACTTCAAAAGTTTGTGCACCCCTGACTTAGATCATCATACTTAAAACTTGGTGTTACTAACATGCAGACCCTGAAAATTAGGCTTCGACAGGGTCTGGATTGCTTGAACACCACAGGTAGGCAATATTTAACTAATTTATTAATATTTAACCCTTTTAGTGACAAAGGGGCCAGAGTCCGGGGCCCATCCAGCACTCGTGATCACGTGACGCTGTCACTGATGGTGGAAGGGGATATGCTATGGAGTCACAACAGCTGCTGTTTTTGCATATAATCAGCTGAGAAAATAACTTCCATTAATAATCTAAAGGAACGTGAAGACATGAGCTCTGATTTAACCCCTTCACGTAACACGTTGAAGGGGCCGAGCCCCTCCCTACAGTCGGAATAGAAACGTAAGGCTGCGGCACCACTGGCGCTGACCATGCTCGAGAGCGGTGAGCGTCACCAGCTCTCCAAGAATGAGCGCCGGGTGTCCTGTCTATTTTGCAAGCGCGCACGGGGGCTTGTTGAGCGCACTTCAAACTCTCTTTTATTTGTCTCCCCAAGCACCAAGCTTGGGAGAGCATGCCCACCCGAGCCGGGTTGGGACAATTTAAATTGCAGAAACTAAGCTCAGCAAGCGCCGCGCGCTCAGTGCTAGCGTGGCCGCAGCCTTAGGCCTCGGTCCCGCTGCGCTCGTTGGGCGCGGGCGGCCACACCATTGCTTTCCCCACCAGCAGGGCTTCCTTGCGATGAGTCCGTCCCACCCTGGCTGCACAGCTCACTACATGCTGTCGGTCGCCGCTATGTGACAAGCATAGAAGTAGGTAGTGCTGTAGATACATGCGAGGGCTAGGATTGTTAGCGACGAAGAAGCTTGCAGAATGGGATCCCTGGTTGACGCTCACGTGGTGTGGCTGTGAGCCAATGGGGGGGAGGCTTGCGGAGGAGGAGAGGCTTCGGGGAGCGGGGAAGTGTGGAGTGAAGCAGGTAGTGCCTGTCTGTGTGTGTGTCTGAGTGCGTGCGTCCCTGTCTGTGTGTATGTGTCTGAGTGCGTGAGTGCCTGCGTCTGTCTGTCTATGTGTATGTGTATGTGTATGTGTATGTGTGTGTGTATGTGTGTGTGTATGTGTGTGTGTGTGTATATATGAGTGCCTGTGTGTGTGTGTATGAGTGTGTGGTGTGTGTTGCTTCCATCAGCAGCTCCAGCCCGAGTCCGTGGAGGGAGGTGGGGGAAGTAGCGGGTCCCCGCCGCTCAAGCCCGCCCCCCCCCCTCCCTGTCAACCTCCCACCTCCCTCCCACCTCCCGCTCCGGTCTACCCTACAACGCATATCGCGGTCTGTGTATGGTCATTGCGTCGAGGCAGGCCCGCCTGTCTGCAGTGCGGCCCGCTGACTCTGGAGGCGGGCCTTACCTTTAGGCCTCGGGCTGGTCAGGCGGCGTGCTGCTGTTCGGTCACCTGAGCCCTGCAGCCGCGAATGAGCGCGGCTTATAACGGGGCTCGTGCACGCTCCGCACGCTTGGTGGGAACGCTGTGTTGACGGAGTTTTTAAATTTGGCGCTCGCCGGACGCAGGGCCCGGTCACGGTAGCGGTTCGCCCCCAGCTCCGTGACGTCAACTGGCCCGCCCCACACACCCACGAGCGCCGCTGAGGGAAAGTCACTGTCTTCCCTGAGCCTCAGCCCGGATCAAAGCACTATGTCCCAGGCCTTATCCTGTGATCACTCCGAAAAGCGGTCACGTGACATGGACGCGCAGGAGGGTCTGTGGCCACACAGGCAGCACTGAAAGGGTTAATGAAACTTTGTGGATCTGGACCATGGGGTTACACTGGGGGGCGGGGCTTGGGGCTTCTCAGTAACCGTGACAAAGGCATAGACCAATCGCAGCGCTCCGTTTCTGAGCGTCCCCGGCACCTGGAGGGTAACTAGGAGGTGTAGCTCCTCAGTGTATATCTGTGACATATAGGGATATACAAAGCGCGTGTCTCTCCCCCTCACCTTGACCGCCCGAGGCGGCTGCACGCTCTCCAGCGCTCCCTTTAGCCCCAGGGCAGCGGCCGCCCCGACCTCCGCGATCAGGTTGTGCCCGCAGGCGTGTCCCAGCCCGGGCAGCGCGTCATATTCACACAGGAAGCCCACGTGCAGAGCCGCAGCCGCGGCGGGCACCGGACCCCACTCCGCCCGGAAGGCCGTGTCTAGTTTGTAGTGCGGCTGCACCTCCCAGGACGGGCAGGAGGAGAAGAAGCGGGTGAGGGTGTCGTGAGCCCGGTGCTCCTGGTAGGCCAGCTCCGGCTGGCTCCAGATGTCGCGGCTCAGGGCAGAGAGGCGCTCGGCCTCCTGCTGGATGATCTCCGCTGCCCGCTGCTTGCACTGATCTAGGAGAGAGGGCTCCGTGCCGCCCAGGGCTGCTGCGCACAGCTCCTTGTCTGGACCCATCGCCCCTGGTATACGCAGCTGCTGCTCTCACTGTCACAGCCGAGTTTGAATGTGTGGAACGTTTTCCGCCGGGTGAACGTTAATGGCCGAGCTGCTGTGAGCGTGCGCTGTCTCTGCGCGTGATGTGTGTTTGGCTCCGGACTTAACCACCCGACAGGTTACCCACGCCTGCCTGTTCCGTTATTTGCCGCTATGCGCCTCTGGGAAATGTAGTCCCAATGCTTCGCATTCACATGCGGCCACTGCCGCTTATGTTTGGAGGGGACTCTGTTTCCCATCCACCCCCGCGGCTTGTTTTTGACTGCGCTTAGAAAGGCATGTAAAAGAGGTTGTGTTGGGTTAGTGAGTGTTGTCAACCTACAATTGCACAATTGGTGTGTACCCAAGTCTCGGCTGTGTACCCCCCGCCGGTGTATTCGTGCACAAAGACAGGACCACATTAATTATTGACAGTCAACAAAATAGTTCAAGAAAAGAACCGGAATAAAACGTCAGCCTTCGGTCTGTCCCTAGTTTGCAAAAATACTTTGACAGTGTGGAATTCATTGACCACAGTCATTTATTTTTTTTAGCTGAAACTGCTAAAGTGAAAACTTTATACTGGTGTAGCCGAGCTCCCCTCTTACCTCCGGTGAGGGCTATGATGTCACAGCGGTAGGCCGCGCTGTGATTGGTTCATAGCGTCATGTGGCGCGGCAACAGCGCGAAAATACAATTTTCTTGTATTTCCTCTGATCTGCTGCAACACCGCTTACGGCCTTGCGCACGCATGTCTCAAGTATACAAACGTCAGGCTTACACAGCCAATTATAATTAGCGCGCGCACTATATTACAGCCCTTAGAGATCGCACATGCGCAGTGCAAACCCCGGTGCGCATGCGCAGTGAGTACCAGTGCTGCGGCGGCCATCTTTGGTGGCTCCGCAAGATGGCACGCAGGACTACATGTCCCATAGTGCTTAGGGAGGTAGGCACCACGTTGGCAGTACAGCCAATAGGGATGAAGCAGAGCAGGGAAGCAGGATATCCCCCGCGCGCAAAAGCCCGTGAGTCAGTCCGACGGAGGCAGCAAGGGAAGAGGTAGTGTCCAGGGTACCAGTAGTTCCTGGACTAGGCCAGACTTCCCCCACAGGTCCCACTTAGACTCAGAGTCACTTCAGGAACAGTATTGTAGGGAAGGCTCCAGATAGGGACATTGCCTTAGTACTGTTGTGGTATTGCACCGGTGACCGGACAGCCACGCCATACCCTGCGGTCTGGGATCAGGGCCCTATAGACATTACAGGAGACACTCCCACTGGAGCTCCCCCACAAGGCGGACCATCACCTGTGAGGCGAGAGGGGATTTTGCAGACGCCGCGTCGTGGGATCACAGACGCAGCTCTGCTACAAGAAGGCTTACACAATTCCCTGGTCATAGCCAGGAAGGTACCCACCATGCACCATCACCACACAAGGGGGGTTGCGCTCCCACACATTCTGGGTGGGGACTGCTCTAAGAACACCGAGTGTTTAGGTGCCTAGGGCACCGTCAGTACTTTGGGTGAACCACACTGGGATGTTGAGTATTGTGTGGGTATTGCATTGGGCATTGTGATTGTTATTATATGTGCATGTGTCAGTAAACCTTAGTTATATACGTGTGTGTATCACTTATTACTGTTATTGGTTCCTGTGAGGGGTTATCCCACCAACGCTAGGATCCCTCATAGGTGGAGGCGCTGCACCGAGAGGAGAAAGAGCTCACCCGGCTCCCAGTGATGGAGGCTTAGGCCTCCTGTGAGCATACAGGTATATCAGCATACGTAGTTCCCTTAGTCATAGGGAAAGGGGGCTAAACTTTTCTTTTTTATAATGCAGTAGTGCTACACATCCATAAATCCACGTATCTGTGACTTTTTATTGGGCTTGCCTTAAGGAGTGACATTATGGTGGTTATAAAATGACTTTTCAGTTCTCTTTCCAAAATGCATTCCAGCAAAAGTGTTTAGATCTTCAGTTCAACATAACCAAATAACATTTTACTTGCAGAACATCTGTACTTATTTGTATATTTAAAAAAAAAATGGCATTTTCATTTTACATCAAGAAAGATACAAGTAAATGAAGAGAATCTACATAGTACGATGGAACTTTGTTGATACCCCTATATGTGGCTTTCTTTGTCCTATGCCTGCAGTGACCTATGCCTTAGTTTGTGTCACTGTGCAAAGTACCTATAGTTGTCTTCTAAGCCTGTTGCCTTAGCAACCCCTTAATCTGGCCCCTGACATAATGGCCCTAGCACTTTGTAGGGCTCTGCCTTATCTCCTGCTTGTCTGATTATAGTATCCTTCCTTTTCAAGCATGCAACCATTGTTGGTGGTCTTTCCCAAACTGCTCTCCCATTGATATCTTTGTTTTTTCACCTTCCCCTCATTTTTGCATTCCTAAAGTTTTCTTTTATTTTTTGTTTGCACTCATCAGTAAAGTTGATCAGAAATCCAAGAAGGCCTCTGTTTGCATGGAAAAGGTGAGTAACATTTTAACCACCACACCCCAAGAAGTTAAAATGTAAGAGTATATTAGCCACGCAAGATGCACTCGTTTTGAGAGTAAAATATGGGAAGAACAAAGCAAGGGCTACAGCAGCATAAAAATGAGGATCAGCCACGGGTACCCATAAAATGTGACATTTATTCAGCTCACATGGACAGCTGGAACAGATAAAAACACGTACGTGTTTCGCGCGCGCTGCCCTTTACCTTGATAAAAGCTAAGTTATAAGACCAGAGATGAACAGAACCCCTATGTAGCACTCTGTTACTAAGTGAGATGATGATAGTATTAAAACATGATTTATTCAAAACTTCATTAAAACAATGGGGTTTAAAACAATAATTAAATAGGTTCCAAGCGCTGTATAGACTCTTGGGGTAAGTATACAGAGGAGTAGAGGTTTATATTATGTATTAATGCCCAGTGTTTGTGAGTTCACTGGCCCTAGTGTTCCTTGTGTGAAGTAATCACCTGGTCCTAGGGAATGGTGTGATGAGGGAATGAGAGTGGTAACCTATATGTAGTGCCACAGTATACTAAGTACTGGTTGAGGCCAAATGAGACAGAAACCCTTCGACAACTAAGCTGCTGTGTATTACAGCCAAGTGTTATGATGTTGGTTGTTAATAACAATCCTAGATGGTTGCACCAATCATGACCACTAACGAAATGTTGGTAATTGTGCGTGAGTGCGGAGATATAAATTCTATCGTGTAAACCTGGGATCTTAAGTAAGCAGATCTAAAGTTGACACTGGTACTTATGGGTTAATATACTGATGAGAATTGAGGCAAAGCTGAGACTCCTGTATGGTTAGATAAGGAGAATATCAGCTAAAGTAATCCACTGTATAGGATTCTATGAACAGGTTTAATAATATAAGAACCTTATCCTAATGAGTGTTTTACTACTCCATATAGGGTTGTTAGACTGCACTTCAGAATCTATAAAGTATGATAGTATCTGAATAGGACACTTTATTGCTACTAGAGTATTAAGATATCCCTAAACATTATTAGTAGTGGGATAGCGCATCGGGTATGTTGTCCCTAGTATTGTAGATAGTAGATTGCCAGTTAGATATGAATCACTCCCTCTATGTTAGCTCCCCAGACCGTCAGGTCTGTCTGGAGCATGTTGCTGTGCAGCAGCCGAGCCACGCTGTCTTTCCCTGTTGGAATGAGATCAGCGTCTGTGAACGAGGGCTCTGCATGTGCACGTGACTGTGTGATGCCGACGCGCGCGTTTCGCTGTTGTGCTTTGTCAAGGCCAGTTGCTGGGGGGGTGTCCCATGAATCAGGAAGGTATTTATAGCGCTTGTGTTGAACTATTGTAACCTTTAGATCTAGCGCATGCGCACTGTAGAGCTGGTCTGTGTTAGTGTTCGTGGCCAGCACTGAGTCACTGTATGCTGTCAGAGACTGTCTGGTGCTGCAGCATGCTGCTGTAATGATAATAGCAAGTTGCGCTAGATCTAAAGGTTACAATAGTTCAACACAAGCGCTATAAATACCTTCCTGATTCATGGGACACCCCCCGCATACTGGCCTTGACAAAGCACAACAGCGAAACGCGCACGTCTGCATCTTAGCCTAGTTGGTAGGAGTGCAGGAATCATTCTTTTGTGTATATATATTATATATATATATATAAAATCTTGAAAAAGGGATAATTTAGTTTAACCCTTGGGCCACAGCATTATAAGCCTGCGAGCCACTTCAAGGCATGACCAGATATCGCAGGTCCTAACACTAACTGATTAGTGAACACTAACTGAGGTTGGCAACAGAACCAAAGCCAAGCCCCTCGAAAGAGCCAGTAGCTTCTCTCCCATAAGGAGCAGGTTTGTTTATCCTGAGGGTTTAGCTCTGGCTGTGCTAGGCATTTCACAACATCATTGCACAGGAAGTTCAATTCTAGGAATAGAGTAGAGTTTATCTTGGGGAAGTAAACAAGAAGGATAAACTTGCCAATAAGAAGGGCAAACCTGCCAAAAGCAAAGCGGAGTGGATTTCAAAATGTAAGCACTGAAATTATGAACATGTAAATAAGGAACTAAAGAGGCGCTTCTGACTAAAATCCATATATGTACCTCCCTAGTACCATCCTGAAATAAGAGAACCACATTGAATAACGCTATAATCCTAATATTTATATTTTTAGTTTTTTTTTAACTGGTTCTAATCAGGTTTTTTTTGTGTTATGAGTATTCCCAGTCATTGCTCCTGGAGCCATCAGAGATATTAAATGAGATGGAGATGGATTAAAAAAAATGTCTTTGCAACTAGCCATTGAGCCAGTGGCAAGTTGCCAACACAAAAGTGATTTGTGTACATATGCAAAAAGGTCAAAAAATGTATACCTCTGTCACTGACCAAATAAGAGTCTGACTCCCTGAGTAATGCCTTAGCTTAGGCTAAGGCCCCGGTCCCAGAGTCAGCGCGCCCGCACTGCAGACAGGCGGGGCGCTGACATACACAGACCGTGATATGCGGTCTGTAGGGAGCGGGAGCCGGGGCGGGAGTGGGAGGATTGACAGGGAGGGGGGGCGTGGCTTGAGCGGAGGGACCCGCTACTCTACCCCCCCTCCCTCCACGGGCTCGGGCTGGAGCTGCTGATGGTAAGTAAAACACACACACACTCATACGCGCACACACACAGACAGGCACTCACGCACTCATACACACACACACACACACACACACACACACACACAGACAGAGGCAGGCACTCACGCACTCATACACACACACAGACAGAGGCAGGCACTCACGCACTCAGACACATACACATAGACAGGCACGCACGCACTCAGACACACACACAGACAGGCACTCAGACACACACACAGACAGGCACTCAGACACACACACAGACAGGCACTCAGACACACAGACAGAGGCAGGCACTCAGACACACACACAGACAGGCACTCACGCTGCTTTCACTCCACACTCCTCCCCGCTCCCCGAAGCCTCTCCTCCTCCCGAAGCCTCCCCTCCCCATTGGCTCACAGCCACACCACGTGATGCGTCAACGCTAGGGATCACCATTTTCTTGTGCCCCATAGCGGCTGACGCGCCACAGCGTGTAGTCAGCTGTGCCGCCAGGGGGGACCGGGACCGGCTCCGCAGGATTCCCCTGCTGGTGGGGAACTCGCGTGTTGCCGCCCGCGCCACCGAGCGCAGCGGGACCAAGGCCTTATTCAGTAGGAAGCTTTTTCAGATTAAAAAGGAAAACAATAATTTGAGAAACATTGAAATATAGTGAATGCATTTTAACAATTTATTACCAGATACAATCCAATGTGTTTGTGTGAAGGGATTCTCAATTCAGACACATTTGCAGTACTGCTTTAAATTTTAGATCCATTGCAGCTTGTCATGTGAGGTCCCTAGTCCGCTCCTTTCCTAAACTTCTATTAACACCTCTAGTGCCACCGTTTTCAAATGAGCAATCTCCTAAACTTACTAACATCACTTTGAACTACCCCTTTCATGCTTTGTACAGTGACCTCTTTATGAATTCTAAGAATTTTGCAGACAGGGCAAAAAAACTGATGAGAATACCCAAGAACCTAATAGAAGCTCTTTATACTGTATATGCAGTGGTTCCAACTTTGCCCCATTACAGCACAAGATACTGTGACTCCTATTGGTCTCTTTCCCACTGTAGAGCATCTACATCTAAATAATAAGACGGGACACAGGAATGGAGGAAAGACCATAACTCCTTGTGCTTACAGAAAATACTTTTTTAACTGACAGGGACAATACTTAGGATCGGGTTGTTGGTCTCACTCGCAAGTACACATGAACACACCAACACCAGTTGTTAGTCAAATACAATTTATTGGTTACTTGGCTTCAGAGAAACTTCAGGATCTTACTGCAAGCATGGTATCATACTGTATGTAGACAGCCAATAACCCCTCACTCCTGGAAGTTGTATCTTCCTGTGCTCACGTTGGCCCTGCACGCAAAGCCACCAAATGAATCTTATGCCGCGGGCGAGCGTCGGGCAAAACTTGCGCCCAGGGCAAACGTGAATAGTTTGAATTCAGGAAACAGATTTCAGGAAACAAAGCTCAGGAACTGGGGGGCCACTGGTACCTTTCGAAAACTAAAAAAATACATAACTTTTGTGGAACTTGACATGTTGCAGACATGGGATTTCAACCATCATAGACATTTTAGTAAAAAGCAAGTAAAGTTAACCCATAATGATCCTGAGATTATACAGCTAGGCCAACACAACAGGAAAAATCATATTCTCCTTACACTCCGGGTTCGAAGCCATGGAATTAAAAAAAAGAGCAATACTTAAGCACAAATATGGATACAAACCAGTCGAAAAAACAGCCGAATAGTGGTAGCAGAAAATTTAGCAGTAGACATGGCGTTCTCTGCTCATTCACTTTCTCAGCAAATGTCGTCATCATTTGAACTTGCTAAGTATGTCAGTGTAATTTGGTAACTATCAAGGTCTACCATAACTTAACCCAGGGATCACTGCACCAGACATGGCAAAGCAATTTAATAAAGAAGTTTTATTCCAGGCAGAGCCAGCATGCATAGCACAAAATACACAATCGGGCTATATTGTAATGCTGTGCTCACCACAAATAAGGCGGGACCCCGATACTGAGGTGGGAATTGGTATAAACGCCACGCACAGCCTCGGGGGCACGTCAGGAGAGTGGATGGTCAGGCAGCCGGGTCAGGATTGGAGAGATAGTGTAGTCTTGATACTTGCCGAGGTCAGAGGTAGGAGCCGGTAGAATTGTCTGTGTCTGATAGCCGTTGTCAGGGGTTGGAGCCAGTAGGAGTGTAGAAGTCCGTAAGCCGTGGTCAGGATTGGAGAGGTGCGGAAGTAAGCCGGGGTCGGTAAGCCAGAAGTGCGGAGCCCAAGAGCACACCTGCGTCGGTACACAGGAGATCAATCTGAAAGCAAGGCAGTAGGAAACAAGACAAGGCAGGACAATGAACCAGGAAGTGGGAGAACAGTGCTAGCTGGAAATATGCTCAGCACAGTGCAAGTGACACAGCTGAGCATATATGGGATAGGTGGGCATGATGAGGATTGTTGACGCGCAGCTGGGGAGTGGTGCACATGCGTCACGTGTGCGCGCCGTAACCGGGGGGCAGAGCCAGACTCAGCGATGTCTGAAGCTCCTGAGTGAGCGTGCGCTGTAAGGACAGCAGGGTTGCGCGAGACATCTGGTAAGGAGGGAGTGCGCTGCGGGGGACGCGCTCCCCGATTCCTTACATATACTCACAAAAATGGAGCATACGGTGGGAAACATAGCTGACTAGGTGCTGAGCGCCACATTAAAGGCTTACCCAGGGCTTTCTTCCAATCTTCGATGGGTTGGGGACCATCGAGACCTCTTTGGTTGAAGTCGCAGCACAGCACTGTTAAATCTCCCACTGAAAGTCCTGCGCTACAGCCACGTAGCACAAAGCACTTTCCAATTTCCCACTTCCTAGGGCTCTCTGATCCTCCTCCATGTGTCTCCTGCACAGCCGCGGCGTACACTGCTTAGATCGCGTGCACGACAGTCACGTAGCACGTTCAAATTTCCCACTTCTTAGGGCTCTCGAGTCCTCCTTCGTGTCTCCTGCATAGCCTCAGCGTACACTGCTTAGATCGCGTGCACGACAGTCACGTAGCACAAAGCCCATTCAAATTTCCCACTTCCTATGGCCCCCCGGGTGGATAGCGGGCGGGGTTATCCCCTTTATTACTATAGTCGTTACTAACGAGGCAAAGGTAATTAAGGGGTTAGTGGCCAGTAGTTTTTTTTTTTTTAATTTTAATAATGCTGCCCACAGAGGATGATGAGGACAAAGATGAGGACGAGGGCGGCCTTCATCCTGGCAGAAGCAAGTAAAACGTTAATATAATATATGCTGGCTAGGTAATGTTTTTTTGTTGTTGTTTTATGTGCAAATGCGCTATTATCCAGATCTGGATAATACGGATTCTGCCCATTACTGTACTGTATGTGTTTGGGGGGGGGGGGGGGGGGCGGCGTAGGGTGCCAATTCATTGCCATTGGGGTTATCTTTGCTCCCATTAAGAGCATAGGTAACCACACTGGCAATCAATGGATATATTGGATAGTATTGGTTGTTTCATTGTATTTCAATGTTTATTGGGGGTAGACGGTGTGGATGAAGGTGGTATTTGGCCCGTCGTGGGTGTTTAGGCCTACCAGGTGTCGGTAGCGGGAGGGGTTAACTCCACCGTAGCGGTAGCAACTACTAAGGTGATGCAGGGGTTAACTCCTACCGCAACCCTCCCAGTGGGCCTAAACACATACCCTGGGGCAATTCCAACCGTCACCCACTCCCTTTACCCCCAACAAACTGAGCACTGATATTTAACACTTCATTTAACTTCATTACCTTAGTGGCGATCAGAATTGAAGCATGGGGTCTCCGGAGCTGATATTAATGCATGTCGGCTCTGGCTTCAATCCGATGTCGCATGCGGATAGGGTGGCGAGATCAGAACCTGTGAGTTGCAGCCGCAATGTGAATCTCAGAATACATGAATAGCTCAATTTGTCAAAAAATGCGATTTGTCTGAGCGGGAGCACTATCTATCGGGAAGAAGCAGGTTTCGAGCGAGTTTACAATGTTATCGGAGCTTTCTGAATAGCTACACATGCAAACTCGCTCAAAGTGACCACAGGGGCCAGTCTGAGATTGGGTGGGTCAGGAGGGTCCAGTAAAAACCGTTACATATGTATTTGGTGGTTGGAAGTTTTTTGAATTGAACTGTAGTCCTGGGCCCCGGGAAATCTGTCCGCGACCCTGCACACACACGCACACAGAGGCAGGCACACACACACAGAGGCAGATACACACACAGGTGGCACACACACATACACACAGAGGCAGGCACATATACACAGAGGCAGATACACATACACACACACACACAGGCAGATACACACACACATACACACATAGGCAGGCACACATATACACACACACACAGAGGCACCAGAGACAGACACACACACAGAGACACACATGCGCACATTGACGCATGCACACACATGCACATAGATACACGCACACAGAGACAGTTAGTATAACTATGTAACGGGTATTCCACCCCACCCAATCTCATATGTAGTGTGGGTGAGTAGAACATGCGGTGTTACCGGTGTGGTGCGTATACCTGTCAGGCTCACAGGAGGTCTGAGCCTCCGCTAATGAGAGCCTGGGGTGAATCCTCTGAATCAGATCTTCGTTCAGCGCCTCCACCTATGTAGGATTCTATGGACGTGTAGAATGACCCTACATAGGAACCCAATTAGAAACCACACACACAGTGATTTATATTATAACTAATGACTTTACTACTGAACATATAAGACATTACATAACATCATAACCTTATGCAATACTGGAGCACCTTCTGCCCAATGTCTGGTGTTCCCACCCAGTGTCCTGTAACCCCCACCCAATGTCCCGTACTCCTACGGAGATCGTGGGTGACTGCGCAGTCACTATTTAAGCTAGGGCCCAGTTGGTGCACTTAGAATATGGAAGATACCTTCCGAGCACTCCGATGCTCGGGACCGCAACACACTTTCTTCTAAAAGGGTCAGACGTCCGTCTGATCCTTTTCCAGGTACTCTGCCGTTGGACCCCAACGAGGGTCCCACCGCTCCACGGGAACTGCAACCGATCACGGCAACACCAACCGCATGGGAACAGCAACCGCCGCTATCCCTTCCTATCACTAACTACTCCTAGAGTGACAGCAACACTATCAGGACAGGAACCCTAACCTAGGGCCTGTCCCTGATGAACCGCAACCTGGGATGGCTTGGGGAGAACTCCTAGGGCCTGTGGAACATAACCTGCCCCCACCCTTTCCCCTAGCTACCCAGTCCTATCTGTAACTGGCTACTAGCTATTAACTAGCTACTCCTAAAGCACCTGCAGCTGACACACCGCTCACACTGTCAGCCTGCAGGGATTCACACACGCTCCACACACACTGCACGCACTGCGCCCAGCACCTGCAGCGACACACACACAGACAGCTGCAATCACACACAGCCACCTGGATCCCGTAGCAATCCACTACTAGCACACTGTGCCTATTTGCCAATGCCCACAGCCCTCTCCGCTGTGGCACTGCCAAACCTGCACCTTACACACACTAAGGGCGACCTCCCTATCTAGGGCCGTCCCTTATCAGTTACCCACTAACCTGGTGGGGAGTTGGGGCCTACCTGGAGGGTGAGGGTACCTATCAGGATGCAGGAGCTGCACTCACTCCCCGCATCCTTCCTTCCCCTTCAGCTCCTCTGCTCCAACTGACTCACCAAAGCCCGGGAAATGTATCTATTCTCCCGGGCTGAGAATCCTCCAGCCTTATTGGCCGCTATGAGGCACCTGGTGCCTGTCTCCCTATGCCTCCTGGGAGTTGTAGTTCCCAGGAGGCTGCTACAGCATTGGGGCCGCGTGCGCGCTTCTCCTGCGCATGCGCGAACTACTAATGGCCGCCTCACTGTTTCCTGCTCTGTCTCTGCCCTCGCGCGACTCTTCCCTGCCTCTCGCAGCCTCCCTGCGCATGCGCGAGCTAACTGGGCCGCCGGGGACTCACTGCGCATGCGCGACCCAGCGCAACATGGCGGCGCCCTATCCGCCCGGCTCCGGGAGCGCCGGGAGCCCTGAGATGCGCGTGCGGCCTTGGCAACCGGCCGCACGCGTCCCCGGCAACCCCCGAGCCGGGACCTGACCGCCCTCTCCCCTGCCACTGCCGAACGGAGCCGCCATTGGACGCGGCGGCCCCCGCGATCGGCAGTCAGGTGAGGGGGGTGCGGTAGCGCTGGGGAGACCTGGCTACACTCTCCCCCTGGTGGAACTCCAACGTCCTCGCTTGGATAGCAAGTATAATCAGGCACAAACATTATATTGTGAAAATGCAGTACACAGAATATACAACACAAGTCGAACTTACATCTCAGTTTACATGGTACATCACACTCAATAATACCCGAGACTGGCTGAGACCATGTGTGGGGTGCCCCTACCAGATCAGATGGGGGTACCTCACTTTTGCGTCCGTGAGCCTCCCCCAGAAAATTTTCTTGGAGAGCACACTCTACGGCGACAGTTTCTGGCTCTTCGCTACTTCCTCCCCCTGGTGGAAGGAGTAGCCCAGTGTCTCTGAAGCAGACCTTTACCCGGTCATCCGCGGCAGGGATGCGGTAGACCAGGAGGCCAGGACCTTTCCCGCGGTCCACCACCTGGCGAATGGCACGCTCCTTTTTGGGCGTAAAGGAGGCCAGTCTCCCTGGATCTTCCTTTACACAGTCCTTGTCCCTACGGACTTGTGAGGCTTCCACTGAGAAGCAAGCACTGGGAAATGTCTCGGTTTCACCTGGCAGGGGGGAAAATGTAGACACCTTACCCCTGCGGTGAATCACGGGGGCCAACAGGTCCTCGGGGACGCTGTCAGTTCCCACCTTGGTGGTATCGGGACCTGCCCCTGGCACTTCTGGGGCAGTCCACTTACGCGATGAAAACTCGGGAGCGTTGGATCCCAGTCCGGGGACCACTTGTGTCGGAGCACACGGGCTCACACTCCGCTCAGGAACCGTAGCTTTGGCCTTCTTCACGGCCACCTCCATCGGAGTCTGTGAGGAACAAGGGGGTTCCTTACCACTCGGCTGGCTGACGATGGGCTTCCCTTCTTCCGGAAGGATCGGCGGTAGACACTGGTCCACTCTCTCCTCTGGACAGCTACCTTCTAGTGAGGACACCTCCGCCAGGACGCGATGCAGAGGGGAACCCTTCACCCGGGCGACCAGACTTAAGGAGCCATCGTGCTCCGCGGTCACCTGGAGGCTCACCCCCGACACCCCTGGGGCAGTCGACTCACCCTTGTCGGCGTTAGGTACTGGTCCCCATTCTAGGACCGAGGGTACCTCTGTAGTAGGTCGGACTGACCATTGTAGGGCACACGGGCCCACAGCAGGGTCCGCAACATCGGAAGACACCTCTTCCAGGGTACACGGACCCACAGCAGACTCTATATCCTCTGCATTACCGCTGGGGTGGTTCGCCGGTAGGCGCATCGCCACCGATGGGACTTCCACCTTTCCCCCGGAAGATATCATGACAGTATCCTCCGCAAGGTAGTCACCAGATTCTTCTGAAATGCAGCCAGTGGTTGTGGGTACGAAGCTGGCGTGCTCCGGTACCTCCACTGCAGCCGCGCTCTTCTCCGCCAAGGGTTCACTTAGCTCCTTAGCTGGCTCTGTAGGCTGGGGTACAATAGGCATCAAGAAAATTGCACCGCAACAATCACATTGAGGTTCCCACGCCAGTGCCCCTCTAGGACAGTCACAGGTGGGGCTAAAGCACTGCGTACACGGCTCCCCATCCACCTCGGTAATCCTGAAGTCTAGTGGCACTTGGGACATAACGGCTCCCTCGTCATAGGCTTCTTGCAAGCAGGGGCACAGTAGCATAAGGAGATCTATTCCTGGCGCTCGCCAGGGCACATACACATTAGGGTGTATCCCCTGACAGTCTATCTCATCCTCATCATAGAACAGAGAGTCTATCTCATCCTCATCCTTAGAGATCAGAGTGTCTATCACAGCGTCCACGTATGGTTGAAGATAACCGTGCTTGCTCCCCCTGGTGGAATCTAAAGGAAGGGCACTTTTTACTATGGATTGGTTTTCGCTCTGCCCTGAGTCACTCACATCACAGGGGAGGGGCTCTGATTTTCGCGCCAAACCCGGACAGAATGTTGCGACATCTTTTTGTGCAGGCTTGCAGTCAGCAGCACGTGCGCTCTCCTGATTTGGCGGGAGACGCCATTTTGCTGGGTCGGCATAGACTAGGGGGTACCCTTCTGAGGGGCCCCCGGGCATGAACAGTACGGACGGTGCCTCTGCCAGGCATATATCCTCAGTGTGAGTTACAACAAACAAAATGGTTTTCCATGTGGACGTGGGATCTTGTTCCTCCTCTAAGACACATGCCCACGGCCACCCAGGAATTTTACACATACCCTCCCGGACCTTCATTGCGGGTATACTAGCGGGTATGCCTCCTACCGCCACTACCTGGCCAGGTTCCATATACTGCCGCAAAGCCCAGGCAAGGACCTCGTCTCTGGACTTCACAAACATGGCGACAAAAATAGGGACGGGACAATTTGAAAAAAAATGGACAGGGCACCCCAGGTGTATCTCAGCAGCGCCTCCAAATGTAACGGGTATTCCACCCCACCCAATCTCATATGTAGTGTGGGTGAACTCACTATACACTATCTCTCACTTCTCCCTAACTAACCACCTAAACAGGAAGTGCACTGCTCTTTTATGATATCAGCAGGCACCGCCCCTGTGTCTCTTGCCTTGACACAGAGTCAGGTGACCTACCTCCACCACTCAGTTCAAGTGCTTGAAGTGGGGGAAACCCATGATAACTCCTGGCAACCTGCCCTTAATAGGGATTATACCAGGAGGAGGATAGAACTATAGCCCCATTTCTTACCAGGGCTACACTCTCCCTCAGGTGGAATTCAATGGTCCCCACTTGGACCGAATTTGCTGTACCATCCTGCAGGTGAACAATCTGTGAACATACAAAACATAATTGATTAGTATTGTGTTCATCAGACTGTAACACCCATGATGATGACATAAACAATGGGAACCTCCCAACATGGAGAACCCAAACTTCAATAATAATGACGGGGATGACGCTTCCTCACTTCCCGCCCGTTGTGATCCACAACCTTAACAAAGAAGGGTTGTACAGGCCCATTCTCCGGTCTGTACAGAACATTGTGCATGTAGATATTCCTGCCTGTACTCTAAGCTCTGATCACATCACATATCTTATCCTCCCTTAAGTAAGTGGTGTGACGATAGTGAGGGTTTGGCCCGGGATTAACGGGGTTACTCCCCAAGGGCCCCCCTCTAACCTCGCCAGGGAGACAAGGGGTTAACTGGGCTGAGGCCCAGAACTGTGACTTAACCCTTGTTAAATAACATGAAAATGCTTATTCCCCTGTGTAAATGATGTTGTTGCTGGATCAGGGTCTGCATAACCCACCCACTGGGACTTAAGGGGTTAATCTCTCATGCAGTGCTGAATAAACAGTTACCTGAAAACTGGTAATTTGGTAACTGAGTAAGCCAGGACCCTGAGCCTTGGGGTACAGCCTCCGGGTCACCCCCCAAGTACACACATATTAAAAATATAACGTTGTCATAAGAGAAACATATATTTTTGATAAAGTGACTTTTTGTAGTTTTTGAAATACACAGGCAGAATGCTAATAATGGTGTGCTAATGTACAGGCAGAATGCCTGTCTTTATAATGCATGAGGAGCCAAATGGTGCCTCATATGAGTATTCACTGGAAGTGTATATCAACAGAGAGGTGTGATACATCGCCCTGATCAATAGGTAACTGACCTAATTGGTTATGCGAAAAGCAAAAGCCCACTTCAAAAGGTTTATTGACGTGGCCAGTAGGATGCTAAATAGGATATCCTGCTAGATTTGAGCCTGGCTTCCCAGGGGAATTGTTTATGCGGGAAGCAGGCAAAAGGAAGGGAAGGGTTTGTTATTCACACCTTCCAGCAAAAGGTATTCCCCAACAGGATATCAAAAGTGAGTAACTTTATTAAATATAAGGATACTATGAGATGTCCTTGGCTGAACCGGCTAAGAATTACATAAGTGTATTGGCGAGAGTAAGCCGATCTTGGGAAGTCTAAACATTGAATATGTAACTGCTGCTAAATGCCAGATATTAATATCTCTATTAATGTTCATATTACAATGTAATGATGGGTCTCTCTACGAGCGTCAGGTGTCCCAGAATGCAGTAATATATCTCACCTGACTGTGTGTATAACGGAACGGAAGTTATGCAATGATTTGCAGTAAATATGAAATTTTGGTTGAGTCTGAGGAACCCCTGTTGTGATGAGCAGGGAAAGGCTAGAATTTACAAACCTGATCATCAAAGACTAAGTGGCTAATTGCTTATGCTTGGCCCAACGGACAAAAGGAATTAACCAGAGGAAGTGGAACTTTTCACACTGACCACCTAGCTTCAAAAGCTTCAAGAGGATTTTACTAGACGGCACGGAGCCGTAAACTGGGGTACCAGGGTTAAAATGATATATAAGTCAAGCCACCCTTTACCCATGTTGTTCATGTTCATTGTTCTTCATGCAAATGATCTTCATGCATGCATGTGACCTGCCTGTTTTGCTGTGATGTCACCTGGAGATATGGGAGAAGTGGCAGTCTGTAATCCTGCTGGCTGTCTTGCCATAATCTTTACGTAAGTGTCTATATTTTGCCTGTTATTGTATAATCTGTTGTGTTCACCTTTATCAAGGAATAAATTATATTTATCATATCTTAAGTCTCGTCCCAGTTCAAACCCAGGTATATATATATATATTTATATATATAGTTTTTGGTGTACAATTACAGCCTGTCGCAAGCTACCGTGACAAGTGGTATTGCCAAACTTGATTCTTAAGTGCTCAAGGACTGCATCTCTGAGCCAGGTATCTCTCTGGTCTTCGATCTCCTGCATTATCGGCTCTGGCACGTATGGAAACTCATATCCATGAGATTGCCGGTATCTCACCAATATGGCTCTGTCTGCCCTACTTAACTTAATCAGTTTCCGGTTCCCAGCCCTGCCTGGCAGTACCCAGAACTGTGGCTCCTCAGGCGCAACATCATCATATAGGATAGATGAGCCTTTGGGGGTAATCACCTTTTGCATAATTTCTCTGTACCTATTGTCTAACTCGTCGGCAACCTCCTGTGGAGAATAGGTGCCTGCGTCCCAACAGTGATCTACTATCTCTTTCTTAATTAACACAAATCTGGTGCGGTCCATCCCCTCATGATACCCTGTGAATAACGGTGCCCACCATTTATCTCGGTGCTCATATAAGGAGGCTACACTCATACCTTCCTCAGACTCTGTTCTGGAGGATACACCTGATGTCTCTGCCTCGGTAGAATGCGAGCCTTTGCATCTACCTCTGACGACATTCTTATAAATCGTGGGGTTCATCTTGTGTGTTATGGGACTTATGGGGCCCGCTTTTGCAGTAGACTGGGACCCTCGGGCCCTACCTCTAGGAACAGGATTAAACACAGTGGGGTTAGGTACACGTACACCACTTGACAATGGTATCTCCCCATCAGAACCCTCATTACTTGTCACCCAATCCCGCCAATCAGTCGAATACTTGGGCGTCTTATCCAGCTTACTCCCACTAGCACTCGGTGGCATGACACGTGAATGGGCAGGGGCAGTGGCCGGGGTAATGGCGCTAGGGGCGGTGACCCTGGGATCGCCAAAGTCTATTTCAGTGTCTCAGAGTCAGGCGATGCCACGACCAGTTGGCAACTTCTTACTTGCTCTGTCGGCAGCACTTCAGGCTCCTCGCTTGGCTACTTAAGCCTTGAACTCCTCAAATTCCGCTTCCAATCCCGCTCTTCTTAGGGAAGTAAGCAAAGCTTCCGGGCCTCTGCACCAGTCTGACCCGGAAGTGACGTCATCGCTGGTCGCCGCGGAATCTCAATCCGCTCCGTGGTCTCGCACCGGAAGTGCGTCGAGGACCGGAAGGGGTGGTGGTGGACCATCAGGGTCGCGGACGGGCAGGTAGGCCTCAAGCCCTTTTCTCTCCATAGGCTCCTCCTTCACCTGGTGGGAATAAGGGCGTTGTGGTGTCCTCTTACCGCTCCGCTGTCTTGCGATACTCTGCGGTTCCTCCGGAGCCATCTCGGATCCCATCTCCACCGCACTGGGAGTCGCCACGGCCATGGGACTTCTATGCGGTTCAGGCCGCACCAGCGCTCGCCGTCGGGGGGTCTCCGGACTCATCTGCTCCATCTCAGAGCTAAGTGGGACTTCTTCTTTACAGCTGGGGTGGTCCGCCGGCCGGCGCATCACCACCGATGACAGGCTGTCTCTTTCATCCGACGAGGACTGCAACGGCTCCTCCACTTGGGAATCACCTCGAGTCCTTGCAGCACCGCCAGTGGGTATGGGTACGAAACGGGCCCGCTCCGGTACCTCCGCTGCGGTCGCGCTCTCTTCCGTCGGGACATCTCTTGATGGCTGGGCCTGGGTCCCTACCTCAGGGGTGACATATGGGACCAGGGCAACCTCCGCCTCCTCTACCTCGATCAGGGTTGCTGGAGAGGCACCTCGTGGTCTCTGCACAGGTGGGCGTGGTTTCGGCTTTCGCGCCGCTCTCCTCTTTTGGCTGTGGATTTGGGTTCGGCGCCAAACCCCTGCACATCTCTCGCCACATTTCTCTCACAGCCTGCTTGCACACAGCACGTGCGCGATCTAGGCTCGGCGGGAATCGCCATTTTGGATCGGCTGCAACCCGCGTTGCAGTGAATGACGCAGTTGTCGCCATTTTAACCTCCTCCATGCCCCGCAGAGCACATGTATCTCTCGCCGCCATCTTTAGTGAGCCCTCTAAGCCCACGATAGCGCTACTCTCAGTGTCTATGGTGTGACTCGTTCCT
This sequence comes from Ascaphus truei, assembly GCA_036426205.1. Classification (NCBI taxonomy): domain Eukaryota; kingdom Metazoa; phylum Chordata; class Amphibia; order Anura; family Ascaphidae; genus Ascaphus; species Ascaphus truei. The sequence goes on along the minus strand of CM071570.1, from coordinate 138,842,658 downwards.
AGACACTTACTACTCTCAATGGTGCTCTAACCAGTGAATATAACGCATGGCATACCCCAGGCTAGGCAGAACTCCCTCCAAGTACACGGCACTCACTGACGGTTCATAACAAGCACTCTGTGGTGTGTTTTCTGGATACTGGCTAGTGTACTTGGCATTTCCTAAGTACTGGGCGTCAACCTACTTTTGGCCACTCATAGTGCAGACCCTATGCTGAAGTCCCCGTACAAGTTAACAGGCTAACCCCCACAGGAATCCTACACTATCTGCCTCAAGGGACTAGAACAGCTATAGCCACTTTACCCAAATTTACATCACCCTCCTAGGGCACCCAGGGTGTACTGTGCGAGAGAACATTCTCTCCTGACTACCCCTAGTCTGCAAACATGCCCTTCCTTCTGTAGCACTTGCTCTGAAAGTGTACCTACATCTTTCAGTTCTGCTTCGCTGAAAACCTGTCCGGTTGCTCTCAACTATCTCAGCAGCGCCTCCAACTGTAACCCCCACACCCTGGGCCAATTGCAGATCGGGCCCCCTAAGGTGTTCTGGGATCTGGCTATATGTCTTTGTGTGGTGCATACCTGCTGGCAACAGGAGGGCCTGAGTCTCCCGCAATGACATGGGGGATAACAGGAACAGGTTTCTGGGGTGGATGCCTTCGTTCTCTTTCAGTGGTGCAGCGCCTCCATCTTTAGTAAGCCCCAGGAATGCGGGGTGGAATCCTTACCAGAGAGTTCCCACACAGGGATGAGAGATTCCAGTCTCACACAGGGTTATCTTTCTTTAAAAGCAGCAGTCTTTATTCACAGCAGCAGCAGACAGGTACAGGATGCACAGTCCACTCTGACTGTTCTCCCTCAGGATGGTCTTTCCCTGCCACCACTCTGGATCAAGGGCATCCAGAGTGGGGCTAACTCTTCCCTCACCCCCTAAACCCCCTCACCCCCTAAGCAGGGTCCACCTCCCTACACTATGGTTGGATCAGCTCTACTCATGAGCTGATCACTCTCCTCCTCCAACTGTAACTCACTATACACTATCTCTCACTTCTCCCTAACTAACCACCTAAATAGGAAGTGCACTGCTCTTTTATGATATCAGCAGGCACCGCCCCTGTGTCTCTTGCCTTGACACAGAGTCAGGTGACCTACCTCCACCACTCAGGGCAAGTGCTTGAAGTGGGGGAAACCCATGATAACTCCTGGCAACCTGCCCTTACCAGGGATTATACCAGGAGGATAGAACTATAGCCCCATGTCTTACCAGGGCTACACCTATATGTTTTAGTGACAAAAACACACACTGTTTCTCACACCCAACCCCCAATTCTCTCTCCTACCCCCATCTTTCTGTTCCCTCCATCTCTTTCTCGCACCCATCTATTTCTTACACTCCCCCCTCCATCCTTTTCTTCCCCCAATGCATTTCTTCCCCCCAATCTATTAATTTCTTCCTTCAATCTCAGCCCCCTCATCTCCAGCCCCCCACCTCGCTAAAAGTGCCCCGTCACCGTGCACACTTCTCCCCTGTGGAGTGGTCCCTGCCCTGGCAGCAGCCACTGGAAGTTGTAATTGACCCCTGGGTCAGACCGCTGGGGCAGGCTCCACCCCTGCTCTCCTCCGTAGCAGCCACCTCCCGCCATCTCCTGTCACCGCCTGCAGCCATCCTTCTCCTCTCATCACTGCCGGCCTGACATGCGTGCGCCCCTGAACTGTTCCGTTGCCCCCTAAAATAAGGGACAATTATGTGTCCCGACAGACCTGTCAAGGACAATGGGACAGTTAAAGCTGCAGTTCAAGCTGACGTTTTTAAAAATATATATATATTTTTTTTCCCGATTCAATATGTGCATTAATACAATCTGCACACTGTCAAGTGATTAGCTAAGCTGCAGATCAATCCGTTCTCTTGTAATCGACTGTAATAGAGTGCTTGCTCAGGGCTTTTTAATTCAGTTCTTGCACAGCATTTTGGGCAATGTAGTTCCTGGAATATGATTGACTGGGCAGTTACTAGATACAATTGGTTCACTGCTAGAGAGAGGGCGGGGCTCAAGAGCCAGAGCCTATCAGAAGGGGAAGGGGCTGTCACTTTGGAAATGCTTCCTACATTAGAAACATTAAAAATGTCTTGAAAACGTTTTTTTTAACATTTTTAATTAAATGCTACAAGTATTTTCTCATAGTACAGAACTGATTTATTTAAAAAAAAACACACATGTAGGATATTGGTTGAACTGCTACTTTAATTGAAAAAATGGACAATCCTATATACACGGGATGTCTGGTAACCCTATACTTACTAAGTGGTGCTATGTTATGACACATTCTGAAAGACACCCAATAACCCACTTACTTCAAATAAAAAAATTGCCGCCAAAAAAAGACAAAATAAAAACATAAAATTACATTTCAAGCTACGGATTTGAATGAATCAAACAAGCAATCGCAATATAAATACTCAGGTTATTTAAGTGTAGATATGTATATTAGTTGCTGAATCTGATTGCAGCATATTGCAACACAATTAAATGGTTAATTTCTAATATACAATTTTGTTCTGAAGTCATTGGCTGCCCTCTAGTGTTTTAAATAAAAAATAGTTTCTGCCAACAAAGATATGATTATAATTTGTCTCGGGGAAAAAGCAAAGAAATGCTGCGAAGAACCACCAACCCAATAAACCACCAGCCCAATAAACCACCAGCCCAATAAACCACCAGCCCAATAAACCACCAGCCCAATAAACCACCAGCCCAATAAATCACAAGCACAATTGTTAGGACCAGTATGTCAGGCCAGAGTCTGCACTCATGTTAAGCTTCCATTTTGTATGGTCATAACTAGTTAAGATTCTGTAGTCAGCCTTTTTGCTGAAATATAATTCATAAATGCACTCAGTTTCTCTGCTAAATTGCATTTCATTCTTCCTGGCCAGGATATTATTCGATACTTTTGTGTGTTCATTTCTGGTGTTTTTAGTAGAATATAATAGAATGGTTCTCTGCAGAAGCAAGGTAGTGAAAAGTTGCTAAGACTCAAGGTCTCTTTTGATAACAGACAATGAATAAGCTATGTATTTAGACATTGCTTGTATTGAAAAAGACACGTCTCAAAAGTCACGCCACTAATATGTTCCTGCCCCTAAATCACCGCCTCTAATCAAAGCTAACGCCCAAGCACCCTAGTATAACCCCAGGACACGCCTATGATCCGCCCTCTACCAATATCTTTTTTTATTCTGTATAAAAACCATTACCCTGATATATAAATTGACAAAGGATTTGAAACCTGGCGTGCGTTACGTTTCATTTGTTCGTCTCCACAGGCCTGATAAGGTTCATCAAAGATCGAAGATAAACAGTGGCAGGGCGTGTAAAGCTTCCTGGGAAGTCTGCTGCAAACAGGTGTGCATATGGTGTAGTATCCAGTCACCAAGGCTTCTTTTCTTTGCAGAGAATAGGTTCCTTTTGGTTCTGAAGCAGGGAAGGAAATAACAGATTTTTCCTTCAGTTTGGCTTCAGTTTTGCTCTGCGGAAATAGGTTTCCTGTTGGTTCTGAAGCCAGGGGAGGAAATAACGGATTTTCCTTTCAGTTTTGGTGTCTAGAAGTGGGAAATTCACAAAGGTGGTGAGTATATATGTAAATTTTTATATATGATGCTTCACCCCCTCTGGGAATTTAATAGACCTAAATTGTGACTGAAGAATTGGGATAGGCCCTTTTAAACAGAATTTTTGGTAAGAGTCCAGTAAATTCTGTGCACGACTGGACTGTTGTCTCTGATCTAGCTGAACGACCATTGTATATTGTGTAAGTATAAATATTGCAATTATTTGTCATAATTAAGCTGTTTTTCTTTAAGCTACTAATGGGTGCTTGCATGAGTAAGAATGACTCTGGACGGAAGCCTAGGAATGTACAATTTTTAAATGCGAGTGTAAATCTGGTCTGATTCCTGAGGAATTTGTTGCTCAGACAGCTAGTCATTACCCGTTTGTCGAATATGCAGAAGGTTGTTCTCGGCATGAAAATAAGGCAATGTATTTACAAGGCAGAGGGCAGAATAGACGGAGATCTTATGCTGGTTTCAGAAATCAATCAGGAATAATAGCTCAGAATAATGGTGTCTGTTTTAATTGTGGTGGTTTTGGTCATTGGCAGAGTGTGTGCCACTATCAGTCAGAAGCAGGGAAGTGCTGCTTTGCCCGTGGGGCTCAGAGTGAAAGTCTCTGTAAAAAAAAAAAAAAAAAAAAAAACACCGCTACCTTATGTAAAAGAGTTTGTTTGTAACCCTGATGAATTTTTTCCTGAATGATTTCTTGTATGAAAGTCATGCTGATTATCATCTGTACAAAAAATATGAATATTAGTTGCTCATGATGAAATCTAAATTTTAAAAGGTTTTAAAAAGGTGTACACCGAATAAGGGAGAAATACCTCACAACGGAAGGGGAGTATATTCAGCTCGGTCCCTGGTTATAGTTTGAAAGGTTTATTCGTCCTGGCCAGGCGGATACTTTTTAAACCGGACACATTTCTTTTTGTTTGTGGTATTTCTGTCTTAATAAAAGGAGGGGCACAGCCTCTCCCTTACAGTTTAAAGAATGTGAAGCATTCACATTAAAATTAACTAGCTGTGCTTAAGCAGTTTATTCATGAGTAAAATGGTAATGTAGAACTGTCTTCTTTTCCGTAAAGCAGTAAGATAACACATTTCAATTTTATTTCTACAGGATTAAGATATGTCTGGTTTGTTTTTGTATAAAATGCTGGTAAGAGCTCATAAGCACTGTTTGAATTAATATATTGTATTATATATGTATATAACGCCATTAATGTACATAGCGCTTCAAAAGGAGGGTGTCCATGGTGGCAGATGCTGCGGGGAGGTTGAGTGGTGTGAGGGGAGTGTGGTGATATATGTCTTTAGAAGCATGGAGGTCAGTTATTTTAGCGAGAATTGTCTCCATTAAATAAGCAGTGTAGAAGCCATACAAGACAGGTAGGGTCAAGCTTGCTGTTTTTTTAGTCATGGTATAACTGTTGCATGTTTGAAGATATTTTGTTTAGCTTAAGAGAGGGAATAGTTAAAACGGGATAGCAATTGTATTGATGGAAGTTTGCAGGAATATGAGATTTCTTGCAGAAGGCATTCAGGTGAATGAGTGAAAGAATGTTGCATGCTCCTGTAGGCATAGACTTGGTGTTTATAAGTCATTTGAAATATTCCCGTTATTTAATTTTTGAAAGACCATACAAAATGCAGTTTTAGGACAGCGTGGAAAGCTTCATATTTAACATTAAACTAATGTTACAATCCCCTGCGTGAGGATTAATCCAGCAGTTAATATGAATTAGACAGCGAAACCCGTTATCTGTACTGTGGAATTTCTGGCTGTTTTCCCAGAAAGAAAAAAAAAAAGGCGCTTTGAAAATTATTTTTTTCTTTTTAAAGTCAGAGTGTCTTTTAAAGTTAATACTGGCCGTGTGCTCAGCACTTTGCAAAGAGTTCAACATTATTTGTCTATTTTAAAAGGAAATCTTTTGTTCAGGATTTCAGGATTTTTCTTATATTATAAATGCCACAGTTGTTAAAAGACCTACTGCAGGCTTTTTCTTTTAACACAAGCAGTAAATATTTTTATAGTCACAACACATACAAATCTATTTACCAGTTTAATATTGCTATATATCAAAGCAACCTGTTTTCATAATTTTTTTTGTATTTTTGTATTTTTGTTCACATATATAGATAATATATGAACAAAAGAGGGGAGACACATACATAGGTTATTGAATTTATTATAGCAATGTTAACTCCAAGAGCTGACAGGCCCCTGGTAAATAATAATACCTTTGCAGATGTCACAGCAAAGCAGGTAGCAAGCCGTCCCTATGTTGAGGGATATATAATATCTGCCAAATTTATCATTTTGTAACCATTCATTTGTTTTTGGGTATGTCCTGGAAATAGAGTTAAAGGACAGGGGATATATTATTGCAAGTGTAATTGCATAAGTGAACAGGGTATATATTATATACAGGGCATTTCACATTTTTTTTAGCAGAATAGTTACAGTGGAGTGTTTGAAGTGAAAGCCAGGAGTGACTGTGGGTGTGGGACAATAGCCATGAGTGCAGGCTGTTGGGATGCTTGACTTGTGGGGCGAGATTTAAGGTTAGTTAGTATTAAATGACTAAAAGGTTGACACCATTTGCATCAGAAAAAATGGCAGATGGCAGTTAGGTATGAATGAGAGTAAGTGTGTATTGGGAGAAGAGAGATTGATTTGTAGTTTGAGACAGTGTTTTTGTCCCCATTTTTGAAGATTGGGATAACTCTAGCAGTTTTTCAGGTCTTAGGGATATGGCCTGCAGACAGGATAGAGTTGATTATGGAAGCAATTGGTTTGGCACAGGCTGAGGTACCAAGTTTTAGGAACTTGGATTGTAGCAAAATCAAGTCCATATTGGTTGCTTAGTTTAAAATTTGAGGAGCATTAATAGGGAATATCTCTGTTTAATATTGCGGATGCTAATAATAGTAGTAACCATATTAATACAAGAATTTATTTCTAGGTATAAATTCTCTCCCTATGAGACACTTATGGGATGAGTTATGACCATCAGTAGTTCAAAGTAACGAATTAAGGACTATGTTATTGGTAATAAAACAATTAATAAGTATTGCATGCAACTAATATATATTTTTGAGTCTTTCTAGGCACAGGTTAAAGCTGAAAGTGCACCTACGCATGACGGGTTAATGGTCAAGCATTTTCTACGCAAGCACGCTCTTCATCCCAGATGAAAAGGCCATTTAGATGCTACTCATCACCAGCATTGCAGTAAAAATTTCTTATCATCATGGATACACATCAAGCACGTCAAAATAGTGCCAGCCTAAGCACAAACAGCTAATAAAGACAAAGACACAGCGCCTGCATATAAGTGTTTTGATGGACACAATACTCTCTGACCAATAATCATCAAGGGAGAAAGGTCATAGGCAAAAATTTCCAGGCCTCAACACACGAACTTTGAACTTTTTATTTTTACAGGTTTTTATTATTTTTCAGTTACAATGTATGCTCCATTATGTTTGTGTACGTGGCGTCCCATAAGGATGACAAAATAGTATAAGGTATTATTTGTTTAACTTTGTTTATTTTGTTTGGATTTCTAGGTTAATAGAATCTCCCTGCAGAATGATATCCCGGTGGGAGAATGCTTTATCAGTCAAACACACGGTTATGTTAATTGCTCACAGGTAGAGTAAGAAACAGAAGAGATGCACCCAATACACAAGTGCTAAAAAGTAGTCTATGGGAAGAATAAGTTTCAAGGAATTTATTCCCAAATGTAGGAGTTGGGTTACTGTATGACAGGTTTACAGGGATATCCTAAATCATACAGCCACAGACATTTACTCACTTAACCAAGAATAGGTTTAGTTTAAATTAATGACCCCGCAGAATAAAAATAACTCTAGACTATATTTTAGCCTCAAAAGGAGGGGCATGTATGCGCCCTAGTTAAAGCGCAATGTTGTGTATTTATCCAGGATTTAGGGACCATGGGGACTTGGTGGTTGGATTGATTTGCTTTGAGCGAAGCTAGCGAATGTTTTTGTATGTGTGTGTTTGTCCTACTCATTGCTCTCTATGTATTAAGTACAGCAAAACTCTGATCCAGAAGTGCGTTGCAACCCCCACCGACGCTATGCCTCTCTGCGGTGATGATGTCGCCAGTCCCCCAGAAGAAGAGACCAAAGAAGAAATCAACTGGGCTGATATAATGGCCAGAAAAGAAAGGAATGAAGTTATGCACAACTTGGACATCTTGGTCCATCAGGACTATGAAATGGTTAACTGTTTTGTTCCTTAAATAGACTGTCTCTTAAGGATATGGGGGACTGAGAAGACTGGATATGAGGAAGGTGGGAGGTCACAAAGGGAAGTGAGTCAACCACAAGGAAAGGATCACGTCAGCCATTGTGACCAAAGCAGCCATCTTGGTCCGTTTTGCCATTCTGAGTAAATGCAGTATGAAAGATGTGTGCAAGAAGAATGTTTGTGCAGTCGCTCTTAGCAGAAATTAGCCCCCACCAATTCTCACAAATAGCTGACCCTTAGATTATGTGACATATTGAGATGTAAGCCATTTTCTAATCTATAGAAATATTTAATGATATATATATATATATATATATTGGTTGTGTGGCATGTGGGCCACTAAGATTGTACCCTGCAATCACACTGCCCTTTGTTATCTGGGTTTCATTCTTCCCACTTTCTATGTATCTGACACGTTACCCCATGGAAGGCTGAGAAATCGAAAAGATCTGACCAGGACCATTAGTCCAGCCCGCATTGCAGCTGGGGTTTTTATACCTAGTTTAGGTGTTCTGGATCTCTATTCTAAATTAAGTGAGCTGATGGTAAATATTGATGATGCTCTTAATCAGACAAGTGATGCTATTATCCGTCTGACTAATGAACAAGAGCAGATCCGAACAGTAATATTACAGAATAGAATGGCTCTTGATTATCTGCTAGCCTCACAAGGAGGTGTTTGTAAACTTGTAGGACAGAAGTGCTGTGCCTATATTGAGGATGAGTCTGGCGCTATTCATAAAGATATGGATAAGTTACAGGAAATTCAGGCAAGGATGCGTAAAGAATCCTCAGGCCTTAGCTTAAATTGGATGTCAGGACTCACTAGTTGGATCGGAGAATTGGGTATGAAAATTCTCTATGGTTTTATTGTAGTGATTAGTATAATCGCAGCAATTTTTGTTATTTTTCACTGTGCTAAGTGTGCAATGCTTTCATTTGTCTCAAGGAAACCTTCAGTTTCATCTCACGCCATGTATGTAACTAATAATTCATATGTGGCCATGAACAGAGTCTATGATACTATTGGTCCCCATAAGGCCATAGTCATTGAGAAGGGTACCTAGTAAGGGTATTTGTTCTTTTAGAGAACAAAAAGGAGGGATTGTTAGGACCAGTATGTCAGGCCAGAGTCTGCACTCATGTTAAGCTTCCATTTTGTATGGTCATAACTAGTTAAGATTCTGTAGTCAGCCTTTTTGCTGAAATATAATTCATAAATGCACTCAGTTTCTCTGCTAAATGGCATTTCATTCTTCCTGGCCAGGATATTATTCGAGTTTTGAGGTCTAGAAGTGGGGATAATGCACAAAGGTGGTGGAAGTATATATGTAAAATTTTTATATATGATGCTTCACCCCCTCTGGGAATTTATAGGACCTAAATTGGTGACTGAAGAATTGGGATAGAGCCCTTTTAACAGAATTTTGGTAAGAGTCCAGTAAATTCTGTGCACGACTGGACTGTTGTCTCTGATCTGCTGAACGACCATTGTATATTGTGTAAGTATAAATATTGCAATTATTTGTCATAAATTAAGCTGTTTTTCTTAAGCTACTAATGGGTGCTTGCTATGAGTAAGAATGACTCTGGACGGAAGCCTAGGAATGTACAATTTTTAAATGCGAGTGTAAATCTGGTCTGATTCCTGAGGAATTTGTTGCTCAGACAGCTAGTCATTACCCGTTTGTCGAATATGCAGAAGGTGTTCTCGGCATGAAAATAAGGCAATGTATTTAACAAGGCAGAGGCAGAATAGACGGAGATCTTATGCTGGTTTCAGAAATCAATCAGGAATAATAGCTCAGATAATGGTGTCTGTTTTAATTGTGGTGGTTTTGGTCATTGGCAGAGGTGTGTGCCACTATCAGTAAAGCAGGGAAGTGCTGCTTTGCCCGTGGGGCTCAGAGTGAAGTCTCTGATAAAAAAAAAAAAAAAAAAAAACACCGCTACCTTTGTAAAGAGTTTGTTTGTAACCCTGATGAATTTTTCCTGAATGATTTCTTGTATGAAAGTCATGCTGATATATCTGTACAAAAATATGAATATTAGTTGCTCATGATGAAATCTAAATTTTAAAAGGTTTAAAAAGGTGTACACGAAAATAAGGGAGAAATACCTCACAACGGAAAGGGGAGTATATTCAGCTCGGTCCCTGGGTTATAGTTTGAAAGGTTTATTCGTCCTGGCCAGGCGGATACTTTTTAAAACCGGACAACATTTCTTTTTGTTTGTGGTATTTCTGTCTAATAAAAGGAGGGGCACAGCCTCTCCCTTACAGTTTAAAGAATGTGAGCATTCACATAAAATTAACTAGCTGTGCTAAGCAGTTTATCATGAGTAAAATGGGTAATGTAGAACTGTCTTCTTTTCCGTAAAGCAGTAAGGATAACACATTCAATTTATTTTACAGGATTAAGATATGTCTGGTTTTTGTTTTGTATAAAATGCTGGTAAGAGCTCATAAGCACTGTTTAATTAATATATTGTATTATATATGTATATAACGCTAATTGTACATAGCGCTTCAAAAGGAGGGTGTCCATGGTGGCAGTGCTGCGGGGAGTTGAGTGGTGTGAGGGGAGGGTGGTTGATATATGTCTTAGAAGCATGGAGGTCAGTTATTTTAGCGAGAATTGTCTCCATTAAATAAGCAGTGTAGAAGCCAACAAGACAGGTAGGGTCAGCTTGCTGTTTTTTTAGTCATGGTAAACTGTTGCATGTTTGAAGATATTTTGTTTAGCTTAAGGGGGGAAGTTAAAACGGGATAGCAATTGTATTGATGGAAGTTTGCAGAATATGAGATTCTTGCAGAAGGCATTCAGGTGAAGAGTGAAAGAATGTTGCATGCCTGTAGGCATAGACTTGGTTTATAAGTCATTTGAAATATTCCCGTTATTTAATTTTGAAAGACCATACAAAATGCACGTTTTAGGACCAGCGTGGAAAGCTTCATATTTAACATTAAACTAATGTTTACAATCCTGCGTGAGGATTAATTCAGCAGGTTAATATGAATAGACAGCGAAAACCCGTTATCTGTACTGTGGAAATTTCTGGCTGTTTCCCAGAAAGAAAAAAAAAAAGGCGCTTTGAAAATTATTTTTTCTTTTTAAAGTCAGAGTGTCTTTTAAAGTAATACTGGCCGTGTGCTCAGCACTTTGCAAAGAGTTCAACATTATTTGTCTATTAAAAGGAAATCTTTTGTTCAGGATTTCAGGATTCTTATTTTATAAATGCCACAGTTGTTAAAGTAAAAGACCTACTCGGCTTTTTTTTTAACACAAGCAAGTAATATTTTTATAGTCACAACACATACAAATCTATTTACCAGTTTAATATTGCTATATATCAACAGCAACCTGTTTCATAATTTTTTTTGTATTTTTGTTTCACATATTATGATAATATATGAACAAAAGAGGGGAGACACATACATAGGTTATTGAATTTATTATAGCAATGTTAACTCCAAGAGCTGACAGGCCCCTGGTAAATAATAATACCTTTGCAAGAGTCAAAGCAAAGAAGGTTAGCAAGCCGTCCTATGTTTGAGGGTATATAATATCTGCCAATTATCATTTTGTAACCATTCATTTGTTTTGGTATGTCCTGGAAATAGATGTTAAAGGACAGGGGATATATTATTGCAAGTGTAATTGCATAAGGAACAGGGTATTTATTATATACAGGGCATTTCACATTTTTTTTAGCAGAATAGTTACGGGAGTGTTTGAAGTGAAAGCCAGGAGTGACTGTGGGTGTGGGACAATAGCCATGAGTGCAGGCTGTTGGGATGCTTGACTTGTGGGCCGAGATTTAAGGTAGTTAAGTATTAAATGAATAAAAGGTTGACACCATTTGCATCAGAAAAAATGGCAGATGGCAGTTAGGATGAATTAGAGTGAGAGTAAGTGTGTATTGGGAGAAGAGAGATTGATTTGTAGTTTGAGAAAGTGTTTTTGTCCCCATTTTTGAAGATTGGATACTCTAGCAGTTTTTCAGGTCTAGGATATGGCCTGCAGACAGGATAGAGTTGATTAGGAAGCAATTGGTTTGCACAGGCTGAGGTACCAAGTTTTAGGAACTTGGATTGTAGCAAAATCAAGTCCATATTGGTTGCTTAGTTTAAAATTTGAGGAGCATTAATAGGGAATATCTCTGTTTAATATGCGGATGCTAATAATATAGTAGTAACCATTAATACAAGAATTATTTCTAGGTATAAATTCTCTCCTATGAGACACTTATGGGATGAGTTATGACCATCAGTAGTTCAAAGTAACGAATTAAGGACTTGTATTGGTAATAAAACAATTAATAAGTATTGCATGCAACTAATATATATTTTTGAGTCTTTCTAGGCACAGTGTTAAAGCTGAAAGTGCACTACGCATGACGGGTCATTCTTCCTGGCCAGGATATTATTCGATACTTTTGTGTGGTCAATTTCCTGGTGTTTTAGTAGAATATAATAGAATGGTTCTCTGCAAGAAGCAAGGTAGTGAAAAAGTTGCTAAGACTCAAGGTCTCTTTTGATAACAGACAATGAATAAGCTATGTATTTAGACAATTGCTTGTATTGAAAAAAGACACGTCTCAAAAGTCACGCCACTAATATGTCCTGCCCCTAAATCACGCCTCTAATCAAAGCTACGCCCAAGACACACCTTGTATACGCCCAGGACACGCCTATGATACGCCTCTAACCAAAATCTTTTTTTATTCTGTATAAAAACCATTACCCTATGAGTAATAAATTGAGACAAAGGATTTGAAACCTGGCGTGCGTTACGTTTCATTTTGTTCGTCTCCCAGGCCTGATAAGGTTCATCAAAGATCGAAGATAACAGTGGCAGGGCGTGTAAAGCTTCCTGGGAAGTCTGCTGCAAACAGGTGCAGATGGTGTAGTATCCAGTCACAAGGCTTCAGTTTTCTTTGCAGAGAATAGGTTCCTTTTGGTTCTGAAGCCAGGGGAAGGAAATAACAGATTTTCCTTCAGTTTGGCTTCAGTTTTGCTCTGCGGAGAATAGGTTCCTGTTGGTTCTGAAGCCAGGGGAGGAAATAACGGATTTTCCTTTCATCACCACCATCACAAAAAAACACCCGCTCAAAAAACACCCGCACAAAAAAACCCCGCACAATAAACCACCCGCACAATAAACCACCCGCACAATAAACCACCCGCACAATAAACCACCCGCACAATAAACCACCAGCACAATAAACCCCCAGCACAATAAACCACCACACAAAAAAACACCCCACAAAAAAACAACACCCGCATAAAAAAACACCCGTACAATAAACCACACAATAAACCACCCGCACAATAAACCACCCGCACAATAAACCACAAGCCCAATAAACCACCCGCACAATAAACCACAAGCACAATAAACCACCCCACAATAAACCACCCCACAATAACCCACAAGCACATAAACCACAAGCACAACAAACCACAAGCACAACAACCACAACACACACAACCACAAGCACAACAACCACCCGCACAACAAACCACCCTCACCTTAAACCAACCCTGCTACATAACCCGCTAACACCCCCGACTCCACACTAAACCACCGCCTACCCCCCCGCTTACCCACCACCCCCCGCACAATAAACCACCGGCACAACATAACCATCGGCACAAACAAACCACAGGCACAACAAACCACCGGCACAATAAACCACCCGCACAATTAACCACCCGCACAATAAACCACCAGCACAATAAACCACCCGCACAATAAACCACCAGCCCAATAAACCACCCGCACAATAAACCTCCAGCACAATAAAAGGAGAGAGAGTGACTTGCTTGAAAATTATCCAATTTATTCCATCATGTTTAGAAACGGAGGTACAAGGCTAACACCGATATGTTTTGCGCAAAGCGCTTCATTTGTCTTTACTGTTTGGTAGCAATTTATGTAAGTAGACATTAACAATGATTCTATTAGACCGCTTTGAGTGGGTTAGTCTTTCCTTGCCTTCTATTAGATCAGGCAGTTTCTAAAATCTCATCCTAATCACACAAGTAAAAATGGCATCTGTTATGACTTTATATTAATTATTATATGGAATACATTATTCATTTGATGCTTATATCTGCTTTTACTGTGAACATGTGAATGATTTTGTATAATAGATAGGAGATACTTTGTGTCTGTTTTTGCATCACATGAGTGTGTGGTTGCAGAAAGACATAATATTATAATTTCCCATATTGGATATTTAGTTTAGAATTTTTTTTGTCATAAATTAATAGCAGTATCACTTTTTTAATTGTTTCAATTTGAATGTTTATGTCCATCTTCTCGTCCTGTGATGCCGTTCACTGCCGGTGGTGTGGGGTTGCTCCATGGGGGTTCATTGTTGTCGCATACGCGAACACGTGTGTGCGAGCTTGCGCTTCCATACCCTGATGTTAGGCGCCAAGCCCGATGGTGATGTGGTGTAAGGGAGGAGACAATTACATATATATTTTTTTACCGGGCACTCCGAGTGGTTGACGGGCGGGGTGTCTGACGTCAGAGGTCGCACGCACGCGCATGGGGTGCACGCATGTGTCATGACGTCACTAAGTTTCTGGCGCGAAAACACAGCTGAGTTCTAGAGTTTAAAAGTGTTCAGGGAAAATGACATCTTTACTCCTTGATAAAGTACTTACCGTACGAAACGCGTAGGAGAGCTGCATTGCTCCTCTTTTTTAACCATGTCTTAATAAAGTAAAAGATTTTATTGGATCCTTATCCTGGTTGTGCACTGCTTTTTCAAACTATTCTCCTTTGTAAAGCACCATGCTGCCAAAACCGTAGCTCTGGCTCTTCAGCTCATGGAAATTTTTCTTGGGGCCAAGAAACAGGAGAATGGCCTGGACCTGATGGTACAGATCACACCAGCAACGGGTGACACCCAAAGGAGGAATCCGGACCACCATGAACATTACAACCCACCAGCTCGAGATCGCCAAGCCCCATGAAGGAATCAACAGTTGCAATAATGGAGAGGTCCTGATGCCGGACCCCATCAAGACGCCCGTCTACTTCCTAAGGTCGGCTCATCGTCTAAAGAGAGAAACTCCGGAGGACATCGCACACCGGAGCTAGCTGGGTCCCGGTCTCCAGTATCCCATACAGCTGAGGGGTATTCATGTCCAGGGCCATCTTAACAACATTAGGGGCCCTCGGGCAAAGCAGTGCACGGGGCCCTGTCTACACTATCGCTCCCAGCCTCCCACATGCTCACTAGCAGCAGCAGGCATCGGAAGTGCTGCACTGCTAGGCTGCAAGCGGTTGTGACGCGAGCCGGGGTGCCGGGCAGGCGGAGAGCGAGTGGTGCCGGGCGGGGGGAGAGCGAGTAGGGTTGCCAGGTGGCTTGTCCAAAAATACTGGACACAATGGTGAAAGGTGCGACGCACTCGAGAATCGTTGGTGGGGAAGAATGTTGTTTATAAATGACCTGACTGTTATGTCATTTGTTCTACATTTCACTCCAAGTATTCACCAATTTGCACCAATTTATATTCTATTTCGTAAAAAATCTGGGGAGGAGTCTTGGGAGGGAGCACCCTTCCGAGGATTGTTTTAGGAAATAGAATATGAAATAGTGCAAATTGGTAGAGAGAAGACTGGGGTACACGGTCCCCCCAATTGACAGGTACTGCAGAGTATACAATCCAACAGTATATAATAAACTGTTATATTTTTGCAAATGCATCCAGATATTTAGGGATTCAGAAACATTGTATAAATGAAGCTTGAAGTAATCAACTGAAAACCCCTAGTCGGGGAAGTGGTCTGGCGATGACAAAAGGGTTGACCGGGGAAGGTCTTTCAACCAGCCTCGGACCTCATATGTAAAGTCCCACACAAATAAAAACCAATTCACCTGGGGAAGCGCCAATAATGGTAGTGAAAAATCATGAAAATCACTTACTGAGGTCTTGAATCCATCCGAATCGGCGTGCTCCTAGCTGTGTAATAGAACAGATGAACACATCCCACCGAAGAGAGAAACAGCGGGCACTGCTACGCAAAAGGTGTTTGAGGCTGGACTGTGCTATATGAAAAAATACTTTATTAAGTCATAGACAAAAATGGATAAAAGAGGGGAACAGACCCCCCGCAGCTCTAACGCGTTTCACCCCTTAGGGCTTTGTCAAAGAGTAGCGATACTCGATACACAGCATCTTATTTACTGAACTCGACTGGACGTGATGTCACTCAACCCATGATGCGGAAGATCTCCCGTGAATGACTAGAGGGAGTTCACACACCTGGTAGGTGCACACATGCCCGGAACAGATCAGCACCAGGTGCATGTGCAATAGCGACACAATAGAAGAACTGGAAAGAAAATATATATATCAAACAGACGAATTGAACAAAATGATTCTTACAAAATAAACATATATATACACATATATCTAAGTGGGAGAAAACATCACAATAAACCAATCATGAAGGCATGGTCATCCTCAACCATAAAGAAATATGTGTTGTTAAAATAAAGATGTATAAAAGAAAAATACATCTAAAAGTCTTAATAAAATCAAGTAAAGTCGGGGAAAAAAAATATAAATGCAGAAATAAGAATAAAAGGTGATAATAATAATAATAATGGATATCTAAGGAACTCAAATAACATGAATAATTCATATATACATAAGACCATATTTTTCATGTAAGATATTCCAAATGAAAACTTAATAACGATAAACACAATAGTGTCAATGATAACAAATTAAGAGTAATAATAAGATAGAATCTACAATTCATACAAGCAATCGATGGACAAAAACATGTTTACATAGTGCAAATTGGTGCATGCTTGGAGTGAAATTTAGAACAAATAACTGACCTGCAGTCATACTGTACATGGCGAGCAATACTATCTTACTGCTCCTCCCACAAATTCCAAGATTGTTGCACCCCCTCCTCATCCTCTCTCTTTCAATCCCCCCTTGTCCTCTCACCCTCCCACCCCCCTTGTCCTCTCACCCCCTCCCTTCATCCTCTCTCATCCCCCCATCCCCCCTCCCTTCATCCTCTCTCACCCCCTCCCTTCATCCTCTGTTACCCCCAATCCCTTCATCCTCTCAACCCCCCCTCCCTGTCATTATCAGTACAGTAGCTTTCAAATTTAGACTTCAAAATCCAGCTTTAGGCCTGGGACATAGTACGGTGAGCCTTGCTGAGCCGCGCTGAGCAGATGCACTTACCCCCTGCATCTGTCATCAGCGCGGCTTTAGCAGCCGCTTCCGCACGCTTCCGCATGCGTGCGGAGGCTCAGATATTTTGGAGACAGGCAAATGAAAAATGTGCCGCTCAGCTGAGTGGAGGAGCGGTCACGTGACCGCTCACATCCAATGGGAGCGAGGGACTAGCCCCGCCTCCCGACACGCCTCCGTTCCGCCTCCGCCCCGCCCCCAAAGCGCGCTCACTGCCTCGCCTGCCAGGACACAAAAAAAGCTCCAGTTTGAGCAGGCGAGGAGAGCAGGAGCGCGGATCAGCGCGGCCCGAGGCACCATGCCCTAGGCCTTACATTGCATATTAAATCATGCAATTGAATAAGTAACCTGCTCTGCCTTCTTGGGGATGATCTGTGAGTAAGAAGGTGCTGCAGAGATTGCAATGCTGCTGTGATGAGGGCTGAGATATGTAAGTAAGGGTGCTGCAGAGATTGCAATGCTGCTGTGATGAGGGCTGAGATCTATAAGTAAGGGTGCTGCAGAGATTGCAATTCTGCTGTGATGAGGGCTGAGATCAGTAAGTAAGAGTGCTGCAGAGATTGCAATTCTGCTGTGATGAGAGCTGAGTTATGGAGCCTTTCTGAGAATTTACAATGGTGGTTATTTTTAATAGATCTTGAAAATGGGAAGACTGTTAGTTCAGTAAAAGAAAAGTAAGGGTGAGTGAGCAATTAAACAAAGTTGCCAGTACTGCATGTACTGTCTGTCACCACACACACACACACACACACACACACACACACACACACACACAGAGTGTTCCATTGTCGTTTTGGTGTATTTTTGTCTGACATTGTGTTTTTCGTCTGTCTGTATATGTGTGTGTCGTCTATACTGGTGTTTGTGTCTCCAGTGGGTTGTCTGTCTGTTAATGTGTGTGTCTGTCTATCTGTGTGTGTGTGTCTCAGTTTGTTTGCTGTCTGATCTTGTTGTTTTAAGTGTGTGTGCTCAGTGTGTGTCTGTCTATCTGTGTCCTGGTCTGTAATACTAGTGTGTGTGTGTGTGTGTGTGTGTGTGGTGGTGTGTTGTGTGGTGTGTGTGTGTGGTGTGTGTGTGTGTGTGTGTGTGTGTGTGTTGTGTGGTGTGTGTGTGTGTGGTGACAGACGTACATACGTACTGGCAACTTTGTTTAATTGCTCCCCACCCTTACTTTTCTTTTACTATACTAACAGTTCTTCCACACACACACACACACACTGAGGCATATACACACACACACACTGAGACATATACACACACACACACACACACTGAGACATATACACACACACACACACACACTGATACACTGAGACACACACACTGAGACACACACACACACATATATACAGACAGGACACAGATAGACAGACACGTACTGAGACACACAGACACAGCCTCACCTCTCTGCTGCATGCTTTTCCTCTGCTCTTTGGCCCCACCCCCCAGTCTCCTGCCACTTCCTGATTGGCTGAATTACACAGCAGCAACCAATCAGAAACTGCCCAGCCCCCTAGCAGCAGCAGTCCTGCTCTATCCCATGTCCGGTATTATCTCTTATATTTTACCGGACAGGGGAACCCTAAGAGGAGCCGGGGTGCCGGGCGGGGAGAGAGCGAGCGGAGCCAGAGTGCCGGGCGGGAGGAGAGCATTGGTGGGCATGCATGGGCCGGGCGCGTGGGGCCCCCCTATGCTGTGGGCCCCCCGGGCAACTGCCCAGCGTGCCTATACGTTAAGACGGCCCTGTTCATGTCAACTCACAGTGAGAGAGCCATCTCAGTGTTTCTCCTGTGGGAAGCATGGATACCGTGCCCACAGATGGGTTGCTCCTTTGGCAGGACTATCACCACAGCCTCTCCCAGAGAAAGCTCCAAGCAGTGGCAACTTCCTGTCCTGATTGGGGGTAGATCTGTCCCGACCCTTGTGGATTCGGGCTCTGGGAAAGTCATTGTCTTCCAGGATCTTCTACCAGCAGAATTTTTTTCCTATGACTCCTCATGAAGCATAGAATGTATACAAGGCGATACAAAATGGTACCTGACTGTCAACATCCTGCTACAGGTAAAGGGTCGGACAGCCAGGCTACAAGTAGAAGTCACTCCTTGGCTCCCTGCCCCAGTTTTGCTTGGCAGAGACTAGCCCTATTTTCCCAGTCTACTGGCTCCATCCCAGGAGGAGCCTTGTGCTCCTGTGCAGGAAAAACCTAGGGAATCTTCCCCGCTTCAGCCAACATGTTTCCCCGTATACACTATGGTCCAAAATCTTGGAGGCAGAGACACTGTGACAAACAGGACTGGTTGGAAAAATCTGGGCCTACAGGTACCAATACTAATATACATAAATTACAAGCAATGACTGGGTATGGTCAGAAGAAGGAAGAGACAGGGCCTGGAGCTTTACCAGAGCTACAAGACGCTGAGGGAAGATGCGGCCCTTGCTAGACAATATGACAAGGTAGTTAAAGTCGATTACAAAGTATTGAATGCACAAGGTGTAATGATGTTCCCTCATTGCGAATTATTGAATGATATTCTGTATTGAGTGAACGAGCATACTCAAACAGGGGAGGTCACAAGGCAAATGTTAGTCCCTAAGGTGTTTATTAAAACGGTGTTCACACTAGCCCATAGTCTCTTGTGGGGTGATCACCTTGGTAGAGACAAAACCATTAACCGCATTTTTTACTATTCTTCTGGTAGGGTGCATGGTGATTGTCACGGGAGAACAGTACTTTTAACACCAAAAACCTTCCGGGATTACTATCACCAAGTACAGGACACAGTAATTGAATAAACTGAGTTTATTCTGGCAGAACCAGCAAATGTGCAAAATACACAGTTATGACATACACTCACCAACTGGGGACCTGGGGGAAGACACTAGCCTCACAAGGTGCAGGGCGCCTGCTTTAGTAGGCTTAACCTGTCCGCTTCTTTCCAGTTATCACAAAGTTCTGAACACACAACAGCCACTTTGTAAATTCCTACAGTTGAATCGCCATCAAACTCCACACTCTCTCAAAGTCCAAAGATGTTCTCCATCAAGCTCCTAAGATGTTCTCCATCAAGCTCCCAAGATGTTCTCCATCAAGCTCCCAAGATGTTCTCCATCAAGCTCCCAAGATGTTCTGGTTCTCGGATCAGCAGCGCTCCTTACATAACCCTAAGTGGCTATCTTTACTATGGAGAAGGCGCCGCCAACCAACCAGAGCACGGATTGAGATGATGCAGCCAACCCCCAGCTGGGGGCTCTCCCAGCTGCACTGGTCAGAGGAGGGGCATGCTGAGGCACTCAAGACTTCACACTGGATAGGAGCCACAGAGTCTGCAGGGAACAAAGGCTCTCCTTCCTGAGAGCTCGTCCCTGGACCTGATTGTCCACTCTTCCCCCTCACGAAATGTCTTGACACCTTTGCCTCAATCTTGCATTCCTATGCAATTGCTTAGGCTAAGTTAATTGCCCAGTCTGCTTGCTGAGAAATGATTACATACAATCAACATTTACAGGGCTGACACTCAAATCACATTACATTACATTGATTAAACACAGATCACAAATCACTTCACATTGCATTGCTGGCTCACTTAGACTGGGGATTGCATTAACAGGGAATAAAGTACTTTACATACAATATTTACAGACATAGGACATTTTATGTGATACATTGGTTATATTCCATGTTTCTTCCCCAGACATAAAGTACATTTGGCCGAAATCAGGAACGATCGAAGCCCCCAAGCCGTTGTCCCCCTCGGGGAACACCCGGACCACTGGCTGGGATTTGGGGGCTTCTCCCGGCAGTTCCACTCACATCCCTGTCCGTGGGATCTAGGTCTCTGGGCTAACCATATCAGGTTGCTCCAGAGGTGCCGACTGCCTGCCGATTGCCTATGGCCCCTGGACATAAAAATCTTCTGCGACCTCGTGGTCCTCCAGCCCGATGGCTGCAATCTGCTGCCTGTTGAGCTCCACCACAGTGCTGCTGGTAGCTGCTGTGGCGACCGCTGGTTGGGTCCTCTTCTGTACCGTCTGCACAGACTTTGGTGGTTTGCTGTTGGGGCTAGCCTCTCGTAGGCTGATGGTCCTGCAGCTGGGGAATGTTGCCCCGGATTGAGGATACTAGATCAGGGAGCGTGGGGGCAGTCCACCCGCAGATGGCCTGACCTTTAACACTTGCTGCACCAGTCCTCATGGGCATTCTCTGTCTGTGTGCCTGCAGCACCTCCGGCTCTTAGCTGACTCCGCCATGGCTGGGTAGTCATGGAGGCTGATTCGCCGGCAACATCTCGGTCGATCTCTCCTTCAGCCTGTAAGGAATCGGGGAACACGTCCCCTGCGGCGTGTTCCCACCTTACCTCCTGCTGCACAGCACCCCGCTGCAAGCAGTCAGAGAGCGCGTTCCTTGCGGCGCGCTTCCTCCTTGCCTCCTGCTATACAACCTCCCACGCACCTTACAGAGCGCACACTCCCACGGCGGGCTTTCAAGGATCACACAGAGATTGGCTCTGCCCCTCATCTGGTACCGCGCGGCCGCCCACACGTGATGCGTGTGCACCGCTCCCCAGCTGCGCATCAACACTAATCTCTCCCATCTGTCTCCTGCACCTTGCATCCTATCCCCGCTTCCACTGAGGCCGCGCCTCCACTCCACCCCTCAGTCCTATTCATCCAGCTCAGCCTTTCCTTTCATTCATATATGCTCAGCCTTTCCTTTCATTCTTTGGCTGAGCATAGTTCATGGTAGCCTTGTGTTCCAACGTCCCTGCCTTGCCTTGTTCCTGTTGTGCTTTAACCCTCTGCTGCTTATCTCTTCTGTGTACCGACCCGGCTTGATTTTAGGACCTCTCTCTGGATTACCGACCACTAGCTTGCCTTTGACCATCCGCTATTCTTCATCCCTGACCACGGCTATCGGACCAATTACCTTCCTACTGGCTCCAATCCCAGACCACGGCACTCCGGATACTGACTACTCTCCTGGCACCTACCTACGACCTCTGCAAGTATCAAAACTAACCCACACTCTCCAGCCCAGACCTGGCGATCTTGACTATCCACCCTCCAGGCGTGCCTCCGCTGCTGTGGGTGCACAGTTTCATACTTTCCCACCTCAGTACCGGGGTCCCACCTTGTTCGTGGTGAGCGCAAGCGTTACAGTATGCTCCGCCCAACGTACGTGGACCCCACTGAGGTGGGCCAAGCAAGCCCTCTAGATCGTCTCTATCGGTTAGAGGTGCAGGTCAGCACTCTAAACCAGGATTTTGCAAACGTTTCTCTGCAGTAACAGCAAAATAGACCTATGAGACCGGCAGCGACTTTCTCACCCTCTTCGGAACTAACCATGTCTGCTGAACCTCGTCTCCCTATTCCTAACCGCTATGCTGGGGACCCCCATGAATGCAGAGGTTTTCTTAACCAATGTGGAATTCAATTCGAATTAACCTCTTCTCGTTTTCCCTCTGCAAGGTCGAAAGTAGCTTATATCATCGCCATGCTGACCGGTGATGCCCTGGCCTGGGCACCCCCCGTTTGGGAACAAAGACCAGAGATTACCCAGGACTACTCTCGCTTTATGAAAGAATTTAAGCAGGTCTTTGACGCCCTGGGTCGCAAGATCACGGCAGCATCCTCTTTCTTTCATATTTCTCAAGGTCTCCGGCCAGTCGCTAAGTACGCTATGGAGTTCCGGACCATCGCAACAGAGACAGCCTGGAATGATGAGGCATTGTCTGCAGCCTTCTGGCAGGGGTTAGCCGAACCCCTCAAGGATCAACTGGCTGCTCAGGAAAGACCTACTAAATTAGAGGATTTCATTGCGGTATGCATCCGTGTCGACCAGCGTCTCCAGGTTGAACGCTCTTACTCTCGGCCTCTTCCGGCCAGACCATCTATCCCCAATCTTGTTCCTATAGATCCTTCAGTTTCAGACGATCCTGAACGTATGCAACTGGGAAGCCACGACTATCTTTCACTGAGAAACAGCGCCGGCGGGACAGCGGCCTCTGTCACTATTCCGGTCACCCTGGTCATCAACTATGTCGCTTCTCCATAAATCTGTGCCTGTCGGATTGGAAGCCATCGACGGACGTCCACTCCAGCCAGCCTTCATCTCTCTAAAAACTTGCGAACTCTCTCTCATCATTAAAGACGGCCATAAGGAGGAAATCTTTCTGGACGTAATTCATACACCAACCGTTGAGGTAATCTAGGGCCTCCCCTGGCTTCAACGACACAACCCACAGTTGGATTGGACCAACAAAGGACCCATACAGTGGAGCCCTCAATGTACCAAGTCTTGTATCAGTCCGAGACAACAAATCTGCGGTTTTAAGGTTCATAAAGAAGACAAAACTACTTTTCCTGAAGTTTATGCTGAGTTCAAAGATGTTTTCGACCAGGTACACTCCGAGGTTCTTCCCCCTCATCAACATTTTGATTGCAAGATTGATATTTTGCCAGGCTCTGTTCTTCCCAAAGCCAGATCTTACCCTCTTTCTATTCCTGAGACCAAAGCTATGTCTGAATATATTCAAGAAAACCTGAAGAGGGGATTTATTCAGAATTCTTTGTCCCCAGCCGGCTGGCTTTTTCTTTGTTAAAAAGAAAGACGGATCTTTCCGCCCTACACTAGACTACAGGGGGCTTAATAAGATCACTGTGAAGAACTGTTACCCCCTACCGCTCATCTCTGAGCTTTTTGATCGCTTACAAGGGTCCACTATCTTTTCCAAATTGGACCTTCGAGGAGCATATAATCTTGTCCGTATACGCCAAGGCGATGAATGGAAGACGGCCTTCAACACTCGTGATGGGCATTACGAATATTTAGTCATGCCCTTTGGCCTTTGTAATGCTCTGGCAGTATTTCAAGAATTCGTAAATGAGATTTTTCGAGATCTTCTCATCTTTTTGTCATAGTCTATCTTGATGACATTCTTATCTTCTCTAAATCTCTCTCAGAACACATCCATTACACTAAGCTGGTCTTGTCTCGCCATCGGGAGAATCTCTTATACGCCAAACTAGAGAAGTGCCTATTTCACCAAAATTCCTTTTCTTTCCTGGACTATATTATTTCGGACACCGGATTCTCCATGGACCCTGCCAAACTCAAGGCAGTGCTAGAATGGCCACAGTCGACCTCCTTGAAAGAAATTCAACTATTCTTAGGATTTGCTAATTATTATCGCAAATTCATCAAAAAAAAATATTCTACTGTAGCTCCTATCACGGCCCTGACAAAGAAAGGAGCAAACACCTCTTCCTGGCCACCTGCGACACTTCAAGCCTTCAAGTCTCTCAAAGAAGCTTTTGGCTCTGCACCTATCCTTTGTCACCCAGATTCCAAACTACCTTTTACTCTGGAGGTAGACGCATCTGACGTTGGCACAGGCGCTATTCTTTCTCAAAGGCAATCCCCTCAGGCCAAGCTTCACCCCTGCGGTTTCTTTTCTAAGAAGTTTTCCTCGTCGGAACAGAATTATGACGTTGGCAACAGGGAGCACCTCGCTATCAAACTCGCACTACAAGAATGGAGGCACCTCTTGGAAGGTACTGAAAATCCCATTTCAATTCTCACAGATCACAAAAACTTGCTGTAGATAGAAAACGCCCGTCGTCTTGGAGCTCGTCAGGCCCGTTGGTCTCTCTTCTTCTCTAAATTCTATTATCTTATTACTTATATTCCCGGGTCTAATATCCTGAAAGCTGATGCATTGTCCCGCCAGTTCGTGGTCGAAGACAAGTCTGAAGATATATCGAAGACTATCCTTCCTTCCAAATACGTTATTTTTGCCAATTCTTTTGACGTCCTGGATGACATTTTGGCTACTCAAACACACATTCCTGATGGTGTTGAGATGCCGTATGGTTGTCTATATGCTGCTCCTCAATTTCATCAGAAGATTCTAGACTAGGGTCATTCATCTAAGTCTGCCGGTCATCCTCGTACCAGAAGAACTTCTGACCTCATCAGACGAAGCTTCTGGTGGCCTATCATGCTAAAGGACATTGAGGAGTTCGTCAAGTTCTGTTCTATCTGTGCTCAGGAAAAAACTGCATGCAACAAACCGCCAGGTCTCCTACACCCACTGCCAGTGCCATAACGTCCCTGGAGTCATCTCTCTATGGATTTTATTGTCAAGCTGCCTATGTCTAAAGGAAAAACTATAGAAAAGGACCTCGCTCAGACCCCTAATAGGTGGAGGCGTGCTGCCTGGGGATGGGCTAGATAGACAAGAAATGTGTACCGAGAGTGGTACACCAAATAATCACGCCTTTACAGATAGGCGCACTGCAGACCTGAAAATATAGACGGTCAGGGGTTGGATGTGGTGTATAAAAATAAAAAACAACTTTAATAAATATTCATGTAGTGGTGTACATAAAACAGTATATAGTGCTGTGCTATACACTGAGTAATAATAGACTGCTGTTGGTCTATATCAAACTCCGTCATGCGTCTCACTGTGCTCCCACTAATTTTGTCTCCCTTGAGGTTTAAAAGAATCTGGGTAGATGCTCTTAATATCAGAAGTCTAGATGGGTATATTAATCCTGTGGCATATTAGTAAGTATAGGCTCTACCGAGACTTACAAAGTATTCACGCAGCACATCCACGCGATGTGCACACTGCGCATGCGTCATGTAAGTTGAAGAGTTGGAGCCTGATTTATGTACGTGTTGCGCATGCGCCGGAACAGTGCGTGAAGTTAACTGTTTGGACGGCCCGTTTTAGGTAGGTAACGGGTAAAGGGAGTACTGGGTATGATAGAAATGTTTAGTAGTGATTGAACATAGTGACACACAAAGCGCTGTGCCTATGGATCACTATAGATCACGTTTTAATATGAACCCAGTGTATTACGGGATGCGTATTCGTAGTACATTAGTGCGTTCATGTGTCAAACATAGTGCTGTATTTGCTCTAGTAATATGTCCTCTGGTATAGTATGCGTCTCAGTTTGGGCGCAGGTACAAGGGTGCTGTACACCTTAAGTTGCTAGAGTAGTGAAAGTAGTAAGCGCAGTACTGGGCTGATAGGTGATATTTAAAACGGGTAAAGTAATGCCCGTGTAACCGCAGGGCTGCTTACTTGTA
>CM071570.1:138648327-138816393 GCA_036426205.1 Ascaphus truei | reverse complement strand
GTGTAAGTCATCCATCATCGTCGGAGAAGGGCACCAAATATTAAAGACCATTTGGTGCACAGCCATTTTATGCTGGGAAACAACAGAAAAGTACAACTTGGTTGAGTGTGAAAGGCACGTATACAATGCCAACTGCAAAGCCTGTGGCTATGTTAAGGAAAGCAGACCTTTACAAACACTGACAACAATAAAAACAACAATAAAACATACCCATATTAAACAGTTTATTAACTGCAAGAGCAGTGGGATTATCTATTTGATAACTGTTTTATGTGGGAAAAAGTATGTTGGCAAGACAAAGCGAGAACTCCCGGAGACGCATCCTGGAACATATAGGATCTATCAGGAATGCTCTGGACACCCGGTCTCCCGTCATGTTAGGGACCACCATGCAGGAAACTTGATACGCTTAACTTTCAAGGCATAGACCATGTTCCCCCCAGCATTCTCAGGGGGAACTGGGATAAGAAACTCCTGCAACGGAGGCCAGAGGATTTATTTGCTCAATACCCACTACCATCTGGCCTAAACGAAGGTTTTTGTTTTTAACTCTTTCCTATAAATTTTATGCCAGAACCAAGATTTTATTTCAACTCATCTTTGTTGCACCCAACCAAATCTTGAAATCCATTTTATTCTAACTTGTATTACAAGCATTAACTCAGGTCAGTTTTGGATGCAGTACTCATGCACCACCACTATCAGCATTTGGCGTCCCACGATCGCTATGGCAACTACAGGGTATAAAGAAGCGACTGGGAACCAAGTAACGCCCCCCCGGATGAAGTCACAGGAAGTGACGAAACATGCGGCATGTCGGGTCTTTAGCTGTTTCATGACTCATGGCATAACTACGTCGGCTATCTCTACTAGATCCTTAAGTGCACTGATCTGTGTCACAAAGCTACATTTCATTTGTTACACCCAATTAAGAGGTGTCAGTGCTGCACAGGGCGGCACTTGCTACTTACTATCAGACAGCTTGCTTGTTATAAATACAACAGATACAACCGTTGCATATACGTCTATACTGTCTTGTATAGACAACGCTGCTCTGACTATCTGGGTCCCGTATGTTATGCCCTATTTCCTCATTGCAAGTGTACAAGTAAGCAGCCCTGCGGTTACACGGGCATTACTTTACCCGTTTTAATATATCCCATCAGCCAGTACTTGAGACAGCTTGACTACCATCTTTCTCACTACTTCCTCACCTTGGTACTGTAACTGCAAGAGCAGTGGGATTATCTATTTGATAACTTGTTTATGTGGGAAAAAGTATGTTGGCAAGACAAAGCGAGAAGAACTCCGCGAGAGACGATCCTGGAACATATAGGATCTATCAGGAATGCTCTGGACACCCCGGTCTCCCGTCATGTTAGGGACCACCATGCAGGGAAACTTGATACGCTTAACTTTCAAGGCATAGACCATGTTCCCCCCAGCATTCGCAGGGGGAACTGGGATAAGAAACTCCTGCAACGGGAGGCCAGATGGATTTATTTGCTCATACCCCTACCAGCTGGCCTAACCGAAGGTTTTGTTTTTACTCTTTCCTTAATTTTATGCCAGAACCAAGATTTATTTCAACTACTCATCTTTGTTGCCACCAACCAAATCTTTGAAATCCATTTTATTCTAACTTGTATTACAAGCATTACTCAGGTCAGTTTTGGATGCATACTCATGCACCACCACCTATCAGCAATTTGGCGTCCCACGATCGCTATGGCAACTACAGGGTATAAAGAAGCGACTGGAACCAAGTAACGCCCCCCCGGATGAAGTCACAGGAGTGACGAAACAGCGGCATGTCGGGTCTTTTAGCTGTTTCATGACTCATGCATACCTACGTCGGCTATCTCTACTAGACCTAAGTGCACTGATCTGTGTCAAAGCTACATTTCATTTGTTACACACCAATTAAAAGGATGTCAGTGCTGCCACAGGGCGGCACTTTACTTACTATCAAACAGCTGTGCTTGTTATAAATACAAACAGATACAACCGTCATATACGTCTATTGTCTTGTATAGACAACGCTGCTCTGACTATCTGGTCCCGATGTTATGCCCTATTTCCTCATTGCAGCAGTGTACAGTAAGCAGCCCTGCGGTTACACGGGCATTACTTTACCCGTTTTAAATATCCCTATCAGCCCAGTACTGCGCTTACACACTTCACTACTCTAGCAACTTAAGGTGTACAGCACCCTGTACCTCGCCCAAACTGAGACGCATACTATACCAAGGACATATTCTAGAGCAAATACGCACTATGTTTGACACATGAACGCACTAATGTACTACGAATACCATCCCGTAATACACTGGGTTGATATTAAAACGTGATCTATAGTGATCCATAGGCACAGCGCTTTTGTGTGTCACTATGTTCAATCACTACTAAACATTTCTATCATACCCATACTCCTTTACCGCTTTACCTACCTAAACGGGCCGTCCAAACAGTTAATCTCACGCACTGTTCCGGCGCATGCGCAACACGTACATAAACAGGCTCCAACTCTTCAACATACATGACGCATGCGCAGTGTGCACACTCGCGTGGATGTGCTGCGTGAATACTTTGTAAGTCTCGGTAGAGCTCATTACTTACTATATCCCACAGGATTAATATACCCATCAGACTTCTGATATTAAGAGCATCTACCCAGATCTTTTAAACCTCAAGGGAACAAAATTAGTGGGAGCACAGAGAGACGCATGACGGAGTTGATATAAACCAACCAGTCTATTTATTACTCAGTGTATAGCACAGCACTATATACTGTTTTATGTACACCACTACATGAAATTTATTAAGTTGTTTTTTATTTTTATACACCACATCCAACCCCTGACCGTCTATATTTTCAGGTCTGCAGTGCGCCTATCTAAAGGGGATTCTTTGGTGTACCACTCTCGGTACACATTTCTTGTATGTCTAAAGGAATGAATACTATTTTGGTTGTCGTCGACAGATTTTCAAAACAATCTCACTTCATCCCTCTCAAAGGCCTACCCAATTCCGCTACCTTAGCAGATATCTTTGTCAAAGAGATTTTTCCTATTCATGGGGTACCACTGACCATAGTATCCGACCATTGGTCTCAATTCGCCTCTAAATTTTGGCGTGCATTTGCCCAAAGAATGGACATTGCTCTTCATTTTTCTTCAAGGTATCATCCCCAGACCAATGGACAGACCGAAAGAACTAACCAAACTTTGGAACAATATTTACGGTGCTTCATTTCCGACCCCTAAGATGATTGGGTGGACCTTCTCCCATGGGCAGAGTTTGCCCACAATTCTTTAAAGAACGAATCTACACAAGAAGCACCATTCTTCATCAATTATGGATTTCACCCGGCACAGCTTTCCATTTCCTCTTCTCCCTCCGGGGTCCCAACAGCGGACAACAGAATCAATTCTTTACAAGAATCATGGAGGAGGATTCAGAGGACTCTTGTGGAAGCAACTTGCAGACAAAAGGTTCAAGCGGACCGTCATCGGCATAAGGTGCCCAATTTCAAACCAGGAGACAGGGTGTGGCTCTCTTCCAAAAATATCAGGCTGAAGACACCGACCCTCAAAATGGCCCCCAGGTTCCTGGGCCCATTTTCCATTTTGGAGCAAATCAATCCGGTCGCGTACTGGTTACAACTGCCTCCTTCTATGAAAATACCTTCAGTCTTTCATGTTTCTCTCCTTAAGCCTGTTTTTCAGAGTTCTCAATTTCCTAACACTTCTTCTACTCCTAAGCCGGTGATCGTACAAGGACAAGAGGAGTACGAGATACAGTCCATCATCAACTCTAGAAGATCAAGGGGATCAGTCCAGTACTTTGTCCACTGAAAAGGGTTTGGAACGAAGTAATTGCCCAGTCTGCTTGCTGAGAAATGATTACATACAATCCACATTTACAGGACTGACACTTAAATCACATTACATTACAGTGATTAAACACAGATCACAAATCACTTCACATTGCATTGCTCGCTCACTTAAACAGGGGGATTGCATTAACGGGAATAAAGTGCTTTACATACAATATTTACAAACATGGGGCATTTTATGTCATACATTGGTTATATTCTTTGTTACTTCCCCAGACATAAAGTACATTTGGCCGAAATAAGCCTTACATAGGCGGCCAAGTTACACGGTTTTAGGGTAGCTAGCTGGGCTTCACCTTTATTTTGTGATGCCAGCTACCCCTACCATCACTGTGATGTCACCAAATTATGTGTGGCATGTCCTGAATGACAGCTGACCAGACAGAAGGGACAAAAGCCAGACCTCTTGGTTCCTCTATCCTTGATCTCGGTCCCCTTTGAAAAGATTGGGGTAGACCTGGTAGGTCCTCTAGAACTCTCTGTGAAGGGACACAGGTTTATTCTGGTGATAGTCGACAATGCCACAAGATACACAGAGGTGTTCCCCATGAGGACAGCAACTGCGAAGCAGGTAACCAACAAGTTGTTGGAGTTGTCACGGGTTGGACTTCCTCAGGTACTGTTAACAGATCAAGGGTGCGAATGTTATGGCTAAGCTGATGCATTAGGTCTTAAAATTGCTAGAGGTCAAGTCATTTCTACCATCCACAGACTGGTAGCGAGGTTTAACCGAACTTTAAAGAGTATGTTTGTAACGCTCGGCCTGCCCACAAGCCAGACGAGACCCCGGGACTGAGGTGGAAAGGAGTAATACCACACACCTAGCAGTAAACGGGGGCACGGCCGGAGGGTGGAAGTAGCGTAGATGATCCTGGTAACAAAGATGGTTAGTTTTATCGTACTTGACAACTCCAGTGAAGAAAGGTAAAGTCCGTAAGCCAGTGGTCGTGGGACGGAGAGAGTAGCATAGTAGAATGTCCGTAAGCCAGTGGTCGTGGGATGGAGAGAGCTGCATAGTAGAGTGTCCGTAAGCTAGTGGTCGTGAGATGGAGAGAGCAGCATAGTAGAGTGTCCGTATGCCGTGTCCAGGGGATATAGAAGTCTGCGGGGTAGTAAAGTCCAAAGCGAATCCAAGGGGTACCAGAGAGCAGCGTAAACGAAGTCCAAAGCCAAGGGTCAAGATCCAGGGAGGTCAGCAGAATATCCAGGGACAGGGACAGGAACTGAAAGACAAAAGGGGCCAGGCAACAGCAGACAGCACCAAGGTACAGAAGCTATGCAGAGCAAGGAGGTAATGGTGAGGGGAGACTAAATAGGGGGCTGGGACCTGTCAGAGGAAGGGGAGGGACGGAGGAGCGGCCCGAGGGAGGACCTGATAGAGGAGGAGTGCTGGGAGGCTGGGACCTATTAGAGTGAGGGGAGGAACGGGGGAGCGGCCTGAGGGAGGACCTGGAAGGGTAGAAGTGCCTGGGAGGCTGGGACCTGCGAGGAGAGGAGCGGAGGAGCGGCCCGGGGAAGGATCCGATAGGAGAGAGGTGCCTGGGGGGTGGAGCTGCTGGAGCAGGGGCAGAGAAGCGCACCGTGCGCGCGCAGCCGCAGAGGAGGTGGAGTCAGGCGCACGGTGCCAGCAAATAGCAGCCTGGGTCCGCGCGCACCCGTAAGGGTGACGCGCGCGACCCGGAAGTGCGGGAGCGGCCGTGGAGGGGGCTGTGAGGAGTGAGGCACGCCGCCAGAGAGCCTGGGTGCCACGGAGACCAGGTAGGGAAGCGCTGGAAGCGGGTATACCCGAAGCGCGGATCCTTACAATGTTAAGGAAGTTTGTAGACTCTGAATAGAGAGCTTGGGATTAATTTCTCGTCTTTCTGCTGTTTGCGGTGTGAGAAGTTCACCAAATCTCCACGGGTTCTCCCCATTTGAGCTCCTGTATGGCCACCAACCACAATGTATTTTAGACCTACTAAAGGAGTCCTAGGAGAAACAGTGTTCCCCCTCCAAGAACGCCCTCCAATATGTGTTTGACCTTAGGAACTGCCCAGACATGGTGAGCCATTTTGTGAGGGAAAATCTTATTGTAGATGTGCTCAAGACAATTAGGAAAGACATTATAACCAAAATGCTCACATGGGGGTTTTCCAACCTGGGGACCAAGTGATGTTGCTTTTACTTAGTTGTGAGAGTAAACTTCTAGCCAAAAGGCAGGGCCCATTTGAAGTCATCCGACGCACAGGAGAGGGAAATTATTAAATCTGTCAACCAGGGTCCAGGAAGAGTAAACAGATTTACCATGTAAACTTACTCAAACAATGGAAGGTGCAGAGATCTCTGTTCATCCACCCTGTGGAAGTGGAAATGGATCTGGATCCTTAGCCTCCACCAGGGAAAACGTGTTGATGGCAACCAAATCCCTATGGGAAAGTTAACCTTTGAACAAAGACTGGACTTTTAGAGGTGTTTAAACAATTCAGAGATGTTTTTTCCCTGATCACCCGGGTGGACACATTTATGTTGCATATGATAGAGACAGAACCGGGTGTGAAATTTTGGTCCCACCGCTACAGGTTGCCTGAAAGCCGTAAAGCTGTTGTACAGGAGAAGTTACAAGAAATACTAAATCTGAGCATGATGGAGGAATTATGTGGCATAGTTCAGTAGTCATTGTCGCTAAACCAGATGGAAAGGTAAAGTTTTGTGTGGACTTCAGAAAGTTAAATG
Source organism: Ascaphus truei (assembly GCA_036426205.1). Taxonomy (NCBI): domain Eukaryota; kingdom Metazoa; phylum Chordata; class Amphibia; order Anura; family Ascaphidae; genus Ascaphus; species Ascaphus truei. The sequence goes on along the minus strand of CM071570.1, from coordinate 138,809,783 downwards.
CAATATCCAGGTTGGATGCGTACCTGATGCCAAGGGTGGACAAATTTCTTGAATCCCTTGGTACAGAGGAGTATATATCTATGCTTTACTTCACAAGAGGATACTGGCAAATACCTTTAGTGGAGGGTTCCAGATGCAAAACTACCTTCGCCACCCCCCTGGGTTTATTTCAGTTCATGACAATGCCATTTGGTCTGCATGGAGCCCCAGCCATGTTCCAGAAACTCATGGATGAGGTTCTAAGACCTAATAGAGCTTATGCCGCAGCCTACCTAGACAAAATCATCATTTACAGTAAGCACTAGCGGGCTCATCTAAATGGCTAAAAGCAGTCCTCAGGTCTTTGAGAGAGACAGAGCTCACTGCCTACCCTAAGAAATGAGCTTTGGGAAAGGCCACTACAAAGTGCTATGCCGTTTGGGTTGGTCATTGACCAGCAAGGTGGCTGCCCTGAAAGATGTCCCAACCGTATCGACAAAGACGCAGGTACAGACGAAAAAAATAGACAAGCACAGCTTGTATAAGGAAACCTGTATTACAAATATATAAAAAGATAATATTGCTCACTCACGTGAGAAAACACAGACGGGTATGGGGTCACTCGAGAACAACAACAGTGAAGAAAGCTTTCAGCTGGTCCCAGCTGAAAGCTATGCTGTGGTTCCTCCGGTTCATCACCTGACGAAGCTGAGTGTGCGAAACGCGTAGAGCTATTGAGAGAGGCACATTGGTGGTAACTCAGAGCCACACAGCACACCATCGTTTCACAGGTTTGGTGGACTCCAAACTGAAACAGATGGGGAAGGAGAAAGAGCAATATCTTCCACTGCTTGAAGCTTTGATGCCAGACGTGAAGACGGAGGCGAACACTCGCAAGAGTGCGGGACGTTACTTCCGGGACCCAGTGCTGGACGCTTATACTGGAGGAACCACAGCATAGATTTCAGCTGGGACCAGCTGAAAGCTTTCTCCATGGCTGTGGTGCTCGAGTGACCCCATACCCGCCAGTATTTTCTCACATGTGAGTGAGCGATACTATCTTTTTATATATTTGTAATACAGTTTTCCTTATATAAGCTGTGCTTGTCTATTTTTTTTGTTTCTACTTTCAAGGTATTCCACCCTTCAGGGGTGTGCAGGACATTGGACCTTTTCACCCAGGCCCTTGTAGATTGAACACTCTGTATATGATTTTTATTATTTCCACTCATTAGCCTAGTTGAGCACAGTTACTCTATGTTTTGGATTTTACCATATAAAGACACAGGTACTCTCGGGTTTAGCAGGTTATTGCCACCGCTTCATCCCAAATTATTCTACAGTTACCACTCTCCTGACAGACCTCACTAGAAAGAGTGCCCGTACCCAAGTAATATGGGCAAGGGAATGCCAGAGAGAAATCGAGGAGGTGAAGAAGTGTCTCTCATAGGGTCCCACCCTTAGAATCCCAGATTTAGGTAGATGCTTTGTACTACAGACTGATGCCTCTGATATACAGTAGGAGAAGGGGCCATTCTCTCCCTACAGTTTGAGGGTATAGAACACGCTATTCTTTTTATCAGCCGGCAGTTGTTCCCAAGGGAGGTAAAATACTCAGTCATTGAAAAAGTACGCCTGGCAGTAAAATACGTAATTGAGGCATTGAGACATTACCTAGCGGGAGTACGTTTCAACCTAGTGATGGCTCACGCTCCTCTTGTTATATTTCATTGGTTATACTTAATGAAATATTTGAACTCTAGGTTACCCAGATAGTATGTGGCCTTCCAAAACCTGCTCATTTGAAACGCAGCACAGGCCGGGCAAGGAAACTGACAATGCTGACTATGTCTCGAGGAGTAGAGGCTCGGGCTTCAGCCATGTGGGGCCACAGCCACACACAAACAGAGGAGGAGCGTGACAGAGTAAATGTCCTATCTAGTTATTAAACTTATGTATAACTGCTAAGTCCAGTAGTGACCAGGTTAAATCCCAGTCTTAGAGCAGGCAGCGTTAATTAGCCTGTTCTCTGCTGGCTCATTAGAAGGCTTTAAAATCTCTCAGTCTGAGTTCTAGGTGAACAAAGAGCACATACATCCGGGGGCCCTGAGGAGGAAACACTGGAACAAGGTTGGTTTACGTAGATGGTTTTGTCTATGCTCTCTGTGACTTTCAAAATCACTTTTCCTACAAGACTGTGCTATATGGAGGACAGCCCTAATAGGACTTAAGACTGGGCCGTGGAAGCAAAGGGCGTAGCCCTGTTTGGGAATTTTTGTTGTTGATAGTTATTCTATTCTGAAAGTAAGCTCTTTTTATGTTTCATGTTTTGAGGCTGAATAAAAGCCAGCCAGACAACCCACATGTCTTTGCCTTCTCACTGCAACAGTGACCATTCATCCCATCATATATAGTTCCATATCTAAGCTACAGACACTCTATATTGTGAAGCTCCGGGAGCTATGCCGCTCTCGGCGCGCTCCCCACTCACCTCCTCCGGCAGCTGGTGTCCCCTTGAGGCCCGCTTCTGCCTCCGCTGACTCCGCCGGTTACTCCGGCGGCCATCTTGCCACAGGCACGCGCGCGCGCACACATTCCAGCCTTTTGAGGTCTTCTCCTCGCGCCGACATTGGGCACACGCAATGCACGCACGGACGCGCGCGCAGCGCACACAGGCTCCCTCTCATCCAACTCACCTGAGCCTCGCTGATTATTCCTCCTATCGCAGCCATAGGTCCACACTTACCTCCATGCTGCAGCTTTCTCATTGGACACTCTCACCTACATATGCTCAGCTGTGCCACTGGCACTTTGGCTGAACATAGTACCTGTTGCGTTGTGTTTACCTTTCCTTGCCTCTACAGTCTTGCCTTGCCGACCCTTTCTCTGTGTACCGACATGGCTTTCCTTGACCATCCGCTCTTCTCCTATCCTTACCTCGGTACCCGGACTACGACAATGCTACCTTCTCCAACCCCGACCTCGGCACCCAGACCACGACGACTCTCCTCTCTCCTCTCTCCAAACACGACCTTGGCTAAATACCTGCAACGATCCGTATCTCTCCTGCACTGACTCCTGGCAAGTATAACGACTCTCCGCACCTCTCCAATCCCGACCCGGCTACCTTGACGAAACCTACAATCCAGACACGCCCTCGTGTCTGTGGGTGGAGTTATATCCATTCCCCACCTACGCACCGCAGGTCCGCCTTGTTTGGGGTGAGCACACCGTAACATATATAGAGTGAGATTCCTCTTTCTTCATCTCCCAGGAATCTGATGGCATACGTGTGCTGTCTTGCGCTCTATCAGAATGCTGACACACAGTCTTACCTGTGTGTGTTGGTGCCGTGTTGTAGAAGGATAAATATGTGGTGCCGCTTAGCAAGGGGAGGGGAACCCAGAGGCGTGGAGTGGGAATCTTCTTACCTGTGTCCTGGTCACCCCGCTCCCATAAATGCTTTTACAAGTGGATAGTCATGATGCACTGTAGCTTTGACGGTCCCGTCCTAGTAGCTGGGTGCAGGCAGCGCCTACAGCAATAAGACCTCCCACACTCCTCCTGGTGTCGTGCGTCCTTGATCATGGTAGATGAAAATGAAGAAAAAAGCGGAAAGCATCCAAAGCAACAGCACAAGAAAATGGCAATGATTGAAAGTCGAAAACCAGTCAGGAAAAAATGGGGGCTTTATTGAGAGACACAAATAAGACGAGCAGTCCCCATGTTCTCCCTCCTACGCATTTCACGCCGCTAGGGCACTTCGTCAACGAACCTAGAAGCTTCTACAGCTCTAGATATACCCACTGGTGACATCACAGGTGACCATGCCTACAGTGGGAGTAGCTATATGGATACTTACTATCCTACACTAGGGGGGCAGGACACAAACCTTCCAGAAGGTGGGCATGGCTAAGGTTTCTGCCCAGCAACTCTACACCATCTGATGAGATGCTGTTACAGTGTAGCAATCCATACAGTTAACCCTTTACAGGAATGTAGTAATCCCAAAAGGGGGTTACATATATAAGAGATGAAGATGCAGCACAAGTAACCTCCAAAAAAGTCACAATTTTATATGATAGATAAATCAGGATGCTTCCATGTGAATCAAATTAATACAGCCGGACACACAACTGAATGGCATGTGAAGGGGGTGTGAGAGTGGGGGAGAGGAAGAGTGAAGGGGGGAGAGTGAGGAGGTACTAGTAAGACAGCTGTGGGGGGAGAGAAAAACATGGAGAGAAGGTGGGGAATAGAGGGGGTTGGGGAATAGAGGGGGGTGGGAGCGAGGAGTTGTGAAATGAGGGGGAGGCTTGCAAGGTTACCAACATTGAGGGGGGAATAACTTTTATTAACATCATGAAAGGATTGTTAAAAATAACCAAAACCATGTTGACTTTAACGCAAAGGGTCACAGATTCCATATTTATACTCGCAATGTAATGCAGAAATGTGGTATATTGGGTTTATATTACAACATGCACAGATGTGAGAGGGAGTGACTCAGTGAGTAATGACTCTGACTAGCATTGAGTTTGAAGCAGGGGAGCCTGGTTCAATTCCCGGTGTCGGCTCCTTGTGACCTTGGGCAAGTCACTTTATCTCCCTGTGCATCAGGCACCAAAAAATCAAATAGATTGTAAGCTCCACGGGCAGGGACTGTGCCTGCAAAATGTCTCTGTAAAGCGCTACGTAAAACTAGCAGCGCTATACAAGAACATGCTATTATTATTATTATTAGATGCCTGGAGATTTAAGCTTTGTTCTCAATGATGTCCTGTGACACATTGCAAAAACCGTCTTAGCATTTTTTTGCGGATTTCCAAAACAATAGTAAAGAGACTGAAAGCAGTGTGTGACAGCACTGCAATGCATATAATTAGTGGTGAGACGTGTATTATATACACAGTAACATTACAATGTGGATCAGTGGGTCAGCAGAGGGAGGGGAAATTTCATGATGCAATCTGATTGATAGGAGCCCCATGTGTTGTTAGGGAAGAAAAAGCACTGCTTCTGATTGGCTGTGGAAGACCGACCAATCAGGGAAGCAGCTAAGCACAGCAACCAGGAGGCAGCTTTAGTCCGTCTTTCAGTGTTAACCCCTTTACTACTGGAGTCAAATGCAAAGTCTCTTGGTTGGTTCATGCTCAGTGAGGCCTTTGTTGGCTCATGCACGAGCATGCTCACAGCTGCAATATAAACATTCTGCATTTCTGGAAAGCTCTCCCGGGGGGAGCAATATATTTCAAATTCAATTGCGGGTGGCTCAAAAAAGAAATGTAATCTTTATTTAAAAGAAAACATATTATTGGTGATTTTAGAGACACGGATAGACAAACTGAAGGCACTCTATACTTCTAGTGATGTAATTTAGTAATTATTCAAATACTTTAATAACGAAAATGAAAAGAAAGTATATAGATTGGTGAATCAATAAGCAACATGGATGTATATAAATTGCACACTTGTATAAAAGTGTAGCAGATAAGTGACCACACTCAGGTTGAGTTACGAGTGCGTATATGTTGTACTGAAATACCCAGTCATTTCAACCAGTCAGCAAAGAGAGTTATAACACCAGATTGGTATATTGAAAGGGCAGATGAATCTGGTACTTTAATCCCATATGTCTCTTGCCGCAACAGATATAGTGATTAATATCAGTAACAATTATCTTATAGTAATGGTCAAAATTACTTGCTGAAGGTTGGATTAGAAAGATTAGTGTTGTTTAAATATATAAACACTGATACAATAGTTTCTTGAATTGCTCCAATGTTAAGAGCGTATAGTGAACAGTGTGGCAAGTTCACAATAATGTATCAAAGTGAAATGTGCCAACTTTAGTTGTGGTAAACTTAGTATTCTGCAATAAAAAAACACACACACGGCTGCTGTATTAAGGTAATCCCTCGGGTGCCTGCTGCATGAAAATGGTCATATAAGGCAGAATTGCCTGTTGGTTCTGGTATCCGATGTAGTGGACAAAGCAGGAAATAGTAACCTCTGTTATTTGCTACAAATAAACATGTCTGTACAGTGGCAAGAAAAAACCCTTATTTTGGCCCATTCCTGCTTACAGAATTGCTTCAACTCCGTGATAATGTATTTGAAGGCTTCCTTGCATGGACAGCTCACTTCAAGTCCTGCCATAACATTTGTTTGGGGTTTAGGTCCGGACTTTGACTAGGCCATTCAAAAATGCTGAATTTCTTCTTGACGTTTGGTATGCAGGCTTACGACGCTTTGGCCAAAGGGTTTAACTAAAAAACCAAGTAATTACTATTATTATTCAATTACTTAAACTTTATACTCATTACCATATATGTTTTGTTAATTTGATGTAGCATTGGGCACCCGTCTTTTGTTGTATACATTTGCCACGCTCAGTAGCACTCATTTTGGCATAAATATATATTCATGATGTGGTGGATGTAGGAGTTTGAGCTATCTGGGAATATGTGTGCTAATCAATTTCTGACTGGTATCAGTCTATAGAGGTTAGATGGCACCTCCCCCCAGAGCTCGCCCCTCCCCACCTTTATAACTTGGGAGGTTCTGGCAACTTGCTGAAATGGACATGACTCACTGCAGTTCCTTCCCCTCATACAGAGGTAACAGGAAAGGTTCACAGTTTTAGTGTTAGGACCTGCATTTTTGGTTTACCTTGACGTTTGGTATGCAGGCACAGTGCCTATTGTATCCACAGAACCCCAGGAAAGATCGCAATTCTGTCAGTTGTTTGGGCTTATGCCAAGATATAATGGCGTTTGCCTGTTGCTCATGCCCAATCGGAGTTTGCCGGTCGCGCTTTCACGAGCGGCAAGTGCCAATCACGCATGAGCAGACGATCTGGTCGCCCTATCAGGGGTACTACTGCACCACTACTTCATCCCAATGCATGTATATTAAAGATGAACACTTTTGGTGAGAAAGTAAATGTCATGTGCTTCCAAATCCCCTACCCCACACCCACTAGGATGATTTCACGTGTGCAGAGTTCATCTGCCTTTTGCACTGTAGCTGCATAAACAGCAAATCATAATCATAACCATAGGCAGTCAATAAGCAGAGCGCATCAGGTGCGCGCGCACGCGCATTGTTTACATTTTCTCCCAGGGCTTCGGTTACGCGCGTAGGCAGCAGGCCGCGGAGCGCGCGCCGGGCCTGGAGGGGGCGGGGCGCGCGCAGGACTGGGCGGGTTCCAAGTGCCAAACACAACAATCGGAGGCGGCGAATTGCAAGCAGCCATCTTGTGCAGCGACACCCGAACCGGGCAACCGCCGATGCTAATACAACCGCTTCACCCGCATTGCCCGGCGACACCCGGACAGAGGCAGTTCGGATAAAGCCCGAACGTTGGGAGTAGTGTAACACCCGGAAAGAGCGCCGCGAGCCCCACCCCCGGCGGTGGGCGGCTCTGGCGCAGCCCCGGCTGCCTCACACCCGGCCGGGCGGTCATGTCCGAAGCCGCAGGGAGCGGCGGGAGGAGGAGGCCCGGGGGCAGCCTCAGCAAAGTCCGGGGGGCGGCGGCGGCCGAAGGAGGAGAAGGAAGAACAAAGTGCGGGCCACCCCCTTCCCCACCCGACTCCATCACTATCACCCGCTGCAGTCCAGACCCGGTGATCCGGCCCGACCCGGGGACAGCGCGGCGAGAACACCCGCGGCCAGCCCGGGACCCGGGGAAGCAACCGCAGCCAGAGCCGCGCAGTACCGTCAGCTCCGGAGAGAGGTGCGGGGCGCCGAGTATACTATACACCTCCTCTACCTGTGTGTGTGTGTGTGTGTGTGTGTGTGTGTGTCTGCGCTGTCATAGGGGAGACATAGAAACCCGCAGCACTCACCCATGTGCAGCAAAAAGGGAAATTATTGGGCCAATAAACAACCTTTTTTTTTTGCCATATATTGGCGAGTGCTGCTATACATTTCACGGGGGGGCTGGGGGCTCCGTGTCCCGCACCTCCTCATACTGAGTACACGGGGGGCTGGGGGATCCGCGTCCCGCTGCTCGCACCTCCTCATACTAAGTACACGGGGGGCTGGGGGCGGGGGGCTGGGGGATCCGCGTCCCGCTGCTCGCACCTCCTCATACTAAGTATTTACACAATAGTGTGCAGCAGGCAGCCCAAGCACCGACATGCGGTTACATGGCACATGTGTGCATGTTTAGTGCCTGTGCCTTTTGGGCGGTATGATATATATATTACACATCAGAGATAGTGCCCAGTTGCTATTTCTTTCATATATAGATGAACTGTCCATATACATATATGTATCTTTACACTGCACACAGATCTATGCACCTGTTTGCAGGAGCAGCCTCACACAGGAGCTGGGTGCCGCGAAACCTCACCCACTTGCATCTTTGTACTGTATGTGCTGATTGAATAAAGAAAATACATTATTTAACGGAAGAGGGGTGCTGCGGCCACCCATTTGTGTGTCTGTACTCTGGAGGGGTGATGTACATACACACACTGTGTCCTAGCATTAGTGACATGAGAAATACTGGTACAGGAATGGAGGACAGCTGTATATAAATACATGGTGGCTTGTGGGGGAGGAGTGGAGAAGCTATTTAGTTGCAGGTCACAGAGAGCAAGGTAAGTAAGTCACTGGCCTTTGAAGTAGGTGGGGCATGTTGGAATCTGTGTTGGCTCCTTGTGTCACGCAGCAAAAAATTCGATTGTAAGATCTCCGGGGGAGGACAGGAGTTCGAAGAAATTCTGCATACATCACCATGTAGTACTCTAAGAAAACACGTATTGTAATTTTTTGTTTGTATTAATCAACCCTTTAACTGCCAATGGGTCCTGCAGCCTCATCGGACTGCTAAGGGGTTAAAGTTAAATAATTAAATGTCATAAGTTACTATACATACACACACCACGGGGCAGCATCACAGTAGATTTTATTTCGTATACCTTTTTTCATGTGACACAAGGGAACAATACAGGGTGTATGTATGTGAGGTAAATGAGATTTATATATAATTGTCACTCGCTTAGATACATAGATGTACTATTGAGGCGCTCTGTATCACTAGGTAAATAGGCCAAATACAATGAGGCGTATGCATGCTAAAGAAATATAATGGTGTGTGTGACATGGAACAAAAGAAGAGGATGATGTAAGCGTTCATATGCATACAGCAGGATGGGGCACTAATTATTATTATTGCTGTACCTTGGCTTGTGCGCGCGCATGCATATTAACTGTAAACATGTCGCTGTGGTCACGTTTGCCTGTGGAAACATTTATTCATCAGTCATATCACAAAACTGAAGTTGGAGGAATATAGCCTTTCCCATCTCACCATGTTTACACATTGTCAAATACTTTTAGGTGTTTGAATATTTTTAAACAAAAATCATTCACCTTTTATTTCTCTTTAAATGCATCACTGGTATTGGAATGATTTAGACCTAGCAAGTATTGTCCCTTTAGGAATTGCATTCCTGGTTCCTCCAGCAACACTGCCCTCTACAAAGGATGTATGTTATTGTTTCTCGTGTCTGCATATGTATTTTGTTCATTGAATAGTGCAAGGATGGAGCTCTGTATTCAGGACTAGATTTTCATAAAAGGTCCCTTTCCAGAAGTCAATCAATCAGAACTCCATTACTGTGTTGCTCATCAGTAAAACTAGTCTTATTTTTAAACCGGTTGTGATACCTTTTTACAGTAGCACACCAGAGGTCCTTATGGTGTACCAGGTATCCTTGGCACATGCTTTGCTTTCTAGAGGGTAGCATTTCCTTCAATTCAGTGTCTGGCATCGGGGGCCTGGTTGCGGTGTGAGTGATCACATGACCTAAAGATCCTCATAGAACTAGTTTTTTACATGGGTTTAAAAAAAAAAAAAAAAAAAAAAAACATACCCTTGCCGCTAAAGAAGTGTAACGTTTTGAAAATGAAACATTATAGGTTTTTGATATCTAAAGTACATTTTTTGAGATCTGAGAGAAGCACATACAGAAGGACCAGTACAGCAACCACAACTTTTAATATATAAACACACACCTTGTAGCTAATGTCAGATTATAAATAATGGGTGGGCATCACAATTGGCAGGGGTAATTCCTTTGAATCTGGAATATGTTTTAAACCAGGGGCAGACAAAAATATAAAATAATTTGGAGGCAGCTAGAATTTTTAAGCGTATCGCCCACTCTCTTCTTTGGCTGTGTTCCGCTCCCCTACCGTACCTCTCCCTGCACATAAAAATCTCCCACACTAAGCGGCGTAGTGCTGACTGATCTGTCTGTCACTATTTTGGCCGGTCACACCGCGCCCAATCCTGCTTTGCGGTCAGGTAAACAAAGCATGCTGGGGCACGCTGTTGCCAGTTACGGCAATGAATGACAGGTCAGTCATCTTCGTGCAGAATAGATATCGGGTTACATTTTAGGCACCTGGGATTTTTGCATCCCTGACTTGAGATAGATATATATCTAAAACTTTTAAAATGACATTTGTGAATTGCAATAGAAATTTTACCTTTTTCGGTTTGTCACAGGTATTGAAAACAAAGATGGTGAAGTCAGAAAAAAAGATGACAAAACCTGAAAAAATCAACTTGTCCCACAACCCTTCTGCTCACCGATGTGAACAATGGAGCCTTCACAAACCGAAAATGAAAAGTAACCTGCAACACACAAAGACCTTGTCTGCCAAAAAAAGTGAAAAAAATCGTTGGCAAGATCAGGTTTCGTTGGAAGCCTTTTATAGACCAGAAAAGAAACCCCTGACCAGTGCTGAAAATGTCAGGAATCTAAAGCTGAAAGAGCTCTTTTCCAGAGATGTGAATGAAAAGGAAATAAATTATGCAGGCGCAAAATTCAGTGATCCCCCTTCCCCAAGTGACCTTCCAAAGCCACCAAGTCACTGGGTGGGAAGCAAAGGTCACCATTCCGATCAGTGTAAGGCGCTGATGACGTTTCACCTAAAAACTCTTTTAAAAGTCCAGTTATAATCAGCCAAACCAGTGTCCTTCGTCCTTTTTATTACTATTTGTTACCACGCCTAGTAGTTGGCTTTCCACCTGCAAAGAAACTCTGAACTTTCTCTTTTGCAAGAAAGTAAAGGGGACTTGGATTTGACATGTGTACAGAAGTCTAGTATTATATTTTGTATGGTTGTGTAAATAGTGTACACAATGTAATATGTGTATATCCTTGTTTATACTCCAAGTAAATTTTTAGTTTTGTTATAAAAGTATGTATTTTGATCTGACAGAAGCTAGGTGTTTTGTATGTAAAGTGATGAAGCTTATGTGAAGTCAAATCAAATGAAGACAAAAGACTTTTCTTTGCACATACTACAGATTTCCTTAAGAAAAAGGACCTCTAATACCAGATATGTACATTCAGTTCAGCTCCCGCAACCCTTTGAGAGGGGCCTGCAAAGCACTTTTCAGTGGCTCTAAAGGGACTGAATTGCGCCACTTTGGACCGTTTGCAAATCCAACTGTCTAACTTCTTTATTTTAGAACCAATGTAAATGTCAGTTTCATCATATTCCAACACATTTCTGAAACAAACAAAAAACATCCATCAATTTTGTGAACCTCTGATTCTATCCTTTTAAATGAAAGCACTGCAAAAAAAACACTTATAAATTGGGGAAGAGTATTTGTGAAAACCTTCCCATCCTTAAATAAAAATGTTACTTTAAATGCCATTGAAAACAACACGGCAAAAAAGTATCCCATATGCACCAATTGGCAAATGCTCAAATAAAAATAATAATAATTTGGCCTCCCCACTGTGTCTCTGTGTGCAACTTCTTGTGTATTTGTATTTTTTTTTAACAAGACTTGTTTAAGACGGTGGTTAATGCTCTTATACCATGGACTTTAATCTGTAAACTGTGATATTGTGCCCATCCTGCACAATCAGTTTACAGAATAAGGATCTGTTTTAACAAAGTACTTTATTTTTTAATTAAGATTTACCTGTTAATTTATTTATAGGCAAGTTATTTACACAAACTTAAATATGTAATGTTTGCCAATATATAGCTGAATTATCACGATTTTTATTGAACTGGAAAATCTTTATGGTAAAGCAATAGATCGAACTGTTCAATTAAGTGGTATCTTCAAGTAGTTATTGCCAAGTTGCTACAGGGAAAATAATTCTGTTGCTACTGACCAGTCAACAGCAACAACAAAAGACGCATTTAAGTGTTTACAAGCAAATTAAAATTTCAAAAGGGCATTAAAAATGAAACGTTTTGGTTAATATGAATCTCAAAAGCCCACCTACAAGAAAACTGCATATGCAACATTAAATACCAATAATGAAATATATGTCAAATGTTACTATTCTGATAAAATGTGAGATGGATATGGTATGTGTGTATGAATATATACCCACAAATGCAGGATATTGATCACATGCTGCATATAGAGAAACCGGGACTGCTGCTTTAAAGCAGTATTCCATGTATTGAATAAAACCCCAAACATACAATCCCACTCCAGGGACCCATGCTCCGCGAGATACTTACATTGGAAGGTGACACTGGTATCTCAGATCTGTTTAAAGGTCTCGCATCACACGAACAGGACTTTAATTGCCATATTGATTGCCCTACCCAGCAGCACCTTCGGTGGCAAGTATTTCAGGAAGTTTAGGGGGGGTCTCTAGAACCGACATTAAACATGGTTCAGCTCCGGAGACACCCTTCTTTAAATGGAATTATATATTGTCCCTGAGCCAAAGAACTTTGCCAGGAAAGCACAGCTGATTGTTTGGTTTGCCAGCAAAAGGAGACATTAGAAATGTGATCATATCTTTCAGCTAAATAATACTTCAGAAATGTTCACTTGTGATGCCTGAAAAGCAATTGACAGGCATTTCTCAACTGTCTGATAACTTTACTCAAGTTATTTTGGCAGCACAAATGATTTCTGGACTGGAAATTCTTCATGTATGTACAGTTAGGTCCAGAAATAATTGTACACCAACACAATTTTCATAATTTTGGTTCTGTACGCCACCACCATGGATTTGAAATGAAACAACCGAGATGCAATAGAAGTGCAGACTTTCAGCTTTAATTCAATGGGTTGAACAAAAATATTGTATGAAACGTTTAGGAATTGCAACCATTTTCATACAAACTCCTCTTATTTCAGGGGCTCAATGTAATTGGACAAATTAACACAATCCTAAATAAAATGTTCATTTTTGACAAACTTCGCCTATCTCATTGGGGTGAGGTACCACCGCATCATAGGTTACTCCCCATTGTGCCCTAAACAATGTGGAGAGCAGGCAGACTTGCTGCATATGCTGTGCAGTTGCACCAGAGTGGCCCCATTATGGGAAGACGTAAAACATTGGCTACAGAGACGTCTTGGTCACGAGATCCCCTTGGACCCCTGGTTGTTCCTGCTTGGCAGACGCACCCAGGGGCAAAGCAAATCAGAGCATAAACTAATTGCACATTTTGCAACAGCCATGCGGTGTGAACTCGCAGCATTATGGATGCAACCACATTTACCCATGATCCCAAAAATTAGGAATAGAATTTGCTATGTATGTCGGATGGAACAGTTGACGAGTCTGGTCAACGACACCGGCGCAAATTTTCTAAAGGTCAGGTCGCCGGGGGTGAGTGCCACCAACATTCTGCTTTGATAGAACAAAATGCATTCTCCTCTGATATGCCGGTCCTGACTTGGGGTAGGCTGATAACTGGTAGGGCTGACCGGGTCTCATAACGTGCCGCGAGAGAAGTAAAGGAATAGGGACATGAGGCTGTGCGCTTCAACGGATTGGTATGCGCTTTAGGAAGGATATGATGGGCCCGCTCTGTGGCTTCCCCCCCCCGTCTGTAGTTGTCTTGCGTCGTTGTTGTGCGTCTTGTTTGTTAGTTGGTTTCCCCCGCGAGCCTGATTGGCGCAATTGTTGGAAAACGGGGGGGGCGGTTACTGATTTGTACGACAGTGAGTTGTTAGAATATTGTTTGCCTGTACCGTCCACCCAATAAAAACTTTTGTTGAAAAAAAAATGTTAATTTTTAATACTTTGTCGAGAATCCTTTGCAGGCAATGACTGCTTGAAGTCTGGAATGCATGGACATCAGCAAACACTGGGTTTCCTCCTTTGTGATGCTTTGCCAGGCCTTTACTGCAGCAGTCTTCAGTTGTTGTTTGTTCATGGGTCTTTCTGCCTTAAGTTTTGTCTTCAGCAAGTGAAATGCATGCTCGATCGGGTTGAGATCAGGTGATTGACTCGTCCATTGCAGAATATTCCACTTCTTTGCCTTAAAAAACTGCTGGGTTGCTTTCGCAGTATGTTTTGGGTCATTGTCCATCTGTAAAGTGAAGCGCCGTCCAATCAACTTTGCTGAATCTGAGCAGACAATATATCCCTATACTCTTCAGAATTCATCCGGCTGCTTATGATCTCTGTTACATCATCAATAAACACTAGTGACCCAGTGCCATTGTAAGCCATGCATGCATATGCCATCACACTGCCTCCACCGTGTTTTACAGATGACCTTTTACCTGCTTAATTGATGATGAAATAACGAAGGAATAGCTCACACCTGTCCATGAAATAGCTTTTGAGTCAATTGTACAATTACTTTTGGTCCCTTGAAAAAGAGGGGGCTACATATTAAAGAGATGTAATTCCTAAACCCTTCCTCCAATTTGGACGAGAATACCCTCAAATTAAAGCTGATAGACTGCACTTTAAGCCCATATTCATTATTTAACAGCAACTTGAATTTATTTTGGTACACAGCCGAAATAACAAAACTTGTATCAGTGTCCAATTATTTTCGGACCTAACTATATTTGTTCGTTAAAACTTTGTGTCTTGGCTTGGATTATATGTTAACCTTTTCTATTACGTAAAATTATACACCATTCATCAAAATCACAATAATTCTATGTAGAATCAGACTGGGTAAATACAGTGCAAAGAGTTGCTTTTTTTTTTTTACTTTGGTGTAGTTCTAATAGCCATATTGGTTCCTGGATCACACATAAGTGGGTTTCTCTCAGACAACTCTAGTTTCCGGCTGTCATTTGTTTGTACCAAACTACCTTTAAAAAAAAAAAAAAAAACATGTTTTGTAAGCTCTCTACACTAATCCAATCTATGAAGAACCCTGGTGTCTGTCCACTAGGATATTTTTTTACTTTATAAAATGCCTATTTAAGACAAAAAAAAGTTTCTAATTTGTGTTAGAAATAATGCAGGAAAGTCATCACTTGTAGTCAGATGAGACTACATTACAAGGTAGTAGGCTACCATTAATATGCTGCTGTTGCTTATTTGGAACAAGAAGATGTGTCCACGGATTGAAGGGAGCATATAAAAACAAAAAACTCTGGAGGTTGAGATTTGTCTGTATTCACGCGTTTCGCTGATCCCAGTCAGCTTCTTCAGGAGACTGGGATCAGCGAAACGTGTAGAGCCAAGCCTGCAAGTGAGAGCTGCTGTTACCTGAGCCATGAGGACCCGTTACTGTACACCCGCCCCTCTCTCCGAGTATCCGGGACACCGGCAGATGTGACGTAGAACGCCATCCGGAGTGTGGTTCCAACAGGAAAACCACGGAACAGATGTGATACCACTTACCCTCTACGGCGTCATCTTACAGCTCACCGCATTATTTGATGTGCCTTTATTGAATTTACACCATGTGAGTACATTTGTCGCTGCTTTTATTAGTTTTTATAAATTGTTTATTGGTCTGCACTAGAAGTCCTGTTTTTTCTCCCCGAGACACACCACAATTCACTTACCTGTTGGAGCAAGCTGTCAGACGGTCTTCTGTCACTGCTGGTTTATATCCTACTTCTTGTAAGTAGGTTCTTCATAAGAGCCAAGATATATCCTTTATTTTCACACTGATATTGTTGTATTGCACTAGATTTTTTTCTCTTTTATATTTTGGGGTGTTCCGGATATATGCTCCTTTCAATCCTTGGATGCATCTACTTGTTATAGGGAATCTGTACCATTCCCTCTGGAGGTTGAGATTTTTGTCTGTATTCACCTTACATATATTTTATTATATCACTCACCATCTTTCACTTGTATTTAGCGTCTTAAGCACCGTTCTAAATCACTTGGGTTTGCTTATTTGGAACAAAGCACGGGTACGTGTGGTGGTCCCTTAATAATGGCTTGACAGAACAATACATACTGTACACTACTGTTAAAGCAAGGACGTTTGTGTAATGATTGCAGGAAATGGTGTCACCCTATTATAGTCCTTGTGTAAAAAGATACATTCTGCTCTGCAGAGAATTATACTGCACATTTCAACTGCAGGATGTGTCAATTTTGCTATACAAGTGGCCCTCAAATGCACAATATACCGTTTAATTTGGTACATGCATCTACATATAGTCATTTGCCAGAGCAGTCACTTTATAAAAATGAATTCGAAGACATGAAACATAAAATAGCCTAATCATGCAGCACTATCTGCAAAGGAAACACAAATTGCTAATTTTTTCTCTCTCCATTTATTAAAACTTTTGTAGACAAAAATATGCAACTGGTCTCCAACACTACCATTTTCAAAGACTGTACTTGGGGACAAAATATAAAGCACTTTAATGAAATTACACTACAAGATTGTAACAGAAATGGCAATATACGTTTATGCAGCACAGCATACCCAAAGATAAGAGAAAAAACCTCAATGTTTCATGCATTGGACATTTTCTGGCAAAGAAAATTAAAGTCATTCAGAAAGTGGGGCTTCTAAAACTGAAACGTTCAGTAAGCACTGAACCAGATTTAAAAAAAAATAAAGTGTAGTTCTATAGACCATGAAGTCTAGTCATCAAAAAGGTGTTTAACTAAACCACATGATCAAGGCTGCTACAAGAATCCAAAAAACAGAATTTGCTTAACAAAACATTGTTTTAATGTATAAAAAAACACGTCACACATCCAAATAACCTGTACTTTCCATCCCTCTGCACATTACCTTGCAACAGAATACTTTATACATTAACAAAGCAGAAACAAAAATTATATATAGCTATATATCACAGCAAAGAGAATTATGATTATAAAACAAAAACGGGAGGCCATAGGAGTAAAGAATACAGATCGTTAGCTGTTTTAGAATATTGCCCACATTCACACCTTATAAACAATTGAATGTATATGCTACCTATTCAGAAGCTGTACTAGAAAGCCTGGGATATGACTAATTCCTTGGCAGATTTAAAGATCTGCAATGCACTGCAAACTAATACTCGGCAGCCCCTCCAGCCTCAAGCTGGGTTAAAAGCAGGCGCTAGTCTTCATCAGAAGCAGACTGGCGACTGTTTTTGCCCCTATAACACCGTGACCTGGATCTTGAGCGGGACTTAGACCCTCTGGCTGCTTCTTTGTGCAATACAGAGTTGGAATGTCTGTGACGGGGGGACTTGGAATGGGATCTCACTGCAGAGCCAGAGCGCCTATGACCAGATCGAGACTTTGTCCCTGAGCTCGACTGCTTTGGTGGTGACCCCGATGGAGACTTATCCAGTGACCTAGAGTGGCCCCTAGAAAAGGAATGTCTTTGTGGGCTTCTTGAACGAGACTTTGAATGGCTGCAAGAATGTCTTCTTTGTCTTGACCTGAAACAGAGCAATTCAGCTTTAAACTTTCATAATGTAATGCTGAAGGATAGAGATGGTGTAATTACTTAAGATCTAGTAACACCTTTACGAACAAATGTTTAAAAAAATAAACACAGAATTATTCACATAGTTTACAAGTTAGCTGAAATTTTCAAATCCGGAAAATTCTTAAGCGTCTGATCACACAAAGGAGGTCAGGTTTCTACATTAAGAGAATTACACGCACAAAACAATTATACATTTAAACCCACACACTTAGGTTGGAAAAGTTAAGTGTTTTTGCAATTTTCATTGTAGGAAGCAAAGCCCAGCCGATCAGAGGTAAAATATAAAGTATGTGAGATTGTTTGGCTTCAGGAGATATATATCTATATATATATAGATATATATAGATTAGGAGTGGGTGCAGTAGGCAGGATCCCCTGGTCTCTCCTCCTCTTGGGATACGTAATTATATCCATCTATGCTGCTGTTTCATGTGTGCTCCGTTATCTTTATTTGTGTGTGCAGGATAGTGCTGAGCGTTCATACACACTTCAGGACTGTGTTTCATCGAATCTGGATCAAATTCACTTGCTACTTGTCTCTCCAATAGGACTGGCTTTCTGCATTGCTATTGAAGCTTGTTTTGGTATCACAACCATTATATTAACAGTCCCATGACATTTTTGAAGCAATTTGATTTCTATGTGAGGTTTTGGTTCCATCTTCTCTACATTTTATGTATGTATGGGTGGTTTACTCTCATTAATTCTATATCTGCCACAGAGTAGCACTGTCGGCTGTTTTTTTCCCCTAAGTTGTAGTATTATTATTCTCTTTTGGGATTTGTATTCAAGCTAGGGATAATTTCAATTTACTCCCTGGCTTCTTAGTGTTACTAATGGATACGACAGGCACTGTAGCCAGCGTACTGCTTTGGTTTACGCACAGGGGATCTATGCCGTGTTTTTAAATTTCTGTGCTATCTTTTATTTCTTTTTGTGACATCTAATTAATAAAATGTGTTTTTGATATTGCCAACGGTATACCAGAGTGCTATCTTCTTGGGCTCCTTTTTCTCTTTTCATTCATCTATTGGCCCTATAGCACCACTGACATTTACTGAGTATATATTATTGTCAGTTTATTGGTAACCTTTATTGTGCAGTCTTGTGGATGTGGGGTCTGTTCTCTCTCTTCTCTATGTCTCTCTGAGAGAGAGAGAGAGAGAGAGAGACACAGAGAGAGACAGACAGAGAGATATATCTATAGATAGATATATACACACACATTAAAAGACCTATTTTAAGTATGGAAGCATGTGGCACAAATATTAGCAGTTGTAAACATGGCAGCCGAATCACAAGTACAATGTAAAATGAGCCACTAAAAGCAAATGCTAAAGGTTCACTGGAAGAAGTTCAGGGTAAAAATTGACAAAATCAATTAAAGTTGCTATGTTTTCAGTAATGCCTCTCTCCTTCAAAAAGCTTGGTCAATAGATTTGTTTTCCACAGGTCTCCAAACATCATTCAACCCCCCCCCCCCACCATGAAAAAAACTATACTGCTAGAATCTAAAATAGGTGGTATCCTTTGAAACAGCTGATCTTGTTGAATTCTGGTTTTGCAGCATGCCATTTTACTTTAGATACTAGGCTACCTCGCCAATAGGTAAAATATGGCTTAACAAAAATGTATTTCCTTCAGTCCATCACGGCAGTAGTACAGGAATTAACATACATTCGGCAGTATAAAAAGGTGCCCTCCCTCTTAAAATGTGGAGACCAATACTTGGTTGTTAAAAATAATAATAAAAGTCACCCAAGATGCCGTCAGACTGCGTTTTTAATGCCCGATAAGTGTTTCTACTTTACCATCTGGCTGCCTTGCAAATTTGCTCTGCACAGGACGTTGGTATTGCTCGTCGAGTGTGCTCTGGATTACATTCGTTTTTTGATATGCGATGATTGTTTGTATGATCCACCTTGCAATAGATCAGATGCTTTAATCCCCTTTCTTATTCCCTGAAAACAGGGCAAAGCAGGACCACCAGCAGGCTGTCTGACCTGAATGCTCGAGTTTCTCAAGTATTCAACTAAGCACCTTCTTAAATCCAGGGAGTGCAAGTTCATCTTCTCATACTTTAGATGTGGGCATGGAGATTGTACTACCATCTCCAGGTAAGCATAGAACAGGTCTTTCCTTATTGGTAGTATCCAGTGACATGCTTAATAGGTCTATAAACCAAGCTCTCCTTAGTCAATAAGGGACAATTACCACAACACTGGCTGTGTCCTGCTTGACCTTCTTGAGGACTCACAGAATCATTGGTAATGGAGGGAATATGCATGCTGATCTAAAGTCTCAATTCAAAGTCATTGCACTAAACTATATCTATGAAATCCAATTCCAAAGTGCGGGGAACCAGTTTCAGGCGAGGAGAATCCTGCTTGTGCAGCCAACACAACATAGACAACCAATTTCTTAAAAGCGCAGGTTTCCTCTATAGACAGATACAAAGTAGAGCGCTACTCACACGTTCATAATGAAGTTCTCAATTTAATGTGATAGCCAAGAACAGCGGAAAGACAACGTTTCAGGCCATATGGACCTTTTATCATCTGGTAGAGGAAACAAAACCTCACATTTTGTATTTGCCCTCTTTGCCATTAGGTCAATCTCTGGTAGGACCCATATGAGGGTTATCTGCATATAAAAAAAAAACCTGCATGTTCCATACTCTTGATATGAACTACTTAAAAGTTACATTGTTTTCTGCCCATTTTAGTGTTCTGGTGGCTTCTCTTATCAGGGCTAGACTTTGTGCCACCCTGATTATGTATGTATCTGCCACTATATTGGCTGTCTTCATTTGGTCAGACATGTCTTTTAGGTGTAACTATATTGCTGTCAAGAGCCCAGAAGATTGCTCATAGTTACAACAGGTTTGGTGCAAAACTTTCCTCGTCTCACTGGCACGATCCCTGAAATATGTTTCTGCCAGTGCATTCCCCACCTAAAACGGAGTGCTGTCTGTGGTGAGCACTGTCCATAATGGCGCCTCTAAGGGACAGTTGGGCTTTCCTTCTAGTGCCATCATGTTAACGAGTTCCTAGTTCATGCAGACAGAAGTAACTACTTCTCTAGAGCAGGGGGGCGCCCCCCTGCCGGCTATCCCCTCACTCCCGCGCCCCCCCAACCCCAACTTACCCTCGCACCGGCGTAATGACGTCACGTTGCCATAGCAACGTGACGTCACATGACCTCGCAGCGTCATTTTGACGCCGCGTTGCCATGGCGACGCCGGGAGGAAGCCGCCGGAGCCACTGTTAAGTATGGTTTACAGAGGCCCTGCAGCTCCCCCGGCACTTAATTTAAGTGCCTTCGGGAAGCGCGCGGGGCCTCTGTAAACCCCGCGCCCCCCGTCGGCAGTCTCGCGCCCCCCCTGGGGGTCGCGCCCCACAGATTGCGCACCGCTGCTCTAGAGAATCTAGAACTTAAGTGGCCACATGTGAAAGCAAGCCCAGGGTACCACCTAGATCGAGGCCGACAAAGCCTACAATCCTCATGGCTTGACATACTGTTACTTTTGAGGTGGCTCCCAAGCATCTGACTTTGAAAGGTTTAGTCCTTTCCCTAATGGCAGATACCGCTGGTCTTGTATCAGATTGTAGCCCCAGAAACGGCACGTTGTGTTGCAAACTAGCACATGTCCAAATTTATGATCCGCAGGAAGGAAGGATTCAACGCTCCACGGTTTTTTAAATAAAGTAAGTTTATTGTGCCACAACGTTTTGATCAATAGGTCTTTTCTCAAGTGACTAGGCACTTTACTTTATTTAAAAAACGTGGAGCGTTGGATCCTTCCTTCCTGAGTATTGCCTTGGAATATACCCGACAGATACCTCCTTGAACCAGCAGCACCGGTAAACTGTATGCATTTATTTATTCATTGTGGAGTGCAGCATAACCCCTTTTAAAATCAAATTTATGATCCCACAGATCTTGTAGTCTCCAAAACTGAATCGATATGCCGGTCGTCTAGATACAGAACAGAGATGCCCTGCTCGGATAGCGACCACTTCTATTATGTTCACTTTTGTGAAGACTCTGGGAGCAGAGGCCAAAAGGGTAGAGCCCTGAATTGGAAAAGTTTTACTTT
The DNA here is from genome assembly GCA_036426205.1 of Ascaphus truei. NCBI lineage: Eukaryota > Metazoa > Chordata > Amphibia > Anura > Ascaphidae > Ascaphus > Ascaphus truei. The sequence continues at coordinate 138,788,032 of CM071570.1, read as the reverse complement.
GCAAGGCAAACAAAGTATTTTTAGTGCGACTGCCATTTGGGGGATGTGTAGATTTATCCTTCAAATATATTGCAGACAAAATCCCCCGGGGTTTAAAATATTGATGACTGATCTGAAATTCTATTTTTAAATGCTCCTTACGGACAAACCGATATAGAAACTTCAGATCTAAGACTGGTCTTAAACATCCTGCCGCTTTTGGTACTAGGAACATAACTGAATACGTATGTATGTACTTTTGAATTTGTGAAGCGCTTCAACTCGGAGATCTCCTGACTGAACACCCTGGAGCAGATGTCTCCATTAATCTTCTTGAACGTATTTCTGACAATTCTATGGAATGCGACCTCCCCCAACACCAAGTCTGGATCTAAGCAGGAGGGGGAGGGAGGAGAAGGGGAGTTCCAAGGACCCCACAGAAGGATCTGTACTTTCTTTTGATCTTCGATCTTGGGGAAAGCTCTCGTCCTACAGTTTATCCGCCAGTTGCTCCAGTCCTGAACAAAATAAATTCCCTTAGAATGGCATCTAGACAAAAACCTTGTTTTTTTAGGCAGCATCTGCAATCGAGGCCTTCAAATATAATGCTCAGCAGGCATGTTGATGGTGCCATACATTTAGCTGCAAGGTCGTAGAGTCCATGGACGCGTCAGACGTAGTTAATGCCCAAACAGGAATAATTTGAGAATGTGTTCCCTAGAAACCTTGATCTCGTTGAACCTTCATTGACGTCAGCCAACTAGGCTCTCATGGATGTGGTAAGACATACCGATGCAACATTGGGTTTGCATGCAACCCCTGCAGTCAAAAATGCTCTTTTAAAATCAGACTCCATCAGCTTGTTCATTGGATCACAGAAGCTTTATAGCGTCCTCCAGCAGGGTGGCAGCGTCCTCCAGCAGGGTGGCAGCGTCCTCCAGCAGGGTGGCAGCGTCCTCCAGCAGGGTGGCAGCGTCCTCCAGCAGGGTGGCAGCTATTCTGCATAATCTAGCCAGATTACTTTAAGTGGATTCCTTCAGGCCCTTGAATCCTCCGGGCCAAAAGGGATACATTATATTGAATAGCCTAGATAAAGATGCTTTCTTATCTGGATGCTACCATTCCGCATGAATCCTCGACCATGGAGTGAACCAGGAAGACCGTGATGTTCTATGAGACCCCATAAACATATGGTCTCGTTTCCTCAGGGGCTCTTTAACATCTTCAATCTCCATAACAGCTTTGGCAATCTTCTGTTGCAAAGCTTGTATGGTCTTCCCCTATTTCACCTTCATGGCAAGGAGTCAGGTAATTCTGTTCCCACTGAAACACCCTAATCAAATTCTTGTGAGGACATCGTAATCAACGATACTCCCTTGGTTCATAAGACAAACCAGGGTCTTTGAGTGGGCTTGTGTGTTAGCCAGTTTGAAACCAACAAAGGTTGGCTGCATCACCGATTGAGACCATCCCAGAAAACTGGGTCTGAACGGGATTCTCATACATCGCTGGCTGTTTTATACACGAATTGTAGAGCTTCTTAGATTATCTGGGAGAAGCGGTTCACAACAGGAGCAAGTGTGATGCTTTGTTTTTTAGGTTTATTTATTTGGTCTAGTATCGTCTGTACTAGGTTCCTAAGGAGCCTTCAATTGAGCTGCTTCCACTGCCTCTCTTCCCAACTATTTGTCTGCCATGCTCACGGCTCAGCAGCATTTAAAAGTCCTTGGTGGTCAGTGACTCCCGATGACATCAGACAACGTCGCATGATGTGAGGAAACTCCTGACAGACCACACCAGGCCGTGCCTGCGCCGCATGTGGCTCAGAGTCCCCCTCTTGCAACAGCCAGGGAAAGCAGCATACGCTGCATCTGCAGGTGAACTCAGGGGACGCTGGGTAACCCCATACCTCTAAAAAGGTAATCAGTGTTGTCTCTTAAAGAGGAGAATCTGCCCCAGAAGTCTGATCTCACCATAGATGTACCGCTACTTGCCTGGGAATGGAGAGGCCCCAGACAGACAACGCACCCTCGTGTTGTTACCCAATGGCGTGGAACGCTGAGGAGGGCCTCATGGGACCAAAAAGAAAAAAAGTATCCTTACTCCTACCCCCAAGCAGACCAGGAAAAGAAACGGTTAAGGAAGAGGGAGGTCACTATTATACTGTTGGATACAAGTTTCTTCATGTTCTACCACAGGAGGTGGAGTCTATTACCCAGTAGTACTGCCTGATGGACAGTGAGGGAAAGACATGAAAAGATCAGGAATAATGGTTATATTCATTATCTGAAATCCAAAAAGGTATCATCCTCAAAAGAAAAGCGGTAAAGGGCAAAGAATCAAACTTGAACCTACATCATGGGATACAATTTGATTGGCTGAGTAGAGTGAAACAAGTGAACGAGTCATGGTGAAGTAGCCAAAGATTACAGAAAGTACTCATATAACGCAGACAACCCGAACGGGCCTCTCCAAGCGCCTTGTACTATCTAATATGAATAATATTCAACATGAAATATGACTTACGCTTTTAAGCTGTCTGACCTTCTCCGGCCATGGTCCCAGGAAGTGCTTCGGCTGCGTGTTCGCCCTCTGCTGCGGCTTCTAGACCGCCTGCGATCAACTGGGGAGTCATCTCGCTCCTTCGTTTTCATTTGCCCTGGAGCTTCAGTTTACAAAAATATGTTAGCAGCAGAAATATTAAACGGAGCTATTGGAATTGTTGCATGTCTCCTTTTTTATGATTCTTAATTTCTTCGAATTAGCCTATTCTAGGGGGGAAATTAGGCCGCGATCGTCGTGGCGCGACCGTCGCATCTAAAAACAAATTATTTGTCGTCGTCGTCTCTGGATACGGCCGCTCCGTCGCACACACTATCTGCAGCTTCATTGGAATGGAGGTTTTTGTTTTGGCGGCGCCCGCACTATAATTGCGGCCTTAAGAGTATTTTCAAGTTTTTGGGTTTTTTTTTGCAGTTTCCTTTCACAAACAAATTTTCCTATTTTTTGTTTTAATGAATTATACATTTTCTTTTTAGATTCAATTTAGCTATCATTTTGCATGCCATGTATTTGGGTACGATACCACGGGCCAGAAACACGTTGCTCTACAGTTAATCTATGGAATTCATTTTTACCTCCTATTTGTTTTTATTAAAAGGGGGAGGGAGATAAAGGGGAAAAAAACAAAACAATGGATTGCACTCAGTCATCTTATCCACATAGGGTATGTATACTTCAAAGTATTGTCCTTAGAAGATACTTATTCCTAGGTACTTACTTTTCCGGTCACCTTGAGCAAACTGTATCTCAATTTGACGACCACAAACCCATTTTCTGTTGAGGTTATAGAGGGCATCTTCAGCATCTCGAACATCTTCAAACCTGACTGTCAGTTAAGGAGACTTTGGATTACACTGTACTTTACATTTAATGAGGCATGGGTTTCATTAAAAAAAAAAAAAAAAAAGGTTGAGGCTTAAAATCATGACCACCTAATCATCAACACTGCCCACCTAAATTAGGAAAACATCCTAAAAAATAGAGGGAGCCATTTAAAGCAGTGTCACCTACAATAAACGAATTTGCTGCGCTCACCTTTCCAACTGTATATGTGCATTTACTCTTAATGATCAGCCACAAATTGTCAATATCCAGGATTGCAGCAGCCAGTGGTTACAGAATGCAATCTCAAATGAGATATCGATAGATCCTCTCCCAGAATCCTCCAGTTGTCTCATCCTCACAGTTTTAGGCCCTCCCTACAAAGTGAGGACTATAACAAAGGACTGAAAATATAACATGGCAGAAGTCGTTTTATCACCAACAGCAATGTCTCCCCTCTGATAAACGTGAGGTGGTTTAGGAAGGGGCTTGAGGCATGTAGTGGGATATTGTTTCATTAAAAAAAAAAAAAAAAAGGAGAACTTAACTTTCAAACGATAACGGTGTTGTCCTTGGACAAAAATAAAAAATACAGAACAAAAAACACTTAAAAAGGGTTTTTCACTGACAAACACAAAGCAGAGAGTACAAGCACACAACATGCAGCTCATCAGAATTGAAGAGTCATAGGAAGCAGGACACCTGCTGAAAGCATCCGCCTCACAACATAGTATAAGCTTTGCAGAAAGTTAGTCACGTACAATGCATTGCAAGCCAAAACACACAGTGTTATATAATATCTAGGATTGTGAGCATTACAGCAGGGCTCTTCAACCAGTTTTTCAAAGGAATCAGATAAGAAGCCATTGATAACGGCAAAAATCTTATTGTAACTTTTTTTTATAAAATATATAAAAATTATTATATTAACATTTTGCAAACATCTGTATCATATTTACATTACCTGAACAAGTACATTTCAGTGTGACAAATGGCACTTAGCAGTTAAATAAACAAGTATGAAATGAGCAGGAGCCGAATCCAAAGGCCACATCAAGGCCCAAGGCCCAATGCCCGCTAGTTGAAGAGCCCCGATTTAAAGCATGCTATGTATCCACTGAAAGTCGAAGCAAGGAAGGTAATATGGGAATCCAGTTGAACACCCTCTATCCAGTGTGACAACTGCCACAATGAGTCCTTTTTCAACAAATTAAGATTTAAAAAAAAACAAAAAAAAACCCCACATGCTATTGGACAGTATCTGGAATAACCACAGTATATGGTAGAGAGCATAAAACCTAGTTATCCATTTCAAATTAATTACATTGTAGCATCTAAAAATTCCCAATCCTGATGACAACCAGGCTGAGGTTAGGATGGATGGACATCAGAACTACTGAACCAGAAATATAGTATGCAAAACCAATTCTCAAGACTGGTCACTGCTGCTGCTTTAAAACAAACACTTATAGAAATATTTTTATGAACAAAATTACATTTTTCAGACAGCTTTTAATGTGCAAATGTTTAAACAGTAAACAAATATTTGAGTAGTAGGATACAATAGGAGACTTTTGCAGTTACCTCATTTGACTTGATCTTGAACCTTGACCTTTACTTTAGGGCTTGCAAGGTGAACTTTGACAGGGATCAACCAAAAATCGGACTTGGCTTTGGGTTTAAAGGTAGGTAATTTGAACCCTCAGCTTGGTGCAGGCTGTGTCTTTAGTGCTTGGCAAGAACTTCCCCTCTACCTCTTTATTCCTTGAAGCTGGAACTTCAAAGGTGTCTTTGGACTTTACGCTTGACTCTATCTAACCAGGCTCATTCAAACCTTGGGGTGCTTGCCAGCTACTGTGGACTGCTTTACATTTTCTGAGACAGAGAAATAAACACACATTCAGTTAGGGTGCAGGCACTGCCACGCTCCTGAACATCAACACAAGCAAATAAAGGATATTGTATATAAGCAAATCCTCGGGGGCGACGATTGTAGAAGTCAAGTGGAACGTAAACGTCTACTATTGGACCGTACCGACCGAATTCACGACGCAAATCCTCCGGCCTGAAGTGTGCAAGATTGAGAGACAAGGTTGACAAGTGTGGTTTCATCTATGGCGGATCAACAAAAAGTTACACTATTTTCTATACTCTGCGGTATAAGCTTATACTTTTGCTACCACAGCAGACAAGGATTAGCATGCCTGACTAGCACAGAAGGTGTTCATGTAACCTTCAAGGCAGGCTAAACCCAAATTAAGAAAAAATTGTTTCATTTGTCATTAAAAAAAAAAAAAGTTCTAAAGGTAATAACGGTGTGTACTTAACATATTAAAAAAAAAACAATTAAAATATCATTAAAACGTAATCAAGGAAATGATACCAAGTAACGGACCATTTGATTACAATAGGAGAAGGTGTTTGGTGAAATTACGGCAAAAAGTCAAAAAATTTATGTTGAAAGTATCTATGTTGCAAGATAATTTAGCAACGTATATGTTCTTGTGCTCTGTGAGGAGCTGAAAGTTGTAAATGACATTGATGTCTACAGTAACTGGTAGTTACATAGTTATAGTAGATGGTTGAGAGGGAAAAAAAAAAAAAAAAAAAACACATACATGTCCATCAAGTTCCTGCAACAATCAATGTCACCAGGGGCAACATGCTTTCAAAATAAATAAATAGATTTTTTTTAAAAAGTGGTGTGGGATGGGGAAATTAGAATAGTAGTTAACGTTTAAGGTGTAGTCTGCCTTTAAAATTATGAAAAATTTACAATCACCAAAATCACAAAACCAAATAAAAATGTTAATCTACATTGCAAGCATTCTTGTACCTCCCCATAACTGTTGCATTAAAGGCGTGCCTGGCATTTGTGCAATTAACGCAAACATTCAATACATTCTAATATTTTAGATCTCTTGCCTCCCCCACCATCATCTACTTCCAGGAGACAGACTAACAGGGTGTAAAATGTATAGTTGCCTCTCGGCCCATGGGAAGCCAAGTGTTTTAATGAGCACTGGACAGGATAGAAAAGCGCACACCACTTCAATGATGCAGATTATTGTCTCCTAAACATACATTTGTGATGAATTCTAGAGTAGTTTTATGCCAGTTTAAGGGTTAATTTGACCCAAGGTATTATAAAAAAGGGACTCTTATAGAAAGTGTTAATCACACCCTAGTCCCTGACAAAGCAAAAACCGGCATCGCGAAACGCATAGGATCATTTCTGACTCCAGAATAGTGTGCCCAGGGATACTGGAAATCTGCTGTAGCCTGCTGCGCCCATCTCCCTAACAGGGCCAGTTCGACCCAGAAGTAAAGACTGGAGCGCTTTCCTCAGCGGTTTTCACTTCAGTACGAGGGGTCTACCAAGGAGAGCAGAAGCACCAAGAAAGCAGATATCCTGCTGTGCTCTAGCACTACACTTGTGAGTGGTAGTTTTTCCCTTTTATCTGTGTTATTAAAAGTAATCTGCACCAGGGAAGTGGTGTGCGCTTTTCTAACACTATGCAGTGTTGTTCAGTCTTCTTTGCCTAGGAGTTGGGAATACTCAAAGAAGCACCACTGATGAACTCTTCTAATTCACACAATTATAAAAAAAATTATAAAAAAAAAGGACAGAGACTACACAAATAATTAGATCTTTTGTGTTTTATCTGTGTATATTGATGAGATTTTGTTTAAAAAAATAAAAAATTTAAAACGCATTTTGGTCCACATGTTAATGAGCCAGAAAACATGTACCTAGCTGGGCAATGTGATGATGCTATAGAGCTCACCAAATTCAGTCCGCAGACGCAAATGGAAGAGATTTCAAGATTACCAATTAACCGAGCTGATTATCAGTAACTCACTTAGGCAAGGATGGAAAAAACCCCAGGACCAGGTCGACTAACTTTTGTGCTGGTGCCGGCTAACCCGTCACAGCTGAGACCGGCAAGAGCACTCAGTCATGCTTTACCAACATGAGCACAAAGCATGACTAGGAGCAACGATGCCAGCAAATGACGAGTTAATCAGCACTGCGCCACTTAAGTCCAGCGGGGAACTGTCTCTGCAGTTACCTTGTGGGAGGCAGTGAGGTGAAGCGCTCCAGGTGGATAGTGGGGAGGAGTTTGTGATAAGAGTGGATGAGTGTCACTGACCGCTGCCAATGGGTGAGGAGGGCGGTATAGCCAGAACACCTTCCAGTGCTTAAAATGCTGGCTAAAAATTCTACCTGACTCTTAAGTATTTTATATATTTTTTTGTCTGCCCCTGCACTTGGGTATGGGGCTCCCTTAACACCTTGCCTATTGGTTGCGCATGATGACTGAACATAGAAAGTCCTGGTCTACACAATATGAAATGTAGAAGAGGGGGGGTGGGGGGGGGACCTGCAGGTTGGTCTTCTCTAAACTTGCCACAATACATTTATTGTTAATGGTGGCCAGATGCCATGAGACTTGCATGTTGCAACATATTGAATTATTAGCAGAACATGGCGGAAAATGTGTCTACACCAACACTGTTCAATCTACTGCATGCTACAGCCTCTAAACAGCTTGTAAATCATTCTGTACAGCCTTTTCAGAAATATGTCACCATCTAAAAGGTATGTCATTTTATTTTAGGTTTATTGAATCAAGCAAGTCACACTGTAGATGAGATCTATAATTTAATTAGGTGTCAGATGTTTGTTGAGTGGGGGAGGGAGAAGGAAGGCTTTCCCACAGCCACCTCCCCACCCCTTGCAGCTCAGTGCATCTGTATGTATTTATGCAAGTGGTGGACAATATTTGAACACATACGAGCCAATTAGAATTTTTGTTGAGTGGTGGTGGGTGGTGGTTCTGGCAGCCCCCAGCAGTGGCTTGGTGTGTCGCCTAATATCTGGGAGAAAATCCTTACAGGCTAAATAGAGGGAGGGGAAGGGAAGGAGTGAGTAAAGACACTGGCTGGCACTGAGTTTGAAGCGAGAGGAACCTGGTTCAATTCCCGGTGTCGGCTCTTTGTGACCTTGGGCAAGTAACTATCTCCCTGTACCTCAGGGGGGAAAAAAACACACCACACCAGATTGTAAGTTCTACAGGGCAGGGAATGTGTCTGCAAAATGTCTCCAAAGCACTACATAAAAAACTAGCAGCGCTATACAAGAAAAAAATTATGGGAAGAAGTTATGAGGCCGGCTAAGACTTTCTAAGGCCGAGTTCAGGGTGGCTGCTACGGAACGCGAGCGTCCATGCGCGCGCCCCCCCGTGTGCTCCTGCCGCCCAGCGATCTGTGCCTTGGCTGCAGGAGTTGGGTTGCGACATACGTGTCACGGAGCTGGTTCGCTGAACTAGCTCACGTGACGCGACTGCCGCCCCAAATATCATTTTGGGTTGTAGTGGCAAAATGTACAGCGTCAACGCTACATACGTGTATTAAGATGTTTCACTCATTATCATTGAAAGCATTGCATTAAAAAAAAAAAAATTAAATCAGTTTTAGTCAATTTGAATATACTGATTACGATCAGTTAGCATTGCCCACCGCTATGTCCTTTTTAATTCATCAAGCTTCCTCGTGTGGTTGTAGCAACCATTTAGGCGCCTCCAGCAGTGGCGCTTTTGAACTGGGCGGCCATATTGCATACCCATGGAGGCAGGATTTTTGCCGCTCGATCACGGGAGGACGGATCGCCCTGCAGCCTAGATCATTACATCGCCTTAATAAAGTAAGGTACCGCTGCCTTTACAAACAAAAAAAAGCGGACAAGAAGCAATGCCTTAATGCGGTCTGTCCCGCTGAGAGAAACCGCTGCCATGCTGATCTCCATTTCGCTCGGTCGCCTTACCGCCAAGAACCCCGTGCGTGCTGATCTCTCTCCGTTCTCATAGCGTGTACCGGCGCTATGCACGCGGCTCCCATACAATACCGTGCAAGCGCACCCTGCAATGCGTTGCAGCCCGGCCGTGCCTGGGCTTTATTTAACCTCGAGGCCTGTGCGCGCGCGCCACGCGTCTCCTTACCTGGTGCCGTCCGCCACATTCCTGACAAAGAGGGAAGTGTTCGGCGGCCGCGAGTAGCGAGACATGGTCAGGCAGCTGGGGGGACCCGGGCAGGCTTTGCGACGTCACACACACACACGAGAACCTTCCGTCTGACTCACGGGGCCGCGTTCCACCGGTGACGACGATTCCAACAGCGAAGAGGAGGAGGACCGCAGAGCTCTGTCCAACTCGCAAGGCGAAGGCACAACGTAATGACGTCTGCAAGAGCGCGCGGGCCGCTGTCCCGCCCCATGAGAAGAGGGAGGAGGATCTCTGAGAAACCCGGCGGCCATATTTGATTAGGGCAAAGTTTTCAAACCAGCCTCAGCGCTATAGATTCTATGTGGCTTTATCATCTGGATTTAAATACGATAAACTTTGCTGTTGGAGGGTAAATTCCAGCCAGCAAAGTTGCAGAGGCCTCCATAATTTTTTTTTTTTTTTTCAGGGGGGGGGACCCTAAGCAGGATGGTTTGATGGGGGCATTTCACTTATATTTTTCCTCCACAAACCTATGTTTTTGCTGTGTTTGTAAATAAAGTGAATGTTTGGAGAAGATTCCGTTATGGATAGGGTGACCACCCGTCCCCCTTTTGCCGGTACAGTCCCGGTTTTTCGGGAGCTGTACCGGTTTTCTGTGTGTACCGGAAATGTCCCGGATTTTCCTCAATGTGTCCCCGTTTTTTTTTTTTGTCGCCGGCGGTGCGCGAGTAAGCTGCGGTGCGCTGTGCGCGAGTCTGCGGCGGCGCGGAGGAGGAGTCTCAGCAGCGCCTCCAAATGTAACGGATTTTCTGGCCTAGCCTGACCCACCCAATCTCACCTTGGCCCCTGTGGTCTAACCAGTCCCCATTACAGTGTAGTGTCTGGTGGTGCACCTGTTGGCAACAGGACTCCTGAGTCTCCCGCATGATGTTGTGTGGGGATTGCCAACCCAGACAGGCAGCTGAGGTAGTGTGCTTGAGTCCTACCTATATCCAGTGCAGCGCCTCCACCTCATCAGGATCCCCGCGTCCGCTTGTGGATGGTCCTGGTGAGGAACTCCTCTGTGGTGCAATCCTCTGTGTAATCACTCCACACTTACACACGAGGGTATGATTGAACAAGATCATCTTTATTGCAGTGAGGTGGGCCAGCTGCCCCTCACAGCGGTTGTACTCAGCCGCTCATGCTTACCGCACTTCCCTTTGCAAGGTATCTCTTCCCAATTTGGTGGATTCCCTATCTCCCCTCAGGGAGATATTCCCTGTGCCAGGTCCCTGGTCACAGTCTTATGAGCCGTCTCCTCCCAAGTCTGTACTCAGACTTGCTCCTTACTCCACCAACTACAACCAACTCTAACTTTTGAGCAGTGCTGTGCCTTATGTATCCTCTGGAGGCAGGCACAACTCTGACATCACTAATTATGGATTCAGAGTATGTGGCCACTCCCATCCATACATAGGGCACCTCACCAGGGTATGAGGGCAAACCTCCATAGTTACTGCTGGCATTCCCAAACTTACCAGGCCTTACTGCCAGCAGGAGAGATGACTGTAGTCCATTTTACAGCATGGCTACACTAAGATTGGAAGTCACAGAAAAGGCACTAAAGTGGACTCGTCAGACCTACTATGATAAGGGTAATAAAGAAGATAAGTTCCTCGCAAGTAAGATAAAAGGGGTTAAATCTAAGACGCAAGTCTCAGCGATAAGACGGAGTAATGGGGAAGTCACACATAACCCTTTCCAAATTGCTGAGGAGTTTTCTAAATATTATAATAAATTGTATAATCTGCATTCATCAGACCCCAATTTTCATAAAGCATCTATAGAACAAATAGATAGCTATTCACAGGCTTGCGATTTTCCAAAGTTGTCTACGGAAGAGCTGGAGGGTCTCAATGCTAAAATAAATATTTTAGAGTTAAGAGACGTTATTAAAGGATTGAAGCCCTCAAAAGCCCCAGGTCCGGACGGATTCTCAAATCTATCTATCTATATATATATATGAAAAAAAGGAACACAAGAGCGCACCAAGGTAAGAGTAATAAAGTGTATTACCAGATATAGAGAAAAGTAAACACTTACATAGAATAAAACTTTAATACATCTCGATCCAAACAGTATCTTCTTCAGTTGGGCATCACTTAAGAGGGTATACAGGGGCAATATCAATCCTTCCAGATAACAGTCCCGCGCGCTGGGGCTGACTCTGTAGCGCTATCCGCGAGTTGTGTTGCTAGCTTTTACTTACCTTGTTAGCTGGCATACACACAAGTGTATCTTTCCCGGTCGCGAATATCAAAACGGACAGGCATCCAGAGACGGCTACGGAGGGCTTCATTCCTACGCATGCGCACTACACTCCCAAACACGCTCACACTTGTGGAGGTCGGATTGCGGATAGTGCTACACAGTCAGCCCCAGCACGCGGGACTGTTATCTGGAAGGATTGATATTGCCCCTGTATACCCTCTTGAGTGCTGCCCAACTGAAGAAGATACTGCTTGGATCGAGATGTATTAAAGTTTTAGTCTATGTAAGTGTTTACTTTTCTCTATATCTGGTAATACACTTTATTACTCTTACCTTGGTGCGCTCCTGTGTTCCTTTTTTTCTTGGTTGCCTGGCTCTGCCGTCGGAGTTCTCCACCGGGATCCATCTTTGAGGTGGGGGAAGACGCCTCGAACTACAGGAGCTGCAAGAGGACAGAGAAGAATCAACTTTCCACATTTATAAAAAGCAAGAGCGCGGACTGAACATTCTCTATATATATGACTGAAAAAATGTTTGGATGTGCATTTGTACCCCCTGTGATTGGCCCACGGACGGCCACAGCTCATTGGCCTGAACGTCACAGCCGGGAGTACCCCCTCACACCGCGTGCACTTCTTGGCCTCACTTGGAGTTGGAAGCTCACTTGGCAGGACCACAACTTTGATACTCCTTTCACAACGCTAACCACGGTTCTCCTCGCCTCACCGCCGCTGATCTCACCCTCACTCTCTCTCCCCCGCTCTTCACTCTCTCTCCCCCGTCACACCGCTAACCACGGTAATTCTCTCCCCCTCCCCCCCCCGGTCACAGCGCAGGCACCGCTAACGGGCATCGGCGAACGCTCCTCGACGCCGCCACCTCACCTCTCTCCTCCCTCCACCCCCCACCCCCCGCTCCTCTCCCCTCCCCTCTCCACCTTCCGGATGCTGCCTCCCGCTGGCCGCCGCACACACGTCGCCTCTCACACTCACGCCGACGCCTTCTGCCAGCCCACTCGGCTCTTCTCCTCACACCGCGGGCCCCGTATTACCACCGGGAGCGCAGTGGGGGGGGGGGGGGGAGAGGAAGCCAGCGGTGAGGCCAGGCCAGGTCCTGCAAGTGGGTAGCACCCCCCCCCAATCAGCAGCTCCACGCGGTGGGGGGAGTGTTGGGGGGGGGTGATGAGAAGTCAGGACAAACACAGCCCCCCTCCCCCCTCCGTCTCCCCTCCCTCCCTCTCCCCCTTCCTCCGCACCTCTGCGGGGGGAGGGGGAACAGTCAAGAGAGAGGGGGGCAACACCAGACTGACTGCCACACACTGACCGACTGACAAACACACACACACACACACACACTGACACACACACTGACTGACACACACACACAAACTGACTGACGCGCACACACACTGACTGGCTGACGCACACACACTGATGCACACACACGCCACACACACTCTGACTGGCACACACACACACACACACTGATGCACACACTGACTGGCTGACACACACACATTGGCTGACGCGCACACTCACACGCACTGACGGACGCGCACACACACACACTGTCTGACGTGTACACTGACTGGCGCACACACACACTGACTGACGCACACACACACACACACACTGACTGACGCGCACACACACACACACTGACTGACGCGCACACACATACTGACTGCCGCACAAACACACTGACTGGCGCGCGCACACACACACACTGACTGGCGTGCGCACACACATAGATTGCAATGCCGGGTATATCAGCTAGTAAAATATACTTTGTAATTTTTGCTCCATATCTCCTAGATATATTCAATTTTTTAATGGGGTCCCAATCCCCCATGCAAATGTCAAAAGCAAATGTGGTAGTTATACTTAAAGAAGGTAAAGATCCAATGAGTTGCGTAAGTTATAGGCCAATTTCACTTCTTAATACAGATTTAAAAATTTATAGTAAAATTCTGGCGAATAGATTAAATCCAATTCTTCCCCGTCTAATACATAATGATCAGGTAGGTTTTATAAGTAAGCATCAAGCCTCGGATAATACGCGTAAAATTATTAACATAATAGATTATATACATTTTTCTAGACCGATGTTATTGAGTTTAGATGTCAAAAAAGCGTTTGAGACAATTAAATGGGATTTTCTAGATAAAACTATGCAAGAGTTTGTTTTGTGGTCCATTTTTAAAAGGGGTCCAGGCTCTATATGACTTCCCAATGTCTTCTTTAATAATGCCAGGTGGGGAGTTAAACCAAATTAAAATCAGGAACAGTACAAGGCAGGGTTGTCCATTCTCTCCTCTGCATTTTGCGTTATCAATTAAGCCTCTTGCAACTAAAATTAGGAAAAAAACAAATATACAGGGTATTAAAATCGGTCTGTAAAACTTCAAATTATCTTTGTTTGCTGTTGATATTATTCTGACAATCTCTAATCCCCTTATTTTTCTTCCCAATTTACAAGCAGAGCTTTCTGGGTTTCTCTCTCTTTCAGGGTATAAAATTTACTCTGCCAAGTCAGAGGCACGAATGACTCTATATCAGAATGATATAACTGGGTCAGAGATAAGGACTAGGACAAGGAATTAAAGACAATGCACGCTAGATGCATTAGGCGTGTAATATAGTACTCGCTGCTGTGCGGGCGGGCGCGCACCCGGCGTTGCGCATGTGGTGTGCGCTTTTAGTTGTTAGGGTGCAAGCGGTGATGCGCGTGATTAGGGGCCGTGACTCTGACGTCACAGCGTTAGGCCGTGCTGTGATTGGTTCGCGACGTGGCAGCAGTGCGAAAATACAATTTTACTGTATTTTCCCTGGTCTGCCGTGCCACCGCTCAAGGCCGTGCGTGCGCACGGCTGAAGTATAGCAACTGCAGGCTCATACCCTGCAATTATAATTGACACGCACGGAAGCGCATGCGCAAGGACTATAGTACACGCCTTGGAGACTTCCCAGAAATAGAGAGAATTGTCCCATTACTGGAGGGAATGAACCGCATCAGGAAAATAATAATCATATCTGAGGAATGGAGGGAGTTGCAGTGTAAGATTATGCCTAGGGCGTAATATGCCTTTGATATCAACTACAAAGGGATAGAAACGCTAAAAACAAGTGCCCAAAATGCTCCCAGGAAAAGGCTGATTTGAAACATTCTCGTTGGGACTGTTTGGTCATCGCTGAGTTTTGGAACCGAGTTATGCAATACATAGAAAACATCACTGGGGTAACTACAGGAACGGAGCCTATGTCTCTGATATTTGGAAATATGGAAAGGTGGAAACAGGTGAATGAGGGTAAAAAAAACATCCCAAGAATAGAGGCAATAGCTCTGCTGGCAGCAGGAAAATCTGTAATGGTGAAGTGGATTTAACCTAAGGCCTCGGGCATGGTCAGTGCTCAGGCGCTGAGGCGCGCTGCTGCTCGGCACTGAGGCCCTGCAGCCGCAATGAGAGTGGCTTTAGCAGGGGCTCGCACACGCGTCCGCAAGCGTGCAGGAGCGTAAGTCTTAGAATTTTTTTAAATTCAAGCGCTCGAGGGAGCGCAGGGCCGGTCACGTGAGCGGTTCGCCCAATGAGGGCGAACCAGTTCCGTGACGTCTCAGGCCCCCCCCGACACACCCCGGACGGCGCACGGTCTAAGGCCAGGGAAAGCACCTGCTTTCCCTCAGCCTCAGCGCGCCTCCGCCCGGCACAATTCACTATGGACGCAGCCTTAGCCCCCTGCTTTGGACACTGTTCAGGATTAGCTGGCAAAGTTCATGATCCAGAGAAAATGGAGGCAGAGACAAATTACTGAAAGCATAGAAATTATTTCAAAAGTGGGAGCAGTTTATTGACACAATGTCACAACAGGACATATATATTCGATCAAACAAACATTTAAACTCATATCCTGGCGCTTACTGAGACAAATCTCAGGGGGACATAGATAGCGGTGTCGACAGGGATGAATGGAAAACAGAATCCATAAACCTTATTTAGCACTTGCTACACCACCCTAAGAGAACCTACAAGCTACTACACACATACATGTGAAAAAGAGACCGCTGTGTCTCCACCAGTGCTCAAACCACCAGCAGCAAAAGAGTTCAATATGGTATTTAATGCGGTTAGCCAGAGCCTAATAGTCATATATATTTGCATGTGAGTAGTATATAACTGCTGGTAATGAATCTTGATGGTAGTCGCAGCTGAAAGCTGCATTCCTATGTCACAAGTGAGTATATGAAAAACCCAGCAGATGAAGACATCCAATTCACAGTCCTGATGGCAATTATAAGCCCAAAATACAGTCCAAAAGGCAATGCAGGATAAGATAATGAATGAAGATAGTAATACTCACTTAGATAAACTGACAAAATAGGCTCCAGCTTGCGTGCATGCCCTGGGGAAGCGAGTAGTGCAGAGAGTTTCCATGACACACAGCGACAAAAAGCGGGGACCAACTATTGATGTGCCGTAAAATCAAGGGTTATTTAATCAAAATTGGATTAACAGGAACATACAGGTGGGCTAGAGTGGTTCTCTAACGCGTTTCGCGCTCTTGCAGCGCTTTGTCAAACGCAACCCCTTACTTCCTGGCTATCGGCTCGATTTTTGTCCACTGGAGGCTTCCGTAGCCAGGAAGTAAGGGGTTGCGTTCCAGACGCCATCTTGCGTCCCAACGCTCCGACGAGCTGCAGATACCGGAGTGAAGGAGTTGCAATCAAGGAGAGCACCCGCACTGACTGTCTTCGCCTGCCGACTTTACTGTATGTGTTTTTAGACTTTTTTTATCATTAAACTACTACTTAATTCATTCGGATTGTCCATCTATTTTGGTGGTATCTTTGGATTGATTGGGGCCACCTGCACAGTGGCTGTCGTTTGCACTAAGAAGAGCAGACCTACTCTTCTAGAGTTAAACCCCTATGGGTTTTAACTCACACAGGCCCGTGTGAGTATTTGTCATGCTATACCTTACCCATTCATTGTCCCTTTGGAGATCATTCAATACCCTCCCACTAGTTGTTATTAGTATATAGACTAACTCCTATTATTGATTCCCTTTTTCACTTTGGGGGTAATTGAAAATCCTGAGGATCCTTATGCTCACCAGCAGTCAAGAGGAAGACGTGTGATTTCAAGAAAGGACCTTCTGCAGAGTTTGGCCCCGAGAGGCATTTGCTCACACTGGCCCGTGTGAGTACTTGGAGATATTTATGTATCCCACTTCACCACCTTTCAATAATTTATTTCTTCCACTTCTGTATAGAGTGTATTGTTTACATTGGTTTATTGTTGTTTTTCGCTGATCTGCGCACCCCTTGTTTCTCCATTCTTTACACACTTGGATAAAACAGTATTTACTAAGCAGCATCATAATAACCTTTGCATAACTCTCATTACATAAACATCATTGCATCCCCCTGCATGAATAGCATTGCAACATCACACATGTCAATCATTGCATCCCCTTTGTCATTTGAGTAGCAATGTGCCTGGGCACTTAACACTCCGAGTGTCCACAAACAATAAAGTGAGTGTGAGGGATAGCGCTTCCCTGTGTTGGGGCCCGGTGATGCACTTAATATACAACCTCCCTGATCATAGTCCTGATCAGGATAATCCTTTGTAATCAGCAACTCCGCACTGTGATCCCACGGCGCGACGCGCTGCTCCTTGCAGGGATGAGTACATTGTCTGACTCCCCAGCCGGATGATCCTTTGCAACAGTCTCTGCTATGGAGTCAGATACTCTTTCAGCTACACGCTGTACTGACAGTCAGGCACTGACCTGCAGCATCTCTCTCTATGAGTACAGTGAAGGAGTCCCTGTCTTAAGGCAGTTCCCTATACCATACAGTTACTTCTCTTCAGTGTCTCAGGGGACTAACTGGGCCCTGGGGGTATACCTCTGGCCTAGTCCCTTGAGCACTGCTCCTTGGACACAACATGCACCTTCAGGTTCCTGGTCCTGACACCTCACTTCCTGTCCCAGCAGGCAGTAGTCTTTCCTTCTTTCAGAAGCAATCAAGCCATCCCATTGGCTCTCGTGTGTCACCAGGCAGCTTTCTCCCTAGTCATCATGGGAGTTGTAGTCTCTGCTGCACACTTAACATTAGGAGCCTCGTGCTCTCCCTCTAATGGCCGCCCCCCTGCACCTTGCACTTATGCGACCCCTGAAATGGCCGCCGCGGGGTTGCCCTGCGCATGCGCAACCTTTCCTGCACTCTGTTGGCTCCTCGCTGCTTCTGGGAGCCACCGGCGACTCGGTCGCCCTGCCTACACACACTGAGGTTAAGGAGGGGGAAAACGGGAGCGCGGGGAGACCGGAGGGTACCTGGCTACAGAAGTTTAAAGATTCAGCAAGCTGTAAGGGAAGGGGTTTAGGGGAAAAGAAGCTTCAAATATGCACCTATGGCATAAGGAGACTGGGTAGGGGTTGTGTCCAGGGCCTAAGTAGGGGGTAAAGATAATTGGTTTGAAAATAAGTTATTTCAACATTGCACTATGTACAGTATGGAAAGCTGTATAATTGTATAATGCCATAAATCTGTACTTATGTGTGTTTTTGTTTTGTGTATTGTATTTTACGTTAGTGTTGATGTTTCTTGTCAATTACAAAGTGTTTCAAAACTTAATAAAAAGATCAATGAGAAAAAAGAATAAACTGTTTTGGGAGGAAATGCTGCTTTATACAGACATGTTCTATTACGTTAAAGGAGGCATTCTTCCAATATATTGTTTATGTTTGTCACAAACTGAACTGTCTAGCACTAATAATATAATATACAATATAATATATTTGAATTAACATGGAGATTGGTAATAAGGGCTACAAGGCACATATTAGCTTGGAGAATGACTTCATGCTAACGGGTCAGCAATATGTTGCAAAGATGAGAGTGGACTGCTCCACAGAATCACTTCTTCAGACACTTTCAGTCCCACGCCTATTAATGGCATTGCCCTTTTAAGTAATCGTGTTCTAGCAAAGACATATTTACCTCTATGGCTTTTAGACCCATTAAAAGAAAAAGTGGTCACCGCCCTCTCTTAAAGCTGCAGTTCAAGCTGTCGTTTAAAAAAAAAAAAAAATTAAATATGTGCATCAATACAATCTACACACTGACAAGTGATTAGCTAGGTTGCTGATCAATCCGTTCTCCTGTAATCGATCGCTGAAGATTCGGCACGGGGTTCACTAAATGCATCTTGGGTCCTCTTCTGCTGCACTGACAGCCAAAGGCCTGTGAGGAAGATCATGTGACCTAGATTCAATTGGTTCACTGCTAGAGAGGGCAGTGCTCAAAAAGGTGATGCTGTTTCAGAAGGGGAAGGGGATGTGACTTTGTAAATGGTTGCTATTTTTTTTTTTTAAATGCTACAAGTATTTTCTCATAGTACAGAATTGATTTATTAAAAATAAATAAATAAATAAAACACACCTGTAGGATATTTATTGAACTGCAGCTTTAAAGCAATGTTTTTTGCACTTCAGTCTGTGAATGATTGCATGCTTATTTTCCGTTTCCTCAGGAGAAACATGAATACAATACAGATTGCTCAACATCTGTAAGAATATTTCTACTTCATATGTTTAAAAATAAGTTTGAGGGACTGACAGCCTGTTGAGCAAAAGAGTATTTTACTGCATAGTTGGTGCAAAAAAAGCACTGGATTTCTAAGGCCTCGGCCAAGCTCCCCGCTGGCGTGCTGAGGCGCGCTAAGGCTCAGGGAAAGCGGGTGCTTTCCCTGGCCTTGCGGTTGCTTTCCCTGTGCGCCGCCAGGGGGCGGGCGGGGGGCGGGCTGGTGGCGGGCCGGGGGCGGGCCAGTGACGTCACGGAGCCGGTTCGCCCTCATTGGGCGAACCGCTCACGTGACCGGACCTGTGCTCCGGCAAGCGGGGAAATTTTAAATTTCCCTAAGACCTATGCTTCTGCGCGCTTGCGGAAACGTAGGCGAGCCCCTACTAAAGCCGCTCTAATTGCGACTGTAGGGGCTCAGTGCTGAGCGGCAGCAACCATGGACGAGGCCTAAGAAGCAAAAGTGCTATTGTGAGTGGATTTTTTCTTTTATATATGTAACAGGGTATGTCTCTTTCTACCTGTCTTTCTCCCTGTCATGCAAGTCCCTGTTAGGTGCAGGCAATAACAGGTTAAATCAGTGGGCTTGTGACCCCCTTTATGCTCCTCTTTGATGGACAGGAGTGCGGTGGTGACTCATGGCCTGTGTAAGCCTATTGGGGATAGGTATAGACCATAACCGCCCCTTCTGCTTCCTGAATGAGAGGCATAGCCAAAACTAATCAATCCTGTTCCTGGTTCTGAGGAGAACAGAAGCAGAGGGCTGTGAGTCTCTCCCATGGCAGGCTGTGAGTCTCTCCCATGGCAGGATGAGTGGGCCCACTGTTAGTCCTGGGGAGTGAGAGAACATCTGATCTGGAAGATGATCCCATACTATCAGGGTGAAGCACCATCCAGAGGTGGGAACCATCTGAACCCTTGAACCGCTGTAAAGATCTGATCCAGTGACTGCTAAGAATAAGGCCCTTTGTTCATTATACACCAGCCTGGATTGAGTCAGTGCATAGTGTATATGACTGATGTGCTTCAGAGAGTACTGTCTCTGGTACTCCCAGAGCCCCCTGAAGCTGGAGGCACTGAACACCAAGAAAAGAACTACAGATGATATCCAAAAGCATGTCCTGGTCTCCATATCATTGTAGATCAGCTCAGATCTCCTGAACGTAACAGGTATGCCTCAGCACCACACGGTAGCAACAAAGTAAATCTCCCAGAGGGTGGGGGAAACAGTGCTACATATACCTGGTATTGCTTTGAGGGATTTTGTTTGTACTAGTGTTGCCCAGGTTTTTTATTCAAGCGACATTAATAAACAACTTCCACTCAAATCCCAAATACCTGCAGCGCTTTTAAATTCTTTAAAGAGAAAAATCTTTCACTTGTCTATAGAACCAGTTGGCGTTGATTAAGCAACTGGTTTATCTGTGACATGTTTGACCAGGTGTTGTTTTGCTCCAGTTCACAGCCTCGACAAAAAAATAATATTTTGAATCTCCATATCTGACGAGTCATTGAAAAACTAGTTTAAAGGAGCAATTCATGCTTTTTTTTTTTGACTGTTATGAAGCAGGAGGTCTCCAGAGCTGAACCCCAATAATTTAATCTCTGGCGATCCCCTGCTTCCCAAGATACAGACCTCCAAAGGGGGTGCCAGTATCTCAGCATAATTTAAAGCTCCTGCATCACGCGGGCCAATAGGAAGCCTAAGCGGATGATGTCACTGTTCCTATTGACCCACTAGGTGCCGAAGCTCTGAAACTCTGCCATTACGTGAACCCTGCTAACCGAGTACAGCGACTACCAGCACCCTACTAAGTAAGGATCTACTTTGGTTAAATGTACATTTTAAATTCCAGGTATTGGTGTTGAGGTAATTCTGAAACTGTTCGAGTTCATCAGATGACCCCCTCCAAACACACAGCACATCATCGATATATCTCTTCCAGAGCACCAGGTTTGCACCAAATGGGTTGCAGGAACCTGACGAAGCATTATTGCGAAACTAGTTGTTTCCTGCCGGAGCCCATTGATTGAAGGACCCAGCCAGCCTGCTGACATCCGGTGAGACCTCCTCTTCCGGTCCCGCCGTCGGACGCGACCACGGGAGCTGTACTGGTGAGAGGAATATCACCGGACGATCAGGCTGATGCTGGGCTGTTTTAAAGCTGTACCGTGAGTGTTATTTTGACTTTGTTTTCTGTACCTAATAAATTCTATTTTGCTCACTCACCGAGTTCGGCCCTTTTCTTCCTATTTGGGCCCCCGGGAGAGAAGCAACTCACGTACTGCCTCCACCAGGAGGGTGAGAAAGCTATTGTATTTAGCAGCATTCCGTGAAGGAAAGACTGCGCATTAAACTCTGCTAACCAGCCCCATTATCCCCTTTTTACCTCAGACCAACAACAGGCTATATAAACACACCCTGTTAGTCATCCACATATAGCACATATTCTGCTTCTGTTCACAAAAAAAACACACAATTCCATTTAAATTTTATTTAAGGATTTTATTTAAGGATTTTTAAGCTATTTTAGAATATATTTAATTCCAAAGAGTTTTAATCTATTTTAAAAATATATTTTTCATACATTTTTAATTCCAAAGTTCTTTTGGCTGTATTGTACCGTTCGATTACTAAAACACTAATACCGTGTTCCATATCTTCCTATCCTCTTATCTCTACGTTTGAGCAAAATCCCGTGCGCTGACCAACCCTCCACCTCCACTGCAACTACAAGAAGATTCCGGGCTTTATCTTCTCTACTGGTCCAGCTGCAGAAAACAACAAGGGCAAGTATACACTACCCTTTCTTTGGTTACACACTACCACACAGGCAACATCACAAGCCTATACAAATAGGGAGCGCCCCAACCTCTTTCCTTTTTGAGTTTTGATATTGACACATTTATAAATTGTAGAACCAATTTCTGTGTATATCTGTTACAATGCCCATGCAGATTACAGTATGTGGGCCGTACTGGGAGGCCCCTTAAGCGACGTTTCGCTGAACATGTATATAACATTAAAAGGGGCCTTGAGACTCATAGCGTCTTCAATCATTTCCGATTAAAACATAATCAAAACCCAGAAGGCCTAATCTGCATGGGCATTGACAATCCCAAAGGTAGTTGGCGTGGGGGAGATAGATTGAACACAGTATCCAGACGCGAAAGCTACTGGATGTGTTAAAAACTCTGTCTCCCCTAGGTCTTAACATCAAATTTGATTTAGCAGCCTTTTTAAAAGAATCTTAGAATCTGTCTATGTCATGCGTTTAGATTGTATGATACATTATTTTCCATTCCATGTTTTATTTCTTTTTATGCATTTTATTATATCTGCAATCTTATTATTTCTGTACAGTTTGCATTGTGAAACATAGTTTGACCCACCAGCTTTCTGTCATCGGATCGCCGGTTTATGTTGACATTGCTAGCTGTCTATCATTCTATTGTACCTCCCCTTTGTGGGAAGGCCTTTCAATTAGGCTTCAATTTAAACATCGTAGTAACTAAGCTCCACCATCCCCTGAGGAAGTGACGTTGAGTTATGAAACGCGTAGGGAGGAGGAGCTTAGTATTTGGAGCCGGTCCAGCCACCGTAGCCGCCTGACGCTAGGAGAGCGTCCTGTACTGCTGACATCATTCGATTCGCTAGTCGCGGGTGTTGTGTCCAGTGAGTCTCTCCTTGTGTTGATCGGGCTGCAAACAGGTTGCGGACGGCATCCGTAAGTCATATCACTATCCCTCATTTATTGTAAGTGTGGGTAGTTTGTGTTTTTAATTTTTTTATTCAAGTGTATTACGTATTACACCATTTTGTGTCCTATTCCCTTCCCGCATGGGTGTGCTGTATCTGGTGTACCTGCGAGTGCAATCACCATCCCAAGGGAAGAATCAACGCGTCAGACCACGTGGGGTCCGGGGAACACCGTGTTGAAGACGGGGCACAAGTACAGATTCTCTCCCCTGTACCAACAAGAGACTATCTTGTAAGTAGGGTTTCTAAGTTCTAGATAGGGACCTGTGCTTTAACATACTGCGCAATTGGTGTGTCCTCTTGTTTCTGTAATTTCAGAATCATTGTGGAGTTAACCCTAAGGACACCCCCACCCGTCTGGAACTTTTTCGTTATTCCATCTACCTATCCAGAGAAGTCTCTTATCTTAGACTGTCTAATTGGACTACGGTATCTTGGACTTTATCATTAGCGCCGGGGACACTTGTTTTGTATTTGTGTATTAATGGGGTTCAGCTACGGACACCCCTGCTTCACTGCTGTGTTTTTAAAAAAAAAATCTCAAAAAGAATTGTCGACTTAAAGATTGCTTCTTTAGGTCGGTTTTGTCATCTGGGAGCAAATACTCCAAAACCCATTCAAGCTGTCTGATTTTTTAAAACATGCTGGAAAACCGAGTTATACTGTATGCAATGTGGAAAGATATTTTCAGATACCAGAAAGCCGGGACATCTTTTGTATCTTCCTCTAATGGAAATTCTAGTGCTGCACTTGTGAGATAAAAGGCTTGATACAATGTACATTTCTTAGCACAAGCCTTAATGCGCAGAGAGGGAAACAGGGCATAAACCAGGGGAGTCAAACAGGGCAAAACATTCAGCAAAGATTTGAAAGTGCCCTTCTTATATTTATAGCTGTTGATACGTAATACCAGCATCGGATGGCCTTTACCAAACTGCACAAGTTCACTAACACATATACTGTAGGCACAAATCCACTTCAACAGGGGTGCTTCACTCCAGTCCTCAAGCACCCCAACAGGTCAGATTTTCAGGCTATAGCAGCTTCCGCACAGGTTGCTCATTAAGTCAGTCCGGGGTCTGTGGTAGTGTCTGTGGGGGTTCCCTCTGGCGAGTTCCAGGGACCGGGTGTTGCCTGGCACAAGGTCTCTCTTCCCCTGGGATCTCTCTGGCAGCACAGATGCTCCCTCTGTGCTACAGATCCGAGGCAGTCTGTGTAGCAGGCTTTAAAATCTGTTTGATGAGCCAGGTGGAGACTGGTAAATTAATTCCTTCTGAAATTAACCAGCTCCCTGCTAGACTCATCATCAAATGACACTTTAAGTAATGCAGAGTGCAGAGACTGTGTGAATCAAGCAGTGGCTAACAGTTTCTCCTATGTGTTTTGTCCCCCCCACCCCTCCCCCACTTCATCAGGGGTCAGTGCTAACAAGTAGCTTGGTTTTCATTTAAATAGAAGTAGCTATTCTTTCATGGATTGATTGTATAAGACATAATTAATATGAAGAAAATAAATATAAAGAAATAAGTGTGATTATTTGAACAAGTCTGTTTTTAAATATAGTTGAATATAACTTTTTTTAACCGTTTAGGTGAGAAGAAATGGTATCTCTGTTAAGGGAATATTTCCTCTCTCTTTGATGACTAGAATTTCTCCCATTTATTAGTTTATCTCAGTATTATGGGCCGGTCTCAGAGCTCTTGATCTTCCATGGCTAGAATTCGTTGGGATTGATTTTGAGAGAAATTAATATAGTTATTATGATTATTCAAATGTTATTATTAGACTTGCTATATGATTCATAATAAGGATTGTTATTTTTACAGAAGCTTCCCTCAATCTAATATATACATACATGTGTGATGGGATAAAGCAATGTTATTTCCTGAAAGCTTATCAAAATAAAAATTGTGTAACTTCATTATAAATACAGGAGCTCCTCGCTTATCCGGCGGAATCCGTCCCGCAAACCGCCGTCGGATAACGGACCGTCAGATTGCGGGTCCAGGTTAATCCGCGGCGGTGAGAATAAGATAAGCGGTTCCGACATCGGATAATGTGTCCAGCGGACTGCATTATGTGGTGTCGGATAAGCAGTTCGATGGAAAATGGACTGTCGGATACCAAGGACCACCTGTATTTTACAAACAAGAGGCAGGTTGGTACCTTTCCTTTCTATATATTTCTCTGATTATACCAATACATCTCATACGTTATCTTACTAGTCTGTGCTAATTACTTTTATACAGTGGGCCAGGTGACATATGCACCTAATTTTTAGCCTTTATCAATGACAGTACACCCTCTAATGGCCATCTGATCTTACCTCCAACAGCTCCTACTTTGTACCCACCTTAAAGCACACTGTACCTACTCTGAGGGGACAGGAAGGGGGGGGGGAACAAGAGTCTTTGCTCATTAGTTGTTAAGGATGAAGAATGCAGATAAAATACCTTCTTGCTTTTTCATTGTGGAGATGATCATATGAGCCTGGACATTTTCTCAATCCAGAATCATTGACGGTATGATATATGGGAGACCTACTGGTCAAGGTAGGAAAATCAACTCACTCAAAACATTTAGAATCCAGATGTTATTAGTAAGGAACTAGTACACACAAAACATCAACCAAAATTATATTATATTCAAGTCACCAGCATAGACACCATTTTTTATTTGTCAAGGCACCTCCAGCAGTTTTTTTAATTTTGTTAGTCTCCTTAGATATAATTTTAATAAGTATAAGATACATTGTACTGTGGATAATGGTATAATAAGAAGATATTCTAATACTATTGCAAGTACCAAGTACGTTAGTAGTATTTATAAGTGCTGAAAAGCAACCCTTAGAAAGGAACTTTTTACTATGACTTCTAGATGCACGTTTCTAAAGAAGAACATGCATTTTTATGAGGGTTAAGACATAAAGAAGATAAGAAGAAAAAAAAACGATTTTATTATTTAAAATTCCATTTGTTCACGCTATATGATGAGCTCTTCAGAGGCTATTCTTAGAAAAAGAAAAACAGGACAGATCACCAAGTTATTAATAACCTGTGGATGAGCAGACTCTTCAGGTCAAAATTGTAGTCTTTTATGAAGGCTTAAAGCCCAGATCCTTCTCGGGAAAGTGTAACCAGTCTAAATAAATTGTTATGTTGTAAGAAAAAAGGTCACAGCTTTACTTTTACCAGCATATGTGTAAAAACCCTGACTGCCCGCTAGCCCCCAAAACATTTAAGCACTTTATCTTAAACGATTGCCAATAGGGGGAGATCCTCACAGCCGACAATTAGCTGCACCCACTCCCACACCCCTGGCTTAGGATGCTCTAACTCCACAACCCACCCAGTAGCAGCTTTGATCCAAACCACACAGGTTGCACCCAACTTTCCCACGCGTTGATTGGACATAGCCGGCGCCTCCAGACTGCCAACCTATTCTTGGGGTTCTACCCAGGCCTGCTGTGCAGTCGGCGCCCGCATCTTTTACCAGTTCTCTGCATCACTCGCTTGGCTGGTGAGGCAGTTCCGCACCCTGAGTCCAACACGCCAACCCTAAGCTGTGACGTTGCCCCATGAAAAAAACATTGTCTAGTTTTGCAAGACCCCTTTGATGTTGTTTAGGAATACATACAAACCCTTCTCAGACAGGTGCACACCATCCCTTCTGTGCCAACTGTCATCTTTGACACTGATCTCACCATGTTTCAGTACCTTGCCCCAGCAAGAGAGGCTGAGTTTCCCCATGGCCCTTTTAACCTCCTTCTTGGATCTCTCAACGCCCGCCCAATTTCTTGCCCCCTTCAATGTCATCCTTGGAATAATTTCTTATCAAATGACAGATATTATTCCATGGCGCTTTTAAGTGGGCGCTGTCTGATGGCAACTGAAAAATGAGTTCTATCAATTTGTTCTTGGCC
This sequence comes from Ascaphus truei, assembly GCA_036426205.1. Taxonomy (NCBI): domain Eukaryota; kingdom Metazoa; phylum Chordata; class Amphibia; order Anura; family Ascaphidae; genus Ascaphus; species Ascaphus truei. Next base: position 138,761,148 of record CM071570.1, on the reverse strand, counting down.
AGGTTGTTCCCACCAGATGCAGCAGGAAGACATCAGGTTTTATCTTGAAATTGGCTAGCGCTTTAGCCAGTCAGTGCTGATAGCAGATCATCCTACAAAATACTTTGGTTCCCGAGCAATTGCAAATTTATACTCTCTTCCCTTAAAGCCCAATTGTGGGACATGCCCAAATTCCCTTGCCCTTACATGCGCCCAATGAATAAGTGAGCAACCTACTTTTGCCTGGTGGAAGACAGAAAATAATGTTATTCGAAAAAGTACCCGGGCGCTATCTCTATATGGTGTGTATAGGATGTTAGAATTAGATGGTAAAGTAAAAAAGGGGGTGTAATACAGCCTTAGAATAATGTTCTTATGATGTCCTCATGTGACTCGGAACCCCAGCAGGATCTATCCAGGACCCTTGATAATAATGGAACACAAGAAAAATGGGGGAGCACAATGTGAGGAAAGAGAAGTTGATGATGTGTCCTCTTTGACTGGTGATCAATGTGGTGAAAAACATCTCTAATTAAAGCATCAGTCTATGGAATGGACTCTGTGAATGGGAGGTGAACATACAATATTGCGTGTATGTAGGTGGAAAGATAAAAGAATAAATAACTTACACGGCCTTGTGTAAGTTCTATCACATCAAGGTTTCTTTGGATCACGGATCTTCTTTGGGATATAGATTCTTCTTCTGTTGGATCTTCTTTTCTCGTTGTGCCTTCAAATTTCTTCGTTGGTAGATTCCCCCTTCACTGTAGTTTTTCCTCTCTTGAAAAGGAAAAGGTAATTAGATCAATACGTATAGACAGCAGCTGCGATATAGGGGAGGGTAATGAAGCAATATACTATTGCAATCTAGTGGTATAATATGACACTCACACGGGCCAATGTGAGTGTTCTCCTATCATGGTATCTTGATATTGCCCGTGTCAGAAGTTGATGCAGGGCTTCAGATGGTAGTGTCTGTAGATATCTTGCAAATAATTGCAGATAATTGGATATGTTTAACCGAAGAGTCACCTGATGTTTGAGGTGAAAGGGAGTGATAAGAGATATGGATATAACAAAATACTCACACGGGCCAGTGTGATGAAAATAATGTTAGCCATCATGCATTCATACATTGCCATGCCCCTTGGCACTAATATATGTCCTGTATGCAGTGGACTTCCACCATCCCAGCTTTTTTATTTGCTCTGCCGTAGAGCCCTCCTCGGCTGCAAATCCTAAATGAGTGCGTTCAAATACCTTGGTGTACATACCCCCTGCCGCCAGGCCCTACCCTCTGAAACTGTTACCTTGTGAGTGGGATCATGACCTGTCGGATGAGGAAATTCTCCCCTCCCTGCTTTGGGCCTTTGTTTGCATTCCGCCTCATCGACCTGATTGGGCATAATCTCTACTGATATTCTTTGTGAAGTGAACCCATGTTTCCTTCCCATCTTGGTCTTGACCTGTGGATCTTGAAGCCACCGTCATTTTGTTAATGACTATGTTCGTGTGCAGCAAACCTGAATTACTACTGTTTTTTTTACGCCACCATCAGCTCGCCAGCTCTGAAAGCCCTAAAGAAAGCAGTTGGAAATGCTACCTTTAACAACTCCCTTTCTGCTGCATTTGTGCATAATTGATTGTTAGCCTCAATCAGCGCCCCCTAAACGTGTCTATCATTATTGGCTTCCTCCTGTGTGTTTTTTTGGTTTTGCCAACTTCCCGGCCCATGAGGAATCTCCACACTATGAAATCTTTTGTGCTAATAGAGCTTGAGTAAAAAGGCCAAACCAGCTAGCATAGATCCTGCCCTGGCGGCTTCATTCCTGTTTGTTTTTGAGCCAGCAGAAAACTAGCTACTCACTGGCACCCCTCTTACCCTTAGTTTTGGAGGCTTTTTTGAATGTCAGCTATGAGTGCACAGAGGTAGGTTTTCCAGGTGCAAGGTACTAGTGACATCTGAACCAAGGCCATTATTCCGATATCTTTATTTGCCAACGGTGACGCAGACATGTTAAACTTGTTGCACTAGCCATTGGTGCTGCTCGCCTAAATGTTACACAGTTGAAATGTGACAGGCTTTTTTTGTTAGCGGCTGAGAGGCGCCAACTACGTTTGTGGTGGGGAAAACCTGCATCGCCCACACCCCTACCCGCTGGAGGGAGGTGAAAAGATGGACAATTCTGTGGGTAGTGGGAGGCGGATGTGGAGTCCGGTGTGAAAGATGTGCTGTGAAGGGTAGTAGCATGGAGTAGGGGTGTGGGGGTTTAATGGGGCCTGGTGCAGGGAGTGCCTGCCCCGGGGGTAGGTTGGGAGGCGCACCATTGTATTACATAGTAGATGAGGTTGAAAAAAGACATACGTCCATCATGTTCAAGCTATGCTAAATTTAGACGACAGATACTTACCGTATATTTGTACTTACAGTATATTGATCCAGAGGAAGGCAAACAAAACCCCCCAGTGAATCATCATCAAATGGTATCTCCAAAATGGAAAAAAATCTGCTTTCCTCCAACCATGTGTTCTTTGTACTGCCTTGGGGATGAATAGTTGTTTTGAAAGCTCCTTGTATTATCTCTTAATATATTTGTATATAGTTATCATATCCCCTCTTAGACACCTCTTTTCTAATGTAAATAAATCTAATTTAGCTAGCCTCTCCTCATAAATTAGGTTAGCCATCCCCTTTATTAATTTGGTGGTACTTCTCTGTACCTTTTCCTGTTCCATAATGTCTTTTCTAAGGAGTGATGCCCAAAATTGTACTCCATATTCAAGGTGTGGTCTTACTAATGCTTTGCAAAGGGGCAGAATTATGTTTACTTCCCTTCCATCCATTGCCCATTTAATGCGATAATATCTTGTTGGCCTTTGCAGCTACTGCATGACTTTGGGCACTCTTGCTAGGCATGTTGACTACAAGCACTCCTACATTTTTCTCCATAAAGGATTCTCCTAATTTATCCCACATTTAATTTGTAAATTGCCTGTTTATTCTTGCTTCCCAAATGCATAACCTTACATAAATCCGTATTAAACCTCATCTGCCATCTACCTGCCCAAATTTCCAGTCTCTCCAAGTCCTTCTGGAGAGAAATAACATCTGCTCTGATTCTATTACCTTACACAATTTAGTCTCATCAGCAAAGATGGAGACTTTGCTCTCTATGACCTCAAGGTCATTAATAAACAAGTTAAAAAGCAGGGGTCCTAGTACCGATCCATGAGGTACTTCACTCACAACTTTAGCCCAACCTTAAAAAGTTACATTTATGACAACCCTCTGTTTTCTATCCTTCAACCAGTTTTCAATCCAGGTGCAAATATTTTTACACAGTCCAATTTGCTTTATTTTGTACACTAACCTATTGTGTGGAACTGTATCAAAATCCTTTGCGAAATCTAAGTAGACCACATCAACTGCGTTACCCTGGTCTAAATTCCTACTTACCTCCTCAAATAAACTAGGTAATGCCGGCTATTACTAATAATGTTGTTTTCCATTAGATATTCCAGAATATTATCCTGAACTAAACCTTCAAGTAGCTTCCCCACTATTGATGTTAGGCTTACAGGTCTGTAATTCCCCAGTTGTGATCTTTTTAAATATAGGCACAATATCTGCTTTACGCCGATATTGTGGTACTGTCAAGGATTGGACTTCGGCTGAAGTGGATCCCAGTGGCAGGAACAGCAGGGAGCGAAGTCAGGAAACAAGCAGGGGTCCGAGGCAGGCGGCAGGTAGCGAAGTCAGGAAACAAGCAGAGGTCGGCAACGACGAAACTGGAACAGGATGATAGCAATAGCTAGCACAGTAGTAAACACAGGAACCTTGCAGAAGCTAAGGAACCAGTATAAACAGGTAAGGAGGAACAGGAAAGGGAGGTTTATATATGCAGACTGAGAGGTGGAGCCCAGGTGCAGAGGTATCAGGTATCAGAGTCTGGAATGTTCCTTAGTTTAGCAGCAGCAATCCCGGTGGACAAGTATAGGTACTGCAGGCTAGAACAAGACATTGAGAGTGGCAGCAGTCCCGGTGACCAAGTATGGGTACAGCAGGCTAGAGAATATGACATTACTCCCCCCTCCCAAGAGCGTTCTCCGGACGATCCTTGCTAGGCTTGTCTGGATATCGTCGGTGGAAAGCTTTGACTAGTTGCAGAGCATGTACAAAATCTTTGGGTTCCCAAGACCTCTCCTCTGGGCCATAGCCCCCCCAGTGGACCAGGTACTGTAGTTTCCCTCGGTGTAACCTGGAATCCAAAATTCTTTCCACAATGAATTCCTCTTCGTTATCCACAAGGACGGGTTCAGGGGGAGGAAGTCTCCGTCCAGGAAACGGGTTCTCACGGAAAGGTTTCAGCAGAGAAGAATGAAACACAGGGTGTATTTTGATGGTCTCAGGAAGCTCTAATCTGAAGGACACTGGATTTATTAGTGCTGAGATGCAAAATGGCCCAATGTATTTTTGGCCCAATTTAATGGTTGGAACCTTTAGACGTAGATTTTTTGTATAAAGCCAGACTTTATCCCCGACTTGAAATTCTGGGGAGGGTCTGCGGTGTGGGTCTGCTGCTCTTTTGTACTTTACTTGAGTCTCACGAAGTGTCTCTTTGAGGGTCTCCTGGATGTCTCGCAGAGTCTCCAGTTTCTCTGTAACTGCCGGAATGGGGCCCGAAGATGGAAAATGAGGAATAAAGGTTGGATGAAATCCATAATTTGAGAAAAAGGGGCTCTTCTGAGTCGATGAATGATGTGAGTTGTTGTAAGAAAACTCAGCTAATGGTAGGAAATCAATCCAGTCATCCTGGAGATGACAAACAAAACATCGTAAGTATTGTTCCAAAGTCTGATTGGTCCTTTCTGTCTGGCCATTGGATTGTGGATGATAGCCAGACGATAAATTTAAACGAATTCCTAGAGAGGAACAGAAGGTCCGCCAAAATTTTGAAGTGAATTGTACCCCTCTATCAGATATGATCTCATCAGGAGCCCAGTGAAGCCGAAACACCTCTTTCACAATCAACTTGGCTGTCTGGTCTGCAGAAGGAAGATTCTGTGCTGCAATGAAGTGAGCCATCTTTGTAAGTCGATCCACCACTACCAGGATGGTATTATGTCCATTTGATCGGGGCAGGTCAACAATAAAATCCATTGATATGGACCCCCAAGGACGAGTTGGAACCGGAAGAGGCTGCAGTAAACCCACAGGTGATGCTCGAGGGGTCTTGGTCCTAGCACAAGTCTCACAGGAGAGGACATAGTCTTTAACATCTTGTGCTAATTTAGGCCACCAAAAAGAGCGAGACAACAGTTCCTGTGTCTTGAGGACACCTGGGTGACCAGCGGGTCGGGAGTCGTGCATTAATTGGAGCACCTCTAATCTTACCTCCTTAGGGACGAACAGACGATCCTTACAGTTCCAGAGACCATCACATAGAAATAGTTCTGCTTCCGGAGGAGGGTTTTTAAGAAAAGTGTAATTTGAGTAAGATCCCTTAATTCGTGTGAGGAGATCGGCAGAGAATGTGACGCCCAAAAAATTTCTTTTCGGAACAATAGTTTCTTCTTGCTCTTTGTCTGAACTAGGATTAGGAAAGGACCGTGACAAGGCGTCGGCTTTCCCATTCTTGGAGCCAGGGCGGTATGAGATGTGTAACTGAAATATTGCAAAGAAGAGAGCCCATCTGGCTTGTCGCGCAGACAGTCTCTTTGCGGATCGAATGAATTCTAAGTTCCTGTGATCCGTAAAGACAGTAATTGGATGATTGGCCCCCTCCAGTAGATGTCTCCACTCAGAGAATGCAGCTTTTATAGCCAAGAGTTCTTTGTTTCCGATGTCATAATTTCGTTCAGCTGTTGACATTTGGTATGAATAAAAGGCACATGGATGAAGGAGCATCTTGGGTCCAATTCTTTGTGACAGAATGGCACCAGCATCGGAGTCGGATGCATCCACTTCCAAGATGAATGATAATTCTGGATTTGGATGGATGAGGATAGGGGCAGATGTGAAGAGTGACTTCAAGATTGTTTCTACTGGGCCGCATCCGCTTTAGGAGACCATTGAAGGGGAATTCTATTCCTGTGAGTATGGTGGGTGATTAGGGGCATATAATGCGCAGAGAAATCTTTAATTAAAACGTCTATATAAATTGGCAAAACCACAAATCTCTGATGTCCTTTTCATTTCGAAGGATTGGCCTTCCACCAACGCTTGAAATGCTTGCCTGGGTCTCATACTCAAACCCCTCGGAGGAAGATGATTGCAACGAGAAATTGCACGCTGGTCTTTTTCAATTTCGCATTTTCTAACTTGAGGGGGTGTACAATTTGTACTTAGCGGAGAGCGGCTCATCACAATTCGAGACATGTCCCTCGTGATCCATGATGTTATCTGAGACCAAAGGATGTCATCCATCAGATATGCCATCTACGAATTGGTCCAATACGTTCTGAGGCCATCACTTAATTAAATGGCTGTGAAGTATGCTAGGGGCATTATCATGGTGCCAAAGGCATCAGCCAGATATTCCTAGTTGCCATAACGGGTTCGGAAGGCTGTTTTCCATTCGTCACCGGGTCGAATGCGGACCAAATTATACGCTCCTTTGAGATCTAATTTGGTAAAGATTTTGGCTGACCGAATTCTTTCCAATAGTTCAGGAATCGGAGGTAATGGGTACCTGTTCTTCACCGTAATCTTATTTAGTTCCCGATAGTCAATGCAGGGGCGTAGAGAACCGTCTTTCTTTCCCACGAAGAAGAGCGCAGCGCCTGCTGGAGAAGTAGAGGGTCGGATAAAACCCTTTGATAGGTTCTCCTGTAGGTAGTCATTGAGGACCTTCAATTCCGGTTCTGAGAGGGAATAGATTCTTCCAAACGGAATGGCAGCACCCGGTAATAATTCAATGGGACAGTCATAAGAGCGATGTGGGGGAAGCGTATCTGCGTTCTTCTTGTCACACACATCTAAAAACTCAGAGTAAGGAGCCGGCAGAAGATTTTCTTGAGACGAGGAAATCTTATATATTCCTACACACTCTGGTATAGGAGTTTTAGGTAGACAGGCTAGCTGACAGTGCTCTGAGGGAAACGTGAGGGTCTTTGTCTTCCAGTCAATAAGTGGGTTATGGATCATGAGCCATGGAATTCCCAGAATCACTGGAAACAAAGGTGATGGAATGAGACCAAAAGAAATCTTCTCCTGGTGATTGGGCTCCATGATTAGTGTTAAGTTACTGGTTTTATGGGTAACAGGTCCAGAACTCAAGGGAGAACCGTCAACGACTTCCATCCTTTCTGGCGATTCCTTGGCTACAAATGATACCGAATTGTTCTTGGCGAATTCTATGTCCATAAAATTCCCTGCCGCCCCTGAGTCAACCAATACTGTGGTTAAAAAACGATGTGTTCCTTCCTCGATTATAATAGGAACCAGGAGGTGAGGGTGTAGCGAAAGAGAGTTATTTTTCCCTTGAGAAGCAGAGAAAACAGTCTTTGAAATAGCGTGCAGCTGATAATTCTGATAATGAATGATAATTCTGGATTTGGATGGATGAGGATAGGGGCAGATGTATCGGGCACTATAAGAATATAACTGGGATGATGCCTTTGGCAACTCTGTAATGCCCCTGCCTACTTCCCAGCACTATTTAATTAATGATGTCCCTCAGAGTTATTGGACCAATTCGTTAGTGGCCATCATCTGGATGTACATCCGTTTTTCTACAGTAACCATACATGGATCACGTGGAGACATGTCCGAAATGTCGCTTGAAGCCGCTACCTCCGTAAGTACAAATTATACATCAAGTAGAAAATGCCGAATTTATTGAAAAAGACCCATGCGTGCCAATTTAGGTTGCAATCATCTTCCGAGGGTTGTGATGTATGGACCCAGGCCATAGATTACAAGCCGTCGTGGAAGGCCAATCCCTTCGAAATTGAAAAGGACATTCAGAGATTTGTGGGTTTTGCCCAATTTCGTATAGACGTTTTATTAAAATTTCTTGATATATGCCCAATCACCCCACTCACACGGGAAAGAATTTCCCTTCAATGGTCTCTAAAGCGGATGCGGCATCGTCGAACAATTGAGCATCTTCACATCATGCCCCTATCCTCATCATCCAAAATCCAGAATTCATTCACTTCATCAGAAATTATCAGCTGACGCCTATTTTCAAAGGATGTTTCTATGCTCTCACGCGGAAAAAATAACTCTCTTGCGCTACACCCTCACCTCCTGGTTCCTATTAAAACGAGAAGGGAACACATCGTATTTTATTAACACAGTATGGTTGACTCACGGGGCCTGGAGTGGAATTTATGGACATAAATTCGACCCGAAGAAACTAACTCGGTACATTTGTAGCCCAAGAATGCGCCGAAAGGATGAGTACCGGTTGACGGCTCCCTTGAGTCTGGAACCTGTTACCATAAAACAGTAATTAACACTAATCATTGGAGGCCACCAATCACCAGAAGAGAGAATTTCTTTTGTCTCATTCCCATGCACCTTTGGTCCCAGTGACTCTGCATTCGGGAAATTCAAGGGCTCATGATCCATTAACACCAACTTATGACTGGAAGACAAAGACCTCACAGTTACCCTCAGAGCACTGTCAGCTAGCCTTTGTACTACTAAACTGCCTTATACCAGAGGTGTAGGAATAATATATAAGAGTTCCTTCATGTCTCACCTAAGAAAATCTTTGCGGCTTCCTTACTTCTGGTTATTTAGATGTGTGTGACAAGAACGAAAAGAACGCCAGAGATACGCTTCCCCACACATCGTCTCTATGACTGTCCCATTGAATTATTATACAGGGTGCTCGCATTCATTGTGGAAGGAATCTTTTTTTTCCCCTCTCAGAACAGGAATTGAAGGTCATCAAGGATACCTACAGGAGGGAACATATACAAATGGGTTGTATCCGACCCTCGACTTCTCCAGCAGTGACGCTTCGCGCTCTTACTCGTGGGAACAGAAAGACGTTCTCTAGCGCCCTGCATTGACTATCCCCGGGAACTTAAAAAGCTACGGGAAAAAAGGTACCCATACTCCCCAGATTCCTGAACTATTGGAAAGAATTTCGGTCAGCCAAATCTTACCAAATTAATCTTCAAAAGTTGAGCGTTATAACTAAAAAAAAATTGTGGTCCGCATCTCGGACCCCAGATGACGAAGGAAACAGCCTTCGAACCCGTATGGGCACTATGAATATCATGGCTGATGCTTTTGGACATCTAATGCCCGCAGCTACCTTTCCAGCATTTAATAATGATGTCCTCCGAGAGTTATTGGACCAATTTCGTAGATGATAGATTACTGGATGACATTCCTTGTGTTCTCAGATAACATGCATGAGATTCACGAGGAGACATGCTCTACGAATTAGTATTGAGCGTCTATCCGTAAGTATACAATTGATACCCCAATCAGTTTAGACAAAATTCGAATTTGAAAAAGACCAGCATGCAATTTACTGCGGTTGCAATCAATGTCTCCGAGGGTCTTGAGGATGGACCCCAGGCAAGATTTCAGCCGTGGCGGAATGCCAATCCTCGAAATGAAAAGGACATTCAGAGATTGTGGGGTTTTGCCCAATTTCTATAGACGTTTCATTCAAAAAATTTCCTGGCATATTAGCCCCTAATGCACCATACTCACACGGAAAGAATCCCCTTCCAATGCGAGTCTCTTCTAAAGCGGCAGCGGCATAATCGAACAACTTGAAGTCACTCTTCCACATCTGTCCCTATCCTCATCACACCAATCCAGAATTATCATTCATTGGAAGTGGATGCATACGACTCCGATGATCTGGTGCACATCTTGTCACAAAGAATTGGACCACAGATGCTTCATCCATGTGCCTGTTATCTTCGATCATACCAAATTGTCTAACCGCTGACGAAAATTATGCATCGGGAAACAAGAACTCTTGGCAATAAAGCTGACAATTCTCTGACGATGGAGACACTACGCGAGGGGGCCAATCAATTACTGTCTTTACGGATGCACAGCACGAACTATTGAATTATTCGATCCGCAAGAGACGTATTGCGCGACAAGCCAGATGGGCTCTCTATCTTGCAATATTTCAGTACACATCTCATACCGCAACCGTGGCTCAAGAATGGGAAAGCCGACGCTATTGTCAGGCCTTTCCTAAATCCTAGTTTCAGACAAACGCAGCAGAGAAACTATGTTCCGGAAGAAGATTTTTGCGGCGTCACATTTCTACGCGATTCCTCACAACGACAATTTAAGGGATCTTACTCAAATTACAGTTTCTTAAAAAACCCTCATCGGAAAGCCGAACTATTCTAGTGTGATGGTCTCTGGAAACTGTAAGGTAAGATCTTGTCATCGTCCCTTAGAGGGAGTAAGATTGAGAGGTGATCCATTAATCGACACGACATCGACACGCTGGTTTCACCCAGTTGTCCTCAAGACACAGAGGGAACGTGTCTATCGCTTTTTTGGTGTGGCTCGTAAATCTAGCACAGATTTAAAGATATGTCACCTCTCCTGGAGACTTGCTGCTAAGGACCACTAGACCCTCGGAGATCACCTGTCCGGGTTTTACTGCAGCATATTACCAGGTTCCAACTCGTCCTTGGGGGGTCCATATCAATGGATTTTATTGTGACCTCCTTCCGCCCGACATTCAAATGCCATAATACCATCCTGGTAGTGGTGGATCGACTTACAAAAGAGGCTACTGTCATTGCAGCACAGAGATCTTCCTCTGCGACCAGACAGCCAAGTTTGAATGTGCAAAGAGAGGTTTGTTTCGAGCTTCACTGGGCTTCCTGATCGAGATCATATCATGCATAGAGGAGTACAATTCACTTAAAATTTGAGCGACCTTATGTTCCTCTCCTAGGAATATCGCTTTAAATTTATCTGGATCATGGTATAATCCACAATCCAATGGCCAGCACAGAAGAGGACCAATCCGACTTTGGAAACTAATACTTACGATGTTTGATTGTTGTTCTCCAGATAATGGATTGATTCCTCCATAGCTGAGTTTTCTTACAACAAACATCACATCTTAGATCGACTCAGAAGAGCCCCTTTTTCTCTAAATTATGGATTTCATTCCCCGCTTCTAACCTTTATCCTTCATTTTCCATCTCGGGCCACATTCCGGCACGTTACACGGAGAAATGAGACTCAGGAGACATTCAGGAGGGCAGCCTCAAAGAGAAACTTGTGGAGACTCTTTAGTAAAGTACCAACAGAAGCAGCAGATACCACACCGAGCAGACCCTCCAGAATTTCAAGTTCGGGGAAAAGTCTCGGCTTTATACTAAAAATCTACGTTCCTAAAGTTCCAACCCATTAAATTGGGCAAACATACATTGGGCCATTTTGCAGCTCAGCACTATAAAGTCCGTGTACCTTCGATTAGAGAGTCTCCTGAGACCATACCAAATAAACACCTCTGGGTTTCATTCTTCTCTGCATGAAACTTTCCGTGAGGTACACCTGTTTCCTGGACGGCCAGACTTCCTCCCCGCTGAACCCGTCCTTGGGGATAAAAAAACGAAGAGGAGGAATTCATTTGGGAAAGAATTTGGATTCCAGGGTTACACCGATGGGAACAACTACAGTCCTGCGTCCACGTGGTCGAGGGGGCTCAGGCCCAGAGGAGAGGTCTTGGGAAACAACAAACGATTGTTTACATGTCTTGCCAACTAGTCAAAGCTTTCACCGACGATATCCCAGACAAGACTACGCAAGGATCGATCCGGATGACGCTCTTGAGCAGGGAGGTTAAGGTGACGTTAATGTAATATCTTAGCTGCTCTACCCTCTACGGAGTGCATACCTCAGTCTTCGTCTGCGCGTACAACTGTCACGGGATGCTGCGCTCCACTACTTCAGATAATCGTACTCGCTGGTCATTACTCATATATTAGACCTACTTCTGTCCTACCTGTTAATTCCTTAGCTTTCTAAGGTCACGCGGTTAGCACGATCTAGCTATGGCTTGCATATGTAATCCGAGGACCTTCGTGCAGACTCGTGATCTGGATACTCTGCCGACCTTGGCCTGGGACATCCTGCTTAGTTTCCGGATATATACCGCTCCTGCTCTTCCTGCCCTCCTAACCTCGTTCTGATACAGGTTCCACTCTTGACTACCAACGTTCGCGAAACCAGCTCATTTGCATTTTTCAAGCTCCACTGTGGCTAAGGCCGTAGTCCTCATATGCGTTGCATATTCATCATTCTCGTTCTATGAAAACCCATCTTAGCTACGCTTCCCTTATTAGCGTTGGCTTCTAGTCAGGGGGGGTGTGGTTACAAGAAGCTAGTGGATTGATAGTAAGGTAGCCTTTCGCTACTCCCCTCCTTCTTACGCCGCCTTTTGCTCTCTCCGTTTCTATCTATTTGATCGTTTCGCCTCGCTATCGCCCTTTTTGCTGTCCTCTGTCTGTATATCCACTCTACACGAGTCTCATTCCCTTGCATACTCCATATCGCTGCGTCACTTATGGTTTTCGCTTTCTTTCATCTGTTAAAGTCTACATTTCTGTTCTCCTTTTGGGGTCTCAGACTTTCTGTAATGCTACATCCAGCCTGATTGCTGCCTTTTCTTAGATCCCTTACTTGTTTATCATTTTTGGATATCTTTCGCATATCTTTCCAGAACATCTCCATTAGTTATGCCTAGTCTTCTATTCCCGACCTTTTCTAGGATAGTAGAATTTTTTTCATCTTTCTTGCCACTCAGCCTGTAACAGTCTAGTGATGTGAGGTCTTATTAGTTTCGCAAGAGATTTTGATACATGTCCACACAATAGGTTAGTGTACCAAAAAAGCAAATTGGACTGTGTAAAAATATTTGCACTGATGATAAAACATGTGAATGGATGAAAACAGCAGGGTTGTCATAAATTGTAACTTTAAGGTTGGGCCTAAAGTTTGGTGGTGAAGACTCTGGATCGAGTACAGGACCCCTGCTTTTAACGTTTATAATCGACCTGAAGGTCAATAGAGAGCAAAGTCTCCAATCTTTGCTGATGAGACTAAATTTGTGTAAGGTAATAGAATCAGAGCAGACCTGTTATATTCTCTCCAGAAGGACTTGTAAGGAGGACTGCGAAATGTTGGCAGGTAGATGGCAGATGAGGTTTAGTTACGGATTGGATAAGGTTAGCATTGGGAACGCAAGATATAACAGGCCAAATTTCAAATATTTAAATGTGGGATGAATAATAGGAGAATCCTTCAATGGATTGAAAAAGTGGTGAGAGTGCTTGTAGTCAACATGACCTAGCAAGATGCCCAAGTAAAGCATGCCAGAGACTGCCCCAAGAGCCAACAAGAATGCTATCGCCATTAAAGGACAAGGATGAAGGGAAAGTAGTAAACATAATTCTGCCCTTTGCAAGAGCAGAACGACACACCTTGAATATGGAGTACAATTTTGGGCATCAACCTGTGAAAGAGCATTATTGGAACAGGTAAAAGTTTGGATACAGAGAAGTAGACACCAATTAATAAGGAGGGGATGACCTAACCTTTATGAGGCAGAGGCGTAGTAAATCTAGATTATTTTACATTAGAATAGAGGTATGGTGGTCTAAGAGGGGATATGCCATAATATAACTACAATATATATAAGAGGAAATAACAAGGAGTCTTCAAAACAACTCATTCATCCCACCAGGCCTTCAGTACAAAGAACACTATGGTGGAGGAAAGCAGTATTTTTTTCATTATAGGATTGGACTAAATTGCTGATGATCATGGGGGTTGTTTCTGCATTCCTACTCGGATCAATATACTGTAAGTACAAATATACGGAAGGCATCGATCGTCTAAGTTACATAGATTGACATAGATGACGGTATGTCTTTTCTCAACTCATATCTACTACTGTAATTACAATGGTGCGCCTCCCAACCTACCCCTCGGGGAGGCAACTCCCTGCACCAGGCCCCATTAACCCCCACCCCCATCCATGTTACTTACCCGTTCACAACACATCTTTCACACCGGACTCCAAGACCAACTCCGCCGCCCAACAACCACAGAATTGCCATCCTTCTTCACCCTCCTCTCAAGCGGGGTAGGTGGTGTGGGACGATGCAGGTTGTCCCCCACCACAAACGTATTGGCGCCCTCAGCCGCCTGAACAAAAAAAAAGCCTGTCACATTTCAAACTAGTTGTAACATTTTAGGCTTGAAGACAGCACCAATGGCTAGTGCAACAAGTTTAACATGTACTTGCTGTTCACCGTCTCGGCAAATATAAAGATAATCCGGAATAATGGCCTGGTTTTCAGATGTCACTTAGTACACTGCACCTGCAGAAAACTACTCATGTGCACCTCTAGCTGACATTCAGAAAAGCCTCCAAAACTGAAGCGGTTAAGAGGGGCGCAGTGCCAGTGAGTAGCCTAGTTGTTCTGCTGGCTCAAAAAACACACAGGGAATGAAAGCCGCCAGGGCAGGATCTTGCTAGCGGTTTGGCCTTTGTACTCACCAAGCTTCTATTAGCCACAAAAAGATTTCTATAGTGTGGGAGATTCCTCCATGGGCGGAAGTATGGCCAAAACCAAAAAAACACCACAGGAGAGAGAATGCCACTAAGATAGACACGTTCTAGGGGCGCTTGATTGACGGCTAACATCAATTATAGGCAACAAAGCAGCAGAACGGGAGAGAGTTTGTTTAAGGTTAGCATTTCCACTGCTTTTGTAGGGGCTTTCAGAGCTGCGCGACGTACTGATTGGCTGTGGCCGCTTATTAAAAAAAAGAAGTAGTAATTCAGGTTGGTAGCCTGCACATTCTCGAACATAGTCATAACAAAATGACAGCTGGCTCAAGATCAACAGGTCCAAGACCAAGATGAGGAGAAGGAAACTGGGGTTTCACATCACAACAGAACTTACTAGTAGGAGATTATCGCCCCAATCAGAGCGATGAGGCGGAATGCAACAAAGGCCCAAAAGCAGGGAGTGGAGAACTTTCCTCATCTCGAAGCAGTCATGAGATCCCACTCACAAGGGCTCGTAACAGTTTATAGGGTAGGGCTAAGGGCCTGGCGCAGCCGGGGCATCGTACACAAGAGTATTTTGAAAACGCAATCATTTAGGGATTTTGCATGCCTCGAGGAGGGCTCTACGCAGCAGCAAATAAAAAGCTGAGGATGGTGCGAAGTATCACACTGGCATACAGGACATATTAGTTTGCAAGGGCATGCAAACTCGTATGAAGCATTGATGGTAACAATTATTTCATCACAATGCGCCGAGTTGGAGTATTTTGCCGTTATATACCATATCTCTATAATCCTTTCACCTCAACATCAGGTGACTCTTCGGTTAAACATATCCTAATTATCTGCAATTATTTGCAAGCTATCTAACAGACACTACCATCTGAAGCCCTGCATAAACTTATGACACGGGCAATATCAAGATACACATGATAGGAGAACATCACATTGCGGCCCTGGGTGTGAGTGTAGCTATTATACCACTAGACTTGCCATAGTATATGAGCTCATTCACCCTCCCCTATATCGCAGTTGCTATGTCTATACGTATTGACTAATTATTTTCCGCTTTCAAGAGAGGAAAAACTTACAGTGAAGGGGAATCTACCCAACGAAGAAATTTGAAGCACAACGAGAGAAAAGAGAGATCCAACAGAAGAAGATCTATTATCCCAAAGAAGAATGCCGTACTCCAAAGAAACCATGATGTGATAGACCTACCACAAGGCTGTGTAAGTTATTATATGCTTTACTCTTCTTCCCCCACATACACGCAATAGTGTATGTTCACCTCCCCTTCACAGAGTCCATCCATAGACTGCATGCTGAATTAGAGATGTTTTGTACACATGATCACCAGTCAAAGAGGGAGCACATCACATCAAACTTCTCTGTCCTCAGATGTGCTCCCCCTTTTGCTTGTGTTACATTATTATAGCAAGGGTCCTGATAGATCTGCTGGGGTTCCGGAGCACATGAGGACATCATAAGAAATTAATTCTAGGCTGTATTACACCCCCTTTTTAGTTTCACATCATAGATGAACATCCTATAATCACGCGTAAGAGATAGCGCCCGGGGGGGTACTTTTTCGAATATAATTATTTTTCTGTCTCCACCAGGCAAAAGTAGGTGTCACTATTCATTGGAGCATGTAAGGGCAGAGGGAATCTTGGGGCATAGTCCCACAATGGGCTTTAGGGAAGGAGAGAGAGTATTAAATTGAATATGGCTCGAGGAACAAGTGATTTGTGAGGAGTGATCTGCATCAAGCACTGAACTGGCTTAAAGGCGTAGCCAATTTCAAGATAAAAACCTGAGTTGTTCCTTCATGCTGCATTGGTGGGAAAACAACCGGCCAAGAACAATTGATAGAACTCTGATTTTTCAGTTGCCGATTCACGACAGCGGCCACTTAAAAGCGCCATGGAATAATATCTGTCATTTGATAAGAAATGTATTCCGAAGGATGACATTTGATGGGGGCAAGAATGGGTGGATGACTTGAGAGAGGACCAAGAAGGAGGTTAAGGACAAGGGCCAGGGGGAAACTCAGCCCTCTTGCTGGGGCAGGTGGGTAATGAAACACAGGTGGATCAGTGTCCAAGATGACAGTGGCACAGAAGATGGTGTGACTGTTCGAGACAGGGTTTTGTATGTATTCCTAAAAACCAAGCATCATAAGGGGTCATTGCAAAATAGACAATGTTTTTTTTGCACATGGTGGGGCAACGTACAGCTAGGGTTGGGCGTGTGTTGCGATCAGGGTGCGGGAACGCCTCACCAGCCAAAGCGCATGTACGTTAGTGATGCAGAGAATGGTTAAAAGATGCAGGTGCGCCGATCTGGCTGACAGAAGGCACTCAGGTTGTAGAACCCAACGAATAGGTTGCAGTCTTGGAGTGCGCGGCATAGTCAAATTCCACGCGTGGCGGGAAGTTGGGGGTGCAACCGTGTGTGTTTGGATCAAAGCTGTACCTGGGGGTGGGTTGTGGAGTTTAAGAGTCTGTGCCTAAGGCCGGCCTCGTGGGACGTGGGTGCAGCTAAATTGTCGGCTGTGAGGATCTCCCCCTATTTGGCAATCGTTAAGATAAAGTGCTATGAATGTTTGGGGGCTAGCCGGGCAGTCAGGGTTTTACACAATTTATGCTGGTGTGATTAAAAGTAAAGCTGGAACTTTTCTTTGATACAAAATTGCAATTATATTAGACTGCGTACATTTCCGAGCAGAGTCTGCGCTTTAAGAGTTCATCTAAAAGACTACAATTTTGACTCTGTGAAGGTGCGCTCATACCCACAGGTTATTAATAACTTGGTGATCTGTCCTGGTTTTCTTTTCTAAGATCGCTCTGAAGAGCTCATCCATATGGGAAATGAACAAGGAATTTTAAACTATAAAATCGGTTTTTTTTTTTTTTCTGTACTCTTCTTTATGGTCTTAACCCTTCATAAAAATGCATTTTCTTTAAACAGGTCTTAGCAGAAAGGCATAGGTAAAGCGTCTGTTTCTAAGGGTTGCTTTTCGCACTTATAAATACTACTAACGTACACTTGTGGTACGTGCAAACGTATTAGAATATCTTCTTATTATACCATTTATCCACAGTACAATGTATCTTATACTTATTAAATTATGATTAAGAGGCACTAAACAAAATTATAAAAAAACTGCTGAGGGTGCCTGACAAAGTTAAATAAAATGGTTCTATGGGGGGGCTGTGACTGAATATCGAATATAAGTTTGGTTGATGTTTTGTGTTGTAGACTAGTTCCTTACTACATAACATCTGGATCTAAATGTGTTTGATGACGGTGAGTTCGATTTTCCACTTGACCAGTAGGTGTCTCCCATATATCATACCGCTCAATTGATCGTGGATTGAGAAAATGCAGCCAGGTCATATGTTCATCTCCACAAATGTCGAAAAAGCAAGAACGGTATTTTATCTGCATTCTGCATTACACTAACACTAATGGAGCGACAAAGACGTTTGTTCCCCCACCCCCTTCCTGTCACCCACTAGAGACGGTACAGTGTTGCTTAAGGTCGGGTACAAAGTAAGTAGGAGCTGTTGGAGGTAAGAATCAGATGGCCATAGGGGTTGTTACCTTGTCATTGGATAACCATAACGGCTAAAAATTAGGTGCATATGGTCACATGGCGCACTGATAAGTAAAATACATTAGCACGATAGTACGGATAAGTATGAGATGTATGGGATAACAGATGAATATAAGGATAACGAAAGGTAGCGCAACCGCCTCTCTGTTTGTAATAATACAGGTGGTCCTGGTATCCGACAGTCCATTTCTCATTCGAATGTTATACGACACCACAAAATGCCAGCGCGCTGGACACATGACCGAATGTCGGAAACCGCTTATCGTTATTCTCACAGCTCGCGGATACCTGGCCGCAATACTGACGGTCCTGTTATCCGACGGGCGGGTTTGCGGGCGGATTCCGCCGGGATAAGCGAGGAGTCCTGTATTACTAATGACAGTTACACAATTTTTATTTGATAATGCTTAGAAAATAGAAGTAACATTGTTGTATCCCATCACACACAGTACTTGTTATATATTAGGAATGAGGGGAAGCTTCTGTAAAAGATCAATAAAATCTTATGTAGTGGAATCATATAGCAAGTCTAATATAACATGTTGAAATATAATAATCGATATGAAGTTCTTCTTCAAAATCAGATCGCCAGACGAATCTAGCCATGGGAAGATCAGAGAGCTCTGAGACCCCGGCCCATAGTATTGAGATAAATATATAAAATGGGAGGAAAAGTGGGCTGATCTAGTCATCAAAGTAGAGAGGGAAAGTATTCCTTGAACAGAGATACCATTTTCTCTTCACCTAACGGTTTTAAAAAGAGTTTAATATTCAAAATATATTTAAAAACAGACTGTGGTCAGAATACATCAACTGTGTGATTTGCTTATAGATTAGTTTCTTGCAATTATTATGGTCTTTCGGAATCAATCCATGAAAGAATAGCTACTTCTATTTAAATTGTGAAAACCAAGCTACTTGTTAGCACGTGACCCTTGGATTGAATGGGGAGGGGTGGGGGGGGGACAAGACACAAGGATAAAACTGTTAGGCCACGCTACTGATCACACAGTCTCTGACACTCTGCATACTTAAAGTGTATTTGATGATGCGTCTAGGCCAGGGAAAGCTGGTTAATTTTCAGAAGGAATTAAGTTACCAGTTCACCTGGACTCATCAAACGAGTTTTAAAGCCTGGACACAGACTGCCGGTCGGACTGTAGGACAGAGGGGGGGAGGGCATTCTTGTGCTGCCAGAGAGATCCCAGGTGGATCAGAGAGGACCTTGTGCCAGGCCACACCCGGGTCCCTGGAACTCGCCAGAGGGAACCCCTCACAGACACTACCACAGACCCCGGACTGACGTAATGAGCAACCTGTGACGGAATGCTTGCTATGCTCTGAAAATCTGACCTGTTGGGGGCTTGAAGGGACTGGAGTGAAGCACCCCTGTTGGAAGTGGTTTGTGCCTACAGTATATGTGTTAGGAAACTTGTTGGCAAGTTGGTAAAGGTGCCATCGTGGCTGGTATTAAGTATGCAACAGTATTATAGATTATGAAGAAGGGCAACTTTCAAATTTTGCGTGAATGTTTTGCCCGTGTTTGGACATCCCTGTTATGCCCTGTTTCACTAGTCTGCGCATAGGGCTTGCTAAGAAATGTACCATTGTAGCAAGCCATTTTACATCACCAAGTGCGCAGGCTACTAGGTAATTTCATTGAGGAAAGATACAGCAAAAGAGTGTGTCCGGCTTTGTGGTAGTCTGAGACAATAGTTCTTTCCCATTTGCATTACAGGATAACCGTGCGTTGTCCAGATGTTTAAGAAAAATCAGACAGCTTGAAGGGGGTTTTGTGTAAGTATTTGCTCCCAGAGACAAAACGCTGACTAAGCAGCATCTTTTAAGTCGACAATCTTTTTGAGATTTTTTTTAAGAAAACCACAGAGGCCAACTGAACCGTCTCTGTGTCTTTCCACCTTGCCTTGGTGTCGTAGCCTGAAACCCATTAATACAACAATACAAAAACAAGTGTGTCCCCGGCCGGCTAATGAGTTAAGTCACAGAAAGTACCGAGTCCAATTAGCATCTCTAGATAAGAGGACTTCTCCTGGATAGGTAGGAGGGACATAACGTAAAAAGTTAACGACGGGGGGGGTTCTTTACGTGATGGTTAAACTCGAACAATGATTCTGAATTACAAGAAACAAGAGGGACACGACCAATTGCGCAGTATGTTTAAAGCACCAGGGCCCTATCTGAACTTAGAAACCCTACTACAGAGATGTCTATTGTTGGTACAGGGGAGAGCAATCTGTCACTTGTGCCCGTCTCAACACGGGTGTTCCGGACCCCACGTGGTCTACAGCGTGATTCTTCCTCGTGGGATGTGGTGATTGCACCGCAGAGTACCCCAGATACAGGCCAGACCATGCGGGATAGGGAACCGTAGGACACCAAAACTGGGGTGTTGTGTAATACGTAATACACTTGAATTAAAAAAATAAAAAACACACAAACTACCCAATTACAATAAATGACGGGATAGTGATATGACTACGGATTGCCGTACCGAACACCTCGTTTGCAGCCGTCAACACAAGGAGAGACTCACTGGACACACACCCGGACTTACGCGAAGTCGGAATGATGTCCAGCCAGTACAGGACGCTCTCCTAGCGTCAGGCGGCTGCACGGCTGGCGGGACGGGACCAAGATGACTAAGCTCCTCTCTCCGTACGGGTTCCATAAATAAAACGTCACTTCGTCAGGGGATGGTGGAGCTTAGTTAACACGATTGTTTAAATTTGAAGGCTAATTGAAAGGCCGTTCCCACAAAGGGGACGGTTACATAGAATGATAGAAGCTAGACATGGTCATATCAGTAAACCGGCGATCCGATGCAGACAGAAAGCGGGTGGGTAAAGCAATAATTGATGTCACAATTGCAAAACGTCACAGAAATAATAAGATTGCGATATAATAATAGGCATAGAAAAGAAATAAAGATGGATAGTGGAAAATAGATGTATCATACAAATCAAAGCATGACATAGCCAGAGTCTAAGATTCGTTTTCAAAAAGGCTGTAAACAAATTGTGGTAAGACCTAGGGAGGGATGAGTTTTTAAACACATCAGTAGCTTTCGAGAGTCTGGGATACTGTGCTGTCAATCTATCTCCCCCACGCCAACATACCTTGGGATTGTCCATTGCCCTGCAGATGTAGGCCTTCTGGGTTTTGATTATGTTTTAATCGGGTAAAGATGTAAGGACGGTAGAGTCTCCAAGGCCCTTTTAAGTTAGATACATTCAGCGAAACGTTCTTAAGGGGCTCCCAGACGGGCCCACATTCTGTAATCTGCATGGGATTTGGATAACAGATATACACAGAAATGGTCTTCACCAGTTATAAATGTGTTCAATATCATTAAACTCAAAAGGAAAGAGAGTTGGGGGCGCTCCCATATTTTGTATAGGCTTGTGATGTTGCTGGTGTTTTTTATGTTTATTGCCCATAACGGGTTCGGAAGGCTGTTTTCCATTCGTCACCGGGTCGACGAGCCTTTGATAGGCCTTTGCTTATCGGGTCGACGAGCCTTTGATAGGGCTCTGGAAAGAAGACCGTCTGGACTTGTTTGGGCAATCAGCGAGATAGTGCCCATCGTTTCCGCAATATAAACAGAGATGTTCTGTTCGGCGTCTATTCCTTTCCCCGGTTGAGATGGGTCCACGCAGTGTATTTACTTGCATCGGCTCCTCCTCAGTCTCCCTGGAACGTCTTGGGGTACTGACATCTTTAAACCCGGGGTTGCTTGGCATGAACCCCTGTCTCTCCAATCGTCTTTCCGTAAGCCTGCGATCAATTTGGATGCATAAACGGACAAAGTCCTGAAATCTCTCTGGGGTCTCCACCCGGGCTAGTTCGTCTTTAACTTGCTCCGAGAGACCCTGCCGAAAATGATATTTCTGCGCGGCCTCATTCCACTCAGTATCGTTAACCCATCTGCGGAATTCAGCGGCGTACTCAGCTGCCCAGCGTCTTCCTTGACGAAGATTGTTCAGAGTTGCCTCAGCGGTTGCACTGCGATTTGGGTCATCAAAAATAAGACTCATGGCTTCGATGAACTCCTCCAGGTCCCTTAGTAGTGGGCTATCCTGTTCTAACATAGGGGAGACCCAAGCAAGGGCCTCATCCTTGAGCAGGGTTATGATCAGTCCAACCTTGGCTTCGTTGGTATTATAGATGGTAGGCTGAAGCTTGAACACATGTCTGCATTGATTAAGGAAATCCCGAAAAGATTGTCTTTTTCCTCCAAATTTTTCCGGAAGGGTTACATGGGGCCCGGTTTGCACAGTCAGAGTCTTTTGAACAGATGCGGTGATTAAAGCTGCACGTAGTTCACAGTTGTCAGCTTCTGCGGCGGCAGCTCGTTCCTCTGAGCGGAGGGCACATCCTTCCGCGCGGACGACACATTCTTCCCAGCGGGCATCACGTTCTACCTGGCGGGCATCCCGTTCTTTCCGGAGGGTATCCTGTTCTTCCACGTGACCAAGACGTTTGATAAAGTGTCCTTGTTGTTCTTGGAAACCAACCATGATACGTTGTAAGTCCTGCAGTGTCCGAGCCTGGGCCAGGTCTGTTCCGGCGGAATCCATGGTAGGGCCTGTTTATTCTGTCAAGGATTGGACTTCGGCTGAAGTGGATCCCAGTGGCAGGAACAGCAGGGAGCGAAGTCAGGAAACAAGCAGGGGTCCGAGGCAGGCGGCAGGTAGCGAAATCAGGAAACAAGCAGAGGTCAGCAACGAGGAAACTGGAACAGGATGATAGCAATAGCTAGCACAGCAGTAAACACAGGAACCTTGCAGAAGCTAAGGAACCAATATAAACAGCCAATGAGGAACAGGAAAGGGAGGTTTATATATGCAGGCTGAGAGGTGGAGCCCAGGTGCAGAGGTATCAGGTATCAGAGTCTGGAATGTTCCTTAGTTTAGCAGCAGCAATCCCGGTGGACAAGTATAGGTACTGCAGGCTAGAACAAGACATTGAGAGTGGCAGCAGTCCCAGTGGCCAAGCATGGGTACAGCAGGCTAGAGAATATGACAGGTACTGAGCCTGTGGAAATGGAGACCTTGAATATTAAATGTAATGGTTTGGCTATTACTGAACTTAGCTCCTTAACAACTCTTAGATGTATGTTATTGTTGCCAGAGCTGCCTATGAACTTCTTCCTCAGTTAACAAATTGTTTGTTAATATAGAGGTTGTGGAATCCTCTGTAAATACAGATGCAAAGAATATGTTTAATACCTATGCTTTTTCCTTATCTCCAATAATTTGCGTGAAAATTGTGTCTGAAAGGGTCTTATATTTTCTTTTCTAATTTTTTCATTATAAAAGGTACTTAAATAATTTTTTTGAGTTGATATACTTTCTATTGCAATCTTTTTTTCATTATTATTTTTTTTCTAAACTGATTGCCCTTTTGCAACTTTTGCTACGTTGCTATATAATTCTGAAATGAGGCTGCCGTCCCTTCTGACTTTAAGAATCTGAATGCCAGCCTCTTCCTTTCCATTTCCTCCCCTACCTGTTTATTTAGCCACATTGGTTTAGACTTGTTTCTTTTATACTTATTACCCAAGAGTATACACTGATAAGTGTGCTTTTCTAACAATGTTTTAAAGACTGACCATTTATCTTCTACATATTTACCCTGCAAAAACATCATCCCAATTTATTCCTCGTAGATTATTTCTCAGTTTATTAAAATCTGCCTTTCTAAAATGTAAAGACTTTGTTGAACCTATGTACTGTAATATGTTTTTTGAGAATTTATTTCCAATGAGACCATGTTATGATCACTGTTTCCCAAATGTTCCCGGACTTGAATATTTGTCATTACTTCTGTGTTGTTTGAGATTACCAAATCCAGTATTATCGTACACCTGGTTGGTTCCTCAATAATTTAAGTCATGTAATTGTCTTTAAGCAACCTCAAAAACCTGTGTCCTTTTGTTGTAATGCTAATCTCATTGCCCCCATCTATGTCTGGATAAAGAAAATCACCCTGTGACAGAGTGAAGTCAACTCCTATCAGTTACGCCTGGGAGACATATGTCTGAGTGCTTCATCCAGCACTCATAAGGGTTAACTCAGGTGGAAGTTAGAAAATCAGAACTCGTTAGCTGACACCTGAGAGCCAGCAAGGTAGAAAAAGGATCATGTGACTGGCAGTAGCTGCCTTAGAGAGGAGCACACTGCTGCGTGAGCCCTAAGCCAGAGGGATTTCACCAAAGACTACTTCAACCAAAGTAAGGATTATTCATTTGTTTATTGACTGCTTAAAGTACCCTTATGGTTTGGTACTGGTTTAGCCAGCCAGCCTGCTAGATAGGTCTGCTGTGTTATTAGTCAGTTTTTCTCCCAAAGTGGAGCAGGATTTATTTTGTTTAAGGGACAGTGTACCCGCATGTTATGTTACTGTGGAGAAATAAAGCCACTGAACGTTTTTATTTATCCTGAAACTATACGTGTGGACTGTTCCCTGACCTCGGCTACAGGCCGTCCTGCCACACACCCATAATGCAAATATGACATCGTTTTGATGCCTTCTCATTTTGCAAAAGTATTTTAGCTTCCTCAATCTCATATATTATTTATAAAATATATTTGGTGGTTTATAGCATATCCCTACAAACATTTTCTTTATACTTTTACCTCCACTGATAATTTTTATCCACAAGGTCTCTACATTTTCATAATTCCCTTCATAAATATCTCCCCTTATAATAAGTTTTAGATCCGGTTTAACATATAAGCATACTCCACCTCCTCTTCTATTTGCTTGATCCTTCTGAAAAGGGAATACCCCTCTAAATTAACTGCCCAATAATGAGTTTCAATCCCACCATGTTTCATTAATGCCTATGATATAATTCTACAGTAGGGCCCCACTTTTCATTGTGCCGCTTCTCGGTGTTCCGCTAGGCTGTAGCCTAGAGTGGCATTTGTTTTTGGTGGCAATTTGTGTGTATGTCTTACCTTTTTCGGAGTGGGCCCCTTCCTGTAGCGTCGCGTTGTCATGCCGACCCGACGTCAAATGACACAGTGACATACCATGATGATGCATTACCATGACAACGCGGCACACATGCCGCTATAACATCGTTCCGCTGCAGAGGAGAGCCACCCCCGAACCAACAAGCGCCAAAAAGGTAAGTCCGCCACTTCTCACCACTGCACCAGATTTGCCAAAGTAGACTAGCTTCTGCCCCAGCTGTGCTCTAGGTTTGTACAAGGGACACTGAAAGAAAGAGGGAGTTATAAAAGATGAAGGTTTAAATCATAAAGATTTATCAGTAAACATTTTGTACCTTCATAAAGCATGCAATCTCAGCTGCATTTCTGTACCTTCTTTTGCTCCCTTGTAAATTCTCAGCCTGTATGCAGACGATTTACACTACTCATTACTTGTGTATTGTTCAGGAAATAATTTACTAGTCCTCTCCTGTGACCTACATTTACTAACAAAGGAGTGCCAAAGATAATAAATTGAATTGATAGGCAGGAACAGATAAGATAACAATAGTACAGACTTATAAAAAACTTAAGTGCATGCTTGCTAATGCAAGAAGCCTGACAGATAAAATGCGGGAGATTTGAATTAATAGCTAGAAGGGAGCAATATACAGTTAGGTCCGGAAATAATTGGACGCTGATACAAGTTTTGTTATTTCGGCTGTGTACCAAAGTAAATTCAAGTTACAGTTAAATAATGAATATGGGCTTAAAGTGCAGTATATCAGCTTTAATTTGAGGGTATTCACATCCAAATTGGAGGAAGGGTTTAGGAATTACATCTCTTTAATATTTAGCCCCATCTTTTTCAAGGGACCAAAAGTAATTGGACAATTGATTCAAAAGCTGTTTCATGGACAGGTGTGGGCTATTCCTTCGTTATTTCATCATCAATTAAGCAGGTAAAAGGTCTGGAGTCGATTCCAGGTGTGCCATTTACATCTGGAAGCTGTTGCTGTGAACCCACAACATGTGGTCAAAGGAGCTCTCAATGCAAGTGAAACAGGGCATCCTTAGGCTGCAAAAAAAAGAAAATCCATCAGAGAGATAGCAGGAACAGTAGGAGTGGCCAAATCAACAGTTTGGTACATTGTGAGAAAAAAAGAACGCACTGGTGAGCTCTGCAACACAAAAGGCCTGGACGTCCATGGAAGACAACAGTGGTGGATGATCGTAGGATCCTTACCAGAATGATGGGAAGAAAAAATTATGGAGAAGGCTTGGAACGGCTTATGATCCGAAGCATACCACATCATCTGTAAAACACGGTGGAGGCAGTGTGATGGCATGGGCATGCATGGCTTACAATGGCACTGGGTCACTAGAGTTTATTGATGATGTGACAGAAGACAGAAGCAGCCGGATGAATTCTGAAGTGTATAGGGATATATTGTCTGCTCAAATTCAGCCAAATTCATAAAAATTGATTGGACGGCGCTTCACTTTACAGATGGACAATGACCCAAAACATACTGCGAAAGCAACCCAGGAGTTTTTTAAGGCAAAGTAGTGGAATATTCTGCAATGGCCGAGTCAATCACCTGATCTCAACCTGATCGAGCATGCATTTCACTTGCTGAAGACAAAACTTAATGCAGAAACAACAACTGAAGACAGCTGCAGTAAAGGCCTGGCAAAGCATCACAAAGGAGGCATCCCAGTGTTTGGTGATGTTCATGCGTTCCAGACTTCAAGCAGTCATTGCCTGCAAAGGATTCTCGACAAAGTATTAAAAATGAACATTTTATTTATGATTGTGTTAATTTGTCCAATTACATTTGAGCCCCTGAAATAAGGGGACTGTGTATGAAAATGGTTGCAATTCGTAAACGTTTCATACAATATTTTTGTTCAACCCCTTGAATTAAAGCTGAAAGTCTGAACTTCTATTGCATCTCGGTTGTTTCATTTCAAATCCATTGTGGTGGCGTACAGAGCCAAAATTATGAAAATTGTGTCAGTGTCCAATTATTTCCAGACCTAACTGTATGCAATTATATCCTAGGCAGTAGTAAAACATGGTGGGATGAAACTCATGACTGGGCAGTTAATTTAGAGGGTTATTCCCTTTTTCGAAGGATCGATCAAATAGAAGAGTTGATGGAGTATGTTTATGTTAGAACGGATTTAAAACCTATTATAAGGCAAGATGTTTATGAAAGGATTGATGAAAATGTAGTAGAGGTAAAAGTGCATGTAGCTTCCATTTGGGGACTACTAAGTAATGTAAGAGGTAACAACCTTAATGGGCTAACTGGGTGGGATCACTCTGGTATTGCCCGTCCCCATCATGTGATGTAGAATGACTGTGCAGAAGGGATTGCCATTCCCTTGCAGGTCTTGTACCCAGTGATGTCACCATAGGGAGATAGACGAGTATATATATAGTTCCACCTAATATTCAAGAAGCAGGTTCCTTGGAGTTCTGGCACAGGGCCTCACCGTGAGTCCTATAAATATGTTTAAGTGTATACATATTGTGACAAATCGCTTCCCTAAGTTGCCGTGCCATCTCTCCAGGCTCTTTATAACACAGTCTTTTAGGGTAATTAAACGGATAAAACATGGCACAACATCATATGATTCAGGCTTCTGCCTGCTTTATTCCTTCCCAGCAGTGGACTGCAATACTTTCACTAAAATACATCAAAAAATAAATCCTGCTCAATCAGAGCACTTACTAGACAGAGATTTCCCTCTCTAGGGTTGGGCTGCTTATTCTCTTTCCAACTATATGAAATATAGAACATTTATAGAAAATACATAACATTCATAACAGGTTTCAGACTTCAGAAGAAGAAGGTTTTTGTTACCTTGCTAAGGAAAGGTCCTCCCCAGTCTGGCTGCTGGCAGCTGCGACAGCCTCAGCCTCCAGGCTAAAGGTGAGAGGGAAAGGCAGTAGGCTAACTGCCTTAAGTACCTGTTCCTCAATTGGGAGGGCAGATGATAGAAATTAGAGCAACTCTGAACTCTGGTCTGTATTTCCCATCCTTTCAGTATAATTTGTGTATTGTTGCATGAGGACATAGTATATGGTACCCGACCCCAAACTCACCTTAGCAAACTAGACCCGCTAAACAGCAGGATGGGGTAATAGTGGCACCACTGTAACCCACACCCTCTATAACTCAATATGCCGCTTTGTACTACAATGTAATTACAGCTATCCCTTGAGTCAAGATGCAAAGTATAAAATATTCCTATCCTGCCTTCAAACACTTTCTGGGCAAGCTACCTGCCTATCTGAACAAATTCCCCACCCCTACCACACACAGCTCTTTTCACCTGAGAACCGACACTAAACGACTGTTCATGGTCCCAAGGTTTAATAAGGAATCAGGTTGATCCTCCTTCTCTTACTGTGCACCTCATGACTGGAACAACCTAACAGAGACTCGCAAAACCACCTCCAGTATAAGTAATTTCAAGACCTCAACTCACTGTCACAGTCGTGTACGTCGCTGTGTACTGTCCAGGAGACAGACCCGCTAGGCAGAGGTGGAGAGTAGAGACCGATCCGTACCTGGGATCTGAATCCTGAAGAGTAGAATCGTGAGGTCCGAGATCAGGGCAGGAGAAGGTAGGAGGATTGAGGTCACTGATCTGGGTTCAGGGCTGGAGAAGGTAGGGGTCACAGTTCCGAGGTCAGGGCTGGAGAAAGCAGGTTGGTCGTGGTCACAGGTTGGGGTCGGCAACAGGGACGTACCCCTTCCAGTCAATCAGGTACTGAATGGACCCATTAGAGATTTGAGAGTCCAAAATCTTCTGGACGAGATACTCCGGTTGACCATCCGTGGAAACAGGAGCAGGAGGAACTAGGGACCTGGAAAACTGGTTCCAGATAGCCAGTTATAACAAGGATACGTGAAAGGTGGGGGGGATCTTAAGTGATGGAGGGAGCTCCAGCTGAACGGATACTTCGTTCACTATCCATGAAATCTTGTAAGGACCAAAATAATGCGGTCTCAATTCCTCCAGTGCCATCTTTACCACTAAGAGCTCCCATCAACAGTCTCTGGTTCCGACAAAGGTTAAGTCCGCCCCCAAGGAGGAACCGTACCAGGGAGCAGATCGATGGGACAGTCAAAAGGACGATGAGGGGGTAGTTCCTCCGCCTGACTTTTACTGAAGATGTCCTGAAAAGCCTGGTAGGCCGGAGGAAGATTAGCCAATGCCTCTGGTTTGGAGCAATAATAATAATAATTGTTTGTTCTTGTATAGTGCTACTAGTTTTACGTAGCGCTTTACTGAGACATTTTGCAGACACAGTCACTGCCCCGTAGAGCTTACAATCTATCATTTTGGTGCCTGAGGCACAGGGAGATAAAGTGACTTGCCCAAGGTCACAAGGAGCCGACACCAGGAATTGAACCAAGTTCCACTGCTTGAAACTCAGTGCTAAAGTCAGTCCCTCTAGTGTGATCAGTCCCTCTAGGTCTGGGAGCAATCAAGGTTCCCCAAGGAGTGTGGGAAAACCAGATACTTGGACCATGCCTTCACCTGACGAGCAGTCGAGCCGTGGGTTATGGCCTCTCAGTCATGGGAGTCCCAGAATAATGTCCGTGCGTGGGGAGTGACTTACATACAGCTATATGGGCTCGTGATAAAGCACGCAGATGGTAGTTGTGAGGCGAAGAGTCACCTGAATGATAATCCCAGGCCCCAGCGGTCTGCCATCCAGAGTCACGATAGTAATGGGAGAAGATTTCTTCTTGAGAGGAATGCCGACACAAAGAGTGAAGACCTGGTCCACGAAGGAGCCTGCTGCCCCTGAATCCACGACTGCCCGGGTTGACACAGTGTGTCCCAGCCAGGAGAAGCAGATGGGTAACATCAGATAGCAGGGGAAGGAGGACAGAAATTAGATGTCCACAGAGAAGGTCCTTCCTCCTTCTCTACACTTTGGCATTTCCTGACTTCTGACAGAATCAAGATATATGCCCATTCTTACCACAATAGAGACACAGCCCAGTTGTAAGTCGGAGGTGCTTCGTCTCCTCCGAAATCCGCATACCCCCCAGCTCCATGGGCTCGTCCTTAATGGTAGTTGGGGCCGGAAGAGTGTTCGGAGGAAGAAGTTCCGGTAGAACCGACAAGATTTGCAGATTCCGCCTCCGCTCTTGTTGCCTCTCCAGGATGCTGATATCCAAAGAGTTGCAGAGTGCGATCAGTCCCTCTAGGTGTGCCGGGATGTCCTGCAGGTAAGTTCATCCTTGAGCCTCTCGGAAAGACCTTGCCCAAAGGCTGATTTCTGAGCTCCCTTGTTCCAGTCAGTCTCTGCAGTCAATGTCTGTAATACGACTGCGTAGACTTCGCATAAGGGTGCCTTTGGCAGTGATAGCCCGACCTGAAGTGTCAAATACCCTTTGGAAAGCCTGGATGAAAGCTGCAGAGTTGTGAATGAGGGGCACACCCGTCTCATACAAAGGTAACGCCCATGCCAGAGCCTCACCAGCCAGGAGAGAAATGATAAGTGCCACCTGAGAGCAATGGGAACTGAAGGAGTATGGTTGTAAATCAAAGTGGATCTGGCATTGATTCAGAAACCCCCTGCCGCCGGAAGGGGAGCCAGCTTAGCGTACAGGATTGGGAATAGTAGGCTCCTTGAGAACCACCAGAATGGGTGCTGCTTGCTGGCCAAGGAGGGATCAGCCGGAGGTGCACCGAGTAAGTGAGTAGCGAGGATTTGTAAGGTGGAGGCGATGCCAGCTAAAGCAGTATCCAACTTAGCCAGGTGGGAGGAGTGCTTACCCCGGAGTTGGCCCTGTAGGGACACCGCCTTCTCCACCTCTGTGGAGTCCATAGTATATGGCTTGTGCAATGTGTTACGGTCACGTACATCGCTATGTACTGTCCAGGAGACAGACCCACCACACACGCTCTTACCACCTGAGAACCGACTCTAAAAGATTGTTCAAGGTTTAACAAGGAATCAGGTTGATCCTCCTTCTCTAACTGTGCACCTCATGACCGGAACAACCTAACAGAGACTTTCAAAACCACCCCCAGTATAAGTAACTGGAAGACCTCAGCTGTTTCACTGCTACGGTCATGTACGTCACTGTGTACTGTCCAGGAGACAGACCCGCTAGGCAGAGGTGGAGAGTAGAGACCGACCCCTGACTCCTGGGATCCGAAACCTGAAGAGTAGAATCGCGAGTGCTGGGTCCGAGGTCAGGGTAGGAGAAGGTAGGATGATCAAGGTCAATGATCCGGGGTCAGGGCTGGAGAAGGCAGAGTATTGGGGGTCACAGTTCCGAGGTCAGGCCTGGAGAAAGCAGGTTGGTCGTGGTTACAGGCTGGGGTCAGCAACAGGGAGCAACAAGGCAGACAGGATTGGGTTACAGCAGGAGTCCAGAAAAACAGAACCTTGCACAGGCAAGGAAGAGAGGGAATGCAGCCGTATAAAGGAAGCAGGCAGGTGCAGGTAATAGAACCAGACTGAGGCTGACTTCCGACCTCAGTGGCCATGTTGGTAGAGGGAGATGTTCTGCCTCGGTGGCCATGTTGAGGGATCCTTATACTCACATTTTAATCTTATCTGTAACTGTTATGTAACTGCTCTTTATCATAAACCCTAGATTACCTGTTGCTGAGGTGGGGACTTGAGTACTTTATGTCTAAATGGAATGCCACACATGGCATGTGGTCAGTCAATGGGAAACAAACACAATGCGGATGTGATATTACGGATTTTATAGACATAATATAGATACTTGGGAACATTGTGATCCTTAACAAAGGCTCAACACAATCACATAACAGCACATCAACATCGGCCATCCAACACCATCTAGGCCTAGGTGATGGTGCCGGACACCGTTGGAGCTTTTTAATGCAACAAAGTGTAGCAGGCCTGTACTTCACAAAATACATTGGTACCACTATAACTGCAAACATTGAGGGTCCTCTCCAATAATTATCACTGCTCCGTCTGGCCTCCCCACGATGATCTGCTGGGCCTCTGTATGCTGTACTGCTCTCCCTCCAGTCAATGTCCGCTTTCTCTTCATGGGACACACAGTGGCCCAGTGTCACACTCGATCAAGCCTGAACTCATTCAGGCTCATGCAGATCTGATGCCACGCATACTGCCAACCCCTCTTAAAGGTTCCTTTCCCCTAAGTCCCGCCTCTACCACATCTTTAAAGAATCAAAACATGTGACTGTCACGGGGGACCAGAACTTTTAACACCGAAACCACCAGGATCACTATCACCAGAAAGGACAAAATAATTGAATAAATGAAAGTTTATTCTGGCAAGGCAGCAAACATAACAAATTCACAATTACAGTGAAACACTCACAAACTGGCAGCCTGGGGGAGAAGAATCTAGCCTCAACTAGGTGCAGGGGCCTGTTTCAGTAGGCTTGCCATGTACAGCTCCTTATCCGGCTTCTCGGTGCTTCACAGTGCAATTCCACACAAAACACTTTCAAAAATCCAGCTAGCCATGTCTCCGATCGACTCCCAAACTGTTCTGGTTCTCTGATCGGCCGTACTCCTTACATAGCCCTCATTCTCCTATACTTGTCATGGAGCAGGGGCCTTCGGCCAATCAGAACACGGTTCGTGAGGCTACAGCCAATCAGAGGCGTGGGCTGGCTTAGGCACTCAGGACCACCCCTCGGGGAGGGAGCTACTGGCGAGCGGGGAATTCAAACTGGTCAATGGAAATCATGCCTATGGGACTAAGACCTGGCAATGGTTCCCTTGGTCAGCCCCATACCTCCTCAGGTAGGTACCTCAGCAACTCATGGAAACAAAGGCTTTGCATTGCCAAGAAACAGTTCCCTACACTTGAATTATGGCCCTTCCCAACTCACCATTGTCCAGGTACTTAAGCCGCTCCCAAGCTCGCCACGAACTGGCATTTCTCTGTATGCAGCCCAGCTAAGTGAATTACTGTATCTGCATGCAGAGAAAAGCTGGCAACATAAAGACAATGCTGACTTGCTATCTGTCTGGGGGAAATACATTCTAACATAGGAATAAAACTGCTTTTTTATGTTACAGTCCCCGTTCCCCAATTTATACAGTTTTCCCCCTTTCAGATATCACACAGTGATTAGCTCTTTTCTGGAAGGGGTTACACCAAACATATACACTCAGGTAAAAATGAGCCTCACAGAGGCGGCCATTACACATGGTATTAGGGCAGTCAGCCGGGCTTCACCTTTATTATCGGAGGCTGGCTAATCCTAACGTGACATCTCCAGCCGCTCCTCCTTCTTTTACCGTGCACCCCACAACTGGAACAATCTACCAGAGACTCTCACAGCCACCACCAGTCTAAGTTAATTAAAAACTAAAGCTGTCTCACATTTTAATCTGATCTGTTACTGTTACATACGCCTATAATATATATTATCTCTAACTGTGCATGCAATGTCTTGTATATAATGTATATCCTGTTCACTTATGTAACTATGTATTTGTCACCATGTACTATTTGTCATCTTAACTCTATGCCCAGGACATACTTGAAAACAAGAGGTAACTCTCAATGTATTACTTCCTGGTAAAACATTTTATAAATAAACCTCCCCCTTCAAGATGAAGGCTCTGGGGTAGCTGTCCCGTCAGATGGCTCCCCAAGAATGAAGACTCTTGAAGTCCTGTGGTTGAGGCTGGGGTCGTCCTGCTGAGAAAGTCCACTGGTGTTGCCGGGCTTACTGCCTTCCAGGTACTGCATTGTAAAAGCACACTCCCGAGGGGCAAAGCTCCAGCGCAACAACTTCCCATTCTCTCAGACACCCGCTGCAGCCAGCCAAAGGGGTTGTGATCTGCGATCACGGCAAAGGGCTTCCCACACACATAGGGCTGCACCCTCATTAGAGCCCCTGACTTGCTAACTGTCTGGGGGAAATACATTCTAACATAGGGAATAAAACTGTTTTTTTTTTATGTTACAGTCCCCGTTCCCCAATTTATACAGTTTCCGCCTTCCAGATATCACACAGTGATTAGCTCTTTTCTGGAAGGGGTTACACCAAACATATACACTCAGGCCAAAAAAGAGCCTCACAGAGGCGGCCATTACACATGGTATTGCGGCAGTCAGCCGGGCTTCACCTTTATTATCGGAGGCTGGCTACCCCTACCGTGACATCTTATGTATTTTTGTTTTTTAAATAAATCAGTTCTGTAGTACACTGTATTTTTTATTTATTTATTTTTTATTATTCAACTCTTATTGTCATTTTTAATTAGTTTTAAAGCATCCTTTGATTTCTATAGCAGGTCTTAGCCCACGTCCCCAGCAGTGCAAGGTCTTTGCAGCCCTTTCCTTGCAGCTATTAGGCAGAATGGGATGTTTACAAATATTTCTTTACTGTAGGTGGCCATGATGAGTGTCTTGCTGCAGAGCTCAAATGGGCGAACTCACAAATGCAGTTGGAGTAGCGACCGTGCGAGGTGCCCTGTGGCTAGGGAGATCCAAGGACATTTGAAGATGGCGGATGGCAGAAATCGGAAGACAGCGAGGTGACCAGCGGTAAGGCGACCTGCGGTCAGTATTTCTGGAAGCGGAGCACCGGTGGCGATTTGGTCGCTGTCAAATGGCCATGGCCAAACGTCCTTGACTGTCCCTTATGTTGGGCACATAATCCGGATTTTTACAGATGTATAGCAGGAGCACCAAATGATTGCCACCATAGGTGTCATGATAATATCATGAGCTACTAGGTCGTTTAATTCCCTTTGGTGCTTGAGGGGTTAATGAGCTACACTTGTTTAACAAAATACCAAATGCTGGGTTTGAAACCGGTCAGGACTGTTTCTATCTGCTCTGAATTTCAAAGGAGCTTGTGGAGGGGGTCCATGTGGAGAGCCCACTCAAGGTGTCAACTGTTCTAATCAAGTTCTACAGACTGTCGGTCGGTGGTCGGTCGGGGGAAAGAGCAACTTCAAAGTATCCTGTAGAAAGCGGTGGGCTCATGACGGTGTCTTGAGAAAGAATGTATTTAAGCCTGGAAAAAGATTTTGAAATGAGACGTCCACAGAGGAGTATTTGAGTCCAGATACAGGTTATGTCAGCATGTCTTACCAGTGACCTCTCTGGGGGGCAAATCTATGGCATTTGGTACAGTATAGGTTTTCTTCTATTTTTTCCACTTTTATTTTAAGAAGCTGTTCTGCCTTATATTGTAACGGTATGTTTATCTTGTAATATCTTTTCTCTACTGTATGTTTATATATATATTAAAACATTTAATAAGTAATGCTTTGGGCTCTGAATGAACTGGTGCACGCTCTGGAGAGAGTATTTACTAATTTGGGCACATGTGGCTACAACTGATTTTGGTGTGTTAAAGTGCGTCATTTTTCCTATAATAAACAGGGACCTGAGGCCCGGGCGAATATTTTAGTCTGAGATCTTTTATCATATCTGCATAACCTCAGGTGGTGGCAATGGATTGTTATGATGTGCAATTAAGTTGGGGTTAATATTAACTCGCTGGTTCCTTGCAGAGGAGAAAGGGGGGTTGGCTAGAGTAGCCGTGTGTATTAACCCTGGTTGCATATCTAAGTCACGTGCTCACTTGTGTGCTGTTCGTGGCGGTGGTATATTGGGACGGCTTGAGGAGAGATACAACTCATTTGAGGAACCTTTGCAGGGGTGAAGAGTGGGGCAGCTTGCGGATTGTGTATTGATCCTGTAGAGGGGATATTGTCCATTTGAGGGACCTTTGCGGAGGTGAAGAGTGGGTGCGCTTGCGAGCGTCAGTATTAGCCATTGTCCCGTATGCAGGTCGCGTGCTAGCAAGGGGTCGTATGTGACAGTAGGTAAGAATGTAAAATTATACATTGCCACATGCTTTACATATACAAAGAAGAAAAAAGGGGAATGTAATATTGCTGCTTTAATCATTGGCTGAGTCTTTGTCCATCATAAGTCACATTTTCATGGCACACTGGAGAGGAACCTGACAGGGAGCAGTGTGAGTGTGTTGTCAATATCACACAGGGGTTTACAGTTACAGTTACATATGCCCATAATCATATATTATCCCTAACTGTCCATGAAATGTCTGTAAATTGAAGGTATCAACACTGTTCATTTAATGCAACCATGTATTTTCATCATAACTCTGTGCCCAGGACATACGTGAAGATAAGAGGTAACTCTCAATATTTTATTTCCTGGTAAAACATTTATCAAAATAAAATAAAAAAAAAATAAATAAAAAATATGTTGGCCCCAAGCCAAATCACCAGAAAAGCCATCGCATCTGGTGACATTAAAGATCGCTTGGGCATTAAAGGCACATATAAATGTGGGAAGTGCAAGGCGTGTAAACATATTTGTAAAGGAACTACAGTCACGTCTTGTGCC
This sequence comes from Ascaphus truei, assembly GCA_036426205.1. Classification (NCBI taxonomy): domain Eukaryota; kingdom Metazoa; phylum Chordata; class Amphibia; order Anura; family Ascaphidae; genus Ascaphus; species Ascaphus truei. The sequence goes on along the minus strand of CM071570.1, from coordinate 138,724,652 downwards.
ACTAAGCGGAGTTACAATACCAAAAGTTTCATTAACTGTCAGACTACGCATGTGGTTTATGTCTTACAGTGTAACTGTAATTTACAGTACATCGGTAAGACAAAACGGCCACTGAAAATGCGTATGTTAGAACATTTGAGAAACGTAAAAAACATACCGAAAATTACAGCTAAAGGTATGCCGCTTACACCACTATTAAAACACTTTAAAGAGATTCACAACAATGACCCCACTTGCATCACATTTAAAGGGCTTGAACATATCCAAATGAACAGCAGACAAGGCAATAGAGATAATCATTTATTAAAACGTGAACAGTATTGGATATATGAAATGCAAACTAGACATCCGATTGGTTTTAATGAACTTATTGAGCTCACTCCATTTTTGAGATAATATATTTGGCTCAATGTCTTTTTATCTTTATTTTTATTAATTATTCAATATTATATTAGTCTCTCATTTTTATGGTATATGTATTAACATTATATGTTTTTTTTAATTAAAGCACTATATGTAATTAACTGGGTATCTAAAAGATGAAGTATAGCCTCATTATGTGTAATTAATATGTAAAATGTATATTTGTTTTTGCTCTAATTCAGTGTATGTATTAATATAAGTTGATGATCTCAAGTTATGTCATGTTCATGTTTATGTAAGTATTGCAGGTCCGGATTCGTATTTGTGTCTGTTAACCTGCAACACGTGACTGTTGCAACACGTGACATTGCAAGGGAAAGAGGTAGCATCACTTTAAACATACTACTGACATTCTAAGGGCATTGGGTTTGGCTTCGGAAGGGGGCCGTCCTAACTGATTCCCTTCTTCCTATAAATACGCGCGGATGACGCTGTACGTGACCTCCTGACGAAGCACGTGGTGCGAAACGCGTAGAGGTCACGACAGGTCATCCTGCGCGTGTTTGCTGAGAGGCTGAAACGGAGCCTGCCTGAGGCTCCAGAGGCGGCTGTTTCCATCTTCCTTGATGCCGTGATCCGGATCCTGTACGGCCATCAGAGGTCCCCCTTCTCTGCCTCAGTGTGAGTGTTCGCTTCCCCCTGTCAGCAGAATTATAGCTCTCTATGGCGGTTTTTACCTTAACTCCCTTGGGCTGTTAATACTCTCTCTGTTTATTATTTTTACATTGATTGTGTTTTTTTCTTATGTTGTGTATGTTTTACTGTGTTAGAGTTTTCTATGTTTAGAGACCATATATATGGTTTACATTTCTGGGCAGCTAATTCATTGAGCTGAGGAGGGGTTGGATCCCCTCAGCTGTTTATGTGTTTGTTTTAATAAATTAATACTAATTCCTTCCCTTGTGCGCTTTTGTGCATTTTTTCTTCCCCAAAATAAAATAAACATATTAAAGCTGCAGTTCAAGCTGCCGTTTTTTTTTAAAATATATATTTATTTCCCATTCAATGTGCATTAATACAATCTGCACACTGACCAGTGATTAGCTAAGCTGCAGATCGATCTCTTCTCCTGTAATCAATCACTTACTCAGGGTTATTTATTTCAGTTCTTGCACAGCATTTTGGGCAATGTAGCCCTAGAATATGATTGACTGGGCAGTTACTAGATACAATTGGTTCACTGCTAGAGAGAGGGCGGGTCTCAAGAGCCAGAGCCTATCAGAAGGGGAAGGGGGCTGTCACTTTGGAAATGCTTCCTACATTAGAAACAATAAAAATGTCTTTAAAACATTTTTTTTTAATTTTTAAATGCTACAAGTATTTTCTCATACTGTAGTACAGAACTGGTTTATTTAAAAAAAAAAAAACACCCACATGTTGGATATTGCTTGAACTGTTGCTTTAAAGGTGCATTCCTACTTTTTGATTGAATGCCTACTTTTTTTTTTTTTTTAACATGGACAAGAACCAGGGCTGCCCATAGCTGAAATGAAAGGACTTCTGCTCCGGATATTCCCTGCTTCCCATCAATGTAAAAAATATGTGAGGTGAAAACGAGTGTAACCCCCCTCTTAAAGGGTTACAAGCAGGTTAGCATATTCCAGGCCCCACCCTATGTTGCCATTGGATCATGATGTCACGTAGAGTATGTTAGAGAAGGTGAAGGTTTGAGAAGGTTAGGTTCCTGAAGGCCAACAGGAGAGAAGCCTCTGAGAGAGTAGATTAATAATAGCACCGACCAGGCCTCCCTGGTTATTATGTTGTAGATAGGGACCCGTTAAATTAGGAACTCCAAAAGAAGGAATGGAGTCTGGAATAGTTAAGAAAAAGGAATACGGCATGCCACAGGAAAAAGGACTGGTATCAGCTCTAACCACAGATCTGCGTTAATATTCTTCATCAGTGTAACGGGGCCTTTCCCCTGTCTAACAGAATTCCGAAATAAAGCCTGTCTATAGCTGATGAGTCCAGATGAGAGTGGGTTAATTTCACCAGGAGTTAATTGACCAGTCTCCACCTGGCTCATCAAGCAGGATTTAAAGCCTGCAGCAGAGACTGCATGGAATCTCTAGCACAGGGAGAGTCTGTGCTGTTAGAGAGATCCCAGGGGAAGAGAAACCCTCTCTTCCAAGGAACACCAGTCCCATGAACCTGCCAGAGGGAACCCCCATAGACACAACAGACTCTGGACTGATGCGGAGAGCACGCTGCCTACAGGTACCTGTCTTTAGACTGTGTCAAAGGTTGGTAAGAGTCCTAGCCTTCCAGCCCTCAGATAGGGACTGCTGATTGCTAGCCAGTCCCCTACATGGGGTTAGGCCTGGTTGTTGTTTGTTGCTCTAATTTTGTTTTGCTGATATGAAGCTGGTTTCTGTTTATTTAAAGCTGCTGGCTAATAAAGCCTATGTTTATTTCTCCTAAAACATCTCCTGTGTTCTATCCTATGCACACATCTCTTACAACCAGGCTGTATGGAAGTGGCAGTTCCCAAACAAGCCAAATGTATTATTGGGTCTAGTAAGAAGTACCCACCAGGATTTCCTTAGGGGCCTAGAGTAACGGGATTAATACTGATGATAATCCCCAAACACCTACGTAGAGCAACTAAATCAATGTACCTCCATTCGAGTGTTAAAGTGGGCACTGATGGAAGAACCGTATTTATGTATGTCTGAAATAAAATACAGTGCAACGTTGTAAATATGTGTGTGAGCGGTCCCCGTGCTTGGGCGCAGGAATAAATGACAGTTGTACTACAAAAGTTCCCGGTGCCCATCTTCATACATCCTCGCTACCTCATCGCCCAGCTGCATGAATCCAGCCCCGAGTCAAGGTAATCCATGTTGAGTAGTCCACCTTTGCACACCTATGTATGATCAGTACATTAAAAATGTAACCCTGTTTCCCCCCTGCCCCCCAGTCTCTACGGGAGTGTGAGGGGTGCATGGGGGCTGGTTACATGCGGTGTGGTGCGTACCTGTGAGGAACAGGAGGGCCTGAGCTTCCTGCGATGTTGTGGGGCAGCCAGGACCGGGCTTCTGGGGTGATAGCCTCCATATTATCTTAGTGGTGCAGCGCCTCCATCTTCTATACTCCCAGGGTAATGGGACAGGACCGGTATAGAAGAACCCCTCAGGTCCCAGGGTTATACTCTCCAAATCACACACAGTCTTTACGGGTGCAGAACAGTCTCTTTATTCGACAGAGCAACGATATCCCAACGATAAGGCTTCCAGCAGCCACAATACAATAGCCAGTGCAAGGTACAACCTGCTCAACTCCCACAACCTCCTCCTCTCCTTCCCTCCAAGTCACTCGGCCGACAGGATGGTCTGAGCTAGGGCTGCAATACCCCGTGGCCCACCCCTGAGGTTAGCCACGAGGTGGGTCTTGAATTCTCTCCCCATCACCCCTGGCAGCGGGGTGAGGGCATTGGTCCACCAGTCTATGATTCTATCAGCTCTACTTATAGACGCTGATCGGTTTAGTTCCTCTTGCTCTCAACCGGCATGCTGCGCCGGGGAGCCCGTAGCCTCCTGATACTCCTCGGACCGTTCCGCAGGATTCGTGGCTCACGGCCTAATACTCAGCAGCTCTAGACTCTTGGTCTCACTGCTCACTCGAACTCTTCTTAAGCTACTCTCTCTATTGAAGAACCATCAATCAGAGAGGAACACGGCACACAGCAAGGACGAAGAACAACCAGCCACTCACCGGAGTAGGCTGCTAAATATAGAGCTAGCCACTCCCCTCCTGGTGTCAGCAGAACCTCCCCTCTTGCTCACGCCTGCAGCAGAGTCCAGGCCTGCGTCTACCATTCAGGTTAGGGCTATGAAGGGGGAAAACCCATAATGAGTACTGGCTCCTGATCTTAACAGGACTTACCGCAGTATAAGGAAGGTAGGTATAGCCTGAGCTGTTTACAGGGGGCTACACTCTCCCTATGGTGGAATCCAATGGTCCCCACATGGACCTATCTTTAGCAGTACCATCCTGCGGCGAACCACCTGGGAAACAGCACACATAACAATATAATACATGCATAATGAGGTAGTAATTGTAAGTACAATCCGGGTACTCCCAACATGGAGAACCCTACAGATAGTGCCTTGGATCAGGCTTCCTTACCCGTCGTCCATTGTGGTCAGTGACAGTCACCGCGAACGACGGAACCGGCCCATGCTCAGGCCTGTATGTGACACCATGCATGTAAATACACCTGCCGATGCTCCATATACGAACTAGCTCACTAATCTTATCTTCATTGTGATACCCCGCCCGACCGTACTTGGTCCGCAGGTACTCCTGAACTGCCTCCCTAAGCCAACTGTCTCGGTTATCCTCAACCTCTCTCATGATGGGCTCCGGCACGTAGGGATATTCATAACCGTGTGACTGCCGGTATCTAGCGACTATGGCCCGGTCAGCTCGACTTAGCTTGGTAAGCGTACGATGCCCTGAACTGCTTGGCAGTACCCAAAACAACGGGTACAATACGTTTCTGTTCTATCTCCCTCAACCCGTGATCCAACTCATCCCCCATCTCCTGCGGAGTGAAAGAACCAGCCGCCCACCAATGGTCTACTACGTCGTTCTTAATCAATAAGAATTGCGTACGATCCATCCCTTCGTGGTACCCGGTGAACAAAGGCGCCCACCATTTATCGCGGTGCTCGTACTTAGCGGCCTGACTTGTGCGCTCTGCATCAGAATCTACCTGTGATGATACCCCTGACGTACCCGCATCAGTAGATCGCGAGCAGTCTCTCCGTCCCTTGGCATTATAATACCTTGTGGGGTTCATCTTGGACAACACTGGACTAGTAGACCCAGCCTCTGCTGGAGTAGGTGACCCACGGGCTTTCCCTCTAGCTGTAGGACAAAACGGTACAGGGTTAGGCACAGGCATTACGCTTGAATACGATATCTCTCCTTCAGAGCCCTCCGCACTCAGTTCCCAATCCCGCAAGTCCTTGGAGTATTTGGGGTTTTTACATAATTTATCCCTGGTAGATCCCGGTGGCGCCACTCGTGACGGGGCAGGGGCAGTGGGGCTAGGGGCCGGGGTAGGAGAAACGTCCAGAACATTGTCCAGCAAATGGGTAACACCCTGCCCAATGAACTTTTTCTTAGCGGCACTCCCCCTCAGGCTTTGGGTCTCTCGGGAGGGACCTCGACTCTGTAGAATAGCCAGGGCAATGGCGCCGTTTATGCTCTGAGAGGAGAATACTCCGCCCAGGCTTTTCTTTCCCCCAGTGAAACGGGAACAGCGGTTATCCGAATCGCCTGCAGAGCTCCCATCCGCCCCAGGGTCACGCACCGGTCGTGCGTCGAGGACCGGCGGGGGCGGCGGTGACACCTCCGGCACATGATCGAACAAGTAGGCCTCAAGCCTCTCTTTCTCGTTCACCGTGAGTGCGGTCTATGCCTGGCGGGAGTAAGGGGGTGGTGGGGTCTCCTTACCACTCCGCTGCTTTTTGATGACATCTGGTTCTGCTAGAGTCGTCTCGGTCTCCGTCTCCGTTGCACTGGGAGTCACCACGGCGGTGGGACTCGTACGGGCTCCCGGACGCACCAGCGCTCGCCGTCGGATGGTCCCCAGACTTGTCTGTTCTCTTTTGATGCCTTTGGGGTGGTTCACCGGTAGGCGCATCGCCACCGATGCTACACCCATCTCTTCCTCCTCTGAAGAAATCACGATAGGTTCCTCCGCTGGGGAGTCTCCTGGTTCTTCAGTGATACAACCAGTGGATACAGGTACAAAATGTCCTCGCTTGTGTACCTCCACTGCGGTCGTGCTTGTCGGGGGTGGCCAGCTTGCTTAGTTCAATAACTAGCTGAGCCTTGGTTCCTCCCGATATGGTATACCGGGGACCCAGAGCAGTCTTTTCTTGGTCGTCCGCCACCTCCGTCAAAGTTCCTGGAGAGGCACCCCGTGGCGTGCCGAACAAATCCCGCGGCTCGGTTGGCCACAAGTAAAACGTGCCACACTTGGCACATCGGGCCTTGGTACTCGGTACCGCGCCGGGTGGTCCGCAGTGCACACACAAGCACCGAACATATTCATGCTCCGCTACGGCCACGACCAGTAGGCCTCCCGGTACTTGGTGAATAGAGGTGTTTATTTCTGACATAATTCGTTCAGAGGGAAGACAACACAAGTTTTTAGCTCCTTGCTCCTTGAATGCCAGACAAAATTCACGCTCCTCGCTCAGGTCTCCGGTCCCTCCCTTCGCGGGGTCTGGGTGGACCCCCTCCCTCTGGTGGAATCCAGAGGCGGGGTCGTTTCCTTGTCAGCATGACGTGGCCGTTCGGCTTTCGCGCCACTCCGCTCCTCCTGCAAGGAATCTGGGTTTGGCGCCAGACTCCTGCACATTTCCCGCCACAACTGTCTCACAGTCCTTTTGCAAACCTCACGTGCTTGCTCCATTCTCGGCGGGAACCGCCATTTTAGCTCGCCTCTCCGCGGAGCACATGTAGGGATGGCCGCCATCTTGGATACTCCCTCCAAATGTACCTGTGCCCTACTCTCCATGTCTAACGTGTATCTCGTACCTAGACCATGTTTTCCCTCCAAAAGTGGACTCTGCATCTTCATACTGTATGTGACCCACTAAATTGAGGTGGCTGGTACCCCAGGCTCAACGGAACTCCTCTCCTATACACTGTACTCCCCATATCTACTTGCAAGTGCTCGGTGGTGCGGGTGATAGCTAAGATACCTCTTGTCTAGGTACGGGCGTCTCCTGCTTTTGGCCGCTATAGCGGGGCCCTGGGCTATGGTCCCTGGTCTGGTTGACAGGCTGACCCCCCCAGTGACTCACGCTACCAGCCTCAAGGGACTTGATCAGCTCTACTATCCACCCCACCGTAACGCGGCCCTGGGCCATGGTCCCCGGATTGGTTACCGCTATGACCCCCCAGTTGCCTCACGCTACCTGCTTAAAATCACTTGCCGGGAGAGTGCATCTTAGTCTGTCTGTTCCGCCTCACTATAAGCCGGTCCTGGTCTGATAGATATTCATATCTCAGCAGCGCCTCCAAATGTAACCCTGTTTCCCCCCCCATTCTCTACGGGAGTGTGAGGGGTGCATGGGGGCTAGTTACATGTGGTGTGGTGCGTACCTGTGAGGAACAGGAGGGCCTGAGCTTCCCGCGATGTTGTGGGGGAGCCAGGACCGGGCTTCTGGGGTGATAGCCTCCATATTATCTTAGTGGTGCAGCGCCTCCATCTTCTATACTCCCAGGGTAATGGGACAGGACCGGTATAGAAGAACCCCTCAGGTCCCAGAGTTATACTCTCCAAATCACAAATCAGCGTAAATTAATAAAAACGCAGTGTTTAGCAGTTATAATATCTAACATGTTAAACAATAAATTTTTTTCCCCATAGGATGTTATGTCAGCATTGACATTTTTTAAGCGATATTATTATATATACAAATATGTTGGTGTTAGAGAATAATAATTGTTCTGTGAACACTGGGAAAGATCAACAATACAGCAACCAATTTAATAAAACAAAACAAAGTGAGGGAATGGTTTAACATTATTTTCTTTCATCTGTAGTCGGTTGCGAAGCACAAAATCCATGCGTGTAATGCAGAAGAAGTAGTAAATATGACACAACATGAATGAATCCGAGACATGCATTTTACTGATTGGGAACTAAAAATGAGAATTTCCTAGCACAAATATCTGGTGTCATAGACAGAAGGGGTCGTGCACTAACTTTAAGGAGGAGGGGAGAGGTGTAATAAGGAAAGGGCACTTCTCAGGTTGCTTGTGTAATGAAGTACAGGCAAAGCAGGCACAACCCCTGTGCCCCTGATTGGACACAAGGCCTGGTTGCACCGCCTTCTCTGTGACTCTCTGAGGCTGCATAGAAGTGGGGAAAACCCATGCTTACTCCTAGCAAGCCTACTTATACTAGGACTTTATGCCAGGAGTAGGGCAGACTGGTAGCCCAAAAACAGCCAGGGCTACATATTATTATTGCTAAAGCTCTGAAGACCAGACGAGGAGCCAGCTAATGATTACTAAAGAAGCACACAGAATATGTTGTTGGGGGCTCTTTCTACCCTATTCAACGTGCCAGTAAACTAAAGAAGTGGTTTCACTGACTTGCCAGGCATTTACAGGCGCTGGGATATTTATCCGGGACAAGGAGTGTGGAGCATGTGAGCGGCGCTGGTTGTAGTGTGTGTCCTCGGGTGTATATACACAGGAACGAGTTCCAAGCTTCGGTGCTCAGTAGCAAAGGAAACATATATCCAAATAGGACTCCTAAATAATGAGTATAGTCCAGTAGTGGATAAACTATAATCAAGCCTCGTGGGTCTCATAGACCTGGTGCATGATGATTTCCTAGAACAGGGCATAAGTATTGACAGTCCATTTGGTGAAATCCGTAATCTACCACGTGATGTAATGATCCTGTAATATTATATCACTAGGACATTGGCCCTGGAGTCGCACTCAATAATGGTCACCATCTCCCCATCCAAGTAAAAGAAGAGGTGAGTACTCACATATCTGGCAGTTCATCCATATGCGTGCATCACGCCAATCAGTAGCAGCAAGAGTGACCCAAAGGAACAATGCGGAGCACAGCTGTGAATCAGTAGTGCCAAACACCAACAGTATGAGGTTACAAATATACTTTATTCCATGGTTAAATAGTGGGGGGACACAGAGGTAATACTCTGACGCGTTTCGGGAGAAGCCCTTTGTCAAAGAGTAAATTCGCGTCTGTGAACGCTCCCGCTGTTATAGACGTTCCCCCGCCCCAAACAGTAAGTGACGCGCGGTGGAATGGCGTGAAAATCTAAACGGACAGATCTCACTGGCCGAGCCTGTCAACCAATGTACTGCCCGCAAGACCAAACTACTCCTGTGTGTGCGGAGGATCGCCAACAACAGCGCTAGAGCATCCACAGTAATACAATAAACATGCCAACAAAGACAAAGTGATAAACATAACAAAACGAATAAAGACAATAAAGGGTTATTAAAAACAACGAACAATTTACAATGGTAGTAGATACTATAAGGGGAGCCTGTTGATAACGGAGTAAAGACTCCAAAGTATAAAGATCCTATCTATTGATAGTAAATCAATAGTAATAGTTGAAAAGCAATATAGTAAATGATATAAACTATATGTCCAAGGGCGCAGACAAGATTGTAGTATAATGATTAGGCACAAAGAAGCGGACCAGATATAAGACTGCTGGGTTCAAAACTTAATCTGAAGTGTACAGATGGATACTGATACCCACACAATAGAAATATATCCATATTGGGAGATATCTGTACACAAAAATGAAGAGATAGTTCACATAATATAGCATAATAAAAATGATTAAATTATGTTACAGTGAATTCATATCCATATTCAAAACCACTATTCCAGTGAGATCTATAGTCAATATTGTGCTATCAATAGAATCATAAATAACGATAAATATAAACATTCCTATGCAATATTAGATAACACAATTATAATGACTACATAACGAAAAACCAATAGTTGAGAAATTTTCAATCACAGAAATTTTGTCTATAAATATTCTATCGAAAAGACAGAGCAATTATTTCAAAAAATGTTTTAATTCCCAATCTGTGTTCATGCCCTTGGGTGCTAATGTCCTAAGGGCATAAATCCAGTGCATTTCTCGACAATTCAGATGGGCCTCTCTATCCCCTCCACTAGTGTTGGTATGTATGTGTTCTATTGCACTAAAGGAGAAGGTACTAATTGACCCCTCTGGACATGTGATGAAATGGCGTGCCACGGGAAACCTCTCATCCCTATTTTTAATACTTAGGTGTTCACTAATTCTAATTCTGAGAGCTCTAATGGTCCTACCAACATAGCATGCACATTTAAGTATGTAGATCACATAGTTAAACTTACAGGTTATGAAGGACCCAATCTTATGTTTCTGATTTGTGTGTATATTTTTAACAAATTTTATGGGTGTCGCATATTTGCAAAAATTGCAGTCTCCGCACCTAAAAAAGCCATTTGGAATATTCTTTGTTATGCCTTTTTTCGAGCAGAAAAGACTGGGTGAGATATAACTCCTGATGGTCTTCGCCTTTCTAAAAACTACCCTTGGGTTGGATTGGGTATATATATCCAAATCTTTGTCTAATCTCAAGACTTCCCAGTGTTTATATAGGATGAATCTGATCTGTTCAGCCTGTTTGGAATATGTGGTGATAAACAGTGGTAGTTTTATAGTCTGATCAGTCTGGAGTGTTGACTTCCTTTATGTAGTAGGGATATGTTTTTTAGCTTGAGATAATTCCGCCCTATCAGTATGTAAAGCCTGTTCAAAAGCCGCCTCAAGGACACTATCTTTATATCCCCGATTTTTAAACCTCATCCTTAATTGTTCAGCCTGTAGTAGAAAAGATTCTTCAGTAGAACAGATTCTTCTCAATCTTAAGAACTGCCCTTTAGGGATGCCATTGAGTAATGATCTAGGGTGGGCACTGTTTGCTCTGAGCAGTGAATTACGTGAGTTCTCTTTTCTGAAAATATCAGTCTGTATTTTTAGATTCACATCCACATAAAAGATGTAAATCCAAGTAGTCTATGTGAATATCATGATTATTATAAGTAAATTTAAGATTATAAATATTCACATTCAGATATTCAAAAAAGGCAAAAAGTGTCTGTAAATCCCCACACCAAATAAGCAATAAGTCATCAATATAGCGACGATAGAAAATAATAAACTCTCTGAAAGGGTTAGAGTCGCCGAAAATGTGTACAGTTTCCTAAAATCCCATGATGAGGTTAGAATCGGTGGAGGCTGCCATGGTGGTGGGGGAGGTGCAGCCCGCTGTGCCAAGGGACTGGCTCCGGCAGCCACCAGCAGCAGCAGCCGCAGAACCACCGTGGTGTATGTGATCAATGAGGCCAGCCCAGGCGTGCAGGCGATTGAGAGCGCTGCGCTGCACAGCCTGCAGGAGGCGTGCGAGAGCCAGGGGGCAGCGCTGGAGAGCCTGCACTTTGGCAAGCTGGACTTTGGGGAGACCACCGTGCTGGACCGCTTCTATAATGCAGGTGAGATGGGGCAGAAACCACAAGTAAGGGGATAACATTACTAAGCAGTGGGGTAGAGTACCCTTACTCATTAGGATGTCACAGTTCTCCTATCTTGTGCCCCCCAAGTGTGTGATCTAAAATACTCATCAATGTGAAACCCAAAGGTTGAAGTGGCTTTATAAAGGTAGTGGTGCTGTGAATGACTTTTTATTGAACATTAGGGAAAAGCTAATTTGGTGTATGTGTGTCTCTCAGTGAGAGAGGCTCTCTTAAGTAAATCGATGTTTTTAAATAGAAAATGAGACTATAGGGAAGTAGCGGTACTCTGGTGTTGTAATTAGGAAAGGAGTGGTACTGTACAATGACTTTCCAACCACTGGGCTGGGGAACAACATAGCTAGGCAGGGGGTTATGACTCCAGCAAACACAGGGGGTGCCCTTCATCACTAGAATGTCACACGTATCCTCTCTCAAGTGTGTGATCTAATGTATATTCATGTCATTCTTTAGGCTTATCTTATCAATATTAACCATATTGACAATGTCATTAGCAAAGTTACTGTAGGTCCTAGGAGAGACAGATCCGTAAAAGGCAGTGACACTGTGCTTGTTACCAGGGCAGCCTGATTCTCTATTAAATAAAGGGGATTTGGTGGAGGTTGTGATACCTTTTAGAGGAACAACATTAGAGATCTGTATAGATTAAATGATAGCGTACAGAGTTTTTAAAACCTCATTGGTTTCTTCTTCAGGTGAGATTTCAAAAACTCTGTACACTATCATTTCATCTATGAAGATTTATAATGTTGGTTTGTTTAAAGGTATCATTACCTACGTCTTTCAGTACCAGGTTTAAAATACATGTAGAGCCCGTTTTATTTCAGTTCAGAAAGGGAAACCATATTTAGAAAGCCATTATTTATCTAAATACTCCAGGGTACAAAAGCAGTGCATAATTGGTCCAAAAACAAGTCTGCACCTGATTTATCCTTCAAGAGAATTCCTCTGGTTCCAAGGGGAATGTTTATGTTCTGCAGTTCTGCAACCAGGAGACTGATAACAACAATCCTCTTAATGTGGGTTCCATTTTCTTTAAAAAAATTCTAAGTGTAGATATGTAACATTACTTTACCACTGGTATGTCACTATTACAGTAATTAATCCTTTCCATTGTTGCCTCTTGGCTCTTAACCTTCTGATCTGACCTTTCTGGGTTCATGAAGCTTGACGTTTATGTGTAATAAAGGCTGATCAAATAATGGGCTTTGCAAAGTGCATAGCACTGCTGTTATTCTGCAAATTCCACATTTTCAACCTTTGTTTATATTAAGAACATTGGTCTTGTCTTTGCTCTTTCACAGCAGTGACAACAAATGTAGATGACTATTTTAACAATCGCATCCACAGAATTTCCCTCTTCCTGAAAATATTGTTCTTAATTACGTTTGAGCAGAGTGACACTTGGAGGGTAATTTAGTAAAGTCTCCCTTCTGCAAAACGGGGGCAAAGAAACTGTGCAAGGTTTATTAAAAGAAAAAACATTCCCATTAAAAAGAATAGGTTTTTCTTAATAAATATTGTGTGTTAGTACCAGTTTTGCCCTTGTTTTTGCAGCCAGGAGACTGATAAAGGACCCCCAGAACTGTTGTGTAGTACACTGATTCCCAACAGGGGGTTCGGGAGGTGTCTTCAAGGGGGTGATCCAAGAAAAGAAAATGTACTGGTGGGATCCATGCAGTATATAGGGTTATTGAGCCCATACGAGGATTGCGCACTTAGTAACGCCCTAAAGGGCACCATCCAACCTGTCAAAACTTCCAAAGTCATGCCCCACAATTCCTTGCGCTGTGTATGCAAAGCATTGTGGGGAGCGACTTTGGAAGCTCCTGCTGTAATGACCACCCACCCAAGCTCCTGCTGTTATACCACACATGCTATCTGCACACATGGAGGTGCAGTTTGGGCCTTGTTAAGTGTATGTTCCCCCCATGAACTTAGGACACTATACTGTCTGAGATCAGTCAAACAGTTTTTTGTTAGCAATAGTCTGATGAGTAGGCAATACAAGTTATTAATTAGGGGGTCGCTGAACAAATATTTTGTATCAGGGAGTGCACAATGTAAAAAATGGTTGGGAACCACTGGGGTAGCGTATTGTAAAATAACCACTGGATTACTCATTTCAACACAGGCTCACTCAATGTTTCTTCAGTTGTTGTTGTAGTGCAGTGTGACAGCCATGATTTACAGTTGCAGGACTGCTCTATTAAAATGGCATTTTTCAATTTTGTCCAGAACCACAAAGTCAGACAGTCACAGAGGTCACTAAACCATAGACATCATAAGAGAATAGAGGGTATTCCCCCAACTTACAGTAACATTCAGGGTACCTTAACCCTTTAGCTGCCATAATGGCCTGCAATGCCTTGTATAGCAAAAGGGTTAACGAATGTTGCACAGCTACAGCAGTACTTAGCATCTCACGAATGCAAAACTGAACCACAAATGCACCTTTATTTGTACCCTGTATCTGCTTAATACTAAAAGTCATCTACAGTGTACGCATCAACTTTTTAAATTGAAGTCCTCTAGCTACTCACCATTAAAAAATGCAGCGATCTCAGCACATTTTGTCCTTCTTTTGCATCTAAGAGCTGCTTAGAGCTGTACCTGCACCTTTTGCATGAGACAAAGTCATAAGAACATAGCCACAGGAGCTTTCAATAGCCTTTACTCACAGACGGTCTAGGACATTTGGCCGCGGCTGTTTCACTGCGACCAAATGACAACCGGCGCTTTGCCATGACTCGCCCTGTCGGCGGACGCTTCACCACTAAGGTAAGTGCCTAAGCTTAACCCTTACACGAAAACCCCCTACCATAAGCCCTTAGCCTAAAAAACCCTCGTTGCCCCAGAGGAGTTAATACCCTACTCATAGCATTCCCTGTCTTCTACATCCCACCATATTTATTGGTACTGGGATAGTATGAATAACCAATGACACGGTTGCTTGATAGCTATGATTTAATACATTTTTAATCCACATCACACGTTACTTTGGTAATATATGTTTTAAGGATTTATTAAAAGTTAATTTTTACACTTGGGTGGTGTGCATTTAAGTGAATTCTTTTAGGGGGCACATCCATTTTGTGTTTCCCCTCCCCCTTTTTCTAAAACCCCATACACTAACCCCATACCCTAACCCAGGGGAGCGCAAACTTTTAGAGCTGCGCCCCCTGCCTGCTTCCCCTCGCTCTCACGCCCCCCTACCTGGTTTGGCGTCGTTAAGTGACGCCGCGGGGTGACGTGATGTGACCCCATTGCCATGGAGACGGACGTGACGTCACTCCGCATGACACCGCGGTGTCATTTGACGCTGCGTTGCCATGGTGACGCGTCACAGCAACGTGTCTGAACCCCAGTGAGTTGCAGAGGCCTCAAACGATCCCCCCGCATTTAATTTAAATGCCCCGTGGAACAGCGCGGGGCCTCTGCAACCGCCCACGCCCCCCCCCCCAAAAAAAAAATCCTGCAACCCACTTTGCGCACCGCTGCCCTAACCGCTAAAACTAACCCCAAAAACTAACCCCTTACCCTAACCCCTACAACGTACCCTCTCCTAGAAGCGGCCAGCGGCAGGGGTCCCTCTGCAGCTGGACGCTGGTGGTCATTTGATCGCCACAAAATGGCCAGCACCAAATTTCCCTTTCCGCTCGAAGATATAAAGGACACCTTTCCGTTTACACAAACGTATCAAGGTCCTACCGGGTATCTTTCTGTTACCCTCTGATTAATTACAGTAAGCAGACACCAGCGACACGTCCTTCTTCCCCCTTATAAAAGACACAGTTCTGACCTGCACCTTCGCATCATAACCCATTTGTTTTAATGCAAACTCTACAAGAGAAAATGAAGGCCAACTTAAATGACTTCCTTCTGCCTTGGGGTATTTATTGAAGTTTACAAACGTACCTCTCATTGGTAAGGAAGTGTTCTCTTAGGTATTTAAAACCAGAGACAAAACATAAAACACAGACAGAGCTCAGTGTTTGGGGGTTCAATAGGAGCTTGTTAGGTGTCCAGTATGTTTTAGTGTTCTCTTAGGCCCTGACCCTCTCATGACTATTCCCCCTCCCTTCAAACCCCCAAATAACAGACTATAACAAGAACATGGTGGGAAAGGCCACAGCATTTTCATAAACAAATATAACACACAATAATACAATACTACATTTTTTCATAAAATCGGTGTTTATTTTATTTTTTTCTGTTTTCCGGTGATTTCATTTAATTAAAAAAAGAAAAAAAATCGGTGTTTAACAATGAAAAACAACTGACACGCATTTGATTTTGGTGTTTATCAGTGTACTTTTTTCTTGTTTCCATACTCCCCCCTGATACCTTTGCCTCCTACCTAATGACGGGCTGCCACAAGAGTTGGTATTTAATAGGCAAGGATGCTTCATTTCCAGTGATTATCGGTTTTAACCGAAAGTGCAAGATTATCAGTCGGTTTAAACTTAAAACCTGAATCCCATACATATAATACATAACGTCCAATCATTGGCAGCCATAAACTGGTCCAAACCTCTTACCGTGCAGCCAAGAGAATTCTTACGTATATAAACCGAACGCTTAATGATACAATCCCATGTAGTTGACCAAAAACAATTGTTTGTTAAATTGTCTAGTTGACTTACTTAAACAAATCTGACCATATGTGACTCCTCTTGTTTTTCTGTAAATTAACCTTTAGAGAGCCTTTATGGCCAAAAGCCCTATTGACGTGTCCAGAGAATCATGGCAAAAATGCTTGTGAAGATGATGGCTGCACTGTAACGATTAAGTACAAAATGCATTTCTTAGAGGCCTATGGACAGGGGGGTGTTTGCCAATTAAGTGATTTGGTTTCCCTAAGCCCATACATCAGAAAAAGTAAAAAATTGAAAAATAAAATAACTTGCAGATGTCACATTAAGGTATAAAGGGCATGGACTACCCAGATGTAACCCCTTAAACATGTCACTGCCATTAGTACAGTTTGGTCACTTGAGGGACTGATACTTTAACCTCTGGGTAGGTAACATCAAGGCCATGTAGCTGGGTCCTTTCACATCCCAAAGGGCAGGGTCCCATAGTGCTGTGACCCCAAACTGAACTTGTCTTTGTTTGGTATGTTCTTGTTTTAGGAGAATACATAATTATTACATTACAAAATCATTACATACAACACTACATTAACATCCGCATCAATGAAAGACATTCACAATACGTACCTAAATGCGCACAAATTATACTTAATATGCATACTATTCCAATGAATAAATACAAGATCTAGCCCAGCGGTATGCAAACTGGGGGGCGCGGGATTTTTCTGGGGGGCGCAGGTGTTGGCAGAGGCCCTTGGCTCTTCCCTGAGGCATTTAAATTAAATGCCGGGGGACCGCACGAGGTCTCTGCAACTTCAACTTACCGGGATACAGCCGGCTTCTAGTCACGTCGCCATGACAACGCGGCATCAAGTGACACCGCAGGATCATGTGACGCGTCATCGTGGATGAGACACTCGGCGTAATTTGATGCCAGGTCACTGGGGCTGGGGGGGGGGGGGCGAGCTCTGGAGCCGGCACACAGGGGGGGGCGCAGCAAAAAAAACTTTGCGTGCCCCAGATCTAGCCCACTAACATAAATAATAACGAAATCGTAGAATATAGCCTACAACACTGACATAAATAAGCACTAGCACCTAAAGGGGCGGGAGGGACCTAACGAGCCTCGCCCTTTACCTGTACCTAGCAACCGACCGACAACCAATCACCTATTAACAATTGTCCTCACCTGAGCTAGTGACCAATAAAAACACTGATTAGCCATTGTGGGCTCGGGGAACCACCTGGGAGCACGGGTCGAAAATCTCTATTCAATAATATACAGCAAACAACTCAATCCGTTTGATAAATGAATCCTTTCAGTGCCGTAGGGATCCCTCCGACAAGTCGCAAACATGTGATTAGCGGTCACGCTCGTGATGTTACTGCGGCGACGTGAACAGAAGAGAAGGGTCCTCTTCTGGTCAGAACGTTTTCAACGTCCTGCGGAGCCGTGAACTTGCTCTCCCCTACA
Source organism: Ascaphus truei (assembly GCA_036426205.1). Lineage (NCBI taxonomy): Eukaryota > Metazoa > Chordata > Amphibia > Anura > Ascaphidae > Ascaphus > Ascaphus truei. The sequence goes on along the minus strand of CM071570.1, from coordinate 138,707,041 downwards.
AAATGAGCAAGCGGGTATGAGGACATATAGTAGCCGAGTTTTAGGCTAAAGGGATAAAAAGCTACGAAACATGCTAAACTAATGAAAATATCTTAAAATGGTAAATTATACGTCATAAGTCATGTTCTTATTATTATCTTTTATGTGTATGGCATAATGCAAACATTATGTATAGACATATACATATGTTAAGACAAACGGACAATAGAAAGGTTATAAGATTTTCTGACTGTTACAAACATATGTTGCTAAGTAGAACTGCACTAGTTTTGTAAATAATGACACCGAGTTCGAACCAGGGGAGCCTGGTTCAATTCCCTGTCAACTCCTTGAGCCCTTGGGCAAGTCTATTTGCCTCCCTGGGCTTCACTCACCGAAAACATAGATTGTAAGTTCAGCTAGAGAGCAACGGTGTCTGTAACATTCCTATGGACTGCGTACCACACACTATATTGTAATTGTGGAGCATTTTGCGTCCCATTGGGAGAAAAGCGCTACATGAAATAAAATTATTATATAGCTTTCTAGGGGTTGTAGAAGAGTGTGTAGCTTTAAAAAAAAGAGGAGAATTTAAGTAATACAGGATTTAATAGGAAGCCAGGAGAGGGATTTCAGCAGGGGAGACACCGAGATTTAGGAGCGAGTAAAGGGATTCTAGCAGCAGCGTTTAGGATAGATTGTAGGGGAGACAGGTGAGAGGCAGGAAGGCCGGACAGCAGACGGTTACAATAGTCAAGATGGGAGAGAACGAGGGCCTGAGTTAAAGTTTTAGCAGTAGAAGGACAGAGGAAAGGGCGTATCTTTGCAATGTTACAGAGGTTTTAGCTACATTGTGAATGTGAGGGAACAGTCAGATGTGACACCTAGGCACCATGCTTGTGATACTGGGAGTATGATAGTGCTGCTAACAGTAATGTAGAAAGGGGCAGTAGGGCCAGGCCTGCGTAGAAGTATGAGTAGCTCCGTCTTTGACATGTTAAGTTTGAGTCGACAGAGGGCCATCCAGGATGATATAGTGGAGACACATTGAGAGACTTTGGTCTGTACAGCAGGTATAAGGTCAGGGGTTGAAAGGTAAATGTGTGTGTCATCAGCACAGAGTTGATATTTGAACCCAAGAGATGTGATAAGATCACCTCCTAGAGAGAGTGTGTAAAGAGGAAAGAAAAGTGTCCCGGGACAGACCCCTGAGAGAGATCGATAGAGGAGGTGTTAGCAATCAATACACTGAAAGTACAATGGGCGGGGTACGAGGAGATACAGGATAGAGCTCTATTACGGATACCAAGATCATGGAGAACCTGAAGGAATGCCAGGAGAAGGAAACAAGTGGGAAAGGAGTTGTGACTTTTTTTGTGATTGCTGCAGCTGATGTCTGTGAAGCTGTCTCTCCCTGAGCTGCCAGACGCTCCTCCTTCCTCTCTGCAGTCAAAAGTGCGGGCCGGAGCGAGAGGAAGGACTCCACATGCTGCAAATTCAACGCTGCTCCTCTGAACCCTCAAGCCGGCACCAAATAATACCACGGTTATAAATCGGGTCACATATCGGCTTACCGACATGTTTTATTGCTGCAGTATTACTATGGTACTAGTATATTTAACCCTAGGTTAGAGGGGTTTACACCCCGAGGAGGTAAAGTTGATTGTGGAAGGCGAGGGCGAGAGCATGCAGGAATGAGGCAGGGAACATGATTGGGAGAGATATCCCCAGAAGCAAGGGAGAGAAACATGGAAAGAAAGAGAAGGTGTGAGGAGGATTTGTAGGGGTGTGTTTTAGTGCAGGGGGTATAGCTGGAAGTGTCAGAGGGCGCAGTTAGGAAAGGAGTTCATGTGAACTGAGACGGGGAAGTGGAGATACAGGAATAATGAGAACGGTACAAAGAAAAGTGTAGCTTGGAAAGAAGTGAGGTTGGAGCAAATATAAATAGTATAGCATGGCAGTGGTAGTAGAGCTATTTTATTGTTGAGACCTGGGTAGGATAAGGGTAAAGAAGAAGACGTGAGAAATAATCAATTGATGAATGGTGGTGCTCTATAATGTTGATAGAAGAGTGTTGTGTCTTATTTATTTATTTAATTTATTTCTTTATAAAAATGTTTTACCAGGAAGTAATAATGTTTTACCAGGTAGTAATACATTGAGAGTTACCTCTCGTTTTCAAGTATGTCCTGGGCACAGAGTTATAAAAAATACATGGTTACATTAAAAGAACAGGGTTAAACAGTGAATTCACCGACATGTCTTCCTGAGTCTTTAATAGATGTCCTTCTGTCCAACTCCAGAATAACTCCATGCCACTTCTAAACAGGCCAATTGTAGACAGGGCTTTGCAACCCCTTGCATTTCCGTCTCTAGAGCTATTCCCAATATATAGGCCCAGTCTAAATGTTTTCTCGCCAACAGAAAGCTATACACCCATCTGATTAACACACTGGAGAGATTGTTCAATGTAGCATTCCAACAACAGACAGGCTGTAGTACATTCACCGCAGACAATGTTGAGAAGTAGTAGAGATTGTTAAATTTAGCATACAGATGTAGCAAGACTTACTGTCCCCAGCGCCACGGACGTACAAGCAGAAGTCCACGACGCTGAGGACAGTGCCTGCCACGATCGCCCTGCAGGAGGTCCGTGTTTGTGCGTGGGACAGCGTTAATCCTTCGGAGCTGCGACCGCCATGGTCATGTGACCACGGCACCAGGGACATGAAGGCTTGCTACCTCTGTACCAATTACAGGCAGGCTTCATATTGTTCCACATGAACATAAAACTCTACTCCACATAAAACTCTGACTCCGGCCCTCATTCTCTCCCGTCTTGATTACTGTAACCTCCTGCTGTCCGGCCTTCCTGCCTCTCACCTGTCTCCCCTACAATCTATCCTAAACACTGCTGCCAGAATCACTCTACTCTTTCCTAAATCTGTCTCAGCATCTCCCCTCATGAAATCCCTCTCCTGGCTTCCGATCAAATCCCGCATCTCACACTCCATTCTTCTCCTCACTTTTAAAGCTTTACACTCTTCTGCCCCTCTTTACATCTCATCCCTAATTTCTCGGTATGCACCATCCAGACTCTTGCGTTCTTCTCAAGGATGTCTTCTTTCTACCCCCTTTGTATCTAAAGCCCTCTCCCGCTTTAAACCTTTTTCACTGACTGCCCCACACCTCTGGAATGCCCTTCCCCTCAGTACCCGACTAGCACCCTCTCTATCCACCTTTAAGAACCACCTTAAGACACACTTGCTTAAAGAAGCATATGAATAGCACTGTGGATATTCTAAACACGATACATAATGCTTGGCCCCCTGCAGACGCACTTACCAGAACTCCCTCCTCCTGTCTCTGTACGTTCTCCCTACCAATTAGACTGTAAGCTCCTCGGGGCAGGGACTCCTCTTCCGAAATGTTACTTTTATGTCTAAAGCACTTATTCCCATGATCTGTTATTTATATTATCTGTTATTTATTTGATTACCACATGTATTACTACTGTGAAGCGCTATGTACACTAATGGCGCTATATAAATAAAGACATACAATACAATACAATACAATACATGAAGCAGGAGATTTAAAAACCAGGAAGTAACGCCCGTTCCGTAACCTGTATCTCGGAAACCGTGGGTGTCCCAAGAGCTGAAAATAATGCGTTTCACCTCTAAGGACCCCCTGGCTCCCATGCTGTACATAAAAGGGGGAGGGAAGAAGGATAGGTATGGGGGATTGCTGATTTAACGTTTCTCATATGAAACATATGTCTTGTATTATGGACATGTGCAGACTGCCCTAGTCCTAAACATTCATTTATCAAAGTATCTTGGTTACAAAAACTAGTGTAAAAATATTGTTCTAGATTGATCAAATAAGATTACTATTTTTTGTTTCAATGGGAATCTTTGTCCTGCTAAGCTTGTTGTAAGTGAACGATGTGGCAGAACGTCTGGGCTTGTGAGTGGGGAAGAAAATTTGGTCACCTTATTATTTTAGGTTAGTTTGGTGAACACCGTTATAAAGTACAGATAACCGAAATGTCTTTAAGACTTCCAAGCAATTTATGTTTTTTTGTGTGAGGCCACAAAGACTATACAAGTATGTGAAAACAAGGAACCTGTATGCAGTTCTTAGGACTGCTCAGGATCAGCTTTCTTTAGAAGTAAACAGGAAATATGATAAGAATATATGATGCTCTTAACCACTGTCATATAGAGATTTGCTGAATATATATCTATATACACGCATGCACGCACGCACACGTATATGTGACTTTTTTCAACCACCAATCTATGCATAAAAACATTATTAACATGATTAAAGTAACTGTTACTTATTTCCATCCTGTTAAAAATGATTGTGCTACTTTCTTCCAAGCATATAACTGAATTCAAGCATATAACTAGGGATTCCGGAATCCCCCCCAAAAAACACCACCGACTGATCATTTTGCACTTCCAGTTAAAGCCGCTAAAAACAAGACATAAGGCATAATTTGTTATTGAATTATACCTTTTGTGGCACCCCAGCCACAGATCAGATACTAAGGAAGAAGGGACATTTTAAAAAGTGTGCAGATGAACACCGAATTCAAATGTGTGTCAATTCTTTCCATTCTGAACACTCATGAACACAATGAAAACACTGGAAAAACAAACACCGATTTCACGAAAAAATAAACACCGAAAACCGGAATCCCTACATATCGCTTCATAATTACTATGCAAATAATGGAAAAAAGAAAAACACCAAATCACCTCTAGTTTTCAGGATTGACAAATAGTCTTATCAGCAAAAGACGTTGAAGAAAGGTTGCAGAATCCCTCCAAAGTTAAACATGGAAATATATATATTTTAAAATACTGAGACTTATCCTAGGATGTCTTATGACAAAGACTGCATTGTAAATATGGCCCAAAGTCGTCTTTTGTCTGTTTCTGTTTGTTTAATCAAACCCCTCTCATGTCCCAAGTTACCACGCTTAATAATACAGCTCAACCCCGTTATAACGCGATCCGTTACAGTGCGAATCCGCTTATAACGCGATACAAGCGTGGCTCCCAATTTTCGTAATTATGAATACTTTACAACACGATTATTGGTATCTTAAATACTTTATTGTACAATGCATACAATTGTACATTATTTCTAACGCAATACGCTTATAGCGCGATGTGATTCTTTGGACCCCAAGCACAGCATTATAAGGGGGTTGAACTGTATCTACAAAAATGTCTTAAAACTATGTGTAGGTGTCTAATTATTTGTATACAGTTTGTCAGTCATGTCCACATTAACACTCCAAACAAAGCCAGTGGTTAAATTTGGCCACTTTAAGCACTTGTATACTGTATAACTGTGAATCTGCACCCCTGTTGTGAAGAAGAGATACACCCTATTCAAATTAGTGGGCCAAAGATCTTGTCTGGCACGGGGAAGCAGCTTCAATGTATATTATAATGTAGGCCTTATCCAGTGAGGTCCGATGTAGCTAATCGCATTCCCTCATCTGCCGAAAAACGGACATTCCAGTCAATGACAGGTTTTTAGCCGATCGTAGGTGATTAGATGGTTCAGATTTTATTGAATAAGGTCCTTAGGCTGGATTTATCACAGAGCGATGCGCTCCGTCCGGCGGTGACAGCCATTCAAGTCAATAGCAGTTACCGCCAGAGCAGGCGCGATACCCTGCATCGTGCTTTGATAAATCCCACTTAGTCTTTTGCAACAGTTTTGAAACTTGGCTCCATTCTATATCTTGAGGTTATCAGGAGTCTGGTGACAGCCTCAGGAGTAATGGAAGCTCTGGGGAAAGGAAACTTGTGTGGCAGGGATAAGAGAAGGAAAAAAATAGTTCTTAGAGAGAGGTCTGTTATCATTATAAATAGACTTACTGTACTGGAATTGTTATGTATCAGTCTATTCACTTGAGACTGCTGTAACGGGTCTTTTTAAAAATGGCTATACAACGCATTGAGTAGTTTGTTGCAAATCATTTACACATTCACATTTACACATTCACATTTACACATTCACATTTACACATTCAAGTAGGTTTAAAACATTTGCTTTGAAACTGACACAAGTATTTTAAAGGCGTTCGTTTCCACCTATGTTTCTCTAGGTGGAAAGTAGGGGTCTTCAGAACGGAACCACGTAAGGCCTCGGCCAAGCTCCCCGCTGGCGTGCTGAGGCGCGGGTGCTTTCCCTGGCCTTGCGGGTGCTTTCCCTGCGCGCCGTCAGGGGGCAGGACGGGGGCGGGCCAGTGACGTGCCGCTCACGTGACCGGCCCTGCGCTCCGGCAAGCGGGGAAATTTTAAATTTCCCTGAGACCTACGCTTCCGCGCGCTTGCGGAAACGTAGGCGAGCCCCTACTAAAGCCGCTCTAATTGCGGCTGTAGTGGCTCAGTGCTGAGCGGAAGCGTGCCTCAGTGCGCCTCCGCCAGCAAGCAGTAACCTTGGCCGAGGCCTTAGTTTCAGCTACGGCAACCCCAGTAGCATCCTTGGCGGGGTACAAAATATATAGGTTTAGATCTCCCCGGCGTCACAGGAAGCAACTACATCCCCCACCGCGGCTTCCTATTGGCCTGCGTGCTGAGGGAGATTTCACGTTGGTGATGTCCACGGCGTCATTTGACACTGGGATTCCAAAGGACAAGCAGGGTGGCAGAAAGGAGGCGGCAGACAGAGCGAAGTGCCGAGATGGGGTACAGCTGGGGTTTCTGTCCTGCATTTTAGCATTATTTTTGTTAAATCATAAAATGATGCATGTAAATAATCTCCACAGTGCTCTTCCCTCTCCCACCAATATCCTCTCACGTAGGGACGTGTGAAACGCGTGCACACATTTGCATGCTTGGAAAATATTGTACATTTGCAACCCAAGAAAAAACCATATGAAAAATTGCAACCTCTGTCTTACCAACTAACTACAGATCAAATATCAAATCACAAGTCGCTTAATACTCCCTCAAACGTTTCTTTACTACTCAGAGGTCAGAGGGGTTTATTCATTAATTCATTCAAATAGTGCAGAGTGGGGAACTACAGTATCAAACAATAACTCCCATTCAAGTCCGTGCGAGTTTCCGGGCGATAACGCCCCGATCAGCACTATCACAGCTTTATGAATAACCACTATAGAGAATAAATTGTGTGTTTGTAGGAATTTGTGAGAGTTTCAAAATGCCTTGTACAGTTTTCTGAGTTCTTTTAGTTTCTGCGCATTGAACGAATGCTTGTGAAATGAATCACATACTGTATCTGTTATCAAGATTCCTTCTGATTCACGGACTGAAACAGCAGAGGAATAAAAGAGGTGGTATTGAGCTGATCTATAGTAACTGTCCATCTGATTATAAAGCATCAATAGCCTCTACACTAAAATAATTATTTCGCAGAATCAGAACCGGCAGGAGCCTGGAGCAGAACAGAGCAATTTTTATCTCCAAGGACCTCCGTGGTTCCTGAATTATTTACTTATATTTATGTATAATGCTAGCAGAGAGACAGTTTTTTTTTTTAATATGCTGGGAATCTGCTTCCCTTTGCTGGAGAATAGATCTATTTTATTCAAATGAACTGGACCAAAATCTTGGGGAAGCGACTTCAAAACATATTGCCCAGGGAGTTAACTTTAATGATAGATATCGCTTGATGGCTCTGGCTATATGTATCATAGTAAGAGACAGAACAGTGACACGCAAACAGGAGTCTTTCATCCTTTGTCCAAGTGCCAGTGTTCCAAAGTACTGTGAAACTTTCACCACACTGTTACGGAAGGAGATAATGGGCGGCACGTGGCAATCATAAACACAAGACCATTAGACATACAGGCCCTTATTTACTAAGCAGTCTTCTGCAATAAGGCACTTTCCATTGCCGGATGACACCTTACTGCCTTTTCACGTCAGTGAACTGTAAGGTGTCCTGCAGCACCGTGTCTTATGGTAGAAAACTGCTTAGTAGATATGGGCCACTGACCTTTAATGCTCTACCAGATACTGCAACTCATTTCGTTTTTCAAAGAACTTTTAATGTTTTTTTTTTTTTTAAATTATTTTTCGAATCTGTTGATTGAGCATTACCAGTCAGATAACAGGTAAAGGAGATTTTTTTTAAAAATCAGAAATGTTATTTTTCACATACACACATACACACACACACACACACACACACACATACACCCCACACTATTGCTGCATTGTATAAGTAACTGGTGCATGTAAAATGAGATTAGATCTTTAAGCAACATTTTCCAGTCCCAAGTTGTAATAATAAAAGTTTACATTTGGTTGCCTGCAGTGGGACTGGCTAGTGCAGCTGCTGTACCGTACAATGCTGAAGCTGCACGGTGTGTACTGTGTGTGTGTGTGTCTTTACAAGGTCATGGAACTGAATGAGATCTTTGGTAATGTTGCTGTCTGAATTCTAGGAATTCCACACGGGTGAAGGAAGGGCGTATGTCATGGAACAGACGATTTCAAGGAAAGTAGCAGGGCATCTGGCCATTACAGTAATTGGAAGCTGACTTTTTGTTCTGTAATCAGAATTCCAACAAGGCTGCTCTAAAAGGACTTGTTTAATGCTAGGCATGTGTTTCATTTCTGTGAGCTGCCAATCGCATGATATTTTCCACGGTATGGAGAAAACAGTCCTTTTAAGTGTTGCGAGATCATCTGGAGCGCAACGTCTGTCATGGCTTATAAAAGTACTATACTAACATATATATATATATATATATATATATATATATATATATATATTATATATTAGATATATCTATAGTATCTAATATAATATATCTCTTAATATATAAAATCGAAAGGTTGGTACTAGCTGCGGTGAATCTGATTGGTCCTCAGCCTCTGGCCAATCAGATTGGTGGGTCTGACGTCACCCAACTGCCACTCTCTTCCCCCTCGGCCACACACACACATACACTCTCTCTCTCTGTCCTCTCCCCCCCCCCCATCACACTCACCTCCCTCCCCGGTGCTCACTCACCTCCCTCCCTGGCGCTCACTCACCTCTGGCGGGGGGACAGGCAGTGGCCAGGCAGTCTGCAGCTGCCTTGCGGCGCCGAGTGCCTAAGATGGCGGCGCCCGGAAGGACCCCCTTCCTCCCTCGCGGCACTGAGTGCCTAGCCTCTACTGCCGCACACGCACACACACCACCTCCCGCCCAAACCGCCGCCTCACACCCCATGCGCCTCCAGCCTCCCCTCCACACAGCACCACACACACACCGCCTCCCCTCCCTCGCCCCTGTGCCTCCGGCCGGGACCAAACGGCGGAACGGACGGCCGGGAGGGGGCGGAACGGACGGCCGAGAGGGGGCGGAACGGACGGCCGGGCTGGGGCGGAACGGACGGACGGGAGGGGGCAGCCCACCACCACCACTCACCCGTACGGTGCGGCGCCGCACGGAACTGCGGGGGGGCGGGGCCTGCGCCCGAGAAAGGCGCCGCATGGAACTGCGGGGGTGCGGGGCATGCGCCCGAGAAGGGCGCCGCACGGAACTGTGGGGGGGCAGGGCCTGTGCCCGAGAAAGGCGCCGTACGGATCTGCGGGGGGGGGGGGGGGGGGCGGGGCCTGCGCCTGAGAAGGCCGCCGCTGAGCGCCGCACAGGACTGAGACGTGTCTGTGTGTGTGTGTGTGTGTGACACTGTGTCCCCCCTCCTGTCCCTGTCCCCCCTCCTGTCCACTGCCCCCTCCTGTCCACTGTCCCCCCTCCTGTCCACTGTCCCCCCTCCTGTCCACTGTCCCCCCCCCCTGTCCACTGTCCCACCCTCCTGTCCACTGGTCCCCCCCCCTCCTGTCCACTGTCCACCCCCTTCATGTCCACTGTCCACCCCCCTCCTGCCCACCCCCCTCTGTCCTGTCCCCCCCTCTGTCCACTGTCCCCCCTCCTGTCCACTGTCCCCCCCCCACCTCCCTGTCAACTCTCTCCCCCCCCCCTCCTGTCCACTGTCCCCCCTCCTGTCCACTGCCCCCCCCCGTCCCCTGCCCCCCCCTCCCTGTCCACTGTCCCCCCTTCCTGTCCCCTGTCCCCCCCTTCCTGTCCACTGTCCCCCCCTCCTGTCCACTGTCCCGTCCCCCCTCCTGTCCACTGCCCCCCCTCCTAACCACTGTCCCCCCCCCTCCTGTCCACTGAGGAGGGGGGAGAACGGAGAAAGAGGGGGAGAGAAGAGAAGGGAGCGGGAAATTTAACTCACGGGCAACGCCGGGTCTCTCGGCTAGTATATATATATATATATATATATATATATATGCAAATATAGCTGTATGCTCGTAAAGTGTCGGTGACCCTCATGCCTCACATATAAAAAGTTGAACACAGGCTCTTCAAATGGATTGTGGATTTTTTCAAAGGAATTGTTCCCGGTGTACCTCAAAGTGAAGATGAAAAAAAGACATACATAGTATAATTCCATTTTTACTTGAAAGACAAAAAAAAAAAGGGCTTCAATAGCTCTCACAAAATGAATTAATGATGTGCTCTTATCAAAATGATATTATTATTGATTTCAGCTCTGGAGAACAGCTGCTCCCCGAGATACTTCCATCGGAAGGTGATACTGTCATCTCACTGCTGTTTAAACGTCTTGCAGCCCAGGGGCCAATAGGAAGCCGCAAGGGATGATGTTCTGGCTTCCTATTGGCCCGCCGGATATTTAAAGAAATTGTCTGTGGCCAGACTGAGCTGCTACCGGCAGCCCCTTCAGATGTGTGTATCTTGCGAAGCAAGGGGTCCCCGGAGTTCAAAGCAATGAGGTTCTGCTCTGGAGAACCCCAGCTTCCCAACTAGTAAATCCCTCCACACCCCCCAAAAAAAGAAAGACGAGGTAAAGCCACTTTAAGTGGTATTTGTAAAGGAAATGAACTTCAATGGAGATATAGAAGAGAAAAAGAATAACTATATGGTTTGGAATTGTCAATACACATCTTGTATGAAAAATATTATAAATGTAAAAACATACTTATAACAGGAAGTTTATTATTTTGACATAAATGGAAGGTCTCACAGAGCACAGCGACCATGGACTTTCCACTGGACCCTCTGCTTTTGAGCTATTCATTTTTGCAGACTCTAGCCGCCAGCCATCTGCCCATGTCACGGAAGTAGCCAGTGCTACACTCCCTGTGTGCCTGAACCAGTCAAATGAAACCACACCAGAACCGTGGTGTCCTGGAGGAGAGACTGGGGCATACAGTAATATTCTGGGTGACTCCCTGTTTACAACATCAGCCCACTAAAACTTTGTTCAGGAGATATAAGCGTTTAAAATGTTAAGTGTCGCGAAGGTTAAAATGACTCTCGCCCAGGAGCCAGTTGCAGTAGAAAAGTTGCCATGGTGATCTCCGAGAGGCCCAAGAGATGAGGAAAAACAGATTTATTTAAGAGCAGGACATACTCGGGGGAGGAGGGGGGGCAAGATACTAACATTATATAAATTAAAATTATATAGGCGTCTGTGGGGGACTGCTGCTTTAAGGCACCGCAGAAACAAACAAATACTTCATCAGGGTGCTTTCGAACAGTGTAAATGTATCAAGCAAGATGGTGACAATGGCAATGTAGGGTTGTAGCCAGATGCATGAAGTGGGAATGGTGTATTTAATATTGCCTGTGACTTCCCACTTCTGGTTTTGTATGTTAAAAATAAAGAAATGACTGCTTTCCACAGCTGTGAGGCTTAGATTAGCTGCACCAACCACAATGCCCCGTGGTAAAATGCTCAGTACCCCCGCCCCCCTCCCACCAGACGCATATATAAGATTCTCATGTAATGTTAGCATCCTGAACAGAGCATCGGATTTAAATAGACAAAACAGGGCTAGAAAGTGCAAGAAGAGAAATCTCTTAAAGTAAAAAAAAAAAACAAATGTCGATCAGCATCGGTCTTCAGTGGACTCTCGCTGATAAAAATCGAAAATGTTTAGCTAAAAAAACATTTTGTGGCCCACATTTCACAAACCTCACTGATTCTGACATCTCTGCTTCTGTGGGCCACTGAGCAATAGAAACTACAAACAGCACGGCAGAAGGGGCAAGGGTATGTGTGTTACAGTATGTCAATTTACTTTCGAGTGAGAATTAGCCCAGGGAGGCTGTGCGTATATAGGGATAGCCCATTATAATGACATTGTTTGCCCAAATTCTTGTTCAGGTGCCAAGAGCAAGTTAAGAGAATTTCCCCCATTTCGCATTAAGTGCTACTTTAATATTACCACAGCTGCAAACCTGTTTGGCGAGTTTTGGATTTTGTATAGTTAAACTGCCTCTTTTTTTCTGGGTTTTAATATCGTGTTACTTGTGACTGGTTTTGTCTTACTGAGACAGAACAGTTTGGCAGTCCCCTGCTGGCTAGTGACACATACATGGGTGTGGCTGCAGGGACTCTTGTATTTGTAAGCACGCATTAGGCAGCATCTCTATGGTGTAAAACATGACTTCTAAGAGTCAAAGAACTTTCAACATCATATAAAATATGAGCTGGTAGATGGCAGCTAGGAAATGTATATGACTGATCCCACCTTGCTGGAATTGCAATACACAACTCCACTAACATCTTTTCTAGTACTTTTATTTAACGATTGTTTCATGATTTATGTGCATTTAATATGTTTGACAGTGTAGGCCCAAAGCCTAAGTGATTAAAGTATGATTACCGAATATGCAATACTTACTGCTTTCATGAGGGGCTAGCTCAGTGGTTTGTAACCTTTTTTTGGGATAAACAACCCAATAATTGTATTGTGAAATTCAGCGGAACCTCATCTCTCTCTAATAGCGAGTGTGAGATCAGATGCATTGTAAGGAACCCCAACCCTCTCTAATAGTGCGTCTGAGATCAGATGCATTGTAAGGAACCCCAACCCTCTCTAATAGTGCGTCTGAGATCAGATGCATTGTAAATTCTTCTGTATTTGGTACAATTTTCAAATAACCTGAAAATTGCAGGTAACTCTTTAGTGACGCCTGCGGAACCCCTGTTATAAAACACTGGGTTATTGGCGTACACGCACACCCACCTGAGGAATGCATGCAGACATCATTTTAAATTCACAATCATGCGTTGTAAAGATTTCACAGAAAATTAGGATTTTGCACTGTAGCATGTAATCAGCATAAACACTGCATGAATTATGCAGCTAATCAGTAATGAAGTGAATGTAGAAGTTGTTGTAACCACATGTATGCAGTCACATGCTGGAGACACATCTATGATGCAAGTTGGAGGTAAGAGTTTCTTAATGTTTGTTCAGCCACACAAGGATCCCTCTCTTCCTATTTGTAAATGTTAGTGACATTTTAAAGGAATCCTTTAAGCTGTCTTCTTTATCAAATAACATTTGTGGGATTTTTTCCCCCCAACAAGCCACATACAGTACTGTATATACAAATCTAACCCCATAGATTAAGCAGGATACTATTGCACTATTTAGGTGCACCTTGGGTCATTTATGAAAGTCTCCTGGCTGCAAAACTTGACAAAACTAGTGATATAACATTGCAGAAGATTTATCGACAACAACATCCCATAGGTTTCAATGGTCATTGTCACGGATTACCGTAATTTTAACGCCGGGATCAAGGCACCAGACAGGACACAGGAGTCAAATAACTGACACTTATTCCGTCCGGAGCCAGCAGAAACAGCACAAAATCAACAACAGAGCTTACACTCACCAAACGGGGGGAATTCTAGCAGACTAGGTGGCAGGCACCACAAAGGCTTACCTGGCTTTACAAAGGCAGGCACCACCTCTGCAGAGCTTTCAGCTGAACGAGCTACTGGAAGATTAACACTTTGAGAGCTGACAAACCCCCCTTGGGGCCCTATTCCAGCACGTAGAGGAACACTGATGGTATCACAATATATATATAACTGTCAATCTCCTTAAATTAAAAAAAAATGGTAATATGTCATGTGCACGTATAGAAATCTCAGTAAGTAGACCATAGTCTTCATTTCCTCAGACTCTAGTTTGGGTAATGTATGGTGCGTGCGTTTACTCCATAGAATATTGTTTTCTTTTTTTGCAACATCTGATATTACCCTTTGTTCATCCTTTATACCATTACACCATTAGTACCTATAAATTTCTTCTGTCAGAATCTTTGCTTCACCATGGTCACTGTCTTTATTACACGATTAATGTTTACAATTTCAGCAGTATATTAAAGTTTATAAGTACTGTATGTTAAGTTTTTGTTTAGATATATGAGTCTGTGTGCAAAACTGTGTATAACATGGTATATGGCAGTTGTATGAACTGTTTATTAGTAAACAACAAAAAAGGTAGCGCTAATAGTATTCTAAATGGCCAGCAGCCTGGGATATAACTCCGAAACCCAAGGTCAGATAAGATAGAAACAGAACATGTTATATCTATGGCGCTACAAGTCACACCAAATAAAAGGATATAGAGCAGCCTGATGGAAGTAGATGTCCACTAGAGCCCTCCTCGTGTTGGCGGTCAAATCATGTAAAAAAATTAAAAACAAACATAGTGTAATACAGTAAATGACATAAACACACAAATAGTGACACCACTAACAAACACTAAAACTAACAAATGCTGAGACAAACAAATGACTGAAAAGTAAAAAAGGCATTTAATACAATAACTGATAGTTCAGTACAACTAAAAACACACAATGTGAGAAGTCCCTATGGTATCCTGTAGCTAGCTGAAATGCCCGCTTACCGGAGCCCAGCTGGTAACAGGCAGTGGATAATTGGAGAGTATCCCCTCTCATGGGACACCGGTGTAACTGTTTATTAGTGCTTTAGGGGGTTATTCATTAAACTGTGATTGTGCCAAACGGGGCACTATCACCCAGAAACTCCCAGTCCGTGGCAGTTTCCATGTGACCGTGACCCACTCAGCACTTTTACAGTTTTATAAATACCCCCTCTATGGGTTTATGGGTGTAGTAGCTATGTGTCCGTATTTTAACCCTTTGAGTAGCCACTATGTCATGGGATCTACTGGCAGTCGAGGGCCGTCATGGATTTCTTAAGATCGTCTTCTAGGGGAGATTGGGTTCTAGAACAGGGGTTCTCAACTAGAGTCCTCAAACCGCCCCAACAGGTCGGGGTTTCAGGATATCCCAGCTTCAGCACAGGTGGCTCTCTAAGCCACCTGTGCTGCAGCAGGGACAGATTGAGCCACCTGTGCTGAAGCTGGGATATTCTGAAAACCTGATCTGTTGGGGGGTTTGAGGACTGGAGTTGAGCATCCCCGACATAGAACATCATCTGGCACACAGGGAACCAGCTCTTCCGTTTCCATAACCAGCGACTTGGCGATCACGTCACCGCGATGTGCCGGTGGAGGCGTGGCACTCTGGTTAATGTGTATGTATTATGTATGCATCTGTGTTATTGTTTGTGCATCAACGTTAATGTTATTGAGTTTTCCCACTAGAATTAAAGAGCATAAGGTGCTGACGTTAGAGGTCAGACGCTATAAAAAGGTAGAAGGCACCATTACAAGTTGCACTTGCCAAACATTTACTCTCTGCTGTCGGACGTCCCTGTTATGTAAAAAGATTAGTTCTGCAAGTTCTAGAAGAAAGAAATACTAGATAATAGAACATAAATAACTATATTGTGATGTTATCCAGATCACCATTGGACAAAATATCCTTACAGGTAGACTAGTTTTTTTTTTCAAAGGCAATGCACCAACTTCCTTTGTTGGCATGATACTTCGGTTAGAAAAATACGATTAGGCTCATTACTTAGGCCTTGGAGGTCCTGAAGCACATATTTGAAGAATCGGTATGACAAGTCTTAAAACTGCATTTTTACATATTTGAACTTCGGAAAGAAATTCTCACTTTATTTATAATTTATAATAATGTGTTTTATTATTAATATTATTGTTGTTTATATTTAACATTTTAATACTGCCGACTTGCACATTACTCCGTTAGGTAAAAGTAATACTCACCTGGTAAAAATAATATAATTTTCATATTTAAGGGCATATAGTCATCTTCATAACCCCATCTAAAAGGATTCCACAAGTAGCCCTTTGTTACACCTCCACTGCATTTGCTCTGGTAATATAAGGATTTGTGTAGACATAGACACATTCATCAAATGAATGAAAAAGCATAGCTAGAGGTGAAATGTCTCCAATTGCTTTTAGAAAGGCTTTCTGTGATTCATTTACCATGTTCCATACCTGTAAATGGCTCATTTGATTTAAGTTCTTAAGGAAAACATTCATTTAATGACACAACGGGGCTTTAAATTGCCACAGGCCATTATGATAGGATCAAAATGTAGTTGCCTTTACTCAGGAGAATTTGCTACTATGGCTGGGCAGGGTTATATATATATTTCTATGCTGACTTTATGTGGTCACCTCTTGTTTTGTATAGGTTTACATTTTATGGAATTAACTGTAAGTGTTTGGCCACTAATTACATCAAATTGCTTTCATAGTTACATCTTTGCATAGTAGATGAGGTTGAAAAAAGACGTACGTCCATCAAGTTCAACCTATGCTAAATTTAGACAACAGATACTTTATCCTAAATCTATACTTCCTTATTCATCCAGAGGAAGGCAAACAAAAAACCCCAGTGTCATAGCCTCCAATGATATCTCATAAGGGGAAAAATAAATTCCTTCCTGACTCCAAGAATTGGCAATCTGATTAATTTGGGAAAAAGAGGGGAGGATCCCTGCTCAGCTAAGAAGATTATCTATCTAGAGAGGTGCTATCAGGGACTAAAACACATGCATTGATATCGGAGAGAGAGAATCCCTAAACGATACACACTACTCTACTAATTCAAAACAATACATTTTTATTCAGAATACACGTAAACACACAAATTCATTTAAAACCTAGAATATGCGCAATGAAAAGCCTTTTTTAAAAAGGCTTCTCTATTGTCTGAATGGCAAGGGTCTATTAACCATGAAATGCCTAATATACTGGGTGAGCCTTGCAATAGGCTGCAAAATATAAGGTTACACCCAAGCTTTAGCATAGTATATAGTATATACAGTATATATAGTACTTCAGAGATAAACCCTTACAGGGCTTTAAGCTAGAGAGAAATAGAGAGGGGGCCTGCTATATATAGCAGTTTATTCAGTAATATTATGCATGATATAATATACTTTGTTGTAAATAAGACTTTCAATTGGTGCCATCACCACACATAAGGCTTGAACCAAACTGTGAACTATCTGCATTAGATATCATTGAAAGCACTCTAACACAGACTGATAAAGTGTAACTTTTATACCAATGTCAGTTGTATCCAGGATACTAAGGATAGTACTCTTAGTCAATCCCTTTATACAATGTCACATTCAGTACCTTTTATCACTGATGGAAAATTAGAGTGCTATTACAGACCCACGTTCACTGGTAGTCACTGCAAGCCAGATGTTATTACCGTAGCCCTCATTCTAGCTAGTGGGATCCACGTGTGGCCCACATCTTTGTTATCTCTGGCTAGAAGCTGTGCTGTGGCGGACAGAGACCGTAACACCTGTGTGTTGGTCGCGCAACAGACGTCACTCTTGACGTCATCCCGACGCGCGTTTCGTTCCTTAGACACGGAACTTCTTCGGGGATAGGAGAGTCCCTGCAGAGGCCAGCCTTTTATTGCCCGCGGTCGTCATGGTGATCGTTATCGCGTCATCAGGTGGGAGTGAGCTGTCCACCCGGCGCGAGTCTGTCAACCAATCCGTACTTATTGGCATCATTAGATGTAGAATCACTGTATACAAGTATACATCATCCTGTGGGGATTGCGGCAGTATCACACTTTCTAAGGGCTAGAAGCTCAGAGCATCAAAAGCATAGTGAATTCACACTTGAACTCCTTGACTTTGTGTTAAAACACAATTATTTTCTGTTTAAAGGCATTTTTTACCATCAATTACACGGGGCGGTGATGGGCACGACATGTGCACCAACATACGCCAATATTTACCTCGGATGGTGGGAGGAGACCAAAGTCTTCGTCCAAGAAATGCACACACATACACAGCACATCGAACTGTGGTCTCACTACACTGACAACGTGCTGTGTCTGTGGAGTGGGACAGTAGAGGAGTTTAACAACTTTGTCAAGGCCATGAACCAAAATGATCATAATCTACGGCTTACCAGTGAAATTAACCAAGACAGAATAACCTTCTTAGACTTGGACATTTTCAAAGATGAACAAGGTATGTTGCAATCTACGATTCATACTAAAGCCACGGCCACTAACAACCTACTACTTTTCACGAGCCATCATCCAAAACCACAAGCTGAGGGAATCCCTGTGGATCAATTTTTAAGGGTCAAGAGAAATTGCTCTACATCGGAAGCTTCGAGAAACAATCTGAGATGATGAGCAAAAGATTCCTGAATAGGGGCTATAGTAAAACCTGTATCAATAAGGCATATAAACGTGCCAAGCAGTCTGTCAGAAATATGTTACTGTATGGCAAAAAAGAAACTAAACGGAATCAATCAAGTCCAATTAGAATCATTGGCACATACAGTAAACTATGGAGGGAAGTCAAACGAGTGATCAATAAACACTGGCATATCCTCCTGGAGGATGAGATATATAGAAAAGTGCTTTCTGACACCCCCTCCATCACCTATAGAAGACCAAAAAATCTGTCGGATTCCTTGGTCCACAGCCACTATAAAACACCAACAACGACATCATGGCTGACTAATACCACAGTAGGCACCGTCAAATGCGGTGCCTGCAAAGCCTGCAGGTTTATAAATCCTCCCCAAAAATGTCAAAATGCAAGTGGCACCAAAACATACACAATTAAAATTTCTTTAATTGTAAAACATGTGGAGTTGTTTATTTAGCTAGCTGCAAATGCGGCATGATGTACGTTGGCAAAACTTCACGCCAACTGCATCGCCACATTTTAGAGCACACTAGCACCATCAGGAACAGTATAGATACACCTTTAGCACAACATGTTAACCTGTTACACCAAGGCGACACTACATGTGTTCAGTTTCAAGGTATTGAACATGTCACATTGAGACTCCATGGGGGTGACCTAGACAATGCTTTATTAAGGAAAGAAGCAAGGTGGATCTTCAACCTAGGAACACAATCTCCAAATGGTTTAAATGAAGATTACAACTATTCAGCGTTCCTATAGAAACATCACAAAGTGCTATCACTGCATGACCCCACTATATAGTGCCAAGTCCCCAATATAGTGTAATTAGTCTGTAGTATACTAATTAAATGAGGCACACTAACTTGGTACTATTGCCATATGGTTTTCAACTACAATTTCCACATTCATGATCAGTATTGTGTAGTTACACCTAAACATGGATGTGTAACGCTATTGTGCAACAAGCACTATAAATATAGCAATAGGAAAAGAGAAGAAGATAAGTCATTAGCTTTTTAACTTTTGTTTTCAACTTCAAAGTTTTTATTAGGTTATACAATTTGAACATTATAACACCGTCCATTGTTTCACATCATAATACACATATAAGCATTTCAACCCCACCCCTCGCACCCTGGGGTAGTGTTCTTTCGTAGTCAACGCTGGACATACAACATATACTCACAGAACGGGACAGACCTGACCGACGAGACCAAGACATGACAACAACGGGTATACACACTGGGGGAGGGGGTGGATTCTGCGGGAAGGTCCGGGGTCGGCAGGCGTCTGCCTTTTTAGTTGTGGCTAGCTGGTCTCCGCCAGCCTTTTAACTTTTTAATGTTATACTTACCTTTGTTTTTTAGTTTAGCAGGTTTCCCTGATCAGTAGGCAATGCTAGTATACTTACATAAGTACGGATTGGTTGACAGCCTCGCGCCGGGTGGACAGCTCACTCCCACCTGATGACGCGATAACGATCACCATGACGACGCGGGCAATAAAAGGCTGGCCTCTGCAGGGACCCTCCTACCCCCGAAGAAGTTCCGTGTCTAAGGAACGAAACGCGCGTCGGGATGACGTCAGAGTGACGTCTGTTGCGCGACCAACACACAGGTGTTACGGTCTCTGTCCGCCACAGCACAGCTTCTAGCCAGAGATAACAAAGATGTGGGCCACACGTGGATCCCACTAGCTAGAATGAGGGCTACGGTAATAACATCTGGCTTGCAGTGACTACCAGTGAACGTGAACGTGGGTCTGTAATAATGCTCTAATTTTCCATCAGTGATAACAGCTATATATTAGAATGGTTATCAGAGGTACTGAATGAGACATTGTATAAAGGGATTGACTAAGAGTACTATCCTTAGTATCCTGGATACAACTGACATTGGTATAAGTTACACTTTATCAGTCTGTGTTAGAGTGCTTTCAATGATATCTAATGCAGATTGTACACAGTTTGGTTCAAGCCTTATGTGGGGTGATGGCACCAATTGAGTGTCTTATTTACAACAAAGTATATTATATCACGCATAATATTACTGAATAAACTGCTATATATAGCAGGACCCCTCTCTATTTCTCTCTAGCTTAAAGCCCTGTAAGGGTTTATCTCTGAAGTACTATATATACTGTGCTAAAGCTTGGGTGTAACCTTATATTTTGCAGCCTATTGCAAGGCTCACCCAGTATATTAGGCATTTCATGGTTAATAAACCCTTGCCATTCGGACAATAGAGAGCCTTTTTAAAACAGGCTTTTCATTGCGCATATTCTAGGTTTTAAATGAATTTGTGTGTTTACGTGTATTCTGAATAAAAATGTATTGTTTTGAATTAGTAGAGTAGTGTGCATCGTTTAGGGATTCTTTCTCTCCGTTATCAATGAATCTGATTAATTTAACTTATAACCATTTCATTAAATATGTCACCTTGCGCTCCCCATATTTTTCACTTATAGCCGTGTATTAACCCTGATTGCATATCTAAGTCACATCCCACTTGTGTGCTGTTCGTGACAGTTTGTATATGGGGATGAATTTAGGAGAGATGTTGTTCATTTGAGGGACCTTTGTGGAGATGAAAAGTGGGACCACTTGCGAGTTGAGTATTAACCCATGTCCCATATGCAGGTCACGTGCTCACTGGTGTGCCGTACGTGACACCACCTATGTAAAAAAAGAAAGGGGATGGAACTGCTGCTTTAAAGTATGGTCAAACTTGGTCATAATAGGTTAATTTATCTTATATAAAATAAACAAGTACAGGGCTATTTATTATTATTTATTTTACAGACCATTACCATATACATTTCTCATCACTAAACATTAACATTAGTGATCACGGATATGTATAACAGAGGTCACCAGTGTTAGTTCAACTCTGGTTCCACCTTAATTACATTTATAGGGGCGGGTTACCGCCCATTTCTGCCCCCTCGCCATCAGTGCTGGCAAAATGCCCCCAAATTCCAGACCACAATCCCCAATGCTTCGCCACCGCACCTCTGTGATTGCAGGATGCGGGGAACACTGATTTTAAAATGCTTAATTAAAGCAACTAAATACAGGTCATTGTATGAGTTTGTATTGGACTCTGTTCTGAAAGTCACTGACTCGTACATTTCAATTAATGTCTTACTTAGTTCCTAGTGGAAATTAAAGGTGCATCTAACTTAGAACAGGACCTTATTAAAACGTATTCATTAGGAAAAGCTACAAATGTGTGTGAAAGGAGTTTAAGTCTTCATTGGTTGCTTGTGGGACAAGAGATGTGGGATTAAAAAAAGGATATTTTAGTTTTATTTGGAGGCCCTTAATTGGGTGACGGGAGATCAGAAGGTAAAAATGCAGCGAGGAAGAGGCTACAGAATTGTTTGGGAGAAGTGTAAAGCACTGCATATTATTTTTGTCGACAGTAAATTAAAATACGACTTGTGAGCACATTCCCATGTCCCAGACTGGTCTGCAACCTGCCTTTCCCCATTATCTGTTAGCATACAGTGCTTCCATGGCAGCTAGGGATTCTGGGTAATGACATGCAAATGTGCACTCAGTGTCACTTTTTGGTTCTTATCCGTTTTTAACATGGAGCCCTATAAGCTTATGCCTGCCGTATTACACAGCTCTTCAGCACAGCCTGGGTTAAAGAAGTGCACAGCCAGTAAACCTACTCACAAGACAGCTGTTTCAGCCTTTTGGGTTTCATGAGTGCGAGCCCGGTTATACTGGCTTTGCAATGTGAAGTTTCAACCACATACTAAATAAGTTATGGGGGGTAAAAAAAAGACAACAACTCTCCACCATTCAGCATACAGCAAATAAAAATATCATTATTATTAGTGAAATAAATCTTGTGTTATTGCAGTTAGGAATGTGGCTTACTTGGCCATTGTTGGGTCGAATTAATCACTATAATGTGGCAGCATCCAGCTTTTCACCTTTGATTTTGTACCTGACACACACAGACTACCTTTTAGCATGTTTTTTTTAAATTTAGAACCAGTGTTGTGGAACGAGCTCTTACCCATCCAGCTGTCACAATAAGGGGAATTAAAACAGTTGAACTCTTTCATGCACACCCCATGTTATTACCCAGCAGACGTGGAGTTCTTATTTGATGCCACATAGGCAGTACCACATATATTCCCAGCCTAATGACACACTGCACTGTCATATCAAGATTTCAGCTGTCTCCCGGTCATTCCAAGAAACCTGGGGGGACGTAAGGGCCTATGTGATGCCAAGGTTCACCATGGATCCTGTTAACCAATGGGCAAGTCCCAATACATCATTCTACTTTGACCACAGGAAGCGATTGTCAGGTTCCTCTCCTTTTACTGCATACTGCGCAGTGTTTCCATGCTTAAAACAGTACATTCTCAAAAGGAGGAATGTCATGTGATGTGGAAGAGGAGGCTCTGACCTATGTAACAATACACAAATGCATATCTAAAGCGTGCTCGGCCCCTCACCTAAGTTTCCATCACAAGATCGACATCCTTAAGGAATTTGCATCTGAGCCATCGGCCCTCCACTTTACTGGATCAGTTCCAGAGTATTGACATGTAGGGAAAGTTCCAGGTAAAACAATGGGGTAGGGACTCGTGGGATAAGGGACTTGTGAAATGTATGTGTTTCAAACCCCATTTATCTATGTCCACCACTGCCCATTTGTGACTGTCAGAGCCTCCTTTTGACTGCAGATCAAGATGTCTTTGGTTCAAACCTAGATGCTCCCTTTCATGTACATGGCACTCTCTTTTAATAGTGTTGCAATAGATGTCTCTTAAAAACGATGTTTACTATTTGTATCTGTCAGTGAACCCTTGTATCTATACCTGTCTGTGCCTCTCTGATTCGTATTCTCCTATTTAAAGGTGAGTGTATGTGATGCTAAGCTTTTACAGAACAACATTAATAAAATAAACTATAGTCATTTAATTAGCAAATCATACCTCATGATAAGGGAGACTGTGATTAAAAAAAATCTACACATTCATAATACAGATCTATTTTATCTTTCTGTACTACAGATTTCAAAATAAAAATGCTTTTGTTCTGTTGTGTAATGTTCTTAGTGAGTAACATATGAAGTCTTATTTTTTTAACGTTTCTTTCCCCTATCAATAAATTGCAAATGGGCATATCATGCCATACATACCAGTAAATATAACAAGAAACAGCAGTTTAATAATCCATCAAGCTGTTGCTTTACATATATTAATATTATCATTTATAATGCACCAACATATTCCGTAGCGCAGTATAATAGGGTTGGAGGATGAAAGAATATAAAATAAACATGATCATACATTGTTACAGTAGGTAAGGAGGGCCGTGCCCCACAGAGCTTACAATCTATAAGGACGGGTAAGTGGAAACATAGGATACAAAAGAGAGCTTCCTCTAAAACAAATTAGAAAAAAATACATTGATATGGATAAACTTTCCTATTAATATTGTTTATAACAAAAGCAAAAAATGTATTGGGTTGAGAGATGCGTTTCTGCACATTTATACATACAGTACTTACATGTGAAAATATATATACATTTGTGATATACTGCCGTCTTCCCCTTTCTTCCTTACAATTACGTTTATGTAGTGTTTTCAGTGCACAAAAACTGAAATAGCATATGAATTCTTGAGACAAATGTGCACTTCTTGAACTGCTTGCAGCATTGGTCACATTCATAGATTGTCCTGTCTGATATCCCATTTTCCTTCTGGCACTTTTCCCCATGTATTTCTCCGCTTACTCTGACAGAATACAAAGCACGCTGGGTGTAATGTCTGCCATATCTACAGTGGTTTCAGGTCTGCAATGCAGAGGATTTATTCTGTGCGAAGTTAGTTGGATGGAAATGTAAGACCCATATTCTAATACAGCTGTAACTCCTGAGTTTGCAAAGGGTGTAGCCGCTGATATCAGGATTGTAAACAACTGCACTATATGCATATCGGTCCCAAACTGTTACAGAAACACTCCCTAAGATGCAGAAAACCCCTTATTAAATGACGTGAATTTGTCTTCGTGCAGTCTCTTCCATTTATTAGAGAGCAGTGAAGAATGTATTCCTCACAGCGCTCTAATAAATAGACGAGACTACACCAAGAAATCTCTGAGTAGAGTCCTACTAAGTATCTCAAACTCACTTGGGAAACTGTTGCATTGAGGTTTTCAGTCTGTCTTGTGCACACCACACATTCAGAGTTTTTCCCCCACCTACTTTGTTTTCCCCATATGTTTTTGTGAAGTTGTCTTCACTTTGCTGGAGAACAGTTCAGCTCCTTTAGTTAAATGGAGCCAAACTTTTCTCCAGCAACAGGGAGACGCTTTACAGTGTACAGAGTAGGGGCCAAAGAGTTGAAGCGGCACAGTATTGAAGTGTAATTAAGCTTGGAAGGAGTGATGAGTAAAACAAGGAACTATTATCTACAGCAGGGGTGCGCAAACCTCTGGTGCTGCACCCCCTGCCTGCTCTCCCCCAGTGCTCGCGCTCCCCCCCCCATACCTGTGTGCCGGTCACGCCATGCCGGCTGAATCACGGTAAGTGAGTTACAGAGGCATCGTGCGGTCACCAGCAATTCATTTAAATGCCTTGGGGAAGAGCGTGGGACCTCTGTAACCGCCACTCCACTCCCCCCCATCCCCCCTGTTGCACACCCATGATATACAGGATGTTTTATGGAAGAGTTTATATGAAGAAATGACAGCCCCTGTTTTACACTCATTGCTAAAACATCGCATATCAAGGATTAACCACAGATGTATGTTTTATGATCATATTTTCACCACGAACTGAAGAAATTGACCATGAACTCATGTTGAGACCACATCTGTTGCATAAGACCACAGTGTAAATATAGTTCAAACTAGTTCAAAGGAACAAGACAGATTTGGCCTCAGTAACAGAACGTTTGGTGCTGTGTGTGATGTTCCATCTCCATTACAAGATATACTGTAAGAATATAAAAGTCATGACTTCTGGTCTCATGAAAACTTTGAAAGATTAGTGCGATGAAAGGAATAATGTCAAGAGCCGAGTCACAATCTGAGCCCACAATCTTCCACACATGATATCTTTAATACAATGCCACAACTCAAGGCCTTATATACATATCTTATAAAGGAATTATGTGTGCTATCATATTTTTTATTTTTCTTCAGATAAATCTGTAGTTGACACAGAATATATCTACATGTAGTTATTAATCCTTAATTGTTGAATAGCAACACTTTCTGTGTAGATTCTATGTGTGTTTGTTTTTCTGGGATCTTAAAGCTGCAGTTCAAGCTGCCGTTTTAAAATGGTTTTTTTCATTATGTGCATCAATACAATCTGCACACTGACAAGTGATTAGCTAAGCTGCTGATCGATCCGTTCTCCTGTAATCAATCGCCTGCTTAGGGTTATTTAATTCAGTTCTTGCACAGCATTGTGGGCAATATAGTCCTGGAATATGATTGACTGGGCAGTTACTAGATACAATTGGTTCACTGCTAGAGAGAGGGCGGGGCTCAGGAGTCAGAGCCTATCAGAAGGGGCTGTGACTTTGGAAATGGTTTCTATAGAAACAAAAAGGCTTCCTACATTAGAAACATTTAAATGTCTTAAATGTATTTTCTAAATGCTACAAGTATTTTCTCATAGAACAGAACTGATTTATTTAAAAAAAAAAACCTGTGTGTGCTGTGCACGCGCATAGTAAGTGAAACTTCTTTGACTTTTGTCACAGAAATTGTATTTGTGTTGGTGATGTTGTAATTAAAAATCAAAATACAAGTTCATTGACAAAACGCAAATAAATTTGACAGAATGCGCGTGCTCGGCACACATCCCCTGTATTAGCTATTTGCACTGATTGTTCGCGTGTGACCGAGTGTGTTCGCGTGTGACCGAGTGTGCGCGCGTGTGACCGAGTGTGCGCGCGTGTGACCGAGTGTGCGCACGTGTGACCGAGTGTGCGTGCGTGTGAACGAGAGTGCGCGCGTGTGACCGAGAGTGCGCGCGTGTGACCGAGAGTGCGCGCGTGTGACCGAGTTTGCGCGTGTAACCGAGCGTGCGACTGTGCGTGTGACTGTGACTGAGTGTGACCTTACATATCCCCTTGCACATCACCCCTCCTGCACATCACCCCTCCTGCACCTTGCATATCCCCCTGCACATCACCCCCCCTCCACATCGACCCCCTCTTTTCCCCTTCCACCCTCACCTCACCCCGCCTCCACATCCACTC
Source organism: Ascaphus truei (assembly GCA_036426205.1). Taxonomy (NCBI): domain Eukaryota; kingdom Metazoa; phylum Chordata; class Amphibia; order Anura; family Ascaphidae; genus Ascaphus; species Ascaphus truei. Next base: position 138,680,387 of record CM071570.1, on the reverse strand, counting down.
ACCCTCCTCCACATCACCCCCTCCTCCACATCACCCCACATCACCCTCTCCACACTACACTCACTCCTCCACATCACCCCCTTCCTGCACATCACCACTCCTTCACCTTATAATATCCCCTTGCACATCACAACCCTCCCCCCCTGCAATCACACATCCCCCCCTGCACATCACACACATCCCCCTGCACATCACAACCACCCCCCTGCCATCACATATATCCCCCCCCCCCCTTGCCCCTTACATCACATCACCCCTCCCCCCACCCCCCTGCACCTTACATCCCCCCCCCTGCACACCACTCACCTCACTCACCTCCACCCTCCCATCCCTGCACAATCATATCACCGGTGGGCAGAGCAGAACGCGCCGGCCTCCCTCCTGCTCTGCTCCTTTAGGCTAATCAGCCCCGCTCCCTTCAGTCAGACGGATGCGCTGGCTTGAGCGAAGGGACCCTGACACCATAACGCTACTCTCCCCTTCTCCTCCCCCCCCCCCCTCTCGGCTCGAGCTCGGAGTGCGAGCTGCTGCGCTGATCTGCCATAAGGTAAGCAGCTCCCTCCCCCTTCACCCACAAATGCCCTCACACTCAGCGGGACGCCAGGACCGCGGAGGTAGGGAGGAGAGACGTTGGCGCGGCATGCAGCGGCCGTTAGTGAGCGGCGGCTATCGTCCAGCCGCATATTGTCACGGTGTGTGGGGGGTGTGGGGCTCGGGGGGGGGGTGGGAGGTTTGGGGGGGATTCGGATGTTAGAAGCGGTCGCGGCGGCTACATACGCCGCAACGCCGCCCCGCAACAATGTGACAGGGGCGTGTGTGAGCGGAGCGGCGTCCACCTTCCGTGTAATTCACATTTCGCCGCACATCCATCCAGTTTTATCTTATCCCATCACGAGGTGGCCCTAAAGAAGTTTCACTCAAAAAAAAAAAAAAGACACTTGTTTTTTTTGTTTTCGCTTTTGTTTACATTGGATTGAAGCAGGGGGTCTTCTGAGATGAAGCCCATTAATGTCAGCTTCGGGGACCCCTGCTTCCGGAGATACTTACCTCTGTAGGGGGTGCCAGTAGCCACTCGGGCTCGGCTAGCAGGGATGACCTAATGGCTGCTTTTCAAAGCTCCCACGCCATGCGGGCCAAAAGGAAGCCTTTAGAAAATGAGCTGATAGTCCAGGATGTGCTGGCAGCATCATGGTGCATGCAGAGGGTTAATAAGGGGCTCACTTTGTGTTACACAATGCAGTGCGATTATCTTGTGTAGACATGTAGACATGTTTCAGTAAAGTGTGTGAATGGCAAAACTTGCTTTTTTTTGCCACAAATAGTACAAAAACGCAATCCTTGCGAAATATTTGCCAATCAATGCAATTTGTGTAGTAAAATACAACCCTGAAACAATGTACTTTTTCATTTGTTCGTTTAGACGTGAAATGTCATTTTCCAATTTACAAATTATCTGGATTTGTTTTTCCAGATCTGTTAAGGCAGGGGTGAGCAAACTTTTTAGGCCGAGCCCCCCTTTTCATCCATAAAATTTCTCGGGCCCCCCCTGCCTGATGTAATCAAAATCACATGAAAAAAAAAACTCTTTATTAAACGGTATACAATATAAATCCAAATATGTTTAAATACTTACATATTTCAGCAGCTCGCTCTTGCAAAATTAGGCTGCGTCCACGCTGCCACTGAGAGCGGTGACATCACCAACTCTCCAAGCATGAGCACAGGGTGTCCTGCATCATTTTGCAAGCGTGGATCGGGGCTATTTGTGTGTGTGTCTGTGTGTGTATTGAGCGCACATCAAAGTCAATTTTGTTTGTCTCCCCAAGCGCCAAGCTTGGGAGAGCGTACGTGCACAAAGGCAATACTTTGGGGGGGGCATTCGTAAAAGTATACTCACCCCTGTAAAAATAAACTAATTTCATTATTTTACGGGCAATATCGTCCCATCTCATGAACCCCATCTAAAGGATTTTCCACAAGTAGCCCTTTTTGTGTTTCACACACCTCCACTGCATTTGCTCTGGGTAATATAGGTTTTGTGTATACATAGAGCACATTCATTCACATGCAATGTAAAAAGCTAGCTAGAGGTGAAATGGTCTCCAATGCCTTTTAGAAAGGCTTTCTGTGATTTCATTTACCTTCCATGTCCATACCTGTAAACTGGCTCATTATTTAAGTTCTTAAGAAAACATTCATTTAATGACACACACCACGGGCGCTTCTACAAATTGCCTACAACGGCCTCATTAATTGATAGGAATCAAACATGTACGTTGCTTTAACACCCAGGAGAATTTTTGCTACTACCATTGGGCTGGGCAAGGGTTTCATATATAATTTCTTATCTGACATTTATTGTCGGTCACCCTCCTCTTGTTTTTTGTAATAATGTTTTCATCATTTATATGGAATTAACTGTACAGTGTTTCCTGGCCACTATTACACTCAATAATCAAATGCATTTCATAGTTTACATCGTTGCTCGTTGCATGTAGAATGATTTGAAAAACCGTACGTCCCACAATTCAACCTTGCTAAATTTAGCAGAACAGATCTTTATGCCTAATCTAATACTTCCTTATTCCTCCAGGAAGGCAAACAAAAAAACCGCCACGTGTCATAGCCTCCAATGTACTATCATAAGTGGGAAAATACATCCTGTCCTGCACACTCCAAGAATTGGCATACTGAGTTAAATTTGGGACAAAGAGGGGAGGATACCCTGCTCAGTTAAGAAGATTACTATCCTAGAGAGGTGCTATCATGGGACAAAACACATCAATTGGATGGCATCGGAAGAAAGAATCCCCAAATCGATACACCCTACTCTACTAAGTTCATAGAACAATACATTTTTTATTCCAGAATACAACGTAAACAAACACACAATTCAATTTAAACCTAAATATGCGCAATGAAAAGCCCTTTTTTAAAAAGGCTTCTTCATTGTCTGAATGGCAAGGTCTAATTAACTCATGAAATGCCTATATCTGGGTGATCTTGCCATAGGCTGCAAAATATACAGGTTACCCCCAGCCTTACGGCACTAGTGTAAGTATCAATCAGTATAACAGTTTCTATATACTATAGAGATAAACCCTTACAGGGCTTTACTGCATAGAGAGAATAGAGAGGGTGCCTGCTATATATAGCAGTTTATTCAGCTAATATTATGCATGATATACTATCTTTTTGTAATAGACTCTTCATTGGTGCCCATCACCACACATAAGGCTTGAACCAAACTGTGAACTATCTGCATTAGATATCATTGAAAGCACTCTAACACAGACTGATAAAGTGTAACTTTTATACCAATGTCAGTTGTTAGATCCGGATACTAGGATAGTACTCTTAGTCAATCCCTTTATCACAATGTCACATTCAGTACCTTTTAATTCACTGTGATGGAAAATTAAGGTGCTATTACAACCCACGTTCACTGGTAGTACACTGCAATACCAGATGTTTATTACCGTAGTCCCTCATTCTAGCTAGTGGGATCCACGTTGTGGACCCACATCCTTTGTTATCTGCTGGCTAGAAGCTGTGCTTTGGCGGACGAGACCGTAACACCTGTGTGGTTGGTCGCGCAACAGACCGTCACTCCGTTCGATCCGCCGACGCCGTTTCTTTCCTTAGACAACGAACTCTCTTCGTGGGCATAGGAGATCCCTGCAGCAGGCCCAGCCTTTTATGCCCGCGGTCGTCTGAGTTGATCGTTCATCGCAGTCATCATCGGTGGGAGTGAGCTTGTCCACCCGGCGCGAGTTCGCCGTCACCAATCCGTACTTATTGGCATCATTAATGTAGAATCCCTGTATACAAGTATACAATCATCCTGTGGGGCTTCGCAGAGTATCACACTTTCTACAGGGCTAAAGCTCAGAGCATCAAAAGCATCGTGAACTCACACTTGAACTCCTTGACTTTGTGTTAAAACACAATATTTTCTGTTTAAAAAGGCATTTTTTACCATCAATCATTACACGGTGGGCGTGATGGGCACGACATGTGCACCAACATACGCCAATATTTACCCTTCTCGGATGGTGGATTAGGAGGACCAAAGTCTTCGTCCAAAAATCCACACACCGATGACAACACTCACATCGACTGTGGTCTCATCACTACATGACAACGTGCTGTGTCTGTGGGTGGGACAGTAGAGGATCTTTAACACTTTGTCAAGGCCATGAACCAAAATAGATCAAATCTAAGGCTTATACCAGTGAATTAACCAGACAAGAAATAACCTTCTTAGACTGGACATTTTCAAAGATGAACAAGGTATTGTTTGCAATCTACGATTCATACTAAAGCCACGGCCACTAACAACCTACTACCTTTTTCACGAGCCAATCATCCAAAACCACAAGCTGAGGGAATCCGTGGATCATTTTTAAGGTTCAAGAGAAATTGCTCTACATCGCGGAAGCTTCGAGAAACAATCGCTGAGATGATGAGCAACAAGATTCCTGAATAGGCTATAGTAAAACCTGTTAAATAAGGCATTAAACGTGCCAAGCAGTCTGTCAAACTATTTACTGATTGAAGTCAAAAAAGAAACTAAAAACGGAATCATCAAGTCCCAATTAGAATATGGCACATACAGTAAACTATGGAGGGAATTCAAAACGAGTGATCAATAAACACTGGGCATTCCATCCTGGAGGATGATATATATAGAAAAGTGCTTTCTTTACACCCCCCCCTCCATCACCTAAGATAGACCAAAAAACTCTTCGGATTCCCCTTGGTCCACAGCCACTCTAAAACAACAAACCCAACACCGACATCATGGCTGACTAATACCCACAGTAGGCACCGTCAAATGCGGTGCCATGCAAAGCCTGCAGGTTTATAAATCCTCCCCAAAAATGTCAAAATGCAAGTGGCACCAAAACATACACACTTACAATTTCTTTAAATTGTAAACATGTGAGTTGTTTATTTCAGCCTAGCTGCAATGGGCGTGGTGCTGTGGGGGTTGACGTGACTGTGTTGGCAACCCTTCTGACGCCAAGACTGTGCTCGCCCATTTTAGAGCACCCTAGACCACTCATGGACACAGTATAGATTCCTTTAGCAACATCTTACAACCGTTCCACCAAGGCGACACTACATGTGTTCAGTTTCAGGTATTGAACAGTCACATTGAACTCCATGGGGGTGACCCACAATCGCTTTATTAAGGAAAGAAGCAAGGTGGATCTTCAACCTAGAACAACAATCCCAATGGTTAAATGAAGATTACAACTTCTATTCAGCGTATCCCTATAGAAACATCACAAAGTGGCTATCACTGGCATGACCTCCCACTATAGTAGTGCCAAGTCCCCAATACTAAGTGTAATTAGTCTGTAGTATACTAATTAAATGAGGCCACACTTAACATTGGTACTATTGCCATATTGGTTTTCACACTACACTGTTGTCCCATTTCATGATCAGGTGTATTGTGTAGTTACACACACCTAAACATGGATGTGCAACGCTATTGTGCCCAAGCCACTATAATACCTAGCAATAGGACCAAGAGAAGAAGACTAATCATTAGCTTTTTTAACTTTTGTTTTCAAACTTCAAAGTTTTTATTAGGTTATACAATTTGAACATTCTAACAACCATCCATTGTTTCACACCTCATATACACATATAAGCATTCACAACCAACCCCAAAACCTCACCCTCGCCCCCTGGGGTAAGTGTCTCTTCGTAGTCAAACGCTGGACATACAACATATACTCACAGAACGGGACGACCTGGACCCGACGAGACAAGACAATGACAACAACGGTATACACCTTGGGGAGGGGTGGATTCTGCGGGAATGATCTCGGGGTCGGCAGGTGTCGTCTCGCCTTTTTAAGTTGGTGGCTCAGCTGGTCTCCCTCTCGCCCCTTTTAAACTGTTTTAATGTTATACTTACTCGTTTGTTTTTTTAGTTTAGCAAGGTTTTCCCTGATCAGTAGGCAATGCTAGTATACTTACATAAGTACGGATTGGTTTGACAGCCTCGCGCCGGGATGGACGCTCACACCCCCCCTGATGACCAGATAACTCGTCACCATGACGACCGCGGGCAATAAAGCGCTGTCCTCCTGCAGGGACCCTCCTACAACCCCGGGAAGAATTTTCTCCGTGTCTAAGGGACACGAAACGCTCGTCGTGATGACGCCAATTGCGTCCTGTATGCCGTGCCCCACAACACCAGTTGTTACGGTCGTCTGTCTCGGAGCCAACAGCTCAGCACAGCTTCTAGCCATAGATACACAAAGATTGTGGGCACACGTTGATCCCACTATCTAGAATGAGGGCTAACGGTAAAAACATCTGGCTTTGCAGTGACTACCGTGAAACGTGAACTGTGGGTCTGTGGTAATAAGCTCTAAGTTTTCCATCATGTCAGCTATCTTAGAATGGTATCATCAGGTGTCTGAATGATCACATTGTCTACAAGGGATTGACTAAGAGACTATCTTAGTAATCCTGGCATACAACGCGACATTGGTATATAGCTTCCCTTTATCAGTCTGTGGTTTTAGATGTCCTTTTCTCAATGATATCTAATGCATTATATGGTACACAGTTTGGTTCAATGCCTTATTGGGGTGAGGCCACACCAATTGAGTGTCTTATTTACAAACAAAGTATATTATATCCAGCCATATTTACCTGAATAAACTGCTATCATATAGCAGGTACCCCCTCTCTTATTTCTCTCTAGCTTAAAGCCCTGTAGGGTTATATCTCTGAAGTACTATATATACTGTGTCTAAAGCTTTGTGTGAACCTATAATTTTGCAGCCTATTGTACAAGGCTCACCCAGTATACATTAGGCATTTCATGGTTAATAAACCCTTGCCATTCGGACAATGAGAGCCTTTTTAAAAAAACAGCGCTTTTCATTGCGCATAATTCTAGGTTTTTTAAATGAATTTGTGTGTTTACGTTGTATTCTGAACTAAAAAAATGTATTGTTTTGAATTAGTAGAGTAGTGTGCATCGTTTTAGGAGGTTCTCTTCTCTCCGTTATCAAATGAATCGATTAATTTAACTTATAACCCATTTCATCTAAATATGTCACCCACTTCGCTCCCCATATTTTTTCACTTTATACCGTGTATTAACCCTGATGCATATCCTAAGTCACCATCCCACTTGTGCTGTTCGTGACACAGTTTTGTATATGGGGATGAATTTAGGAGACAGAGTTTTGGTACATTTGACCAGGGACCTTTTGCGTAGATGAAAAGTGGACCACTTAGAGTTCAGTATAACCCATGTCCCATACTGCAGGTCACCATGTGTCCTACTGGTGTGTCCGTACGTGACACCACCTATGTAAAAAGAAGGGGAGGAACTGCTGCTTTAAAGTATGGTCAAACGTTGGTCATAATAGCTTAATTTATCTTATATAAAAAACACAAGTACCACGTGGCTATTTATTATTATTTATTTTACAGATCCATTACCAAATACATTTCTCCATCCTACACATTACCACATTAGTGATCACGGATATAGTTACACAGAGGTCACCAGTGGTTAGTTCAACTCTGGTTCCACCCCTTAATTATACATTTATAGGGCGGGTTTACCGCCATCCTTTCTGCCCCCTGCGCCACCACATATCGCCATCAATGCTGGCAAAATGCCCCAATTCCAGACCACAATCCCAATGCTTTCGCCACCAGCAGCCTCTGTATTGCAGATGGCGGGGAACACTGATTTTAAATGCTTAATAAAGCAACTAAATACAGGTCATTGTATGAGTTTTGTCATTGGACTCTGTTCTGCTAAAGTCACTGACTCGTACATTTCAATTAATGTCTTACTTAGTTCCTAGTGGAAATTAAAGGTGCATCTAACTTAGAAACAGGACCTTATTAAACACGTATTCATTAGGCAAAGCTACAAATGTGTGTGAAAGGAGTTTAAGTCTTCATTGGTTGTCTTGTGGACAGAGATGTGGGAATAAAAAAAGGATATTTAGTTTTTATTATTTGGAGGCCCTTAATTGGGTGACCGGAGATCAGAAGGTAAAAATGCAGTGCGAGGAAGAGTCTACAGATGTTTTTGGCGACGCAGTAAGTGTAAAGCACTGCATTCATTGTTTGTCGACAGGTAAATTAAAATACGACTTGTTGAGCACTTCCATGTCCCAGACTGGTCTGCAACCTGCCTTTCCCCATTATCTGTTAGCATACAGTGCTTCCATGGGCAGCTAGGGATTTGGTAATGTAACATGCAAATGGTGCACTCAGTGTCACTTTTGGTTCTTATCCGCTTTTTTTAACATGGAGCCCTATAAGCTTATGCCTGCCGTATTACAACAGCTCTTCATCACAGCCTGGGTTAAAGAAGTGCACCAGCCAGTAACCTACTCACAGACAGCTGTTTCAATCACGCCTTGCGGGTTTCATGAGTGCGAGCCCGGCTTCCGTACTGGCTTGTCACTGACTGAGTTTGCATAGTGTCAACCACATACTAATAAGTTATGGGGGTAAAAAAAGACAACAACTCTCACCATTCAGCATACAGCAAATAAAAATATCATTATTATTAGTGAAAATAAATCTTGTGTTATTGCAAGTTAGGAATGTGGCTTACTGGCCATTGTTGAGTCGAATTAATCACTTAATGTGGCGCTCCCAGCTTTCACCACCTGTTGATTTTGTACCTGACACACCAGACTACCTTTTAGCATGTTTTTTTTAAAATTTAGAACCAGTGTTGTGGAACGCTCTTAACCCATCGAGCGTCACAATAAGGGGAATTAAACAGTTGGAACTCTTTCATGCACACCCCATGTTATTACCCAGCAGACGTGGAGTTCTTATTTGATGCCACATAGGCAGTACCACATATATTCCCAGCCTAATGACCACTGCACTGTCATATCAAGATTTCACTGTCTCTGTCCTCATCCGGTCATTTCCAAAAACCCTGGGGGGACGTAAGGCCCCTATGTGATGCCAAAGGTTCACCATGGATCCTGTTAAACCTGTGGGCAAGTCCCCAATACATCATTCTACTATTGACCACAGGAGCGATTGTCTGTGTTTCCTCTCCTTTTAACTGCGTACTGCGGCATTGTTTCCATGCTTAAAACAGTACAGATTCTCAAAAGGAGGAATATTCTCTGTGATGTGGGAAGGATGACTCTGACCTATGTACATACACAACTGCATATCTAAAGCGTGCTCGGCCCCTCCCTAAGTTTCCATCACACAGATCGACATCCTTAAGGAATTGCATCTGTGCCATCTCGGCCCTCCCACTTTTACTGGACTCAGTTCCCAGAGTATTGACATGTAGGGAAAGTTCTCAGTAAAACATGGGGTAGGGACTCGTGGGATAAGGGACTTGTGAAATGTATGTGTTTCAAACCCCATTTACTATGTCCACCATGCCCATTTGTGACTGTCAGAGCCTCCTTTTGACTGGCAAGATCAGATGTCTTTGAACTTCAAACCTAGATGCTTCCCTTTCATGTACATGGCACTCTCTTTTATATGTTGCAATATAGTGTCTCTTAAAACGATGTTTACTATTTGTATCTGTAGTGGAACCCTTGTTATCTATACCTGTCTGTGCTCGCTGATTCCGTATTCTCCCTATTAACAGGTGAGTGTATGTGTGCTCAGCTACTTTACAGAACAACATTAATCAAATAAACTATAGTCCATTTAATTAAGCAAATCATACCTCATTGATAGGTGACTGTGATTAAAAAAAATCTACACATTCATCAATACAGATCTATTTTATCTTTCTGTACTACAGATTTCAAAATAAAAATCTTTTGTTCTGTTGTGTAATGTTCTTAGTAGTACAATATGAAGTCTTATTTTTTTAAACGTTTCTTTTCCCCTATCAATATACAATAAATTGTCAAATGGGCATATCATGCCATAACATACCAGTAAATATAACAGAAACAGCAAGTTTTAATAATCCATCACAACTGTTGCTTTACATATATTAATATTATCATTTTATATGCAACCACATATCCGTAGCGCAGTATAATAGGGTTGGGAGATGAAAGAATATAAAAAACATGATCATCCAATTGTTACAGTAGGTAAGGAGGGCTGCCCCACAGAGCTTTTACAATCTATAAGGACGTGGTAAGTGGAAACATAGGATCACAAAAGAGAGCTTCCTCTAAACAAATTAGAAAAAAATACATTGATATGGATAAACTTTCCTATTAATATTGTTTATAACAAAGCAAAAAATGGTATTGGGTTGAAGAGATGGTTTCTGCACATTTATACATACAGTACTTACATGTGAAAATATATATACATTTGTGATATACTGCCGGTCTTCTTCCCCTGTCTTTGTCCTTACAATTACGTTTATGTAGTGTTTTTCAGTGCACAAAAACTGAAATGCATATGAATTCTTGAAGCACAAAAGTGCACTTCTTGAACTGCTTGCATGCATTTGGTCCATCATAGATTGTCCCTGTCTGATATCCCATTTTTCCTTCTGGCACTTTTTCCCCATGTATTTTCTCCGCTATCGACATAATACAAAGCACGCTGGGTGTAATGTCTGCCATATCTCCGTGGTTTCAGGTCTGCAATGCAGAGGATTTATTCTGTGCGAGTTAGTTGGAATGGAAATGGTAAGACCCATATTCTAATACACAGCTGTAACCTCCTGAGTTTGCAAACGGTGTAGCCGCTGATATCAGGATTGTAAACAACTGCACTATAAGCATATCGGGTCTCCAAACTGCTTATCAGAAACAACTCCCCTAAGATGCAAAAAACCCCTTATTAAAATGACGTGAATTTGTCTTCGTGGCAGTCTCTCAAAAAATCTTCCATTATTAGAGAGCAGTGAAGAATGATATTCCTCACAGCGCTCTAATAATAGACGCAGACACACCAAGAAATCTCTGAGTAGAGTCCTACTAAGTATCTCAACATCACTCTTTGGGAAACTGTTCTTTGAGGTTTTCAGATCTGTCTTGTGCACAATCCACACATTCAGAGTTTTTCCCCCCCCCACCTACTTTGTTTCCCCATATGTTTTTTGTGTGAATTTGTCTTCACTTTGCTGAGAACAGTTCAGCTCCTTTGTAAATGCGAGCCAAACTTTTCCTCCAGCAACAGGAGACCGCCTTTCACAGTTACAGAGTAGGGGGCCAAAGAGTTGAAGCGGCACAGTATTGAAGTGTAATTAAAGCTGGAAGGAGTGGATGAGTAAAACAAGGAACTATTATCTACAGCAGGTGGTGCGCAAACCTCTGGTGCTGCACCCCCGCCTGCTCTCCCCCAGTGCTCGCGCTCCCCCCCCCCCCTACCTGTGTGCCGGTCACAGCCACTGCCGGCTTGACATCACGGTAAGTGAGTTTACAGAGGGCATCGTGCGGTCACCAGCAATTCATTTAAATGCCTTGGGGAAGAGCGTGGGACCATCTGTAACCGCCACTCCCACTCCACTCCCCCCATCCCCCCTTGTTGCACACCCATGATATACAGGATGTTTTATTGGAAGAGGTTATATGAAGAAATGACAGCCCCTGTGTTTTACAACTCATTGCTAAAAATCGCATATCAAGGATTAACACAATGTATGTTTTTTAATGATCTAGTTTTCATCCCACTCAACGAAGAAATTGACCATAGACCTCATGTTGAGACCTCACCACATCTGTTGGCATACGACCCAGTGTAAATATAGTTCAACACTAGTTCAAAGGAACAAGACACAGATTGGCCTCAGTAACAAGAACGTTTGGTGCTGTGTGTGTGGTGTCCATCTCCATTACCAGATATACTGTAAAAGATATAAAAGTCATGACTTCTGGTCCTCAACAACTTTGAGAAGATTAGTGCGATGAAAGGAATAATGTCAAAAGCCGAGTCACAATCTGAGCCCCACAATCTTCCCACATTGATATCTTTAATACAATGCCACAAGAACTCAAGGCCTTTATACTATCTATACAATTTCGTTGCTATAAAATGCTCATATTTTTTTATTTTCGTCTTTCATAAATCTTATTTACCACAGTAACATATCTACCATGTAGTTAATTAATCCTGTAATTGTTGAATAGCAACACTTTCTGTGTAGATTCTAATGTGTGTGTTGTTTTTCCTGGATCTTAAAAGCTGCAGTTCAAGCTGCCGTTTTAAATGGTTTTTTTTCATTTGTGCATCAATACAATCTGCACACTGACAAGTGATTAGCTAAGCTGCTGATCGATCCGTTCTCCTTAATCAATCGCCTGCTTAGGTTTATTTAATTCATTTTCTTGCACAGCATTGTTGGCAATATAGTCCTGGAATATGATTGACTGGGCAGTTCTACTAGAGTACAATTGGTTCACTGCTAATAGAGGGCGGGGCTCCAGGAGTCAGAGCCTATAGAAGGGGCTGTGACTTTGGAAATGGTTTCTCATAGAACAAAAAGCTTCCTACTTAGAAACATTTAAATGTCTTAAATGTTTTTCTAAATGCTACAAGTATTTCTCATAACAGAACTGATTTATTTAAAAAAAAAAAAACCTGTGTGTGCTGTGTCACGGCGCATAGTTAAGTGAAACTTCTTTGACTTTTTGTCACAGAATTGTATTTTTGTTGGTGGTTGTAACTTAAAATCAAATACAAGTTCATATTGAAAAAACTGCAAATAAATATGACAGAATGCTCAGTGCTCGGCCACACATCCCCTGTATTAGCTATTTGCAACTGATTTGTTCGCGTGTGAGCCGAGTGTGTTCCGGTGTGACCGAGTGTGCGCGCGTGTGACCGAGTGTGCGCGCGGTGGTGACCCGAGTGTGCGCACGTGTGACAGTGTGCGTGTGAGAGTAGTGTCAACGAGAGTGGCGCGCGTGTGACCGATGAGTTGCGCGCGTTGTGACCGAGAGTGCGCGCTGTGACCGAGTTTGCGCGTGTAACCGAGCGTGCGACTGTGCGTGTGACTGTGACTGAGTGTGACCTTACATATCCCCTTGCACATCACCCCTCCTGCACATCACCCCCTTCCTGCACCTTGCATCCCTCCCCCTGCAACATCACACCCCCTCCACATCACCCCCCTCTTTTCCCCTTCCACCCCATCCTCACCCCCCTCCACCATCACCCTCCTCCACATCACCCTACATCCACATCACCCCACATCACCGCTCGTCCACACAACCACTCCTCCACATCACCCCCTCCTGCACATCACCACTCCTTCACCTTATAATATCCCCTTGCACATCACAACCCTCGCCCCCCTGCACATCACACATCCACCCCCTGCACATCACACAATCCCCCTGCACATCACAACCATCCCCCCCTGCCATCACATATATCCCCCCCCCCCCCTGCACCTTACATCACATCACCCCTCCCCCCACCCCCCTGCACCTTACTCCCCCCCCCTGCACACCGCTCACCTCACATCACCTCGACCCTCCCATCCCTGCCAATCATATCACCGGTGGGCAGAGCAGAACGACGCCTGGCCTCCCTCCTGCTCTGCTCCTTAGGCTAATCAGCCCCGCTCCCTTCAGTCAGCGGAAGCGCTGGCTTGAGCGAAGGGACCCTGACCCATAGCGCTACTCTCCCCTTCTCCTCCCCCCCCCCCCTCTCGGCTCGAGCTCGGAGTGCGAGCTGCTGCGCTGATCTGCCATAAGGTAAGCAGCTCCCTCCCCCTTCACCCACAAATGCCCTCACACTCAGCGGGACGCCAGGACCGCGGAGGTAGGGAGGAGAGACGTTGGCGCGGCATGCAGCGGCCGTTAGTGAGCGGCGGCTATCGTCCAGCCGCATATTGTCACGGTGGTGTGGGGGGTGTGGGGCTCGGGGGGGGGGTGGGAGGTTTGGGGGGGATTCGGATGCTTAGAAGCGGTCGCGGCGGCTACATACGCCGCAACGCCGCCCCCGCAACAATGTGACAGGGGCGTGTGTAGCGGAGCGGCGTCCACTCTTCCGTGTACTTCACATTTCGCCGCACATCCATCCAGTTTTATTATCCATCAGAGGTGCCACTAAAGAAGTTATCACTTCAAAAAAAAAAAAACACTTGTTTTTTTTGTTTTCGCTTTTTGTTTACATTGGATTGAATACAGTGGGTTCTCTGAGATGAAGCCCATTAATGTCAGCTTCGGGACCCCTGCTTCCGAGATAACTTACCTCTGTAGGGTGGTGCCACTAGTACCACATCGGGCTCGGGCTACGGACGAGGGATTGACCTAATGGCTGCTTTTCAAAGCTCCCACCTCCATGCGGCGTCCAAAAGGAACCTTTAGAAAATGAGCTGATAGTCTCAGGGATGTGCGGGCAGCATCATGGTGCATGCAGAGGGTTAATAAGGGTGCTCACTTTGTGTTACACCACAATGCCGTAGCGATTATCTGTGTAGACATGTAGACTGTTGTTTCAGTAAAGTGTTGTGAATGAGCAAACCTTGCTTTTTTTTTGCCACAAATGTACAAAAAACGCACTCCTTGCGAAATATTTTGCCAATCAATGCAATTTGTGTGTAGTAAAATACAACCCTGAAACATGTCAAACATCTCACGAAGGGGTGTTAGTCACCTTCCTTTGAGGGGGTCGGTTTTTGAACTGGTATCCAAGCAGGGGTAGTTAAGCAAAGTCATCTTTATTTACAAATTCTCTATTTTGTTTTTTTTGTTGCTTCGTCTTTTTGCCCCCCTTTTCATCCATAAAAATTTCTCCGGACCCCCCCCCGCCCTGCCTGATGTAACTCAAAATCACATGAAAAAAAAAACATCTTTTATGAAACGGTATACAATATAGAACTCCAAATATGTTTCAAATACTTACATTTTCAGCAGCTCGCTCGTGCAAAATTAGGCTGCGTCCACGCTGCCACTGAGAGCGGTGACATCACCAACTCTCCAAGACATGCCAGGGTGGTCCTGCATCATTTTGCAAGCGTGGATCGGGGCTATTTGTGTGTGTGTCTGTGTGTGTATTGAGCGCCACATCAAAGTCAATTTTGTTTGTCCTCCCCAAGCCGCCAAGCTTGGGAGAGCGTAACGTGCACAAACGGCAATACTTTTGGGGGGGGACATTCTCCACCTCTTTTCTAGCCACTCCCTCCCACTCCCCCCCCCCCTCTTTTTTTTCTTTTTTTTTCTTCCTTCCCTCCATGGCTTTTGGTCTTGCTCTACCCCATTGTCATCCAAAGTCCTACTATACAGTATTATTTTTTTTTTTTTTTTCCGTTTTCAATGTTTTGTGTTTTTCACATTTTTTTTTAATTAGTTTCTGTACATTCACAGTGTGATTGATATAGTGGCAAGCCCTACCCTTTATCACTTGCAGAGGATACGCAGCGAAGCAGTTGCAGAGACGGAGAGCAGACACACGCTATAGGCAGGGCAGCACCGAAGGAGGGGCGTTTGACTTCACCAGTGCTCGGAGCGTGGCTCCTCCACCGGTTACCCCATCGAAGCCCCTGTGCGTGCGCTCACACACCCATCCACGTTGCCCCACCGCCACCTCGTGCACTTCCTGTTCAGCCACCCGCACACATCTTCAAGCGGCTGCCCGCCCGAGCACATCTTCTTGGCCGCCCCCGCGCACAGCATCTGCCATCCTCGCGCACCACCACCCTCTTTTTGTCGCACAGCGCGCTGCGCCCCCTAAATAATCTTGCGCCTCACTTGCCCCCCCCCCAGTCTTGCGCACACACTGCATTACAACACCACTCTCTTCAATCAATCACCACATACATCATCACCCCACACACACCACACACACACACACACCACACACTAACCACACACACACACACACACACACACACACCTACACACCACACACACACATCACCACACCACAGCACACACACACACACACCTCAATCACCAACACCCACACACCCTTCATCACACCACACACTCAGCACTCAAACCCCACGCTCAAATCAACACACACATAACACTCAATCCCACACACACACACTGTATCCCACCACAATCACACCCCCCCACTACCACCACTACTCATCTCACACCATCACCCCTCACACCCTCACACTCCCGCACACTCACAACCCACTGACCATCCCCCCCCACCACACCCCCTCAACCCTCCCACAAACACACATCCTCCCCCAGTCCCTCCCCCGCCCCCCCATCCGGCACCCCCACCCACTCATACCCCCCTCCCCCCCCCTTTACACCCCTCATCCCCCACCATTCCACTTCCATCCATCTTGCCGTACCCCCCCCACCCACACCACCCGCTAACACCTATCAGTCCTCTACTTTCTCCCTCTACTCGGTGTACTCATTCCTCCCCCCGCCACACTCCCCCACATCCCCGCCCCCCCTGTCCACCCCCACTTCCCTTCCCCGCCCCCCCCCCCCACCCCCCCGAGTTCCCGCTTCCCCCCGCCCCCCCCCGTCCCCCACCCACCTCTCCCACCTCCCCCCCTTCCAACACCCCCCCTCCCCCACCCCCACCCTACCCCTCTCCCGTCCCCACGATTTCCCCCGCCCCACCCCCCACCCCTATCCCCCCCCACACGAACACCCCTTGGTTGGTTTCCTCCCAGCCCCCCTCCCCAACCCTCCACCCTCCCTCCCTCCCCCCCCCGCCTCCCCTACACCCCCCCCCCCCCCCCCCTCTTCCCGCCCCACCCCGCCCCCCCCTCCCCCGACCCAACCCCCCGCTACTCCTGTGGTACCACTGGGATATAGGGCCTGGGATGTGGGCTTGCGAGCGTTGGGCGGCCTATTTGGGGTTCGGCCACGCTTCCCCCCCCTTTCCGAGTTCGCTCCCCTCCTCCCCGCCCCTGACGGGTCTTCGCCCCGTTTCCGCAGTCCACCGCGGTCCCCCAGCCTCCCCCACACCCCCTGTCCCCCTACTCCCAGGGTTTCACACACACACTTTCATCCTGAGCGGGACGACATGCTCCCGATCCCGCCAACCCACCCATTGTGCGACACAGTGCACTAGTTTGCCTAGTCAAAAACATTTAAAACATTCGGTTCCCTATAGGCTTAAGCTTGTGCATGGTCACAGCTTTGAGAGCCAAGCAGTGTTATAGATTCATAGCCATAAACCACCCACAAACAGCTGTTTCGACTTAATGGTCTCATCAGTGTGGGGTTGGTAACTGGATGCAATGAAGCAATGAGGATGGGGGTTTACATACTTAGTGTTATGGTGAGTAAAAAAACTGACAAAAAACCCACCACAGCAAAGCCTATAGCAAATGGATTGCTGTGTAGGGTTTTCACTTTTTTTACTCACACATAACTTAACTATATAATATACAGTGTTCGACAAACCTATACATTTGGTCGCCCGGGCGAGTGGATATTTAACCCCCGGGCGAGTAAATATTGGCCCAATCAGCACACGTTTGGTACTAGGTGGCGAGAGAATTTTTTGTTGTTGGCGAGTAGAGTAGATTTTTTGGTGATTTGCAACACCGTAATTATATATATTATATATATTATAAAGATAATATATATATATATAATTATATATATATATATATATAATATAATACTATATATATAATTCGTTAACATAATACTCAACAGTAATATATTCTATGTGTGCTCATTTGCATGTCATTTCCCAGAATCCCTTGCTGCAGTGGAAGTGCTGTGTGCAGGGTGATAATTGTGAAAGGCGGGGTTGCAGACCTGCCTAAGACATGCAAATGAGCATACATTATATTTCCATTTGCTATATATATGGTATGCACCTTAACCCTGGCTGTGCTCAAAGCTGTAACCATGCAGCAAGCTTAAGCCTATAGGGAACCATGTTAAAAATGGTTTTTGAAGCAAAAAGTGGCACTGTGTGCTCATTTGCATGTCATTCCCCAGAATCCCTTGCTGCAGTGGAAGTGTTGTGTGCTGGGTGATAATAGTGAAAGGTGGGGTTGCAGACCTGCCTAAGACGTGCAGATGAGCATACAGTTGTATTGACATTTGCATATTTGCTTTGCTGTGGAGGGTTTTTGTCACTTTTTTTACTCACCATAACTTAACTCAATATGGTAAACCCCATCTTTTAACTTCTCTGCATACCCAGTTTACCAACCCCACACGGATGAGACCCATAAAGGTCGTAACAGCTGTCTGTAAGATCGTTCTCGGCCTTTTGGCTAAGATCAAGTGTAGTAGTCCACTTGGTCCTCTGGTCATGGCCGGGAAGGCGGATATGTAGCCCGGGCTATTTTATCACGGCACCCCAGGAGTGGTTGACCTGGCGGAGTCATTTGCTGCACGCTGCACAGCACTTGACATTGCACGGATAATTTGCACACCCCTACATTTTCTGCACTGGCACCCCTTATTGCCTTCCGCTGAGGGGTTCGCCACTATTTTTTTACCCGCCAGGCTTCCGGGTCTGGCGTGCACTTGTGCACACTTATTTTTGTTGTTTCGTTTGAGCACCTCCTGCACTGCATCGCACAGCGCACTGGAGCACTCGCACCATCAATTTGTTTTCCTTTTTTTTTTTGGGTTATCAGTCACCTTATTTTCTTCGGAGAATGCAAGACTGTGTGCTGGTCGGTGGTCGCCATCCCTCGGGAGAAGATTGCGGTGGGTGAGTAGGCGTCAGCCGAAAGCCCTAAAGACTTGGACCCTCCTGCTGCGTCTGCTGCACTAGGAGGGAACAGGATGGACGTCGGATTCTTCGGTCGAATTATGAACGTCGGTGTAACAGCAGAACTTTTCCTGGCCCTCTGGCTGAAGAGACTGACTATTTCATGGACTTGCAGCTCTCCGGAGCCTATAGTCACAAGTGGAGCACACCTGATCTCACAGTGTGGATCACGAGCACGGATTCAGAGGTGGATCACTTTTTTCACCCCCGGGCTACAAAAAAATGTGGATGCCATTAAGGGGGGGGGAGGAGAAGGTGGATGCGTGGGGGGGGGGGGGGAAGGTGGATGCCGGTAGGGGTGGGGGTGGGGGGGGAAGGTGGATGCCGGTAGGGGTGGAGGGGGGGGAAAGGATGGCCGGTAGGGGTGGGGGGGGGAAAGGTGGATGCCATTAAGGGGGGGGAGGAGAAGGTGGATGCCGTGGGGGGGGGGGGGAAGGGAAGGTGGATGCCGGTAGGGTTGGGGGGGGAGGGAAGGTGGATGCCGGTAGGGGTGGGGAAAGGTGGATGTCGGTTTGGGGGGGGGGGAGGTGGATGCCGGTAAGGGTGGGGGGGGAAGGTGGATGCCGGTTAGGGTTGGGGAGGAAGGGGAAGGTGGATGCCTAGAGTATACAGTACACAGACACACACAACAGTGAGGGTGAAACAGACAGAGAGACAATCACAGAATGTACTACTTAACGTGTGTATATTGTATTTGAATAAGCAGCTGCACAACAGGGAACATTCAAACTGACATATATATCTAGATACATAATACACAGCGTGCTGATTCAACTATCTCCTACCCACACCCCCCTCGACCTGATTTGCAAACTTTCATTGCAGCAAAATAGTCACTAGGAGTAATTGTATCAGCATTATAGGCGTTTATATATGATAAAACCATAACTTTGTTGCTTTAAAAACATCAATAAGTATATTTAATGGAACAGCTGGGTTAAGTGAGATTCAGTCAGGGATTGCGTCAGAGGTTTTAATTTGCTAGACGTGCATTATTTGCCTTTGGCGTCTCATATATGTATGTTTAATGCATGTAGCAATAATGTACGGATTTTAGTGCTGAACGTGTTTACTGTCCTGGACCATTATCTCTAAGGCTCAAACTCTTGGAGATTATTGGATCACCTAGTAAGCGGCTGCCTCTGTGTTACGTTTGTTTCCTTTTACTCTGTGTTGACTCTAGACATTTGATCTGAGAGACAGGAATGGGCGAGTTTAGCGGTCAGCCTACAGGATGACTGAGCCAGTCAGATATGCTGACTCATAGTCACAAATCAGCCACGTGTCCACGGCCTTATCTGTTTACATAAAATAAGGCCTCTGTCCCTCCTGCTCTGTAAGGGACAGCCACATGTTCCGTGTTCTCCTTTGCTTCTGTGTTTATGAGTTGACTACTGGGTTAAATATGTGTGTATGGCAAGGGGAGGGACTGTGGTATATTTGTAGGAGGTGAAGTATTATTAGCCAAGGAGGAAGAGTAAAGAGAGAGAGCAGTTAGGACAGGAGTGGCCAACTCCAGTCCTCAAGAGCCAAGGATATCCCTGCTTCAGCACAGGTGGCTCAATCTGAGCCACTGATTGAGCCACCTGTGCTGAAGCAGGGATATCCTGAAAACCTGACCTGCTGGTTGCTTTTGAGGACTGGAGGTGGCCACTCCTGAGTTAGACCCTTATTGATGCACTGTGAAGCGTGGAGAAGTTTTTTTTTTTCCAACTTCAAGTTTTTTATTGGGTCATACAGCTTATACAGTATAACACAGACCATTGTGTAACATCCTTATGCCCACACAGGTTTCCCCCCCCCCCAGCTCTCACTACCGAGGGTTATCATCGATCACATTCAAAACTGGACAGACAACATTTACTCACAGGACTTGACCAACCTGACTGACATGACCAAGACAAGACAACATTGGGTGAATACAATGGGGGGGGAGGGGATACCTCGGATAGCTCCTGGGTCGGCAGGCATCTGCCGATTTAGTTGTTGCTCTCCGGGCGCCGCCTGTGTGAAATCTTATGCGCCGTTCTTGGTATGGGGGTGGGTCCTACCTGTCTCGTATCTAAGTCAACGTATGTCCTGCTCTATCACCAGAGAACGCATCTACCGTTATTATTGCAAAATTGTGCTGGTATCCAGCCCGGGGATGTCTGTCTGGGCGATCCATGGTGCCCATACTTTTAAGAAATTGTGGCCAGTGTCGTTGACCCAGCTTGTCAACTGTTCCATCTGGCAGACGTGCCAAATTCTATTTCGAATTCTGGGGATTACTGGTAAATCTTGCTGTTTCCACACCGCTGCAATCTCGCACCTGGTTGCAGTCGCAAAATGTGCAACCAATTTGTGTGCCGACTTTGGCAATCCCTGGATCCGTCTGCCCAAAAGGAACAGCTGGAGAAATTTTTTATCCCATTCTTTTGAATGGAGCCGATCTCTTCACCAGCTCAGGGAAGCAGCTCCGCGTCATATTGAATAAGGGGAGAGACAGAATGCTAAAATAAACACCATCACTACAGGAATATCAGGTCACACCTAATGGTTCCTGTGGACTTTGGGATATCCAGTATTTGTATCCTTGTACTTTGGGATATCCAGTATCTAATCCAGTATTTGAAGTAGGGAGGACAACCCCCTTCCCTGCCAGGGGAGCCAGGAATGCATGGCTTTGCTTTTCAAAACATAGAGTACGTGCTTTAATTATTGCACAAGAAAAGGAAGGGAGGAGAACAGGTTACTGAAAAGCACATTTCTCTTTATTAATGTCAAATGCGCGATACAGCCATCAGCACATTCTAACATTGGTAGCAGGCGTCATCATACGCGAGTATTCGTTCATTTTTAGTGTTGGGCCAAAAATGTTGTGGTGCAATAAAAAGAGGTGTTTACATCGGATGACGTAATGTTTTTGTTTTTAAATAGCGCATCGCAGAATACGTGTATAAGGTCACATCTTCTCTTTTCCGTTCAGTAGCCTTTTTCTCTATCACTTGCATGACTGGCTCATTCTTTTCCCGGCCCCTGCAGCCGACCATTGTAAATGAGTTTCCTAATGCAGTGATTATGATGGGCACCTGGCTGGTGTGTCTCTGATAGGTGCGATAAAGAGTCAATTAATGGGGTAGTCCAACCTAACAGGTCATAAATCATTTCTAACTTGAACAATTTACCAGTGCATTTGCTTCATTAGAAAGATTAAATCACTCCTAAAAAGGCAGTCAAGCTAGTTGGATCAATTTTATACCGGTATAATTGGCTTTGTAAAAAAAGATGAAATCATCCTAAAAGTAACTGTCTTGTGGATGCGTATTTGTATTTATAACGTGCCATCCAGGTACATAGCGCTTTACAGCAGTAATATACAGGACATAATATTATAATATATAATGGGAGTGAGTGCTGCAGACATAAAAGTGACTATAGGAAAAAGAGTCCCTGCCCGAAGAGCTTACAATCTAAGTGGTGTCTTGTCAAATTAAAATGTATTGCCTTTCATTGGGGACACTGGATTCCAGCATATCAGCTAATTGTGTGTCTGACTGACTAAAGGTGGGACAATACTAAAGGAAAAAAAGGTGATCAGTGCGCAACTAGAACATAGTCCCACATGAAAACACGTGCTGACAGTGAAACAATTTGGAGTGATTAAACCTTGTAATGGAGGTCACTATGATGTGTCTGCAGCCTTCATGAAGGGGTGGCTCGAAACCCCAGCTATTGGAGAAACGATACAAAAGCAAGGCGCACAACGCACATAGTGAAGTAAAGTAAAATTATGTTGTTTTACTAAAAAGTTAAAGGTTCTGCGTACATCAATTGAGAATAAAACAGGCAATTGGTTAGTGCGGTTACCACACGGTGAGTCAACTGGAACGTTGTACAGCTCTTCAGTGGAGGCAGTTCAGGCAGCAGGAACACATCCGTACCCGGCCAGTAGAGGAACCTTCGTGGAGCCTTGTGGCACACTCCGCTCGTCCGAGTGTTGACAGGTGGTATATCCGGTGAATAGTCCCGTTACAGAGTACAGATAACTCCGTGAGTCCCACACGCCCACCTGGAGCACTACCAGTGCGTCGCTGTGATGCGCCTGCCGGTGACGTAATGGGATTCTCCTCCTCCTCTGGAGTATGGAGGAAAGTCCAGGGCAGCGTCAGACACGTAGAGCAGCGGGTGATAGTGAGGGGGGCAGGGAGGGAAACCGAGTGCTTGGCATAGCACGAAGGTCTGGAGAAGATTGGGGAGCAATATCTTTCAACGCGTTTCGTAACTAAAAGTTACTTCTTCAGGGATGCAGACAGCTGGGGAAATGCACGCATATATATATACCCAGCATCCCACAGTTATTGGCTCAGGTTTCAAATTACCGCGCCAATCAGTGAGCTTGCAAGAGATTGCCCCACAGCCATCAACAAACATTGATACACAATGAATAAAAGAATCAGCAACATATTTAAAATACATGATAATACAAAATATATAATACATTTATGATCAAATTCTGAAAGAGAAAAAGCCACAATTAGAGATACAGTAATGAGATGCAGCATATTGTGAAAACAAATGGAAAAGGAAAAGGGTTCAGAAGGTACATATCAGCATGGGAAAATAAAGATTAATATAAAGACCAGATTTCTATGGCTTCATTTAACCCTTTGGGAGCAAGGGATCCAAGTTTATATATCCAGAAGGTTTCTTGGTAGGAGAGGCTCTTAATTCTATCGCCTCCTCTCCTTTCCCTAGGAACAATTTTAATGCCCTAAAACATCAATTTGGATGGATCCTTATTATGATGTATTGCGTAATGACGCGATAGGCTGTGTTTCTCGTACCCATTCTTTATATTTCTAATATGCTCCTGTATACGGATCTTTAAACATCTTTTGGTGCGGCCTACATACTGGAGACCACACTCACAGTTAACTAAATAGACCAAATGAGTTGAATTACAATCAAAGCTCTCCCCACTCGCAAACGAATTGAATGTTTTTCTCTGTGTGTAAGTGCTTACATATCGAACACTTCCCACACTGAAAGTTACCAACGGGTTTGTCACTAATCCAGGCACTCGGGTTAGATTTAACGTGAATAATGCCACATCACTCGGGGCTAGTGTATTCTTAAGGTTTTTTGCTCTCCTATAGATGAATTTAGGGACACCTGGAATGTGATCACCTAAGACTGGATCATTACATAAAATACCCCAATGTTTTTGGACAATTTTTTCAATTTTCCTGTTCACCGAATTAAAGGTAGTAATAAAAGGTACCTCTATCAACTTACCCAAATCCCTTGTTTTATCCTTAGCTTTAGGGACTAACATGAACTGCCTATCCATATTTCTGACTATATCTAGATGATTTAGCAGACTAATACTCGAATAACCTCTCTCTAGAAACTTATCTAGAAGGAGTTGGGCTTGGTCCTCAAAGTCTTGTTCCCTACTACAGTTTCTTTTTATCCTGATAAATTGGCCACTGGGAATATTAGTGATCCACGATCTTTTGTGGTTACTATTGGCCATTAGCAGGTTATTGGCATCTACTTCCTTGAAGAAAACTTTTGTGGAGATCTTGCCGCTATCCAGGGCTGTCAACCTTAGATCTAAAAAGTTGATGCTTATTGGATCAGTGACGTGTGTAAAGATCAGATTTCTATCATTATTATTCAGATAAACAAGGAAGGAGCTTATGGATGAATCATCCCCCTCCCAGACGCATAGAATGTCGTCAATAAAATGACGCCAGACAATGATGTTCTGTCTGAAGGTGTTGTTATTCCAAATACTCTGCGATTCCCATTGTCCCATATACAGGTTTACGAAACTGGGTGCAAACCGTGTGCCCATTGCAGTTCCGCAAACCTGTACAAAGAATTCTGAGAGGAACATGAAATAATTGTGGTTTAGTATAAAAACGATGGACTTCAAAATAAATTCGGTATTTAAATGATGCAGTAGAGCAACTGATTCCCGTTTTTTAGAATTACTGAGGAACAGATTTTCTCCAACAATAGAGAAGAAGAAAGAGAAGAGAATAGGGATAAGAGACAGCCCTGTAGGGAAAATCAAAAGAACGTTACCAGACGAGGAATGAGAGGAGGATCCAGGATCAAAGAGAAGGGATTCAAGTGTGGAGCTAGGATCCCCATAGCAAACCTGTATATGGGACAATGGGAATCGCAGTTAACTGTAGCCTCTGACTATCACTGCTGTCTCTTACAAGAGAATTGACACAGTGGGGCACATCGTTAACCTCTTCATACATTTTTGTAGCAGAGCTAGATGCCTACTTGCTAGTTGGTAATAGGCATCAATTCAGCAGCAACACTACGGCTGCAGTGTCACTCTCCCCACTTTGTACCCGTCTCATATATGTATATAGGAGTTTCTTGGGCAATAACCTTAGCCCCTTTTCTCTTGAGTGGGTAGCAGCACATCAGTACTCTATTTGTGCACCCACCCCACATATGATTTACATGTGACTACTCCACCAATGATATCTGGAGGTATACACCACATATGATCGAGCAGGTACCAACCCATATAATTATCACCACCAGGTGATAATTTACTATTAGCCTTTTTCTTTCAAGTATTTTGTCTGGATCACTATTACAGTGTCCATACCCAGGAATAGGCTCATAGTTAGCACTCCAGACTTCGCTGTGGCTAACATGCGCTCAATTTTCAGGTTTTAATTAGGATGTGTTTTTCTTGTGATTATCAATAAAATGTATTTATTTTGAGTTCTATCCCTTAGTGAGTGCATCCTTTGGGATTCTGTCCCCCGTCCTCCAGTGCACACTTTTATCCCCGATAGCACCACTCCCAGTCTCTGTCCTCATACTCCAGTGGCTGAGCGGGGTTATCCTACCTCTCTCCCCCTTCCCCCATTTACTACGTTGTTTTATTGACGACATTCTATGCGTCTGGGAGGGGGATGATTCATCCATAAGCTCCTTCCTTGTCTATCTGAATAATAATGATAGAAATCTGATCTTTACACACGTCACTGATCCAATAAACATCAACTTTTTAGATCTAAGGTTGACAGCACTGGATAGCGGCAAGATCTCCACAAAAGTTTTCTTCGAGGAATTAGATGCCAATAACCTGCTAATGGCCAATAGTAACCACAAAAGATTGTGAATCACTAATATTCCCAGAGGCCAATTTATCAGGATATAAAGAAACTGTAGTAGGGAACAAGATTTTGAGGACCAGGCCCAACTCCTTCTAGATAAGTTTCTAGAGAGAGGTTATTCGAGTATTACTCTGCTAGATATAGTCAGAAATATGGATTGGCAGTCCATGTTAGTTCCTAAAGCTAAGGATAAAACAAGGGATTTGGGTAAGTTGATAGAGGAAATGGCCATGCAGTCATGCTGGAGCAGTGACTACATGCAACCAAAATCCCAGCCCTCTGGTACTCACAGAACCGGAGATATAGGTTTACACTTTATACACATTTGGACTTAGCCGTTTCAAAGCCACATGGCTTTCCTCCATTAGAATCAATATGGCCGGCGCCTCCATAGGATTCAATGGGACCTCCGCTATTAGAGTCAATGGCGCGACCCTCGTGGCGAGCGCGACCCTTTACGGGGGTCCTTAATTCTCGGACCCGGTGGTGGTCGAGTGTGGGGGTTCCTAGGGTCTAGGGGCAAAAAGACTTTTATTCCTGGGTGCCCTACAACCTAAGTTTCCCATGCCAATTGTATTTGAACTTGAACTAGTGTGATCACAAGCTCCTTTTTAGATATTGCATCCGCTTCTGCGGTCTGCGGTTTGGATGGCTGCCAACCCTTTCTTGGAGGTCGGCGTCGAGGAATCTCATTGAAATGAATGGCTCCATTGACTTACAATGGGGGACCGCCGCTCCTCCTTTCGGGCATCACCTGCAGGTCTTCTCTGAGAATGGGCCCAAATCGCCGGAATCCCCATGGGATTGTATGGAGCTGCCATGGCGGCCTATGGGGAAACTGCAAAATGGAGCCTGCAAAGGCGGGAAAATGGAACAAAGGGCTACAATCACTTCCTAACTATTAACCCTTCTCCTCCTGAATGGATCCCAGTGTGAGTGTTGGTTCAGACACTGGAATGGGGGAAATACATTGTTACAGGGGAATACACATTTGGGTGCTGAAGCAGGGTAAAAACACATTACTGGACCGCAGTCCAGTTAACCCCTTGCCTCCCAAGTGAGGTCAGGGGGTGGCCATATGGGGTGCAACCCCTTTTAATACCGGGCCAAACCCCCTCTCCCATGACACAGCCTTTCTTCTTTAGCTGGGGAGCACTTCTCTGTCCCCCTCTCTGGGACAGCAATCTCTCACTCTGTATTTCTCAGCATTTGTCTCTCACACATGGCATCTCTGTAGTCACTTCCTGACTATTAAAAAGTCCATGAGCAATCAGGCGTTCATTCTGATTAATTATGCAGCAGCTGCATTAGCCATTCCAGGGATGATTAACTCTCTGTGAGCTGGAAAAGTCCCATAGCTGCCCTATTCCAGCACCCAGCGGTCAGTGATGGTATCACCCTATATAAACTTCCTCTTCCTGTCTGTCAGTGCCTGTTTATACTGGTTCCTCAGCTCCTCCTAGGTTCCTGTGTTTACTTCTGTTGCTATTGCTATTATCCTGTTCCAGTATCCTCGTTTCCAACCTCTGCTTGTGACCCCGACCACGCTCCCTGCTGTTCCTGCCACTGGGATCCACTCCAGCCGAAGATCAACCCTGGACATGACCTTTGAGCCCACAGTACAGACATAGCCTCCTGACACGTCTCCTAGTTCTTTCCTGCACTGGTAATTTGGTATCACCTAATTGCATCGGTTCCTCCACAGAGAGAGGTGTAGAAAGAGGGGTCTGAAAGTGGGGGGCAAGCCGGATTATTGGGGTTTTTTGAGGGCTGGTCTCGCTCGGTCTATCGTTCTCACATCCGGGGATCCATTCTGATACAGAGAGCAATTAATTCCTCCAGATCCTTGGGGGTGTCCTGACAAGTCAGTTCATCCTTTAAACACTCAGAAAGCCCCTGCCGAAATGCTGCCAGCAGAGCTTCATCGTTTCAGCCCGTCTCCACAACAAGGGTTCAGATTTCAATGGCATACTGGCCCACAGTACGGGCTCCTTGCCGGATACGAAGGAGCGAAGCAGAAGCAGAAGACCAACGACCTAGAGCATCAAAAACTCTTTTGAATGCTTAGAGAAAGGCAGCAGTGTCGTTAACCAGTGGAAATTCCTTTTCGCAGAGAGGGAGGCCCAGGCCAAAGGCTCGTCTGTCAGTAGGGAAATTAGAATGAGTGAAGAGTAGAGCACAGCAAATGAAGGTGAGGGCTGGAGGCAAAAAAAGTTAAAATAAACTATTTATTAGACATATGAGCCAACATAAGGAAACACATGAAATACTCTGACGCGTTTCCGCCGTGGAAGCGCCTTGATAGTGCCTCCACGGTGGGAAACGCATCATAGTATTTCATGTGTGTCTTTATGTTGGCTCATATGCCCAATAAATAGTTTATTTTAACTTTTTTTGCAGCACTCGAAGAAGCTCAAAGTACGGAGGGGGCCCACAGGAAGGAAGGGGCTCGGGAACGGACGGGCACAGGGACACAAGGGAGCTGTTATAGGGAACAATGATAATAGGCGGTAGTGGGCCGTCCGTTGGCAGCAAATTATACCAACACAGAGGGAAAAAAAAGCTTCCATTCACTGGGATATGTTCTAGTGAAATCCTATGCAATTAGTTCACATCTCCATTAGGTAAGCATGCTCGCAGCCCAAAAACATATACATGAAAAAGCAGATTAAGCAGTCTCTTAAAGAATAAAACTTATCTGTTTCTGGAGGGAAAATCTTCTCCTTACCTCCTTCCTGGTGTTCAGCTTCAGGTGTAGTAGTTTTCCCTATTCGTTGAAATCAGCTTCTGCTGTGCAGTGCTCAAGACCGGTCAGCTCCAAAGGTCAGCTCTCAGTCAGAGCGTAAGGGATGGTCACTTCCTGTCTCAAAGGCAGGCTTTTGTAGCAATCAGGCAGGTGTGTTTTAGTAATTAACTACCACACTGCTAGATTAAAGGCACATTACTGAACAGGGATAAGTCCCTGTTACAGTCTCCCTAAAAACCCTACAAGATAAAAAGTAACAAGTCCCGCCAGCGCTCATAAGCAGCTGACTCCACTGAAGGTCAACAAACAGTTTTTCATGCAAAAAGAGCAAGTCTGAATAAACAGAGCATACTAAATAGTGTATGGTCAAAAGAACAGCAACTACCCCAACAATATCTCCCAGAGTGGGGTATACCCGCGTAGGCTGGAAGGTGGAACAAGGGGGTTAGACAACACACTAATCTACATACAAAAAATGTGAACAACACAACTAAAGTGCAAAGAAAGTGCTACACAGTGCCAGGAGGCAAATCCACAAAAAGACAAAGGGAAAAAACAAAGTCCAAAGTCAAGGGGGGGGCTGCTACGTCTCGGGCACTTCACCTTCTTGGCCTTTCCCACAAAAACGTGATACTTTCCTTCAGAGGGCAAAAAGAGTCCCGTAGCTACAATGCAACATATTAAACTTAGTCCCAATTGAGGCTGCTGCACGGCCACACTAGACCGTGATCTGGTTCTAAGGTTCTAAGGGGCGGGGGGGGGGGGGGGGGGGGTGGGAGGGTTGCCATGAGGCCTTACCTACCCACAAGCACGCTCACCACCAGATTTTAAAAGAAGACTAAACGTTTTCAAATCATCTATGTGTCCTGCTAGTTTTTCAGATATATATTCACACACACATACAAAACATAGAGATGGAAAGTGTCTCTGTGTACCGGGCTCGCTGACCGATCTCACTGTAGTAAGGGATGCAGGAAGGATCCAAGATCATCTCATCAGCTGCTAGCTGCTCTGCATCGCATCACTATCTAATTCTACATGCTGGATACAAGCTGCTGACTGGGGTTATTCATTTACTGCGAATGGTGCACACCGACTAACACGGAGTTTCCGTTCGATGGTTCCACAATCGTCACTATCGCATGTGATGAATATCCCCTGAACCTGTACACATGAGCCAAATAATACTAGTGTGGAAACCATTGTAATGGGCGTGTGCCTGTGGCGGGCAATCTTCTTTCCTGGTATTCACGCGCACACGACATTTTGTAACAAGCACAATTTAAAAAAAAATAAATACACTAAAAGAGCACAGGAGACACTTTGTTTAGTCTAAATGAGGTCAATACATATTTGTGGAAAGAAGGTTGTAGTCAAATGATGCCGTCGTTGCCATGGAGACTTAACGTCAAATGACGTCGCAGGTCACGTGAAGTCACATGACCCGCCGCGTCATTTGACGAAACATAGAGGTAAGGGGCGCAACCGGGACCGGTAGGGAGAGCAGTTGTGCGGGGGCGCAGTGCAGGGTTTTGCGCAACCCTGCTTTACAAGCTTTCATTTCACAGAAATATTGCAATGCCATATAGCTCAGCACATATCCTCACACTTCAACCCCCGGTATAATTCTTACTAGATCTCTGGAGAAACAAAGAAAATCTAGCTCAGGAGGAAAACACCTGATAGCTATGTAAAAAATAAATACATTCGCATGCAGTGAGAAAATTTCCCCTGATATACCAGTATTTCACAGTCACATGGAAACTAATTAGAAGCTGTTTCCACATGTGTCAGATCTATGCAAATTTGTCTGGTGCCTGGTTAACATGGGGGTTAAAATTGCTCTTAAGTACGATACTTGCAGTTGGGGGTTTTAAAAATGGTCATAATTCATTTTTTTTTATTTTTTAACACTTTTATTTATTGGCTGTTAAGAATGCACAGCATGCATTCCACATTCTTTTTACAATTTGTGAGGTGTAATGAGAGAGGGAATAGGGGGGGAGGAATAGAGGGGGGGGGGGGTGTGTTCAGAAAAAAGAGGGTATGTATGTATGTCTTTATTTAATAGCACCATTAATGTGGCATAGTGCTTCACAGCAGTAATCATGTGACATCATATAAATACAAATTTTAAAAAAACACATAAAGGGGAGAAGTGCTTCAGACATAAAAGTACCATTTAGGAAAAGGAGTCCCTGCCTCGCCGCCGCAGAGCTTACATCTAATTGATTAGTAGGAAGACAATACAGAGACAGTAGGAGGCGTTCTGGTAAGTGCGTCTGCAAGGGGCCAAGCTTAATGTATGAGTGTAAATTATCATCCATGGAGCTACCAGCATTCTTCTTTAAGCAAGTGTGTTGTGAGGTGATCTAAAGGTGGATAGAGAGGGTGCTAGTCGGATATGAATGAAGGGCATTCCAGAGGTTGGGGCAGTCGTGAGAAAGTTTAAGACTAAGACGGCTTTAGATACAAAGGGGTAGAGAGAAGACATGCCTTGAGCAGAATGCAGAGTCGGGCTTGTGTATAAGCGAGAAATTAGGGCTGAGAATGTAAGGAGGAGCGAGAAGAGAGAACGCTTTAAAAGTGAGGAGGAGAATGAGTGTGTGCTACGAGATTTGATAGGAAGCCAGGAGAGGGATTTCAGCAGGGAACGCTGAGACATTTAGAAAGAGTAGACTGTTCTGGCACAGCGTTTAGATTGATTGTAGGGAGACAGGTGAGAGCGAATGCCGGACAGCAGGTGTTTGAGAAGTCGAGATGGGGAAAGATGAGTTCGAGTTTTTGCACTCAAGCAACAGAGGAAAGTGCATATCTTGGTAAATCTTGCGGAGGAAAAAACGACAGAGAATGTGAGAAGAAATGTGAGAGAGGAGTCGAGTGTGACCCCTAGGCAGCATACTTGGCTACTGGGGTGAATGATAGTACTTCCAACAGTAATATGGAGGTAGTAGGGCCCAGTTTGGGAGGAAGTATGAGGAGCTCTGTTTTTGCTATGTTAAGTTTAAGTCGGCAGAGGGCCATCAGCTGATATAGCAGAGAGACATTCAGAAACTTGTGTCTGTACAGCAGGTGTAAGGTCAGGGTAGTAAAGTAAATGTGTGTCTTATCAGCATAGAGGGATATTTGAACCCAAAATATGTGATTAGGTCACCTAGAGAGAGTGCGTAAAGAGAAAAAGAGGAGAGGTTCCAGGCCCTGGTGTACCCACACGAGAGATCAATGGAGGAGGATGTTAGCAAAAGAGGCCTGAAAGTATGATGGGAGAGGTAAGAGGAGATCTAGGATAGAGCTTTGTTACGAATGCAAAGAGTATGGAGAAGTGGGAAGGTGAAGAGAAGAGGTGGTCCACGGTGTCAAATGCTGCAGAGAGGTCGAGTAATAAGAGCAAGGTGTAATGACCTCTGTCTTTGGGCACATGTAGGTCATGTTATTTTATTGACAAGCTGTAATGCCTGAACTCCGGAAGCGTGCTTCAATACCGGTAGTATGCAAAATACAATGGGTAAGAGTAGAGCACAGCGAATGAAGGGAGGGCTGGA
>CM071570.1:138524753-138648261 GCA_036426205.1 Ascaphus truei | reverse complement strand
TATTTATTAGACATATGAGCCAACATAAGGAAACACATGAAATACTCTGACGCGTTTCCGCCGTGGAAGCGCCTTGATAGTGCCTCCACGGTGGGAAACGCATCATAGTATTTCATGTGTGTCTTTATGTTGGCTCATATGCCCAATAAATAGTTTATTTTAACTTTTTTTGCCTCCAGCCCTCACCTTCATTCGCTGTGCTCTACTCTTCACCCATTGTATTTTTGCATACTTACCGGTATTGAAGCACGCTTTCCGGAGTTCAGGCATACAGCTTGTCAATAAAATAACATGACCTACATGCTGCCAAAGACAGAGGTCATTACACCTTGCTCTTATTACTCGACCTCTCTGCAGCATTTGACACCGTGGACCACCCTCTTCTCCTTCACCTTCACCTTCTCCATACTCTTTGCATTCGTAACAAAGCTCTATCCTAGATCTCCTCTTACCTCTCCCATCATACTTTCAGTGCCTCTTTTGCTAACACCTCCTCTTCTATTGATCTCTCTGTGTGGGTACCCCAGGGCCTGGAACCTCTCCTCTTTTCTCTTTACGCACTCTCTCTAGGTGACCTAATCACATATTTTGGGTTCAAATATCCCCTCTATGCTGATAAGACACACATTTACTTTACTACCCCTGACCTTACACCTGCTGTACAGACCAAAGTTTCTGAATGTCTCTCTGCTATATCATCCTGGATGGCCCTCTGCCGACTTAAACTTAACATAGCAAAAACAGAGCTCCTCATACTTCCTCCCAAACCTGGCCCTACTACCTCCATATTACTGTTGGAAGTACTATCATTCACCCAGTAGCCCAAGTATGCTGCCTAGGGGTCACACTCGACTCCTCTCTCACATTCTCTTCTCACATTCTCTGTCGTTTTTTCCTCCGCAATATTACCAAGATATGCACTTTCCTCTGTTGCTTGAGTGCAAAAACTCTGAACTCATTCTCTCCCATCTCGACTTCTCAAACCTCCTGCTGTCCGGCATTCCTGCCTCTCACCTGTCTCCCCTACAATCAATCCTAAACGCTGCTGCCAGAATCAGTCTACTCTTTCCTAAATCTGTCTCAGCGTCTCCCCTGCTGAAATCCCTCTCCTGGCTTCCTATCAAATCTCGTAGCACACACTCCATTCTCCTCCTCACTTTTAAAGCGTTCCTCTCTTCTGCTCCTCCTTACATCTCAGCCCTAATTTCTCGCTATACACAAGCCCGACTCTTGCATTCTGCTCAAGGATGTCTTCTCTCTACCCCATTTGTATCTAAAGCCGTCTTAGTCTTAAACCTTTCTCACTGACTGCCCCACACCTCTGGAATGCCCTTCCATTCAATATCCGACTAGCACCCTCTCTATCCACCTTTAAGATCCACCTCACAACACACTTGCTTAAAGAAGCATATGTGTAGCTCCATGGCTGATAATTTACACCTCATACATAAAGCTTGGCCCCTTGCAGACGCACTTACCAGAACGCCCTCCTACTGTCTCTGTATGTTCTTCCTACTAATCAATTAGATTGTAAGCTCTTCGGGGCAGGGACTCCTTTTCCTAAATGGTACTTTTATGTCTGAAGCACTTCTCCCCTTTATGTGTTTTTTATAATATTTGTTATTTATATGATTGTCACATGTATTACTGCTGTGAAGCACTATGCACATTAATGGTGCTATATAAATAAAGACATACATACATACCCTTCTTTTTTCTGAACACCCCCCCCCCCTCTATTCCTTCCCCCCTATTCCTCTTCTCTCATTACACCTCACAAATGTTAAAAATGAATGTGGAATTGCATGCTTTGTCATTCTTAACAGCCAATAAAATACAAGTGTTAAAAAATAAAAAAAAATGAATTATGACAATTTAAAACCACCAACTGCAAGTATCTTACTTAAAGAGCAATTTTAACCCCCATGTTCAACCAGTCAACCAGGACAAATTTGCATAGATCTGACACATGTGGAAACAGCTTCTAATTAGTTTCCATGTGACTGTGAAATACTGGTATATCAGGGGAAATTTCTCACTTGCATGCGAATGTATTTATTTTTTACATAGCTATCAGGCTGTCCTTTCACTCCTGAGCTAGATTTCTTCTGTTTCTCCAGAGATCTAGTAAGAATTATACCGGGGCCGTTGAAGTGATATGTGCTGAGCTATATGGCATTGCAATATTTCTGTGAAATTGAAAGCTTGTAAAGCAGGGGTGCGCAAAAACCCTGCACTGCGCCCCCGCCACCTGCTCTCCTCCTCGGTTGCGCCCCCCTTACCTCTAATGTTTCGTCAAATGACGCGGCAGGGTCATGTGACTTCACGTGACCTGCGACGTCATTTGACGTTAAGTCTCCATGGCAACGGGCATCATTTGACTACAACCTTCTTTCCACAAATATGTTATTGACCTCATTTTAGACTAACAAAGTGTCTCCTGTGCTCTTTTATTGTATTTATTTTTTTTAAATTGTGCTTGTTACAAAATGTTCGTGTGCCGCCGTGACATACCAGGAAAGAAGATTGCCCGCCTCACAGGCACACGCCACATTTACAATGGTTTCCAGCACTAGTATTATTTGGCTCATGTGTACAGGTTCAGGGGATTATTCATCACATTGCGATAGTGACGATTGTGGAACCATCGAACGGAAACTCCAGTGTTAGTCGGTGTGCACCATTGCAGTTAAATGAATAACCCCAGTCAGCAGCTCTGTATCCAGCATGTAGAATTAGATAGTGATGCGATGCAGAGCAGCTAGCAGCTGATGAGATGATCTTTGGATCCTTCCTGCATCACCTTCCTACAGTGAGATCGGTCAGCGAGCCCGCGTTACACAGAGACACTTTCCATCTCTATGTTTTGTATGTGTGTGTGAATATATATCTGAAAAACTGCAGGACACATAGATGATTTGAAAACGTTATTCTTCCTTTTAAAATCTGGCTGGTGAGCTGTGCTTGTGGCGTAAGGCCTCATGGCAACCCTCCCCCCCCCCCCCCCCCCCGCGCCTTAGAACTCAGATCACGGTCTAGTGCTGTCGCGTGCAGCAGCCTCAATTGGGACTAAGTTATTATATGTTGCATTGTAGCTACGGGACTCTTTTTGCCTCTTGAAGGGAAGTATCACGTTTTTGTGGGAACTGGCCAAGAAGGGTGAAGTGCCCGAGACGTAGCCGCCCCCCTTGACTTTGGACTTTGTTTTCCCTTTTTTGTCTTTTTGTGATTTTGCCTCCTGGCACTGTGTAGCACTTTCTTTGCACTTTATTGTGTTGTTCACATTTTTTAGTATGTAGATTAGTGTGTTGTCTAACCCCCTTGTTCCCTTTCCCAGCCCTCCGGGGTATACCCCTCTCTGGGAGAATATCTGTTTGGGTAGTTGCCTTTTGACCATACCCTATTTAGTATGCTCTGTTTATTCAGACTTGCTCTTTTTGCATGAAACTGTTTTCTGTTTGACCTTCAGTGGAGTCAGCTGCTTATGAGCGCTGCGGGTACTCTGTTACTTTTATATCTTGCTAGGGTTTAGGGAGACTGTAACAGGGGACTTATCCCTGTTCAGTAATGTGCCTTTAATCTAGCAGTGTGGTAGTTAATTACTAAACACCACCTGCCTGATTGCTTACAAAAGCCTGCCTTTGAGACAGGAAGTGACTCTCCTTAGCTCTGACTGAGAGCTGACCTTTGGAGCTGACCGGTCTTGAGCACTGCACAGCAGAGCTGATTTCAAGACATAGGGAAAACTACTACACCTGAAGCTGAACCAGGAAGTGAGAAGATTTTCCCTCCAAGAAACAGATAAGACTTTTATTCTTAAGAGACTGCTTATATCTGCTTATTTTCATGCTATATGTTTTTGGGCTGCGAGACATGCTTAACTAATGGAGATGTGAACTAATTGCATAGGATTTCACTAGAAATACTCCCAAGTGAATGGAAGCTTTTTTCCCTCCCCCTGTGTTTGGATAATTTCCTGATGAAAAGGAACAGGCACAATAAAGCCTATTATAATTTCACCTTATAAAAGCCTCCAATTGTGTACCTCTGTGAACGTCCGTCTACAGAGACCCTCATACCTGCGTGGACCTTTTTTCTTTTTTATATGTGTATTAGTAGTGCTGACTGACCCTGGATTTTGTGTACACTGACACACGCACAGCACATTATTAACATTCACACACGGTACACTGACACACACAGCACGCTGACACTCCTCCCCCAACCCACTGACATCATTGCGAGCAGGGGCGTACAGAGTCCTGGAGATTTCTGCCTTGCTCACTCTCGTACTCCACACTAAGCGCTTTGATGTCACGCTAGTAAAGCAGGATTGGGGGCGCTGTTGCCGATTGCAGCGGTGACAGGCTCTATGGGTTACATTTTAGGTGACCAGGTTCCTGGGCTTTTTCCATCCCTGTTCAAATGTATGGATTTGTTAATTTAGGAATATGGGTGTGTAAGAGATGTGTGCAGAGGTATACTAATGGAGACCAATTTGGGTGAAATTAAAACATGGCTTTATTGAGCCTGTCCCTTTAAACAGCATTTTAAAACAAAACATAACGCAAAGAAACAAAGCCCTACTCCAGCATATGCGCAAACTGGGGGCGCGCCCCCCAGGGGGTCGGGAGATTTGCTGGGGGGGGGCGCGGGTGGTTACAGGGGCCCCACGCTCTTCCCCACGGCATTTAAATTAAATGCCTGGGGAGGCGTAAGGCCTCTATAACTTGCTTACCTGCTGCAAGCCGGATCTTCTGTCGCCATGGCAAACGCGGGGTCATTGCATGACATCACTTGACCCCCTCACGCTGGAAAGGAAGGTGGAGGGGGAGCTGGCACCAGGGGGAGTAGGCGGGGGGGCGCAGCACGAATAGTTTGCGCACCCCTGAACTACACCACGTTGGAGACTATATAGTACATGCCCTAACTATCTGTAACTGTCTTGATAGGCCAGTCCCCAGTCCAAAAACATATCACAAATGATCAGGGAACAATATATATATGATAGTCCTATCTGACTGTGCTGGTCCGGCGTCTCCGATTTCTCCAGGCAAATCTCAGATGCAGGCGTTGTAATCCTGCTGCTCCCTGGAAGTCTGTCAGTACACAGCCCTGGTGTGTGCTTCAAGAGTCTCTTCTCTGTCTTTGCTCTCCTTTGACAGAACAATCGTGTGCTAAGGCAGGGGTGTGCAAACTGGGGGGCGGGAGATTTTTCTGAGGGGGCGCGGCGGTTGCAGAGGCCCTGCGTTCTTCCCGAAGGCATTTAAATTAAATGCCGGGGGATCGCGTGAGGCCTCTGCAACTCTCAATTTACCACGATTCAGATGGCTGTGTGACGCGTCGCCACGGCAACACGGCGTCATGTGACATTTGACACGGGTCAAATGATGCCGCGGGTCACGTGACCCCGCAGCATCATTTGACGCAGCTCCAAGGTAGGGGGGCGCGAGCACTGGGGCAGGCAAGACAGGAGGGCACAGCTGCAAAGGTTTGCGCTCCCTGTGGTAAGGAGTCTTTGTGCAGGCTTCTCTGCTCTTCTGTGTCAGAACACTTATGTACTAAAGACTGTCTCTAAGCAGGTTCCAACAGGAGGCTTTTCTACATCTCTGATTAGCCAGGTGGAGACTGGCTTAATTGACTGGCTGCAATTAACCAGCTCCCTGCTGGATTCCTAAAACCATTTAGAGGCAGCTTTATTTAAACAGGAATAAGTCCCTATTACAGGGTGTCTAGAGATGCTGTAAGTTGACTATAATTGGTCTCCTGGTGGGGGGGGGGGGGTCCTAAGCTGTTTCTCATTCCAGTTATCTAGTACAATTATATAGCTGCTTGGCATATTTGTGGCCTCTGGGACTTTGCAATACCTTGAAGGCCTTTCCGAGGGATTAACGGATAGGTAGAGTGGAAACCATATTGCAAAATAGTTTGGGTGTTCATTTTAAAGACCAAACAATAGATGTTGAATTAGATCTTAGTCCATTATTGTGTTTACACTCCACTAGTAGAGGGTGTGGGTTGCATCCAGCAGAGGCTGTCACTTTTTTTTGTAGCTAGCCCAACATTATAATAATGTGGTCTGGGCAACTGGTATTAGATCTTAGATAGCCCACCAAGTTACCACAAAACGAACGTGTTCTGCGTTTGATATATAATGATAAAGATATTCTTAAAGACTAACTATTGTATTTTCTTCTGTGTGTGACATTGTGGCATAACAAACTGAAATCAGTGGGGCTGCAAGTTACTAGGTAAAGTGACACAAAAGATGTTGCATGAATACAGCTTCTTAGCCTATCAGTGTTTTGCTATTATGTTCTGTAACAAATGCCCATATTCACTAAGGAGTGCTAGACTTTAGCCCGTCTAAACGAATATTAATTTGAGTGGGATTTCGGTCGTGCTAACGCTTAGCACCCTTTAGTGAATATGGGCCAAAGTGTAAAAGAAAAAAGTAATTCACAATCTAAAAATGGAAAACAAAGCATACATAAAGTATAATTGTTGTCCTTCGTAGCCAGAAACTCTTGCCCCAGCAGCCTTGGAGAAATGGTCATAATAAAATAGCACAGTGTCAAAAAACCTTCAAAACATTATTAGATGAGATGCTGTGCTTTTGAAATGTCTCTTTGGCACATAGAAGTAGGGGGTAGTATGTCATTGCTGTATTTGCAAGGTTTCCAATGAATGATTATATGCAGGAGTTACTGTAGTTATATTGCTACATTGGTATAGAAAATCTGCGTGGGCTACAAATTAAATTGTGCTGTGTGTCCTATGTTCCTGAAAAAAAATATGTTTATCTTTAACAAAGCAACACGGTTTTCACCTCAGTGTAGATTAAAACAGTTTTGCCTTGTCGCCTTGACATTGAACGGATTTAAGTATTTCTTAACTTCTTTTCGTCCAAGAGATAAAAGCATTTGAATTGTTAAGTGTCTGGAGGTTAAAACG
Organism: Ascaphus truei; assembly: GCA_036426205.1. Taxonomy (NCBI): domain Eukaryota; kingdom Metazoa; phylum Chordata; class Amphibia; order Anura; family Ascaphidae; genus Ascaphus; species Ascaphus truei. Next base: position 138,641,307 of record CM071570.1, on the reverse strand, counting down.
AAGCTCTCCACAGAGCCCAGTGCAGTCAAAAAGGCTTCCATGGTAACCTCAGAAGTTTAAGATGAAGAAAATCATGTTTTACATGTTTTTTATAGTGTAGGACGGGAGTACTCCACTTCAGTCTTCAAACCCCCCAACAGCTCAGGTTTTCAGGATATCCCAGCTTCAGTACAGGGGGCTCAATGAGTCCCTGCTTCAGCACAGGTGGCTCAATCAGAGGCTCAGTCTTCAACTGAGCCTCTGATTGAACCACCTGTGCTGAAGTTGCGATATCCTGAAAAGCTGACCTGTTGCGGGTGGGGTGTAGGAGGACTGGAGTTAAGCATCCCTGGTGTAGGGCATGCTCAGAGGGTAAGATTCTCTCCTGGTGTAGGAAATGCTCAGAGGGTAAGATACTCACCTGGTGTAGGACATACTCAGAGGGTAAGATACTCCCCTGGTGTAGGACATGCTCAGAGGGTCAGATACTCCCCTGGTGTAGGACATGCTCACAGGGTAGGATACTCTCCTGGTGTAGAACATGCTCAGATGGTAAGATACTCCCCTGGTGTAGGACATGCTCAGAGGGTAAGATACTCCCCTGGTGTAGGAAATGCTCAGAGTAACATACTCCCCTGGTGTAGGAAATGCTCAGAGGGTAAGATACTCCCCTGGTGTAGGACATGCTCAGTGGGTAAGATACTCCCCTGGTGTAGGACATGCTCAGAGGGTAAGTACTCCATGGGGGGTGGGACATGCTCAGAGGGTAAGATACTCCCCTGGTGTAGGCAAAGCTCAGATGTAGATCCCCTGGTGTAGGAATGCTCAGAGGGTAGAAAATTCCTGGTGTAGGACATGCTCAGAGGGTAGATACTCACTGTGTAGGACATGTCAGAGGGTAAGATATCACCTGTTAGGAAAGCTCAGAGGGGGTAAGATACTCCCCTGGTGTAGGACATGCTCAGAGGGTAAGATACTCCCCTGGTGTAGGACATGCTCAGATGGTAAGATACTCCCCTGGTGTAGGAAATGCTCAGAGTAAACTATCCCCTTGGTTAGGAAATGCTCAGAGGGTAAGATTACTCCCCTGGTGTTAGGGACATGCTCAGAGGGGAAGATACTCCCCTGGTGTAGGACATGCTCAGAGGGTAAGATACTCCATGGGGGGGGACATGCTCAGAGGGTAAGATACTCCCCTGGTGTAGGCAAAGCTCAGATGGTAGATTCCCCTGGTGTAGGACATGCTCAGAGGGTAGAAGAACATTCCTGGTGTAGGACATGCTCAGAGGGTAGATACTCACTGTGTAGGACATGTCAGAGGGTAAGATACTCACCTGTTAGGAGATAGCTCAGAGGGGGTAAGATACTCTCCTGGTGTAGGACATGCTCAGAGGGTAAAATACTCCCTGGTGTAGGAAAGGCTCAGAGTAAAATAATCCCCTGGTATAGGACAGCTCAGAGGGTAAGATACTCCTGGTGTGTAGGACATGCTCAGGAGGTAACATAACTACCCTTGTGTAGGAAATGCTCAGAGTAACATACTCCCCTGGTATAGGACACTTTCAGAGGGTAAGATACTCACCTGGTGTAGGACATGCTCAGTGGGTAAGATACTCCCCTGGTGTAGGACATGCTCAGTGGGTAAGATTCTCCCCTGGTGTAGGACATGCTCAGTGGGTAAGATACTCCCCTGGTGTAGGACATGCTCAGAGGGTAAGATACTCCCATGGGGTGGGACATGCTCAGAGGGTAAGATACTAACATTATATGCGCTAAACTTACATAGGCTTCTGGAAGGGGTTGCTACTTTAAAACAATAGTGCTGTCTACTTTTACAAAGCAGCCCGGTGCTCAACTCTGTTTACACGAAGGTGCCTAAAGTGGCAGTACCATTTATTTCACACACAAAGTAACAACTTTACAATGTTTTTGACTTCCTTGTATAGCCATGCATAATAATGGTATATTACTTTCCTCTCTGTTGGCAGTAAGTCCTGGTAAGTACAGGTATGCCAGCAGTAGTTATGGAGGTTTTCCCTCACACCAGGGTGAGGTGCCCTATGTATGGAGGGGAGTGGCTGTATGCTCTGAGTCCCTGGATAGTGACATCAGGGATGCGCCTGCCTCCTGAAGTATATAAGGCACAACACAGTTAGTTAGAGTGTGGTTCCAGCAGCTGTGGGAAGTTGTTGGGAAGTTGTATTTTCCTACATAAGGGATTGTAGGAACACTTTGTGACCCTAGTGCAGTAACTAGCGGTCCAGGTTGACCAATCAGCCTGTCTAAGCCTGGGACCTGGCACAGAGAGGATCTCCCTAGGAGACGAGGGAATCCCACTTCAATACGGGAGGGCGTACCTGGCAAAGGGACAGCACCAAGAGATGTGCGGCTAGAGCCGGCAGCTGCACGGGGCAGTCTGCTACATCCCAATCTACAATAAAGATGACCTTGTTAACGAAACCCCCACTGTGTGAGTGTGAAATTACTCAACAGTGGCAATCACCACCAAGAAGGAGTTCCTCACCAGGACCATCTCCCTGTGGAAGCACAGATCCTGATGAGGTGGAGGCGCTGCACATGATGTAAGTTGAACTCGCAACCACTACCTCAGATGCCTGTATGGATGACATCCCCTAATACCATCAGGCGGGAGACTCAGGAGCCCTGTTGCCTGCAGGTGCACCACCAGACACGAACACGTAATGGGGGTTGGTTGCTAGAGTACCCGGGCCAATGTGAGATTGGGGGGGGGGAAAACCCGTTACACTTGTAAATGTTTTTTTTTTTACAGTGTAATCGACACTGATTCTTTTACCACTAGCTGTGCGATAAACCGCATGTCGCTTGTGTTTCCACCATCCTTATCCCATTTCCTCTCTGTCTGAGGACCAGCCAGGACAAGCACTTTGCCAGTGGAGGATAGGGCTGGTCCTTCTCCACACAGTTACAGCAAATTTAAATAAAATCTGTTCTCAAAAGAAATACATTTTCTTAAGAATTATGAAAAGATCTGTTTTAATTAATATTTAACATTTTATAAGTGAAATGTGTTTTTAAATCGAGGGTGTATCTAAGGGTGAGAGCGACGGGATGGGGGAGATGTTAGGGTGATGGAAGCAGTGTAGGTGAGAAAGGTTGATGTGCAGACATGGAAGGGGGGGTTGAGTCCCATACGAAGGGTGGGGATGGAGGGGTTAAGGGTCCAGGGGGAGAAGGGTGGGGATGGAGGGGTTAAGGGTCCCAGGGGGGTGTGGTAGGGGCTAAGAGTCCCAGGGTGTGTGTGGAAGGGGTTAAAGGTCTTTGGGGGGAGGTGGAAGCGATGGGCCATTAAGGGGTTATGAATCCCAGAGGAGAATGGAAAAGGTTAGGAAGGCCTCAGGAGGAGTGGAAAGGGTAAAGAAAGGCCCCAGGGGGGATGGTGGAGGGGGTCAGGAGATGACTCGGGGAGATGGGGGAGGGGGAGTTGCAGGGCATATTAAGTCCCCTGGGGGGAGGGTGACAGGGGCTTAAGAAGTGACCTGTTGGGTGTGGGGGAGGGTGGAAGGGAATACCAGAAGAAGGAAACAAGTGAGGAGTGGAATTCCTAACTTACAGTGCTTAATGCTGCCGCCAACAGTATCACTCTCTCCCTGTGCTCCTCCCTCTAAGTCTGCATTCAAAAGCAGGAAGTGAGAGACTTTACAGCGCGGCAGCTTCAATGCTGCACATCTGACCACCGGATACAAGTGGATAATAGGTAATCTCCCATATCGTCACACTGTGAGATTATATTATCGCGGTATAATGAACTTCCGGTATATTGCCCAACCCTAGTTAGGCCCGCTGGCTGCCGTTGGCGGCTGGAGCCTGTTCGGGATATGAGGGCCAGGAGCCCGATGGAGGGAAGGGGCCCGGTCGGCCAACTCTGGAAGTCGGGGTCTGACTTCCAGATCGGCCGGCTAGGCCCTCTTTCTCTATGTGGCCTGAGACAACACCTGTTGTTGACCCTGTCATTCTATTTCTGCCAGGGGCACTGGTCCCACCAGGGATTTTCCCAGTTCCCCAACGGACCACACCGACCTTGTACTTGATTAAGTGACATTTCTGCTTTCACTTTTTAAAACACCGACAAACCTCTAAAATGTGACTGAAGACTGATTGCTGCCTAATTCCTGCCATATGTGGCAGCTCTGGGCTGTTTTGTGCTGCGGCTACATATAGTTTTTACTATTCTCTTTCCATGACTATCTAATGTTTCTCATGTACTGTATGTCAGCAGGATTCAAGAGACTACATGTAAATGAAAAAAAACTAAAACCTAAGTAAATTGTTCCAATTCTTGACATTTTTAATCTTTAACATAGTGTTCGCGTGCTCAAAGGAGCAATCCAAGCAATATCCTACGTGTGGTTTTTTTTAATAAATCAGTTCTGTGGTATTAGATAACACGTACTATCTTTATTTTAATTTTTAAAATTCATCTCTTTATGCCATGTGTAATGAGTTAATATACTGAGCATGTTTTGATCTCTATAGCAGGTTTAGCACAGGGCTGTCAAACTCGCAGCCCCACGGGCCGCATGTGTCCCACAAGGTGTTGCGTTGCAGCCCGCGAGCCACAGGGGGGGGAGCTGGTACAGGAGTTCCGCTGGAAGTTGTTGCCGGGCCGCCTCCTCCCGCGCTGGTGTCGCGCACGTCTGCTCTCCTCCGCATGCTCCTCCGGTGAAGGCCTCAATTATACCAGAAACTGCAGAGCGATCCGGTGACATCACGGTAGCGACGTAGCGGTGGTACATGTGCACATCCAGAAGCGATTTGTAGCACTACTGCAGAGAGACATGGCCAGATCATTTCTAAGTTGTAAGTTATAAATTATTTTGAACGAAACCATCCCAGCCCGGCTCCCTAGGGAGGTTACATCGGTGTAGTTATGTATTGAACATTAGTGATGGGTATTGTATTATATAGAGCAAAACAAAAATGATAGACAGCACTCAATAAGTTAGTACAATGACTATGTGCAGGGTGCCCCCCTGATTACCCTCCCCCACTCCCTTCCCGTGTTTTTCCCCTTACCACCTTTATTTAGGGTCCATCACTATTTACCCGCTTGTGCGACATCGCTCCACGTTTATTTGTATTATCTTGTGCTTGCATTAAATAATTTTCATTTTGGCACATACCTTGTTTTGGTCCTTTCTCCTTAGTCAGTGAGTGCTGGAACTATAGTTGTTGTTTGTGTTATATGTTGTGTCACTTTGTATGTTGCGCTGGGCCTTTCTGTTTTTATTAGTGATGGGTGAATCCGCCAAAATCCGGTTTCCTGGATTGTCTCGCATTTTCCCCCCCAGAATCCGTTTCGCGTTTTTAATCCGCGCGGGTTTATAAAAAAAATCCACCATTGGATACAATCTGTTGACGAATTTCTTAAGAATCGGCCAATGGAATGCTGAATCCGCGAAGTGTATTGGCAATAATCATTTTTAAAAATCCGCAAAGCGCGACTCGCTTTTTCTGAGATTGATCCGCTGAAATCCACGGACCAAAGGAACCGAGCGCAAATCTGCACCCAAAATTGGGCCACCTCTATTGAATATTCACATATATTTACCTTGTCTCAGGGTGCTGGCTGGGGTCGGCTGAGTGATGGAAAAGATGGGCGACAGGAGTTTTTATAGTAAATCGTCAATCTTTATTCATGTTCCCAGGCTTGGGAACACTACATTCACATTTACAAGAAGATTGACATGGTTGTACGTTGTTTCATCCATACTGTTATCACTCTCTACATAGTTCTTCCCTGGGTGCTTTCTATTAACACTCCTGGGAGGAGCATACACTTGTTACTGATACGAATACATGTATTTGGACTCCCCCTTGGCTCGTTGGCTTAGCATTATCCATGGGATCCTGCTATTTCTGGCCCCTTCTCAGAGATCCTGTTATGTAGATGTTACATGAATAATTACTGTGGTGCATATTTATTCCAAATGTAACTATCATGCTGATATAAAAACAGCATTGTTCAGCTGTTTCTGCTTCTCATTTCACTCGGCTCTGTTTTTTAAAATCAATATTGCAAATTTCGGTTATGAAGTAATATTTTGTTTGAGGTGTGTTTACCATCTGTTCAGCATTTGTCTGTGGTTGTTATGGAAATGAAATATTAATGAGCATTGGGGGAGGAGGGAATTCTATGTACACTGAAGTGGCCCTCAGGCTTCAGCTGGGATTTTCAGCCGAAAACGGCTTGAAGGGCTACTTCAGAGCATATTGAATTTAGCCCATATGGGGCATATCCTGTATCTGCTGAAATGGCCGGTCGGCCAATAAATGACCCGATCGGCCACTTCGGCTGAGCTAGAACAAGCCCCTTCGTGTAAATGCTTAAAAAATTTAACTACCCTCCACCAGTCCACCAAGAATGTTACTCATCCAGGTCACAGTGCTGGAACGACCACAGGTACAGAGGCGTGACTAACCTGTCAATTTCCGCTCGCAAGGCATTGTAGGTGCGAAAGCAGTGTGATGATTGACCGCTATACCACCAATGTTATCTTTCTACATGCTTCCTAAGTACGCGGTTCTTTCATGCATTGGTGGCAAGAATGTAGCAAGAAACTTTTCTCCACTCGCCAACTTGTCACACCTCATTTTTTTTACTTATTCCAGACAAGTGGATTTTTTGAGCACTCTCTGCAAGGGAGCGCAAACCTTTTTCTCTGCGACCCCCTGCCGGCAGTTCCCCTCTGTCCGCGCCACCCCCCCCCCACTCTCTTACCTCGGCTCCGGCGTCTGTGTCATGATGTGATGTCATTTGATGCCGCGTTGCCACGGCGACGCATCTAAGAAGCCGCCGGAGTCAAGGTAAGTGAGTTTTACAAAGGCCTTCGTCGTTTCCCCAGCACTTAATTTAAGTGCCTTCAGGAAGCGCGCGGGGCCTCTGGAAACCCCTCGCCCCCGTAGCAGGGGCGCCCCCCAGTTTGCGCACCGCTGCTCTACTGCCATGTAGTAGCACTTTGTATCAAGTGTTGTACAGTATACAGTGTTTTATTTGCATGTTAACCAATGTGACTATTCATTAAAAGGAGGGTCCCACTATAGTTGTATTCACTAACTGTAAGAAAAAACTTGTTTTGTCTAGCTTCATTTACATTATTGAAGTTAATAGCTTTATTAAAAGTCAATTGGCCACAATTACAAATGCGGCAACATATCCTATGACATTACCTAACCTCTGTTTAGTATAATGTTCTGGAAAATCATTGTAAAATGACAAGCTGATCTTTTATTAAATGACTGGTTCACTTTTTCCATGCACTTACATACACACTGTCCTGGATTAGCAGTGTAAACAACATTGATATAATTAATATACCGTGCATTGCTCTGTGTATATGATGGAAATCAGGAGATTTGTTAAAGGAGCCTTGTGGTTAAAGTGTGGTTCTTCCCTCCTATCCATTCCGTGGTTCTAATGCCTTCAAATACACTGTGATTTATACAACTGCTAACTCTTCAGTACATAGAAAAGCCGACTGGATGAAAGTTTTATCACATTCCATAAACAGTCTACTGTATTTTTCTCATATACAGACATACCCCGTATTAACGTACGCAATGGAACCGGAGCATGTATGTAAAGCGAAAATGTACTTAAAGTGAAGCACTACCTTTTTCCCACTTATCGATGCATGTACTGTACTGCAATCGTCATATACGTGCAGAACTCATGTAAATAACACATGTGTAACAGGCTCTATAGTCTCCCCGCTTGCGCACAGCTTCGGTACAGGTAGGGAGCTGGTATTGCTGTTCAGGACGGGCTGACAGGCGCATGCATGAGCTGCCGTTTGCCTATTGGGCGAAATGTCCTTACTTGTGAGTGTACTTAAAGTGAGTGTCCTTAAACCGGGGTATGTCTGTAACAAGTTAAATGGGCATGTTAGAGATGTGTTTTAAATGATAAATTAAAGAATGTAAAGCGGTATTGGTCATTAGTTTTCTGCAATCGCCAGCTGCGAATTGTTGTCAAGGAAAGATTTTCATATTTATTTTTTTTAATGCCACTTTGGGACTTGGCAGGACATTCCGATGCATATCAGATAATTCTGACCTCTTTTATGAGAGTGGGACTTTTCAGCACAGTTCTAAATGTCACCGTTCAGCTTTTCTTGAAGCAAGTCTTTGTTTTGTGCAGATTGACAGATTGGCGGAGGAACTTCAGGACCAATTTCAACCACTACTGGCTTGGTTTGAGGATGACTTTGTGGACCGCCCACATCGACAAGGAAATGGAAAGACTGGTGGCTATGCTTGCACATGAAATGTGGTTACTATACAGGGTCCTCAACAGAGATGACCGGACCAACAACCACACAGAGGCTGCTTATCGAACAATCCAAGATGAATCAGGAATACTCATCCAACAATATGGAAAGTCATAGATGGCCTCAGAAAAGTACAAGTCACCATCCACCACTAAAGATGAAAAATGTTGTGATTCAGATGAACTAATTTTCACGATTGTTAGTAACTAATAATATGGATATTATCACACACCTTCTCAGTCAAGCACACATTGACATTATGGCGCAATAATATGTGTTATTACAATGTATTGTGCTTGTGTTATCCTGTACTTAATTGTGTTTTAATGTATTGTACTTGTGTGTTATGTATTAACTTCAATTTGTTAGCAACATGTATGAATTTATAGGTATAGTTTATTAATAAAATGACTAATGTTTAAATTGTCTTAAGTCAAATACATTCCCTCTCTCGTCCCCCTCCTTGTCTCTCCTGTCCCCCCTTGTCTCCTGCCCCCCCACCCCCGGTCTCTCGTTCTTCCCCCCTTGTCTCTCCTGTCCTTCCCCCTGCTCCCCTGTGTCTCTCCAACCCCCTCCCAAACCCCAAATGATTAATTATTAATTCACATTTTGGTTTGAAATGGTGGCGGTGGTGGGATTCTGATGTGAGTAAGGGAGGGAAATATGAACATGGTGACGTGGCGCGCAAGAAATTATGACGGCGCACAGGAAATGTGAAAATGGTGTCGGTGAGGTGGCCACACAGCGGGTGGGAAATTTGAAAATGTTGTCGACGAGGTGGACAAGCGCGTTGGTGCATGTAAAAATGCAGACGGCAAAGTGTTGCACAGCAGAACAACTAAAAGTCATACACCGCCACTGACCTTCAGCACTGGCTCCACCCCCTCCCTGGATTGGTTATTTCCTGACGCCCTCCTTGTTCTGGATTGACTCATCAGAGCAATGGTCTCTGTTGATTTGGTCGGCACCCGGTTTTCCATGTTTCCAAATGGCATCCGGGAATGTATACAAGCCGACACTGATCAGTGCTCCACAGTTGTTTATGGTTGGTTTCTGTGTCTGCAGACCAACTGTATCGAGTACTGTGTAAACCTGCGTTGGTCTTCCCTCGTAAATGGGAACTGGAATGGACTATCTAGGCAGCATTCAGGGTAAGCTAGCTTCGGCAGCGCCCTACACCGACCGAGCTAGGAGTCTCCAGGTTCCCCATTTTGGTAAGGTATTTTGCAGAGTTTTTTACACGTGGTTCACTGTTGGCTCCAGCCTAATAAACTTATGTTGATTTAGCCTCTGATCTGTCTTGTGTTTGCGATCCCAAGTAGTCTGGTCAACCCCAATCGTGACATGAATGCATTTGCGAACATGAATGCAATACATTTTCAAATGAATTTGTGATTTATTGGCCATACAGGAAACCTGGTCTAGATCAGGGCCCAAGCAATAGTCTGAGAACACACACACACACAGTCCCCCTCTCACTTGCACACACACACACCCTCTCTCTCACTTACACACACACACACACACACACACACTCTCTCTCACACACACACACACACACACACACACACCACACACACACACACACACACACACACACACACACACACCCTATCTCCCCCTCCCCCACACAGACACACTCTTTCCCACAGACACACACTCTCTCTCTCTATTTCTCTCTCTGAGGGTTATCAGAGCTCTCCCCCTCTTGCGGCCGCGGAACCCCTAAGGGGTGCTCGCGGAGCCCCGGTTGAAAATCACTGGTTTAAGGAGTCAGAATGGCTGCCAATGCGTGACAGGAAACCGCTACAATGTGTGACATTCCTGTCATCTATTAGTTAATCGGTAACTATCTCCCAGGGACAGCAGCAATTCTCTGGTTCACATTTACGAAAGCTGGTTTCTGTTTTAACAACGCTTTTGAATAACCTTTGCGTACACATATTGTTCTTTACCTCTGAGGCCGGCTTTAGGAAAATGTCACCTTAAAACAGTTTGCAAATCAATGTTGTAGATGCTTCTTTCTCATGGATTTGTTCGGTCACTAAAACAAACACTGTTTGGATATGGTAGAGGAAGCTGAGAGTGAAGGCATTATTTAGTAGTGTATTCCTGTTACAAAACTGGTTCACTAATCAGCACTAGATTTTCTAAAGAATCCTATCTGATTACTGTGGTATTTTGCTATTGATTTCTAGCCCCCCCACCCCCACCCCCCAGGCATTACATGCAGTGTTGTGAAAGGTTTCCTAGTGTAGTCCATTGCTGTTTTTTTCAGGTTTGTATTACATGTAAACACATGTAACCCTTCCAATGTCTCCAATTACCCAAATTCTAATGCAGATTAAAGACAGAACCTTTTTTTTGTTTTTTTTTAAAACATCTAAACCAGAGGCGCCAGTGGAGCCAATCTGTGGTAGCCCAGGCTATCAAAATGTATTGTGGGGCTACCAAAAGAAAGCTGCAATGTAATTTCCAGATGATGTCATGGCTTGCTATTCGCCACGGCAGCAAGGTTGACCCCAACAGCCATCTTGTGGTCACCGGACAAACGTGGATATCTTGGAAACCAGTTCAGGCAATTAATAAAATACCACACAGATTGCTGCTTTAAACAACAACTTTCTTGCCATAGCAATATTTTGTTTATCTGTGGATGTCATAAAAAGAGCTTATTGGTTTGTTGCACTTTGAATCTGGTTCACGTCTCGGTACAAAGGACATGATTTTTAGTACAGCGATAATGTAGATACAGAAATGTCTCATGGAGGGGTTTATGAAGCTCTGATTCTGGGTATTGGTGCTCTATCTGCCTTAAAGTTGCAATCCCCTCCAAATATGCTTTTTTAGCTGACCTGAATCCGGGTAGTCCCCCGGAGCTGATCCATGGTCACCTGATGTCCGTTGACCTCTCTGTTCCCAAAATCTTTGTAGTTTTTTGTCTTTTGTTTCACATACAAAACTACAAATATGGCTGCCGGGACATCAGTAAGCGCTGCTATGTCAGTGATGCCGTTTCCTATTGGTTTAGCAAATAGCATCAAACATGACAAAGATGATATTTTCTGTCCAGGGAGGAAATATTCCTTTTTGTCCAGGAAGAAAGAATAATCTCTCTGGCACTGGGGGATCCCAGGACTTACGATCAGCTCCGGGGAACACACCGGCTTTGTGATTTACTCCCGATCCCTATAAAAGAAATAACAAACAGCCAATGTAGAATGCTGCATTAGCTGCCATTGACTTAAATAGTAGTTAATAACGCACGGACCAGATACCCCGTTATCAGAGCTTTGTGAATCACCTCAAATAGTAGACAGACTTACCCTGAGATTTTAATTCGAATGAAATGTGAAAGCAGCACATCGTTTGCAATTTATAGTCTCAGAGGACGACTTAAAAGTGCCTTAAGGAATATCTAACAATACTAAGGCTAACCAGCCTCTCAAATTAAGACGCATTCTTGGTTATAGCACGTGATAGCTTTACTACTTAAAAAAAAAAACCCCTCTCAACTCGATCATTAGTAGAAGATTTTGGGGGTTATTCATTAAACTGTGATTAATTTACCCTTATTCCGCCCCATTGACTTCAATGGGGACTCTACCTTGAAAGATTGATGCGATCTCCGTTTATACAATAAGGGTCATTCACTGTTAACAATAGCAACAAAAACACAGAGCTCCCACATTTTCAGTGAATGACCCCCTTCGTGAACACTACTTACAGGATTAGTGTAATTGTTTGAATTTGACTGAGTTTAATCTTTGCATTGTCGGCTATGGTTTGCACAGCGTATAGTGGTATGTATATATAATTGCAGATTACTTCAAAGACTGCTAATCATTTTTCTTTGACTTGGATTTAGCTACAGCTCTTGAAACTGAGGGACTACACAGATTATCATGTATTATCAATGCACTTGCAGTATTTGCTACATTTTATGTTATCCTTGTTTTTAATTCTAAGGGTTTATTTTACCTGGCGGGGGGGGGGGGGGGGGGGGGACACATTTCTGCTTTGAATAAGGTGGACCAGGTAGCATTTGAGGTTCTTGTGTATTTAATCACCAAACTGTTCTGCATTATAAAGGCTCGAAAGTGCTGACGTTTTTTGTGTTTTATAAAAAGAAAAAAAAAAGAACCTTTTCTGCACAGAGAAACCACTTCCAGTTGAACATAAGATGTGAGATATAGGAAGGGGAAACCCCTCTGTTTTTGCACACATGTTGTTTTATGACAAATATATATATACATATATACATATATATATTTTTTTATACATATATATATTTTTTTTTTTAGTTTGTGAAATGCTTACTTTGCTTTTCCTGTCTGTTGCAGACATTGCGGTGGTGGAGATGAGCGATGCTTTTCGGCAGCCTTCCCTGTTCTACCATCTGGGTGTGAGAGAAAGCTTTAGCATGGCCAACAACATAATCCTGTACTGTGATACAAACTCTGAATCCCTGCAGTCACTGAAGGTAGGTCACTAGGGCTGGGGGTTGAAATATATTGACTCAAAGGTAGTTGATGCATGCTTAATACATACTGTGTTTCACCCACCTACCCAAAACAAACAAACCCATTGCCCACTCCAATCTCCAAAAGCTTTTTTCCTCCCTTATCATAGAGACCAGATTAAACACACTTTGGGAAGCGCCACCTAAATGTTCGCCACGTCCCTTTAAATTTCCCGCACAAGTTCAACTGAGTGCTTATAGCCCCCCCCAAGTCGCTGCCCCCCGCATGTATTACCAGGCAACGTAACCATTGCTGTCTTAACAAATCAGGCAAAATCTGCACCCAGTACAAACCTTTCCTGGCCATCTACGTGTAACAGGCCTTGTCCGGGTGCAATCCAAGCTGACAGCCATATAGCCGATCTTGCGCCCCGGCAACCAGCCCAGAAGACGAGTGAATCCTGCTGATCCAGATCTGCCTACACCTAGGGACTAAAGGAGACAGCAATTCAACATAACGCCGCACCCAATGCCCCCTTTACACAGGGCAAACGTATAACTTATACCTATCCGAATGCCAGCAACTATATGTTTCACCACGTCGCTTATCAACTCCATCTTTACTGCCTCCATGCGGCCCCGATGCGACATGTGAAATCATTAGATACTGCTTTTTGCCTAAATTTGCTATCAAACATTATACAACAACCATTAAAAATGATGGGGGAGTTCTTACAATAAAGTGAAAGTCCAATATATGTAGGATTGTAACTTTAAATGCCTTTTGTCCTTACCTATCATTTGCCTGAAGTGGAACATGGCTTGTCAGTAACAAGCTGCTCTCTTGACATCAGGAGGTAATATTGATTTCTTATGAACGTTATGCCTTTTCTCTTATCAGTTGACCATTTTGCTGCCTGCGCTGCACATGGAAATCACTATGGCTCATTTACTGCCATCAGTTTCGCTGACACCTTCTTAATAACCAGTTGATAGATTCAAGACTGTTCATCAAACCTTTTTCCAGGCTGTTGAACAAGTGTAATTGAATAGCTCAATGACTTTGCCAACTTCAAAGATGTCAATAGATCTCAGGACATTGTAGAGTGTTTGCCTGTAAATTCGGTATTTATTCAATAGTAATGTACTTATTACTAAATGAAAAGTAAAACATAATATGTTGTGAGTAGGCAATTATTTTTCTTTTTTTTTTAAATTCAAAGACCGCTGTAATTTGTAGCAATGAAAAGTCTGACCCCTATCAAATATTGTCAGAAAGGGTCCAGACCTCCACTGATTTTGTTGTTTGTTATATGATATCCTTTCTGCCTTCTTACTTTGCAAATCCATTAATAGATGTAGCCATGTATAAAAATGGTATACAGTTCTTTCTCACGCTGGCAGTAAACCTGGTAAGTATGCAGGATTGCCAGCATCAATCATGGAGGTTTGCCCTCACACCCTGGTGAGGTGACATATGTATGCAAGGGGAGTGGTAACATACTCTGTGTCCACTATTAGTGACATAAGAGGTGTGGCTATTTCCTAAGTATATATAAGACACAGCACTGTCTAAAGTTAGAAGTTCAAGAGTGGTTCAGTGTTAATCAGTATGGTTCAAGAGTTCTACAGAGTTCTGGAGGTCTGCAGCAGTTAAGGCTGTCAGATATAATTGAGAGTATCTGCACTGTGTTCAGGGACCTGACACAGATGGTGATCTCCCTGAGGGGAGATGCAGATGCGGATGCAGAGATCCTGATGAGGTGGAGGCGCTGCATCGGATGTAGGTAGGACTCTAAGCACACTACCTCAGCGCCTGTCATGCTGATATCCCCACTACCATCATGTGGGAAACTCAGGAGTCCTGTAAGCCAGCAGGTGCACCACAACATACAGACATGTAATGGGGACCGGTTAGACCACAGGGGCCAATGTGAGATTGGGTGGGGCCGGAAACACCGTTACATAGATATGGCCTGTAACATGTATTTATAAATATTTATTTGATGATATCTTTGTTTTGTTTTTTTCCTTAGGAAATAATTTGCCAAAAGAATAATGTAAGTATTCTATAGATTCCGTTCTGTCCGTTCTGTATCCGTGACTGTTACTGTGTGTGTACCTTCCTTCTGAACTTTCCTCGGAAAATAATTTCTGATGTTCACTTTTGTGCGGCAATTATATAATTTCACTGGAAGTTTTGCAGTCATTCCCTTTCATGTGTCCAGTCCTATTAGCACATTCCATAACGTGTTTTTAGTTGCTCATAATTTTGGGTGCTCAAAGATCCAATTTAAAGTGCACATACTGTAGATGCCTTGTAGAAAAGCAGGTCTCAACTTTACCCAACACTTTCAATTTGGATAAATAGGTTATAAACCAGACAGTGTAAAAACTTCTATTCGCCTAAAAGCAGAGTTTTGTCAAACATTTACAATTATTATATACAGTATGTATGTTTTATTGTTGTTTTTTTTATGGTCGGTTTATTTTTAGTTTTATTAGTTACCATTCTGTGTTAGAATCTATGTAAAAGTTAATAAACGGTGTCATCAGGGTTGTTGAATTTGATCCAGTCTGGTAAACACTAGACTAGCTCCATTAAAAATTTGAATTAAAATAGTGCTAACAAAGTGATCTTAAATGTCAGTTAAAATACTTTTCTGAGCGATTTGGGATCTGATTAGATTATATTTCCTAATATGAGGAGTTAAATAGGAGTTATATGACGTGCATGCATTAATGGCAGTATTCAAAGGTCGCGTCTCTTGCTGATATTGGACATTTATGAGACGATATCAAGCATGTACTGAAAATGTTCACGCAGATAATAGTTGAGGAATTAAACATCTTTGTTGGGCTGCAAGGCAAACATGTCCGAGTTTAATAAACCGACCCCAAAGAGAAAAATAATGTCAAGAGACACTGAAAGTCATTCCATTAGCACGTGTGTGAGGCTTCTTCTGCATAACTCCTATTTGTACAGGGAACCCAGCAAACAGTTCACCGACACAAGTTGGGCAAACATGGGTCAACGTGCCCTGATACACTGAAGGATAAATGTTCCCAATTACACCTTCAATATTCGGTGAAGGTTTTAGTCCCATTCATTTGAACAAAATGCTGCACAGAATAATAAATAAGTATAAGCAGTATATTAAATATATAGAATATATTCCATATATAGGATCTCTGGTGTCATTTTTATTTCCTAAAAAACATTTCCTAAGCTTAATACTTAGCCCCTACGTATCTCTTAATTCGTCCTGCAAACTAACCTCGTTGACTGTGTTGAATGCCTTTATATTTTTATATATACATGTTTTCTCTCCCTGTAGTTAGGCATGTGTTATTGTTTAATGTTTTGCCCTTCCATCTCAAAAACATCTTGTAGGTAGCGTGCAGCAACTTCACATTTTAAATGGATTACAACCACATTGCATTGTAATCACATGTTCTCCCTTTTTTTTCCCAAGGAGTATATTTGGATATCTCGTGCTGAGCTTTCCACGCAACTAGTTTATGAACACTGTTGGATATCTTTGATCACTTGTAATTATTGTTGTTGGCATTGCCAACCTGAGTGTATGTCATCAGATTGTGATCCAGTCCTGGTTCTCCAAGAACCAGAATGCACTGGTGAAGAAAACATGGACTGGATCAAGATCTCATGATGACATGGAATCAGGATGGCATTAACATTGTTAGGACGTCAAGTCGCAACTTGCTATTTACCAATGACTAGGTTAATTACTGTCACTTGCATGCTAAGAGGACGACTTGCAATCTCCCCATAAAGCTGCAGTTCAAGCAATATCCTACATGTGTTTTTTTTTTTTTTATATATATATATAAATCAGTTCTGTACTATGAGAAAATACTTGTAGCATTTTTTTAAAACAATTTGTAAAGACATTTTCATATATTATAATGTAACAAGCATTTTTGTTTCTATAGAAACCATTTACAAAGTCGCACCCCCTTCCTCTTCGGAGACAGGCTCTGGCTCTTGAATCCTGCCCTCTCTCTAGCAGTGCACCAATTGTATCTAGTAACTGCCTGGTCACATGATCTTCCACACAGAACTTTGCATCGTGGGTACTGTTCTGCAGCAATAACTGATTTAAATAACCCCAAGCAAAGCGATCGCTTACAGGAGAACGGATCGATCTGCAACTTAGCTAATCACTTGTCAGTGTGCAGATTGTATTGATGCACATATTGAATGGAAACATTTTTTTTATTTTTATTTTTTAAACAGCAGCTTGAACTGCAGCTTTAATGTCTCATCGTAGTGCTTTAGTGGGTGAATAATATACCATAAAACAACAAAGTAGGAGAACAATTTAACATTATAAACTGACTGATTAAGAGAACTGGTGGAAGGTAAAAATGTAAACTAACCTGACGTCAGTGGTAGACCGTTTAAAAAAAAAAAGTTATTTCACGTCCTATATCATTAATATAATAAGGTTCCATATTGATTAGATTTGGGAGGCTGCCTGTCACTCATTTTTGACAGTCCACTTCCATTTTCTGCACCTCTGCCTCCTGGGCCTGGTAGAGGAAGGTTCACAGAACAGCCCCAGACATGGAACCCGTGGCTCCCACTGCTTCCTACCACATGGAACCCGTGGCTCCCACTGCTATGCCAACCACTGGAAACCGTGGGCTCCCACTGCTTCCTACCACATGAACCCGTGGCTCCCACTGCCTTCCTACCACATGGTACCCGTGACCCCACTGCTTCCTACCACATGGAACCCGTGCTCCCCATGCTTTCCTACTACACTGAGACCCGTGGCTCCCCCTGGCTTCCCTACTACATGGAACCCGTGGCTCCCACGGCTTTTCTACCACATGAACCCGTTGTCTCCCACTGCTTTCGTACCACATGGAACCCGTGGCTCCCACTGCTTCCTACCACATGGAACCCGTGGCTCCCACTGCTTCCTACCACATGGAACCCGTGGCTCCCACTGCTTCCTACCACATGGAACCCGTGGCTCCCACTGCTTCCTACCACATGGAATCCGTGGCTCCCTACTGCTTCCTACCACATGGAACCCGTGGCTCCCACTGCTTCGTACCACATGGAACCCATGGCTCCCACTGCTTCCTACCACATGGAACCCGTGGCTCCCTACTGCTTCCTACCACATGGAACCCGTGGCTCCCACTGCTTCGTACAGCCCTTTTATGATGGGAAGGAGATGGGAACACTGTAATATTATGATGCTTAATAAGAACCATCATGTGATTTAGTCTTCCAAAAGATACATGCTAATATTTACTAAGGCAATATTGACCAATGGGCTACACCTATTTCTTTGACGAGAAAAGGATTTCAGTTTATTATTTGTCACGCAAAGATTCAACTTTTGCTATCTCAAAAATAGTTGTGCCATGCAGCGGCTCGTTTCATATCGCAGAGATCTGCCCAGAAGCAGGAATTGTGCTTTTTTATCAATTGGTAGTTTTTCCTCTGTCTTTACAGATGTGCACCGCTAGCTACACGTTTATTCCATACATGATCACGCCGCACAGCAAGGTGTATTGCTGTGATAGCAGTTTCATGAAAGGATTGACTGAATTAATGCAGCCCAACTTTGAGTTACTTCTTGGGCCCATCTGTTTGCCTCTGGTGGATCGCTTTGTTCAGATCCTGAAGATGGCACAGGCCAGTTCATGGTAAGGCCAATGCTTTTTACCTCCGATAAATCTTTACACTGTATTAGTTTAGTTGGTATATTGTATGGTCGCTCGACTGTAAGTTAGCATTGTTCTTCAGTATGTTCTAGCTCTGGGGTGGCCAACTTCAGCCCTCAAGGGCCACCAACAGATCAGGTTTTCAGGATATCCCTGCTTCAGCACAGGATAGCTCCATCAGCAGCCTGTCCCCAGCTCTTCACAGTGTTCCAGCCACAAATCTCCGCTCCTGGTTTTCATTGGCTGAAGCAGGGATATCCTGAAAACCTGACCTGTTGGTGGCCCTTGAGGACTAGAGTTGGCCACTCGTGTACTAGAGGTATATCAAATATCCAAATATATTTAATCCTAGATCTACGAATCCTAAAAAACGCATAATGCTTAGAAATTTGTGCAAAGAAACCCCGAACCCTCTTTTTTGTGTTTAACAGGTCGTGAAGCAGGGGGTCCCCGGAACTGAACCGCATTAGTTTCAGCTCCCGGGATCCCTGCTTCGTGAGATACTTACCGGGAGAGGTGCCACAGTACTACCTTGTTGTTTCATTCTTCCGCATAACGCGGGCCGCGTAACATGGGACATTTATTCCGCCATTTTATTTCTCCACCATTTTGATACTTACCTTCCCTGGTAAGTATCTGATGAAACGGGGTCAACATGGTTTGCTTCGGGCACCCCCTGCTTCCCATCCATGTAAAGAAAAAAGGGGGTCAGCGGCATCCACCGTTATAACCGTTATAACCGTTACAAACGTTCTTCAAAGAGGCAGATATAGGTTTATTCACTGCTTCAATTTTTCATTTAGTGTTACACTTTAATGAATTTTGGGCTGAGTTTGTATACCTCGGGGTAAACGCTGCAGACTGGAGCGGCCATGGGAAACCTGTGTGTGGACATACACAGCTTGTCTACTGTCTTTACTGTGATAAAAATGATTTGTTTCATGCATCTGAGAGCAGTGCTTTATCTTCCAAATACTGATCTTTTTTTTTACTATGGACTGTTAGTCATTATAACAAAAATCCCTTTGTTTTATTGAAGAACAGAGTACAAAAAGAGAATACATGTTATTCAGTCGCACTGGCTCCCAAAATTATCAGGATGACCACCTCTGTTCTCTTTAGCGACCGCTACTAAGCATAAAGAGACTCATAATGTCAATTTGGGTTACAGGACATGTGTTTCCTGTACAGAACGTACTGTATGTCCTTTATTGATCAGTGCCTCCCTACTATTTAATAATACATATTTATTTTATTGATCTTTGATTTTAACAAGGTTAGTCCTCTCGGAAGTGGTTCTTTCACTCATATAGCGTTCAGTACCAAAGGGTCTTCAAAGTAATACACTACAGGATCCTCCTTTGGAAAAAGTATGTTATTGAAGGAAATTTGTAAGCAATTTGTTTAATTGTGAAGTTGATGACTTTAAAAATGGCTTTTATGTCATCCCCTAGAAATAATAAAAATTAGGCCTGATAAAATGCCTATTCTATGATTTTGAAAAAGAATTGAAATGGGAATAAAACTGTTTTAGAAGTGACTGTTGGACAGCTTTGTTACACAATATAGTATATATACACTGAACTGGTCCGTGGTCCCTGAATCCTGGAAACCCCCAGTTGCCGCAATACCGACAAAAACCGCTGACGGCAGCCTCGCACGGATGGCCAATGGAAAGTTGCAACATCGTGGTGAGCTGACGTTGGGATTTTTATTGGTGGCCATATTTGTATTTTATTTGTGCCAAACAGCGGCACGAATAAAACTAAAAAATATCTCAATCTGCGGTGTCTCTAGAAGTCAGGGAGCACAAATCATAGACCCCATGTTTCAGGTAGGTCCAAAAAAATATTGGGGGATTGCTGCCTTAAGACCATATGTATGTACAGAAGTGCCCTATTTTGACTCAGACATTCTAGTCACCTAACACTACAGACATGTTTGAATCACTTTGGCTTTGCGCTATAGCTACAGCATAGCACATTTTGTTTGCTAGAACTTTATTTTCTTTATTCTTTGTAGCACTTTAGTAATATGTTCTTATCGTTTTTGTTTTACTGGTTTATGATTAAATGCGTTGTTTCTTAGAGGAAATCACAATTAATACTTCCCTTCCTTGTGTTTTTCTCAGATTAGCTGTTTTTTTTAGCGAGATTATCCTTCTATAGGGATAATTTGATATAGTCCAAAGGAGCTTTCCGGGCTAGTATTGGGCAAAAACTCCCACTGACATCAATCTGAGTTACATCCAATAACAGCCCATTCATCGTCTTTTGCTTTTCCTCATATCATTAGTGAGATAGCACTATGGGGTCACAGTTATATATGCTCCAGGTGGTTCCGTTTTTTGACTTAAAGGATAAGAAACTAAAATAAGTTGGTCACAATAGGTTCCCATTAAGTCAGCGACAGGAAATGTAAACTGTTTTTGATTGATTGCTTTTCTGTCCCTCTCCCCTCTTATTTGTTTTGAATTGACAATAGCCAATACTTAAGAGAGGCCATTCTCAACGATATCAGGAGGGCCCGAAACCAGCATACTGGGAAGGAGCTGGCAGCTGAGCTAACAAGAATCCGACAACGGCTGGACAACATTGAAGTATTGTCAGCAGACATTATTATAAATCTGCTCCTGTCATACAGAGATATTCAGGTATACCATGCAAAAGAAGTACAATACCAGTCCGTTTTGTATGCTAAATTAAAACACCTTTTATTGCAGCATCACAAATAGTAAAAGATGGGTGAAATATATAATACAGTGTTTCTAGATTGTAATAGTGGTAAGGATTGTGCAAGGACTCTATAACAGGTGTGAGGAGGCTCACGTTCCTGGTTATCGGAATACTACAGTAGTGTTGTTCCGCAGGGAGCTCCAGCCAGCCCATATATGGGCGATAACCAACCATTCACAACTTTACAGTTGATATAAGTGGATAGATGTGTGCCTGATAGTGCATAGGATATTCCTAAAATCTACTCCCTAAGATTCCCTTTAAACAATTACTGAGAAACTGCACTATATGCTAAAGGTGGGCAGGTTTGCATGTTTTGAACATCCAAACGTCACAGTTCGTTTGGCAGTTCCAGTTGAACTTCAGAACGTTCTTAAGAATCTGAGTGAAGGTTGAGCCCAAACCTGAGAGGCTCGTCCTCAAGTTCAAGCAAAACACATTCTTTAGAACCAAAACACCAGTGAAATGCCCTTACTGCATTTCTGTATTACAACTATTCAAGATTTGTGTACACAACTGTAGTTAAGAGGGCATTACATTTTAATAGCTTTGGAATGATCAGAGCACATAGTTTTCCCTATTAAAACATTATTGGTAATATCCAGGAACAAATCACAATATGGGCCTTGCACACCATCATTATTGAAAAGAAAATGCGCATGATGTACCAGATGTAAGGCAGACATTTTTTTTTTGCATTCTTTTTTGTAATTTTTTGGGGGGATTTCTAGTTCTATATTTTTCTATGCTTGTTACATAATTATTGTAGTGAACAGGAAAACAAAAATTTGCTGAAGGCATTGTTTCTTCGCATCTGCAGCGCCTGTAACACATTGCAAGCTGGAGAACTTCTGGGACAAGGTTGAGACATTCTTACCAGACAGAGAATGGGGAGCAATCAATTGAAACATCTGAACACCTAGTAACATTCCTGCCCCCTGCAAACTATGCAGTCTCTCTTACACTTTGTGCAAACATGAGTTGAAATGTGGATGAATCAGGTGGTAAAGCAAACATTTTAGTAGCACTATGTGCCATGTAAAATATTGGCTTCTTTGTAGATTGTGAAACATGTTATGATGATTGTGAAACAGGCAAGCATAACAAGTCATACATGTTGTTGTACATTGGGTTTTTGAGACAGTATAAGTCCCCGATTTCAACCTCAAAATTGCTAAGCGCAACAACTGATAAAATGTCTTGGGTGGTCCAAAAAAAAGTATCAGTCTACAAAGAATCCAACTAAATGTTCAGTCTCTCAAAAAACTGCGACTTTCCAGTCTCATGTCTGCCTGTGAAAAGAAAATGGACGCCCGCGAGTCATTGCAGGGCTGGCCATGTCATTGAAACTTACCCGTGTTTGGAATGCTCCAACTGGCAAATCCGGTGCTGGGACTCTGAGAAATTACCAAAAGAACGATTCATATTCTGTAGCAGACAACGTTTAGTGGGAAATGCACCTTTAAAACATTAGATACATTTGTTAACTTTTCCCCTGTAAAAACAATTCCAACTTCTTTCAAACCCTTTATACCTCTTATTATCATTTCCATCCCATTGCTCATTGCAAGAGGGAGATGTCGGTCTGCTAACAATACACCTGTACTTATTCTTTCCTCCTTTCTTTAATGCTGCATCTGAAAAGGATTATGATTCCATTGTGAAGCTTGTGGAGACTTTAGAGAAACTGCCGACCTTTGATTTGTCGATCCATCACCATGTGAAGTTTCATTATGCATTTGCTTTGAACAGGTAAGCGCAATTTTCTATGAATGAGTTTAGTATGTCAATCAATATTATTATTGTTCAGCATAATAATCATAACTTTTATATATGAGCTTTTCTCCCAATGGGACGCAAAGCGCGGCACTATTACAGTATTGTGCGCGGTACGCAGCACATAGAAACTTTACAGACACAGTCCCTTACAATCTATGTTTTTGGTGCCTGAGGCACAGGGAGATAAAGGGAGTCTCTCATTTTACCCGGGCAGCATTCAATTCTGCTTGTTAAAAGTTTGCAGTACAACCCGATCATCACTTTTAAATGTACACCAGTAATAAAGATGATAATAAGTACAGATTCATCACAGCATGACGCTGTACTGCCGGGTGAGAGGGTTACTTCTGCTTCACTGAATGCTCGTTCTTCTGCTGATTTTATTGCCTTAGTATGGATTTATTGAGATGAACAGTGGATAGAAAGCTTTATTGCCGCCTATTTAACAGCAACGTTAATGAAAACCCAGATAGTAAATTAAAGTCTCCAGGCTGAAAGATAGATGCAAAAAATACAATAATTCAACCGAGTGCTGTTACCTTGTGCCAGTTTTGCAGCTGGGAAGCTTTGGGCAAAAGCCGTTAGTTTTTGGTCCCATATTAAAAAATTTTTTTTTAAAAAAAGCAGCATTATAGAGGGATGTTTATCAAATTCTCCAGGCTGCAAAAATTGTTGAGCCACCGGTGCTGAAGATGGCTCTTGGACTGGGTCACTGATTGAGCCACCTGTGCTGTACACTCCTGATGTACAGCATACAATACACAACACTATATTTGTCAAAGACAACACAAACTTCCATGGAAAGTAAAGGCATTTTTGTCATATGATAAACCTGATGCTATTTTGTACCAAATAGCAAAGTAAACATGTCTGCACGTTGCTATCAGCCTTTTTATTTATTTCCCTCCAGTTTGAGATGAAATCCTCTGAGTGTACTATTGGGGTCCTCTGTTACTTTCCTTGCAATTTATGGGAGAAAGGAATATAAATAAATACGACAACTGCTGTTCCAATAGACCGATAAATGAATCACAAGGCTCATTGCTCTGGAAGCAACAGAAGACTTGGTTCTGTGGTTTAAAAAGCCATGTCTTTTTTTTTTTCAACCTCATCTACTATGTAACTATGTTAATTAGCATGTCAATTTTAGCAGCGAATTGTACATTATATGCATAAGCGCAGGCTGTGGGAATCGGAGGCTCGTTAAAGAAACCGTTCCGTGTCCTCGTTTTTGGAAATTGGAGTTACCTGGACGTCCGGGGAACTCCCAAGATGTTTATACTTTTTTTGTGCAGGTTTTGACACAAATAAAAACGACAAACATGGCCAGTCTACGTACGTGGCTGCGGGACAGTTGACGCACACACCGCACAGCCCGTAGGAATAGGTTCTATAAGTGAATGAGGTGACACGGTTGAAAAAGGAAAAATAAAGACAATTCCTAAAAGAGAGACTAATCGTGTAATTGTCTTATTAAAGCAGAGGCTTTACCACACTGACATTTCCTTGCAGTCCTCTGCAGGCATTTACGTCAAATGACTGTCCTTCTCAAGACAGAGCGGGACATACGATTACAGTAAAGGGCTGTGAGACAGATAATCTGCAGTGCAGTTTGCGCCTGTTTATCCCAAGGACTTTGTGAGTCTGGGCCAGGGGTGCTCAAGGGCTACCAGCAGGTCAGGTTTTAAGGATATCCCAGCTTCAGCACAGGTGGTTTAACCAGAGGCGCAGTCGAAGACTGAGCCTCTGATTGAGCCACCTGTGCTGAAGGGACTGATTGAGCCATCTGTGCTGAAGCAGGGACTGATTGAGCCATCTGTACTGAAGCTGTGATATCCTTAAAACCTGACCTGTTGGTGGCCCTTGAGGACGGATTTGAGCACTCCTAGAAAGAAGATGCAGTGTGGCACGTCTGTTTAAAGCTGCATTTTATATGCCACTGGCCTTTCAGCATGTAAAAGGAATCCAGGGCAGAATTCAGCAGAAATGCCTATTATTGATGTATTTTCTGTCACCTGGATTGATGCGTGGGACCCAGCAGATCTCCACACAGTGATGCTCCCAGCTGCTGGGACGTCCGGGTTTGCTGGCGTTTGGAATTTGAATCTTCTGGACAAGATTAATTGTCCTGGAGAACAATATGCCCACCGCGATCAGCCTTGGTTTTCTATTGGTGACCCTGCAGTTATATTTGTGTTTTCCTTTGAAAGAAATCAGTAAAAATGTAAAAAATAAATGGCCCGGCCACTGAGGGTCACCGGATCTGAAAGCATTGTGGGTAATTTCTGCAGGATCCAAGTATATAGCTTGGAGGCGATTGCTGTTTTAATAAGTATGAGACACATCAGTGTATGTTTAATTTTATCAGAACATTTGGTTAGTTATAAACATATATACTGTAACAATACAAGAGATACATTTCTAGATTTCACGCAAAGTTGGCTTGTGACCAAATAGGAAAGATGTGGATTTAAAATCTCTCTTATTGGCATTATTTCTCTCTCAGTTGTTAATATGGTGGTCAGAAAATCACTTTAAACTGTGAAAATGGTTCATGTGTAAATCTACATTGTGTCGTAGGAGAAATCTTCCTGGCGACAGACAGAACGCTCTCCAGATAATGCTGCTTATGGTGCAACATGAGGACCAAGTAGCTTCGGACATGTACTGCCTAGTGGGAAGGATCTACAAGGACATATTCTTGGATTCCAGCTTCATGGATACAGAAAGCAGAGACAATGGTATTTGCTGGTAAGCGATCCGTATTGACCGTTCTTGTATACCTGTAATGATGTGTAAATTGTAATATTTGAATGCAATGCTTTGAGGATTGTGTGCTGCTGCTTAGGGATTCTCTGTGTCGATAGCACACCATGATCCGACGTTAACCGTCATTAACTGGACTGGCAGTTAACGCTGGATCAGGGTATGATATGCCACATCCCGCTTATTGAATCTCCCCCATAGTGCAATGGAAACTTTGATTCAGGAAATGGTTAAACTGGGAGTGACTGTTCAGCCTAATCACTTCAGCTCAGTGATAAATAATGCAAACTATGCTTTGCTTCAGGGAAGGGATATATTTATCTTCAAAACAAATGTGCTCCCTGGAGACAGCTGAGTTAACATTGGTAAATAGATTGTTCAATCTGTAATTGTTTCAGATAAGGTGTATCAGGTTAGTATTCTGTGGCCTAGCTATTGTATATGAAGATTCCAGTTGTATGACATAGTGACTGAGAGCGTGGTTAAGCGATAGAGTGATTCATTTTGAGATCCATATGTTCTTGGCACAGTGTAAGTTTAAATAATTACAGGCCAATGTTACCAACTTGTCATAAGTGGCATGAGCAAGAAAACACCCAACGTCTTCTTGGTCTGAGGTACTTACATAATAAATCGTATATACTATATCCGCTGTTCCACTATTTCCTTTGGTTCCAAGGAGGGATCACCCTCCTGGACTATTTTTTATTATTATTTGTTTTAAAGGTAATTCATGTTTAAATGTAAATTGAGCTAAAGGGTTATTGCATTTACCCCATTTCTACAATGTTATGCATGTGGTTTCTTTTAAATAGTTGCATAGTTTTATGGTTTCATATGTTGAACCTGATGTTCTTTTTGCCTATTTCCATGACAACATTATACATGTGTGGAGCACCGGTAACTGTATCATTATTTTTCTTTTTGAGGTGTGCAGCATTTCTCTTAGTGTTGGCTCAATAAATGAGTTTGATTTGCTAAACCCGTTGTGCCCTATGTTCCTTTGTTCGACTTAAATGTAAAGTCCCCCCACTTCCTTCGCTTTCCAAACCCCACGTAAAAATGTATTTTTTTTATTGTAAGGAGATACAGAGACGGCTGGAAAGGCAGGCATTGATGTAGGCTTGACATACTGTATCCACTCTATTCACATCACCGCAAATAGGCAATAATGACTATATTAACTCAGAGGTTGAAGTATTTATGGGTGCGGATGAGGGTAAAACTAAATAAAATTCACACAAATAGATCCAAAACTACACATGCACTAATAAAGCCCAATAGAAAAAAGAATAGGTCAAAAGAGTTAAGCCATACACCAAAATTGACACATGATTATCACCAAGATTACCATACAGTTCAAAGTAGTTGATTACAGGTGATGTTTCTACATAAATAACATTACTTTGTAAGAAAGGTGCACGAAAACCCTTTGTTGAGATATCATAAAGATGTTTGACCAGTTTTGGTAAACCCTTACAGTGTTAAATATATATCCAGCTGAACTCTGTTACAGCGCGGTGCTCGGGTCCACACAATGCGATCAGGGGTTCTGCGTCTGCCGGAGGGGGAGAGCTGGGATAACACTCCCGGCTGTCTCTGACCCGGCGGCGCAGCAGCACCCCCACGCAGGACCTACCCGGCATCTGCAGCAGCAGCAGCTCTCTGCTCTCCCTGCTTCTGCAGTCAGCTTCCGGCTGACAGAGAGAGGAAAATCAGCGCAAGAGCCAGCTCCCTTAAAGAGACAGTGTGAGTGTGAGTGTGAGTGTGTGTGTGTGTGTGTGTGTGTGTGTGCGCACACCACACTAAAAGAGGCATGGACGTGATGAAGTAAAACATATCTTAGTGTGGACGAAATAATTGGACATCATTAAAATAAATAATGATAGAAACCTCTGCATGCATGTAAGTAGTTCAGTGTCCCTGTCATCTCTTGGCAGTGAAGGGTTAAGTATGAACTCATGGGCAAAAAATATCAAAATGTTGCTTCTATATTTTTGTTTGTGTGTAGATTTGGGGCTTTTAGGGTTCAATGTTGTGTTGCAGGATGCTGTGATCTCCTAGGGGAGAGACTTCATACCATGCTGTACTGAACAATTTCAGTTTTCCGATAAGCTGAAGGGAAAAAATCAATAGGGTGGAAGTGTGGCCCCTGGACTATACTGCGACTCTGGCTGTGATCATGCTTGTGGTACAATACCGAGAGAGTAATGCGGTCCGTTTGTTTTTACTTCTTTCTTAAGGTTAGAAATATTACACGTGTCTGAAACAACCATGTCACATTTCTGTAGCCTTTTAAAATGTCCCCACTAATTTTTTCCTCTTAGTTTTTAAATGACACCTGTGCTGCCCATGGCTTGCTTTCTGAATTACCCAGCTCCTTATGGCACAGCCTTGTGATTAAACCATGCATCCTACTGACCGTTCCCTCATAAATAACCTCTTCACTGCTGAAGGGGCTGGCAATGTATCTTAGATTTAGAGCAATGCTGATCCCTGTCACCGCGTAGTGATAAGTTATGAAGAACAAATATTGACCACTGTGATTTTGTATTTTCTTTGCCCCCCTACTTTTTTTTAAATCGATTAATGTATGTGATAGCATTACTAGCTTGATGATTGATTGATTTGTGCACTATTTCCCTTAAACATTCATTTTTTTCATGTACCGAATATAAGCTGCCTCTGCTAGTGTCAGTTTGCGGTCCTGTGATTAACACCTCTGTGTTATGCTGTGAAACGTGGATCCCTGAACTTGTATGTTATGCAGCAGTTACAGTACAAATCATAGCCAAAAAGCAGAAGATCTCCTACCTTTCTGGTTCTTGCTGCCGGTAACCCACCCCCCCCTCTCTCGGCTCCGGCGTCAAATGATCCCGCTGGGCCACGTTATGTTACGTTGCCATGGCGACGTGACATCACATGACCTTGCAGGGTCATTTGACGCCGGAGATGGGGGGGGGGGGGACCGCCAGCAGCAAGATCCAGAAAGGTAGGAGATCTTCTGCTTCTTTGCTATGAAAACGGGAGCCACGTTCAAACCGTATTATAAGCGGATCCGAGTTGTAGCGGATTGCGCTATAACGGGGTTGAGCTGCGTGTGCATATATATATATAATCCAGAAAACAGCCGGCACTCCACTTGAAAGTAAACAAAGTTTGGTGCTTATCCCATAACACAATAATAAACCATACGATACCGGTTGAAGCATAACTTGTGATCAACTTACCTGAGTGCTGTCCCTTGATGTCGTGCTTCAACCGGTATCGTATATACACACACACATACACACACACCATCATGATCATCTATAGTCTGTGCCAATCTGCTGCTGGATGAAGGTCTCTCATTAATCTTTCAAGACCAAGAGCTGCTGTTGCAAATGCCTCTCCACGTTTCTCCAACAAATTTCATCCTCCCATCTTACTTTTGGTCATCATCTTGGTCTTTTAAATCCGCTGGAATTCAGTCGAGAATCATTTTAGTCCAACAGTGGTAATTTCTTCTTGTGATATGTTCATCCCACTCCTATTTTCATTTCTTCACACTTGTGATGATGTCACGGGCTTTTATCTGATTCATTCTTTTTCCTGTCCCTTTAAATAATACCCAGCATAGATGTCTCCATACGGCTTTGAGTTGTCAGAAGCTTCTGAATTATCTTTCCATTTATGGCCTTTTAACATCAATACGTGGTCAAATACTTTCCTCATCTTGAGGCATAGTGGAAAGTTTCCTTAAATAATGTATTGTTTTTTCCAAATGGCGTTCATCCCATGTTCATTCTTTTATCATTTAATAAATAAGGATCTCATCCATTGATACTTGCTGGCCAGGGTATGGTTTTCAACTTTTGCTAGTTCTATTTAAAATATTTTGAAGACTCACACAAAAGTCCACCTTCTTATCTGCTTCTGTGAGTTCTCTGATTTCTTCCTGGATTTCTTCCTCGATATCTTCTGGGATTGTGGCAAAAATAACAATGTTATATACAGGACTGCAAATGGGGGGGGGGGGGGGGGTGAGTAACGGGGCCCAGACCCCTTGCTGGCAAACCTAACATGTAGTACCAGATCTGCAGAAGTGGGCCTGCTGGAGGGTGTTTGCAGAGGTGCCTGTCATAGGAAGCTTGCTGGAGGCCAGTGAAAGGGAGGCCCGTCTGGCAGGCACCTCCATGGGCACCCTCTAACAGGCCCCCTCTGACAGGCATCTCTGCGAGCCCCCTCGGTCATCCAAGGCAGCATGTTAACAAACTCGACTCCCCTCGCCCTACCTCTGTTTTGACCTTCCCTGCCCCTTAGGTCCCTACATAAACCCTCAGACCCATACTGCTTCTCTTCCTGTCCCCCAGGTTCATAACTAACTACCAAGGTCAAGGGAACAACCTTGATGTTGTGGCTATGTGCCCAGGTGCTTCCTCAATGCCCTTGTAAAGTCAGAGGTAATTGAGAACACTGAAATATACAGTTAGGTCCGGAAATAATTGGACACTGACACAATTTTCATAATTTTGTCTCTGTACGCCACCACAAAGGATTCGAAATGAAACAACCGAGATGCAATAGAAGTGCAGACTTTCAGCTTTAATTCAAGTGGTTGAACAAAAATATCGTATGAAACGTTTAGGAATTGCAACCATTTTCATACACAGTGCCCTTATTTCAGGGGCTCAAATGTAATTGGACAAATTAACACAATCATAAATAAAATGTTCATTTTTAATACTTTGTCGAGAATCCTTTGCAGGCAATGACGGGTTGAAGTCTGGAACGCATGGACATCACCAAATGCTGGGTTTCCTCCTGTGTGATGCTTTGCCAGGCCTTTACTGCAGCTGTCTTCAGTTGTTGTTTGTTCGTGGGTCTTTCTGCCTTAAGTTTTATCTTCAGCAAGTGAAATGCATGCTCGATCGGGTTGAGATCAGGTGATTAACTCGGCCATTGCAGAATATTCCACTTCTTTGCCTTAAACTCCTCGGTTGCTTTCATAGTATGTTTTGGGTCATTGTCTATCTGTAAAGTGAAGCACCGTCCAATCAACTTCGCTGAATTTGGCTGAATCTGAGCAATCAATATATCCCTATACACTTCAGAATTCATCCGGCTGCTTCTGTCACATCATCAATAAACACTAGTGACCCAGTGCCATTGTAAGCCATGCATGCCCATGCCATCACACTGCCTCCACCGTGTTTTACAGATGATGTGGTATGCTTCGGATCATGAGCCGTTCCAAGCCTTCTCCATACTTTTTTCTTTCCATCATTGTTGTACACGTTGATCTTAGTTTCATCTGTCCAAAGAATGCTGTTCCAGAACTTGACTGGCTTTTTTAGATATTGTTTGGCAAAGTTTAATCTGGCCTTTCTATTCTTGAGGCTTATGAATGGTTTGCACCTTGTTGTGAACCCTCTGTATTTGCTCTCGTGAAGTCTTCTCTTTATGATAGACTTGGATAATGATATGCCTACCTCCTGGAAAGTGTTCTTCACTTGGCTGGATTTTGTGAAGGGGTTTTTCTTTACCGTGGAAAGGATCCTACGATCATCCACCACTGTTGTCTTCTGTGGACGTCCAGGCCTTTTTGTGTTGCTGAGCTCACCAGTGCGTTCTTTTTTCTCAGAATGTACCAAACTGTTGATTTGGCCACTCCTAATGTTCCTGCTATCTCTCTGATGGATTTTCTTTTTTTTTTTGCAGCCTAAGGATGCCCTGTTTCACTTGCATTGAGAGCTGCTTTGACCGCATGTTGTGGGTTCACAGCAACAGCTTTCAAATGCCAATGCCACACACCTGGAATCAACTCCAGACCTTTTACCTGCTTAATTGATGATGAAATAACGAAGGAATAGCCCACACCTGTCCATGAAACAGCTTTTGAGTCAATTGTCCAATTACTTTTGGTCCCTTGAAAAAGAGGGGGCTACATATTAAAGAGATGTAATTCCTAAACTCTTCCTCCAATTTGGATGTGAATACCCTCAAATTAAAGCTTATAGACTGCACTTTAAGCCCATATTCATTATTTAACTGTAACTTGAATTTATTTTGGTACACAGCCAAAATAACAAAACTTGTATCCATGTCCATTTATTTCCGGACCTAACTGTAAGTGGGAATTCCTTCTTGTGATTACTATTACCGGCATACCACATTTGACCTTCACTTTTCTTCCCTTTACAGTGAAGTTAGTAGTACTGTAATATAATATCAGCATTGAGTTGTGGTCGATATGTGGGCTTGACCCCTAATAAAATTATTTTTTATTTCCCAATTACTCTTTGACTCCTGGCACTAACATGTATAGTGTGATTCCATATGATTTATGATTACATTCCTCAGCTTTAAAATGCTTTTGAGATGTCATGTGTGTGACATTTCTGGCAATAAAGCACAAAGGATAACTTGTGGATATTGTGAGATAGAAATCAAGCCCTGCAATGCTTAGAATATCCATTTAGGGATGTTTATTCTAACTTCCTACAACATTTTTACATGCCTTCTGTATGTGCTCATTGCAGTATTTATATGGCTGCAATCACACTTAGCAACCTGTATTACACTCGGCTATGTAACAGCTTTTCTAATAGCATTAACCATTTATTTCATAATTAAAACATATGTTAAATGCTTTCAAATGTAGGCATAAGTGCCCAACTCTAAACCAAGCAACCAACCAATATCATATTAAGTGGGAACATTTAAGTATCCCAATAACAAAGGATAAATGGATTTTTGTAGCATTATATATTTTATTTATAAATATTTTACCAGGAAAAAAAATTCATTGAGGGTTACCCCTCATTTTCAAGTATGTCCTGGGAACAAAGTCAAGTTGACAATATTACAAGTTACAGTTACAAACATGTTTAAAATTGTAAACAGCTGAAGTTTTAAAAACGAATTTGGGGACTTTATTAAACTTTGGGACTATAAGCAAGTTTCTGGATGGGGTCTATATTTTTAAGGGCAGAACGGCTGGGACTGCATGCATATAGGATAGTATCATCAGCATACGTATGCAGAGAAGTTGTCTTACAAACTGTGGGCAGGTCATTTATAAAGCCAGAAAAAAGTAATTACCCCAGGATAGAGCCCTGGGGGACCCCACAGGTAATTTCAAGTGGTTAGAGTTGGAGCCTGAGATAGACACGTGTTGGGATATTCCTGATAAATGAAAATTAAACCAATTTCGAGCATTTGGTCCAATACCAGAGTACTGGAGCTTGTTTAACATAGTAGGGTGATCAAGAATATCAATAACCTGTGCAAAATCTAGGAATATTGCACCAGTCAGCTGTCCATGTTCCATACCACATTGGATCTCATTACAAATTTTTAAGCTGGTCTTTACAGTGGAGTGATGTGGTCGGAAGCCAGATTGGAATTGACTAAGAAATGTTGACTTCTTGCGGAAGTTGCTTAGCTGGAAATTCGAGCATTTCCCCACAATTTTGCATAATAGAGGTAGAATAGAGGGATCTGTAGTTTGAGACAATGTCTTTAACACCACTTTTAAAGACCTGGATAATTCTGGGGTTTTCCAGGCCTTAGGAACTTGGCTGAAAGACAAAATTGAGTTGGTTATGGAGGCGATTGGCTTAGTAATGACAGAGGCGCCAAGACGTAGGAACGTAGATTGCAATTGGTCAGGGCCATATTGATTAGCTTTAGTTTGAGGTGCTCCTGTATAATCTCCTCTTGAGACACTGGACTAAATTAGAATTTATGAGTACAGTGAGATCTGTCTGGGCTTCCAGATTAACGTCACGTTTGTGTCTTGATAATAAGGATGTAGCACACACCACAAAGTATTCATTGAATGTGTTGGCAATGCGAACAGATATTCACCCGGCGCTCCAGTGATTGTATTCAATAAAGTTATAAGATGTTAAAAAATGTGAAAAGATAACATACACCAAAGGATGTGATTGAGGTACACTGAAACTATATAACAGTGAGAATAGTGCATCACTAAATAGGCCAAAATAACATAAATACAGTATAAACAACCGATGAATGCAGCTCAAACCCTGTTGAACCTTCCTCTTTGGTTCTCAATAGTGATGATGCAGAAAATGGGGAGCGCAGATAGTCGTCAGAGCATAGAAAAGCACACAATAGTACAACTCTGTATATCAATTGTGGCTAATGGAAAAAAGCCTTCATAAGATGCACTCACATTGACATAGAGATCAATAAGCCTTGATCCCCAATGGGAGTCTGAGTGGAAGTATAGGACTTGAGTGTGGTGATATCTTAGATAGATTTCTCAGGCAGATACAGGAAACCCAAAAAAGAAAGGGAAACAGGATGGTGTAGACGGTCACACTGTATTAGAGTATGCAGTTAAATGACAAACTAGCAACTCACATGGTGACCACACAACAGGGCATTGTACCGTCAGGCTGGGGGTTGCTCCGGCGATGGAGTTCGGAGTGCTACAGTCTGCGGGGCTCACGTGCAGGGGCTGATGCGCCTCCAGGTCCCTGCTGCTCACTTCCGTGTTCCAGCCTCACATGGTTCGACGTCCGCGCGTGTTGACGTCACACCTGACCTGACTCCTGACGAAGCGAATCAGCGAAACGCGTTGAGTCTGGCAGCCTGGCAAGCATAATCCGGAGGTGTGACATCATCATGCGCAGTCTTCGAACCACGTATACGTGTGTGTGTATGTATATATATATATATATATATATATATATATATATATATACAGTATATATATATTATATTTCCGTGGCACCTTGGATGTAACTGCATTAAGAAGTGCCTTACCACACAGACTTAAAATATTTATATTTCCTGATGAAGGATCCTGAGAGGTTTGCGAGCTTGTAAATATATTAACTACTTGTTGTTCCAATAGAAGGTATCATACCACCTCCCCCCTCTGCCTCCTTTATTACTACCCACCCTTATTGGCTTATTAAATATCATAGTTTACTGAAACTGGTAACAATGAATGCATTTCCTGTGAATGCATTACCTTTGGACGGGGTGCACTGGAATGTAGATGTGCTATGTTATTTACATCTTCACATGGTCGTTTTCTAAAATATTCTGCGAATAAAAAAAATCTGGGAAATTGATTGGGTATATACTGTAAGGGCAATGAAAAATCACCTGCAGGGTAGATGGAGTAACGTAGACTATTTGCAGTAGTACTGTGCCAGTTTATCTAAAGTACTGTATGACATTCTGCATGTTACACCAGTCAAATGTTTCAACCCATGTATTTGTTTATTTAGGTTCAGGAAGGCGTTTGAGTCTGAGCCAACGCTACACTCTGGCATTAATTATGCAGTGCTTCTCCTGGCAGCCGGTC
The DNA here is from genome assembly GCA_036426205.1 of Ascaphus truei. NCBI lineage: Eukaryota > Metazoa > Chordata > Amphibia > Anura > Ascaphidae > Ascaphus > Ascaphus truei. The sequence goes on along the minus strand of CM071570.1, from coordinate 138,606,240 downwards.
ATCAGTTTGATACTTCCTTTGAGCTGCGTAAAGTTGGTAACTACAGCCCTTCAGTTTATGGATGTTTGACACCTAGTATATTTGTGCTGTTTGAATGAAAAGCCAGAATTTACACTGTATACTGCACATGTCATAATGTGATTTTTTTTTAAACACAATGTTAGTACTGTATACTGACCCCCCCCATAAACTTACTTTGTAAATACATACATATACACTTACACATATACACATATACACACATATATATATATATATATATATATATATATATATATATATCAAATGGAAATATTACTGTATGCTCATTTGCATGTCTTAGACAGGTCTGCAACCCTGTCTTTCACCATTATCATCCAGCACACAGCACTTCCACTGCAGCAAGGGATTCTGGGAAATGACATGCAAATGAGCACAAAGTGCCACCTTTTGTTTCAAGCTCATATTACACGAGCAACCCTTAAGCCAATGCATACTGCTTTAAACACAGCTTTTAAGCATAGGCTGGGGTGAGATGCAAAGCCAGTAAACCCAATCACAGACATGTTTCAACCTTGATGGGTATCATCAGTGTGAGGTTGGTTGCTGTCTATGCTGTTTGAGACTGAGTAAGGTATTCACCACAATTATTAAGGTTATGGTGGGTAAAAAAAAGTGACAAAAACCCTCCACAGTAAAGCATAAAGCAACTGTAAATATTACTGTGTGTTCATGTGCATGTCTTAGACATGCTCGTGTAATATGAGCTTGAGACAAAAGGTGGCACTTTGTGCTCATTTGCATGTCATTTCCCAGAATCCCTTGCTGCAGTGGAAGTGCTGTGTAATGGTGAAAGACAGGGTTGCATACCTGTCTAAGACATGCAAATGAATATACAGGAATATTTACAGTTGCTATATGCTTTACTGTGGAGGGTTTTTGTCACTTTTTTTACCCACCATAACCTTAATAAGTATATATATGTATATCATATTAAAATATTACTTGTGAGCACATTCACATGTCCTCAAGGGCCACCAACAGGTCAGGATTATCCCTGCTTCAGCACAAATGGCTCAATCAGAGGCTCAGTCATTGACTGAGCGACCTGTGCTGAAACAGGGATATCCTTAAATCCTGACCTGTTGGTGGCCTGTAAGGGCTGGAGGTGGCCACCCCTGCACTAACTGCTGTTGCATGTGTGCTGATTACAGAAATAAAGGTGGTGATGTTTCTATTTGGGAGTTATTTAAACAATTGACTGTACAGATTGAACAGAAACAGTTTGGTGGGAATTGAATTCTGGAATTTGAAAGAGTGAACAGAACCACTCAGCCTAGAAAAGACAATCTTTTTGAAGACCCATCGAGCTCTGTGACGTGTTTTATTGATGCAGACATCTCTTTTCCCCACCCTTTCTCTCACAACACTCTCCCTGCGGAAATTACTACCATCTGTTAATGAGCTTTACAGTACACACAGTAATCACGGTTAGACTGGAGTTGTTGGGTTGGCTTGAAACTAAACTATGAAAAGGGAATGTGTAATTGGCAGCGATGAGAACAAAGTCTGCCAGATAGGAATTATACATTTATTTTTACTACCCTGCGACAAATGCTACAGTATCTGTCCTTTTTACAAGGTGAAGGCATTTTGAATATGCCAGTAGACCTCTGCCTGCTTAAGCTCTGCACAGCCCTGACACGTAGAACATGTAAAGATTTTTTTTTATACCAATGTCTTACAGAATAATTGCAGGTCAGAACATTGCCATGGCAACCACCAGGGAGGAACCCTGTCAAGGGAGAAACCATTTTTAAAACCACCCCAATATAGTAGAGTACTTGTTTGCACAACATAGAAGAGAGAAAAAGGTGTTGGGTTATGAAGATGATAAAAATGAAAGCGAAGAATCAGAGTATTTGTTAAATATGCTATTTTATTTCAGTTTACAGTAGACAAAACAAGAATTACTCTGAAGTATTTTCCAAGTTTTTTAGGGTGGTGGATTTCAGTTTTTATATGATGAAAGTTGTGATTTTTATGAGTCACATTTATCCATTTCTTATGTAGCAGCTGACCTATTTATGGTTTACTATCTGGCAGTGACATAATAATAATACACTCACCAATCCTTTCTATTAGATGTTGAGTGATCAAAATCGGAGTTCACAAAGAAACTCATGCCTTTTGTCCCTCTTTTACATATACTACTGAGAATTAAACTATTTCGCAGTGCGTCTTGAAGTGTAGATTTGCCTTGGGCTGTGATCACCAAGAGCTCTTTGTAGGTGTAGCAGTGTGTACTGTAAAGAGCTCTTGAGGTCTCACAGGCCTTATAGGTGCACATGGGGTGAAGAGACCAATGGTGTTTCAAATACCCAGTGCACATCTTCTGATCTGTGAATTACTCTCTCGTTGATCCTTTAAAAATCACAACCTCTTGCTGCTACTTTGCACCCTGGTCCCTGGCTGCTGCACTGCCAGAGAGGCACTAGCCTGTGAAGTGAGAGTAAGGCTGAGTCCATAGAGACTTCAGGCGCGCGGAGGCTGAGGGAAAGCACCACTTTCCCTGGCCTTAGTTCGCGCGCTGTCCGGGGGGGTGTCGGGGGGGCGGGCCAGTGACGTCACGGAGCTGGTTCGCCCTCATTGGGCGAACCGCTCACGTGACCGGTCCTGCGCTCCCGTGAGCGCTTAAACTAAAAACAAATTGACGGCTACGCTTCCGCACGCCTGTGGAAGCGTGCGCGAGCCCGTGCTAAAGTCGCTCTCATTGCAGCTGCAGGGGCTCACTGACACGCGTGAGTGCGAGTCAGCGGACTTAAAGTCATCGTTAAAGATCCAGTTCCAGCTCTGTGTGCACTAGTCATTTTATCTTTTCGACACCGGTATCACAGATTAAGCTGCAGTTTCCTAATTTATGCTAAAGTCTAGATTCACTAAAGGTCAATATTGCCTTTGATGTGCTATATTCCCCAGAAATCAGCGTTAATTTACTGCCATATTCTTAAAGCTTTAACACTTAGATCAGTGATTTCCAACCTTTTCTTGGTTAAGGAACCCTATATTTATTTTGGGAAATTCTGTGGAACCCCAATCCTCTCTAATAGCGAGTCTGAGATCAGAAGCATTGTAAGGATCCCCAACCCTCTCTAATAGCGAGTCTGAGATCAGATGCATTTGTAAGGAGCCCCAACCCTCTCTAATACAGTGTCTTGAGATCAGATGCATAGGAAATTCTTCTGTATTTGGTACAAATTACCTGGGAAAAAAAGGGGTGAGCAAATTTTTTACAACGAGCCTCCCTTTTCATCCATGATGATAGTCGGACCCCGCCTGCCTGATGCAATCCAAACCACATGAGAAAAAAAAACTTTATAAATCGGTACACAATATAAATGTGAATACAAATACGTAAAAACTCTTGCATATTTCAACATTTTTAAAACCGCAAAAAATGACAAATAAATCAGTGTAGAAGTATAATAAGATACTGACTGCAATTTTTTTAATTATTTCAACTCATAATGCATCCTCTTCCTCCCCCCCTTTTCTTCCCCTTTCTATCCCCTTCATCTCCTCTCCCCCCGTCTCCTCTCTCCCTCCCCCTCCTGTTTCACCTCCCACCACCTCTCACACCTCTCCTCCTCTCTCACCCCTCTCCTCTCATTGCCTCTCTTCCTCTCTCATTGCCCCTCCTGCTCCTCGCTCATCCCTCTCCTCTCATCCCCTTAACAATGCCTACCTGGTTTCAGTGGAGGAGGGCCGCCATAGTAGAGCAAGGTGGTGGCAGTGGAGAGCGGCAGTAGACGAGGATGGAGGACCTCCAGAGAAGGACCAGGGCGACAGAGGATAAGGACGGTCGGGGAGGAGCTGCGCTGTAGCAGCGGCAGACACCGGAAGTCAGTGAAGACTTCAGGGTCGGACCCCTGGTGCGCGCTCCTCCCCTGCCGTCCTGCTTCTTTCCTGCTCTCCAACTCCTCTGCCAGCCTGCTTCTCTCTGGCGGCCCTCTGTCCTCTTCTCCCGGCACCGTCCTCCTTTGCCACTGCACTGCTCCGCTCCCGCCGTCTTCCTCTAACGACGCCCCCCCTCAAAAAATCTTGCACCCCACAGTTTGCGCACCCCTGGCTTAGATAATGCAGCGACACGGCATATTTTATCGCTGTGCTAAATGTAATGCTTGTTTCACTAATTGCATATGCACGTGCGTTACAGTATTGCAAATGAACATGCACGTGAGTAATTAACGCCAAATTACCTATTCACATGCTATTCATTGAACTCCTATATATTGTGAAATATTGCGAATTAATATATATTTTTATCATCTACCCAATTCTGGGGCTAGGCCTATCTTGCCTATGTATGTAATCACCTCTATATACAAAGGACAACCTACAATAGGTGATACAAATGCATAATATTAATAGTGCCGAACATATTATTATATTAACCCCTTAGTAGCCTAAGTGGACACATAGGCATAGTAAACCCATGGCTACCTGGCCACTTGGGCTACTGAAGGCTTAATATTTGCACATACATTATGGATTTTATGACTTTTTTTGTTTTGTTTGTAGGGTTTTGTTATATGTTAACCCTTTTGGTGCCTGAATACATTCCTTTGCAATGCACTGGTAACCTCAGGCATCAAAGGAGTTAAAACCTATTCTGCCACAGGGTTTTGTAAGAAATCCTATTACATAGCTCTATGGTGGAATAAATAAGCCTTTGTCAATACGGCGGCCAATTTTAATAGCACCAAAATTGAATGCAGCCGTATCTACCTTTTATTAAATCTAGTTGCTGAAATACTTTTAATTACACAGTTTCGTATGCAGTAAATCCCGATACTGGCGAGTGGCATTATTGCAGTTAATTGAATAACCCCCTCTGTTTTGCTTGTCTGTAAAAACATTGAGAGATATAAAGACATAAAAACTCAGGTCCTTTTATTACATCCGTGTAATGAGTTTTTTTTATTTCACTCTTCTAACATTCTTTAGCACGTCTTGAGTTATTTGTCTTACCTAGCATTTCATAATTGATATGCTTCACTATAGCCGTAAGTTACACTGCTACTTATTACTGTGCCTCTCTTACCGTACACCTCACAACTGGAACAATCTACCTGAGACTATCAAAGCCGCCACTGGTCTAAATTCTTTCAAGACTTCAGCTGTGTCACATTTTAATCCTGTCTGTAACTGTTGCATACGCCCACAACATATATTATCTTTAACTGTTCATGAAATGTCTGTACATATAACGTATAACCACTGTTTATTTAATGTAGCCATGTATTCTTATCATAACAGTGCCCAGGACATACTTGAAAACGAGAGGTAACGCTCAATGCATTACTTCCTGGTAAAACGTTTTAACAAATGAATAACTGTATTTGTATATACTCATTGGGGGCTAGGGATCAAATTCTCCAACTGCCAAATGTATGCAAAAAGTGCCCAAAACAGCACCCAGTTTATTAAGCAAAAAATTCCATCTAAATTTTTTCAAAATAAATCCAGAGCTCATTTTGTGGCCGATTGACTTGTTTATTTTTTTCCATTCAAAATTGTGTTTCATTTCTCATTTTATAATGGCATCTTGTAATGATCCATAACACCTCTGGCAGATAGTCAGCCTTTCACACAATATCCTATTCATGCTGCTTACAGGACATGTTTGTTTACTACCACAGGAGTGAAAATCAGCAGCCTGCTGGGCAAAAAGGGCAACCTGGAGAAGCTGCAGAGTTACTGGGATGTAGGGTTTTACCTGGGTGCCAGTGTGTTGGCCAATGACCACATAAAAGCCATCCAGGCAGCAGAGAAGCTTTTCAAACTGAAGACACCTGCATGGTGAGTCACTGTAACACTGTTGTGTATTTATTGTGCTTTTACTGTTTGATTGTCAGTGTTATTATTGAAGCCATGGTTAAACATGTACAGCGGCAGATTTACTACTGTTAACTTTCTCTTAAGATTATTATTATTACTGTAAACAAAAGGTCCTCAGTTTGTTGTTGTGAACAAACACAAAGCATTGTACAGTATACAGAGGCAGCTGATGGAACGCCAAAGTTGTGGTTAGTCAAGGTGCCGGAGAGGGGATTATTGGAGCAAAACCATAATCAAATGTTCACATACTTCACTAAACACAAGGAAAGTTACAGGATAAAAAATGATGCAGTGAGTTGGGGATTCATTACTCTTCACCACTTCAGGGGTAATTCTATATTCTCCAAGGCATCCGTCCTAGACGCATTTGTGTGTGTGTGTGTGTGTGTGTGTGTGTATGTATATCTATATATATATATATATATATAGATATAGATATAGATATAGATATAGATATAGATATAGATATATATATATATACTGTATATATAGATATATATATATATAGTGTGTGTGTGTATATATATATATATATAAAACAAAAAAAGAAGAGAGCGCAACCCCATACCGCAATATGAAATTTATTGGGAAAGGGAAATCAGAACAAGGGGATCAAGCGCACTTACAGAAAAAAGTTCAAAACAAGCAATAGTGAATCATATCACCGCCAACGATGCAGGGAGATTAATCCTGAGCTGTGTCCAAGCAGCTTCCACTCCACCATCCGTCTTAGAATAAGAGATGTCCCGATGTAGATGACGCACTCACTGATAACAGCACACAAAATAACATGTGGCGCGACCAAGGCACGATCGCGTCGCGGAGTAGTGACTCAATGTCTGGTACCACGTGTTTCCAGCTTCCTAACGCGTTTCGTCACGGACAGCGATTTCTTCAGAGGATTCTGGGTAACGTCATAGCCCAGCGCCTTAAGAGTTCCTCTGTTGTCAAGCTAAACATAATTCAGCCAATCAGGCTGCTTGGCAACCCTGCACCAATGATCCTTCTAGATCTAAAGGGCCGATCAGGGAACTTAACTGGCCTATGACGCTGACCCAGTAAAAAAAAATATACAGACAATATGCAGACATATACCACTAACATACTATATATTATGTTATCTGTTGTTTGTGTCTTGTATGTCCTGCTCTAGAATTTGATATTGTGCTTGCGTCTATTATTAACCCCTTGTGCGCTGCTTATCTAACATTATTCGGTTGTTAATATTTGGTTTATGTGCATGTTCCTTTAGTTTAGCGCTACTATATTTGTTTTTTTGTTTTAATTATAGAATTATCTATATATGATTAATATACCATATATATATATATATATATATATATAAAACAAGAAAAAAGAAGAAAGCGCACGGCCCATAGCATAAAAACGTTTCACATTTAATTAAGGAAATGGGAAGGGAGGGATTACGCTCACTCTCCATATTGGATTTGGTTCATCCCTCTGAAAGCTAACTACACTCTACTACTACAAGTGTTTTCTACAAACTGGACATTCAAGGGACTAGTTACTATAACTTGTTGTTGTTTTGTGCTGTCTGTCTATGTATGCATAGTGCTGTGCTATTGTAATATCCAGACAAACATTTTTTGCCGCTTTTAGCAAGTTTTGAATCTAGTATTATATGATTGATTAGTATCACGTTTATTTTGGCGCTACTTCTTTTTCTCTTTTATATATATATATATATATATATATATATATATATATATATAATATATATATTTATGTATGTAAAAGAGTGTACTTAGGGTTAGAACCACAGAAGTGCCTAACCTTTTTTGCACTACGTTATTGCCATTTTACGTATCTATCGGTTATGATACTCTTGGGTGAACGCCAAAAATATTGCATCAATACATTTTAACGGACGTCTGGCTTACATTTATACTTATATGTAGATCATATGGTAATGAGCAGTTGACCCAACAACGGAGATCCTCAGACCTCTTGTCATGTTAGCGCATTTCATACTTTCCAAAAGCTGGCGTTGTATACATCCAGACCCTGATTATCACTGAGATATTTCTGGGAATTGCCTAAAAGCAATGTCATGAGTATAGGACTTAACCCTTTCATTACAAAAAGTTACATGTCAAACAAAGATATATATGTGCTCATTTGCATGCCATTTCCCAGAATCCCTTGCTGCAGTGGAAGCACTTTATGCTAGGTGATAATGGTGAACAGCAAAGGTGCAGACCTGTGTAAGACTTGTGAATGTGCTCACAAGTGATGTTTTCATTTGCTATATATATATATATATATATTTATTCATGATCATATAAATGTCTGAAACACATAAACTGTTGTATTGGTTTTAATGATTAAAGAGATATGTTTGTGTGACCTAATATGCTAATATGGTATACAATGTAATAATGACTGTATTAAGTATGGGTGTACAACAATGTATTTATATACATATCTCTACAATAATAATTCATATTTATTTGTTATTAATATAAAATAAATGAAGGAAGGGCACTATAAATAATGGAAAAAGTTGATAAGTGTAAAAATGGAAAATTTCCCAATATTACAACAAGATTTGCATTAGCTTTTGGTAGCGCACATGAGTAACACGTCTGAAACGCTTGCGTTAATAACACAAGTTAAAGTTTGACCAATGCGCATGTGCATTGTATTGGTAAACGCATCTGCACAACGCAAATCCCCGTTAATAGCACTGCTACTTTTACGAACGGACGTTTTTTTCGCATCTCAGCTTTGAGAATACCAGTTGAACTGAAGAAAAATAACGTCCGTTCCCGATTTCGGTAACGAGTGTTATTAGGGCAGATGTGACGGACATCGGAGAATCTACCCCTTAGAAGGGAGAAAGACAGAACCTAAGCAGCAGCGGTTACCGGAAACTTCAGCAGGTATAAAGAAGTTTCGCTACATATAAGCCTTCATTCTATTCATTAGGGGAAAACAATTTAAATAGTAGGTTGATCTTCTACTTTTCAAAGGACAATCCCAAGTAGGACAAAAGTGAACTGAAGCCAGTGGCAAGTTCAATAGGTCAACCCACTCATTGCCTTATGGACGTAGACATTAATCAAGTTTTGTGCATTTTCTATGGAAGTGCTGACTGTAAACTAAGGGACACATGGTTTGATGATGTTTAGGAAATTATCTCATCACTAAGACATTATATAGTGGGTAACATTCTTTGATATGTCTTTTTTCAACCTCATCTGCTACGTAACTATGCAACTTTGTTATAGCTTTGATCTTTTGTTTACAAAATAAACATGGTGGTATTATTAGTCAAACATATACAGGCTCGGTTTTATTATTCCTAAGATAGAAATAGGCAGGATAGTTACTTTTAGGCTGATTGCGTCTTTTCTAGAAATCTAATTACACTGTTATTATAATGGTATTATGTTTCTGAGCAGTTAGGTTCAACTGCCCCTTTAACTTCCTAGTTTTCAATCAACTCTATGTTTGCTTCGGGATCATGCCCAAAAGGTTATGAGGCATTGTCGAGGGTACTAGACAAGGAGGCCAATGACATAAGTTAAGGTGCAAATAAGGGTGGGTAGCCATGTAGGTCCTTTCTTCCATGTACAGGTGGTCCTCGGTTATCCACCGGAATCGGTCCTGCAAACCGCCGTCGGATAGTGGACTGTCGGAATATGGATTCATGTTAATCCGCAGCGGTGAGCGTCGGAGAATCCATTCCGACGCTGGATAATGCGTTCTGCGAAGAATGCATTATCTGGCGTTGGATAATCCGTTCAATGGATAACAGACCAACGGATAGCGAGGACCACAGAGAACTGACTAAGGCAGAGGGAGACACTGTGATTACTAAGCCGGACCTCCAGAACATGCATAAAGAAATGCAAGCAGGTTTTCAGTCAGCTCTGGATAGAGCTGTAAAGGAATTAAAAACAGAAGTTTCTTTGCTAGCTAAAAGAACTATGTAGCTTGAAAATAAGATGGACATTTCCCTACAAAACCAGGTAAATACTGACAATGAGGCCCTGCGTCTCAATGAAGAGATATGAGGTATGGAATGGATGATCTGGAGAACAGGGAGCGAAGGCAGAATTTACAAATCCGTCATGTCCCCGAGTCTGTGTCCGCAAAAGCCCTCCAACCATATCTTAAGAGACTGTTTACGTCAACTGACCCCAAGCTACAAGATGGCGAACTTTTGATGAATAGAGCTCATAAAGCCTTGGGTCCGACATTTGTTGACCCTAAAAGAAGCAAAGATGTGGTCCTAAGACTCCACCAATATGCAACCAAGGAAAGGATTATAAAAGGCTGCAGAAACAGAGGCTGAATTGAATTTGAAAACATCTCTATCCAGATTTTCCAGGATCTGTTCAGGGTGACAATTGAGAGGAGGAGAGGGCTGCGATCAGTGACGGCGGTACTCCAGGAAAAGGATATTCACTACCGGTGGGCCTTTCTGTTCCGCCTTGTAGTCAACCATGAAGGCAGACAGATCTTGCTCCATTACCCCGAAGAATCAGCATCTTTCCTGTCTGCGTTGGGTCTGGCCTCCAGGGATGGATCGGGTCAGCGCCAAGGACCTCGGGACAACAACACAGATGACAATCGATCGACTGAGGGTACAGTTGCCCGGAGATAAAAGGTTTAAGACCGTTTGTGCCTTTGAGGGACTCTTGTTGAATCACTCTGCTGTGGTTCTCTAGAAATGTGGAAGATTTAATTGGCATCCACGGCTGTTTTCTCCAGTTGACGATCCGTCTACCTACGACGACCGCGTGAAGTCTATGCCAGACCTATAATTATCTGCTTCCCCTCTGCTTTTCTTCCCCTTGGTTTTTTCTTTTTTATTCCTTATAACCTTTGTAGGGACTGTTTCATCAGCTGGTCTGCTGATCGGTGGAACAAAAATGACGACTGTGCTGTTTGCAGGCCCTGGCTATGGCTCGGATGAAGGTGCGATCAAAGGACTGAGAATAGAGGAGGGCAGGGTATGTGGGGTGGGTGAAAGCAAAATATGCCCGACGTCAGGTCGCCCCTAGTAGGGCCATGTGCCCGCCAGGGCGGGTAGGGTCTGGCCGCAAAATTGGGATGAGCGGCTGGTTACACTCCTTTTTCTCTATGGTTTAATTTTAGTTTTTAGTGTCTTTTTTTTTGTTGGTATCCATGTTCCCGGAGGGGGAAAGTTCCCTTATTTTTTTTTTCTACTCTTACCTGCCCACAACAACCATTAATGTTTTTTGCTCACAACTTTCACATGAGAGAGAGAGACACGACATTGGGAATTAATAGTCAAGCATCATTGAAGTAGTATCCCTGAATGTTAAAGGCCTTAGTAGAAATGGTAAGGGCAGATTAGCCCTACAACCGTGATGGTGGTTATATGTGTTACACTGCTAGTTTTCTACCTTTCCCTCATTATTATATGCAATCAGGTTTTGCTATACTAAGCAGTACCAGGTAACATTTGTGGCAGAACTAAGGAGAGTCCTATTCTGCCGAGCTCCATTATTGTTTGGGTAATATCAGCTGGTTCACAACTATGCTATCTAATTAGTAGCAAGTGTTTGATAGGGTTTGTACATTTGCAGTTCACCTTATACTACTATACAGGCATACCCCGCTTTAAGTACACTCACTTTAAGTACACTCGCGAGTAAGTACATATCGCCCAATAGGCAAACGCCAGCTCACGCATGCGCCTGTCATCACGTCCTGAACAGCAATACCGGCTCCCTACCTGTACCAAAGCTGTGCGCAAGCGGAGAGACTATAGAGCCTGTTACACATGCGTTATTTACATCAGTTATGCACGTATATAACGATTGCAGTACAGTACATGCATCGATAAGTGGGAAAAGGTAGTGCTTCACTTTAAGTACATTTTCACTTTACATACATGCTCCGGTCCCATTGCGTACGTTAATGCGGGGTATGCCTGTAGTTCCTATTTTGCTATTTCAGCCATCAGCACATGGTAATACTGCTATATATATATATATATATATATATATATATATATATTATACACAGAGTCAGCATCTCTCTGGTTAATTACCCAGTATTGCTACACCCTAATCTACCGCCTAACCGGGGATCTTATCTATTTTATGTGTATATTTTTTAAACGTTATTGTTGTGTATTATAGAAATAAAATGTTGTTATTTTAGTTTAATTGTGAGAACAATACTCACCCTGATGTGTCGATTCAAGGAGAAATAAACTACTCCTTTAGTGGGTTATTGTATACCCCTATCATTACGGTATTCATATCACACTTTGAGGGCAGCAATTGGGGTTCTTGTGTTAGCTTTAATTAGTTTAATTGGAGAGCGTTGATTCCATTTTTATAGGTAGTTATAGTTGCAAATACCCAATGATTGAGTACATAAATTACCCACTTGAACACCAAAGCAGGACAGATATTTTCTAATTAATGCAAAAAAAATGTAAGTGTAATTTGAATTTAGCTACTAAATTGTGGTAGAATTTTGACCAGTTGACATCTGCTGTGGTATAGTGAAGAGTTTGTTTTATTTTGTGAAAAACAGTATCGGAATACTGTATGTTATTTTAATTGTGGTGTAATCCACCCAAAAAACTAAAAGAATTAGTTTTCAATTGTTTATAATTTCTGCACGCGCGTCTGCCAGGCTGGCGGTGCGTCTAGCAGCGGCCCCCGGTCCGCAATGAGCTGCAGGGGGAAAGATAGAGGGGGAGTGACTGGGGCACGCCGTGATGTCAACCCGGCAGGTTCACCCTCATTGGCTGAACCGCCTGGGGGCGTGGCCTAGCGCTCCGTCGCGAGGCCTGATCTCAATTCTCTTGAGAGCAGGAGAAACTGTCGGCGTAGCACGGTGGCCCCCCCTCGCAGCGGGCCCGGCCCCATTGTGGGGCGGCTCTTGTCTCTGCAGCGTCCCCCACAGTGGGCGCTGCAGTAGCCGGCGGGGACCTGGTCTAAGTGTTGAATGCAGCAGCCATTTTAACCTCCCAGGAAGGCACATTTTCAGCAACTGATATCTCCAGAACTCAACAACAGAATTTATAAAGGGTGGGATGGCTAAAAACAGCAATCACTAAAGGGTGCTAGTGACCGTATTGGTCCCAGAAAGAGCTGATGAAGTGATCTCTGCAATCTCGAAAGTTTATGCACAAGACAACCTTGTGCAATGGTAATGTAATGTTGGTCCATTAAAAGTATCTTACTAATAAACAGCAACGAAAGGATGTTGCCGTGGTAAATAAAAAAGAAACATTTTTTTTAAATGATGATCGGATTGTTGCTTTAATGGCAAAATATATAATACAGAAGTCCATTCAATGATCTAGAACTCAGCTAACATTTTGTTGAAGTGCTCGACACATGAAGGAAATAATTCAGGGAAAGCACATCGTATTTTACATGCACAGTAGCTGGAGTGGTTTGTTTGGTAGATGTTAAAAGTCCTCTAAAGTTGTTAATATTACTTCCTACCAGCATTAACCTTGTTGTTTATTATGATGACTTTAAGGTACTTGTCCTCTGTCGTGGAGACAATTTTGATACACCAGCACTTTAAGAAACCAAGCCGAGAACAGCAGGCAGTCAAACAGGAGCTTGTTGATTTCTGGATGGATTTCCTTGTTGAATCCACAAATACAGATGTGTCTATGGTACGATTCCCTGTAAGTATTTGCATGTATTTACTTATATTTTTTACCGTTTCAAGATTTTACCGGTTTTAAAGTTTAGAATGTTGCTAGCAATTCAGAATTCATTCGGTAGCCTTATTACCATTTGATAATAACATAATTGCTTTAACTGGTTAAAGCAGCAGTTCAAGCTGCCGTTTAAAAAAAATAAAAAATAAATATATATATATATATATATATATATTTTTTTTTATTTTATTTTTCCCCATTCAATATTTGCATCAATACAATCTACACACTGACAAGTGATTAGCTAAATTGTCGATCGATCCATTCTCCTGTGATCAATCGACAAAGATTCGGCTTGGGGTTCACTAAATGTCTGTCAGTGCAGCAGAAGAGGACCCAAGATGCAAAGTTCTGTGGGGAAGATCATGTGACCAGACAGTCACTAAATACAATTTGTGCGGCTAGAGAGAGGGCAGGGCTCAAAAAGGGGTGTGATAGAGCCGGTTTCAGAAGAGGAAGGGGATGTGACTTTGTAAATGGTTGCTATAAAGACAAAAAAAATGATCGTTACATTATAATACATCAAAAATTTCTTTTAAAAAATATATATTAAAGAAAAAACACACGTAGGATATTGCTTGAACTGCAGCTTTAATGGATGCAACCAAACTACAGGATTGCATTAAGGCTTACACAATTATGAGAGAGTTGCATTTATTTTTACTTCGTTTGGTCGCCTTATTAAGTGCCTCGTGATTTTATTAACTCATGTGTTTGATATGAGTATAGAAGCTCTCTTAAGAAATAGAGGGCATATAGCATCAGCTAGTAAGTATCCTGGTCAGAGCATACTCTGAAAACAGTAGAACTAAAGTGAATAGAACACATTCCTTTATTGTATCTCACGTTTCCTTTTCAATAAAGAGGCTTTCTATCGAGAGACAAAAAGATTGCCCGTGTGTGAAACCTCACCTAGTGTGAAGAAGAGGAACAGGATATGTGTGACAAAGCAGAGAGGGAACTAGCACGTTCTCACTGTTACAATATGACCTAAAAGAATGAAGCTGCGTGAAAAAACTTCATTGTGCTCTAAAGTGGCGCTATAATAAACAACAAAATAAGTGACTTAAAGTGATAGTGGTGATATAATAAATGATACCGGTAAGTTCTTGGGTTGGTCTGCAACTTTCAAATCACAAATTTCTTCTTCCGTTGGGGAGGGTAATTCTTTGAGTGGATGCACAGTGACACTTACATTCGTAAAAAGAGGGAATAAGCCACAACAGCGCTGTGATATAGAGTAACTCAGAGAGAATGTGACTAATACTATTCACACTCGGTGAGTATACAGGTGGTCCTCGGTATCCGACGGCCCTCTTCCGGCCGAAGGCCTTATCAGATGCTGCATAATGCAGTCCGCTGGACGCGTTATCCGACGTTGGAACTCATCTGTCGCTCACCGCCGCGGATTAACATAGACACGCAATCCGTCGGTGCCTTATCCGATGGCGGTTTGCGGAACGCATTACGTCGGATAAGCGAAGGACCGGCTGTATAGTGCACAATAGAAGGAACATTCCATGTTTCTAATGAAAACACTGGAAGATTGTTCCAAGTACCTTCAGAAAGATGGAGCAGAACAACACAGCAATGTAAATCTGTTTTGCAACCACAAAAGGTCTTGTGAAAATAAGCCTTTGTATACACTCCCCCCCCCCCCCCCCCCCCCCCCCCCCAAGACTTACATACATGGGATTTCCAGTAATTGACATTTTGCACAAGATGTTTTGCATAGCCAAGAATTAGAATAGGTGTCATTGAGTACATGCAATTCTCTGACACCTATCTCTGTGTCTCTTTCTTTCTCTATCTACTGTAGGTCTTGATACTAGAACCCACAAAAATCTACCAGCCTTCATATCTATCAATGAATAGTGAGGCTGAAGTTAAGACTATATCTATTTGGCATGTGCTTCCTGATGATAAGGTAAATGTGCAGAATTGATTATGGCCTCTTGTTGTTCCAAAAAATCCATACAAAGTAAAAAAAAAAAAAAAAAGACTGCCACAAAATATGATGATGGTTACATACATGCTTACAAATGTTCTGTGGCCCACTACCCCCTCCACCCCCCGCCATCATCCCGTGTCAGGGGCCTGGCGAGCCCTCCCCTCTCACACCCATATTTCTCTCCTCCCTCTGTTTCTCACTCTTCCTCCCTCACTCTCCCCCCTCTCTTGCACCCCCCTCTCCTCTCTTTCCCCCCCCCCCTCTGCTCCCCCCCCCCCCTCTAACTCCCCCCCCATCATCCCCCCCCCCCCCATATCACACTCATTTCCCCCTCCACTGGTCACACACACAATTCCCCTCAATACCCATACACCCTGCTCCCACACTGCCCACCCCCACCCCAGTACACACACAATACCCCCGCCCAATATGAAACAACCCCCCCAAATACAGACCCCACTACCCCCCAAATACAGACACCACAGCCCCCCAAATAGACACCACAACCCCCCAAATACAGACAACACTAACCCCCAAATACAGACACCACTACACCCCCAAATACAGACACCACTACACCCCCAAATAAAGACACCACTACACCCCAAATACAGACACCACTACACCCCCAAATAAAGACACCACAACCCCCCAAATACAGACACCACTACCCCCCCAAATAAAGACACCACTACACCCCCAAATAAAGACACCACAACCCCCCAAAATAAGACACCACATACCCCCCACAAATAACACACCCCAAATACAGACACCACTACCCCCCCAAATACAGACACCACTACCCCCCCAAATACAGACACCACTACCCCCAGATACAGACAACCATACCCACCCAGATACAGACCACTACCCCCAGATACAGACACCACAACCCCCCAAATACAGAACCACTACCCCCCAAATAGAGTAAAGACACACTACCTCCCGACCCCCCCCCCCAAATACAGACAACTATACACCCCCCAGATACAGACAAGCTTTGCTGCAGTGTAAACCAATAGGTGTAATTCTTGGATAACAGAAAGTGGTAAATAAGTGTATTTGTGTTGCATTGTACTGATTTTGTGCACTTTGTGAATTGTATGAACACTGTATATTGGTTTATTTCAGGAAAAGGAAGCTATGCATGGGCTTGACAACAGCTTGACAGATTATGTAAATATTCTATTTTTATGCTTCTCTATATTAATTCCCAAACTTTCAACGCACATAAAAAATTGGGAAACATGTTGGGGGGGAGGGGGGTGAAGCAGGACACTGAAATGTCCCCAAATAGTATATATATTTTTTAAGGTTCCATGTTGTTCACAAACTTATTGCTGCTTGTCTCTGTTGATTAATCCTGTTCTTTTCCATGTTACAGGAAGGAATCCATGAGTGGGACTTCAATGCTTCCACTATCAGAGGAGTAAGGCAAGTTTTTCACTTGTATTTTGTATATATTTCAAATTACAATTGCCTGTCAAAAGAGGAACATGCTGCAATATGAGTATTGACTATATGCTGACTGAATATTATGCATCTCGGTGAACCGACCAAACAAAAACACCACTAACAGTACAAATAGAGCAACGGCAGTGATTGGTGACTCCCTCCATGCACCATATTACTATTTCAGGCAAAGTGTTCCCCCTTGGGTTTGCATTAGAGCAGTCACCATTACTTACATGACTTGGGGCAGTCCTATAAGGCCCTTGTTCAGGAATAATCCCTCTCTGTTTTACCTGCGCCTTCAATAAATAAAAGTGCCTGCTGGCAGAAATAGTGCTGACAAGTCACCAAATAAAGGGAATTGGCTACAGGCTGCGACACGTGGATTTCCCCCTTTACCATTTTAAGGGACTGCAGCTTTAAAGAGAAGGAGGTGTTGAGTCTCATACTCTGTATGTGTGTTTTTCCAGACGTGCGAGGGAACAACAGGTCTCCTTTTCCTGCAAACCTAGCATGCTGCTTTTCTTATATTCACAGCGAAAGTGTGAAGAACGGAAATATATGCAGGACATTTTTAAAAGCTATACTTCCATGTTACTTAACCAGTTAGCAAGACAATTGAGTGAGTAAGTTGATATAAAGCTTATGTGACAGCCTTATTTATTAGGCTTCAATTGGGCCGATAGAGGCTAAGGCCATACAGCGAAGGCTGTGACGTCACCCGTGTGAAGCGGGTACATTTTGTGTCCATGTTGGACGTGCCGTGGGGGGCGTGACTAGGGACATCACAGAGCTGGTTCGCCCAATGGCTCGCGTGACCGGCCTCTCGCGCCAAGAAATCAGTTTCAACTGATTTCTTGTGCAACGTGCGCCCCCCTTGCTTGCGTGGTCTATGGGCGTGATCAATGCCTTTAGGCAATGTGATCGCGCCCTGCGCAGACGCCTCCGCGCGGTCTGCAGCAGTATGGACCTGCCCTTAGGTCAATGGAAATGCCATTAATTTGAATGGTAGATATCCCGCCATCTTTCTGCGTTCGGTACTGTTGCTGTTTATTCAATCGGACCTGTACAGCAGAAGAAGACTTGGAGACAACCAAAGGATTTGCGGCCACATTTGCTAAGAGATGCTATGCCGTAAGATATCTGCTGGCACCGGAAAGTAACTTTTAGCATAGCATTGCTTTGATTATATGGGTCTCAATGAAGAACACAGTAAGCATTAGGAGTAATGATTTTAGTCATTTTGTGTAATCTAAACAGTGATGCCTATTTTCATGTGTTCTGGACATCGGGTTCACAAAGGGTTATACAATGATTTGATGTCCTGTGAAGCACAGCTTCTGCTTCCATTGCATTCTGAAACTAGACTCAACAAGTCCCACAGTGCACATTTGAGTACATGTTTGTTCAGAGAATCACACTGTAGCACAGGTACCAGGAACAAATGTCCTTAGGGAGAAGTACTTTCCTTTACCGATATTATGCTATTCCTGCAAACACACAAGGTACATCTGTGAATGCAACTGTGGACCAATGACACTTTACATTGTAGATTTGAAGCAAACAAAATAAAAGGTGCTGTTTTACAACCTTTGCATGTACTTATTTTTGACAATTTTATGTCACCTTGATGTATCTGTGGATACCTTAAAAATGTAACGTTTGCTTCATTTTTGTTCCAAAACAAAATACAAAAACACATTTTTGGCTACATAACTAAATTTTGATTTATAGCTCTTTTAAGTTATAACATGCTTTATTAGTACCAACGTAGCATTTATATTTACCCGTTTCTGGAAGGAACCACATCCATGCAAGTGTTTTTTTTTGTAAATGCCTGTAGCTTTCTTGATAATGACCTCACCTTTTCCAAATTGCATATGCAAGAAAATAAAGTCTGTTATGTTTACCTAATGAAGTCTCTTGTCAAAAAAGTATCCTAACTCTGAAACAATAAAGATGTCTAGTGTAAGATGGTGCCACTCACTCTTTTGAGCCTTTGATAATGGTTTTGGTGTGTGGTGCTGGAACAGGAGACATGCTATTTCTTCTCTGCACAAAGTACCTTAAACTTGCTTTGTCCCCTGAAACATGGTGCCTCCATCTTGCAATCAGGGCTAGCAGCAGGTGGGGTGAGAGGCCAGAGACCTGTCCCAGGCCCGGCTGATACCGGAAGTCGGGCACAACTTCCCTGATCATCTTGTGGGACGGGGCCCGCAAACCTCCTCCTCTTACTATACTCAACAAACCTTCTGCACCACAAACCACCCTGTCAACAACCCCTGTCCTGTGCCCCATACAAGAAGTCAGCAGCCCTGCCTGCAATAAAGAAAATGCTACAATTAATTTGCAAGATTATGCCCAGTTTGTGCAGCGGAGCATCCGTCCACTTCGACAATAGTTTCCTTCCTGACCAAAATGGCTAGATATATCATGTTTGATATACAGTAATTTACATGAGTGTTGTATTCTCAGTGCATTCATCCCACAGCAGTATGCTTTTCTGTCACCAAAAAATCTGGCAAATAAATAGAAATTCCAAGGACCGGTTCCTAATTTTTAGATATATTGGGACTCAAAAAAATCCAGAGCTTTATGAGTCATTTTCCGTTTCCATTTTGTGCTGCCAGTATTTATATAACTGGAAATGTGCAATGGAAGTAGACTGAGACGCACCATCCGTGGTGCTTCATCACACTGCAACAATGCTTACGTTGTGTAGGGTAAGCGTAAGCATTTTGCCTGGCTCATTATAAAAAGGTGGATCTCAAAGATCAGAATTTATATTTCAATGTGTACTAATATTGATGCATTTCTTGCTTGTAAACAGCAAACATGGCCATAAGCTGTGCAAGGTTCCCTGCTTAAATGTTGTGATTAAAACACTCCTTTATATTTCTTTCTGTGCAGCATTTCAAAGTTTGAAGAAAGATGCTGCTTTCTGTATGTGCTGCACAACTCTGATGACTTTCAGATATACTTCTGCACAGAACTCCACTGCAAAAAGTAAGTTCTACTCGCTCCTTTAAATAAAAAACAAACGACTCTTCATTGTTAGGGAATACAGTACTGGTTTGTCCATAACATGAATAACTTTGTTGAATAGACCCCATTATCTAAATACATTGTGACATACTGTACAGTATGCAAACATCCTAATTAGTGAATAGTGGCAGAATAATACTACAGCAGCAAGCACTAAGATGCTCTTTTCAGTGCAGGCAGTGACCGTTTACTGGGGTTATGGGAAATTGTCCTCTAACGTTCACCAAACTCTCACAGTAAACCTATGTACTCTGATAGTTTAAACTGGAATACATATGTAATCATTGAATTTCTCATGTTTAAAAATGAATCATATATAAAGTATTATATTTTGCTCTATGCAGGATGGTCATGCGTAGCTTCAAACTTTTTAGTAATGTACTACTGCATGATATGTGTGAAGAGGCTTACCTTTGTATTAAACGTATAGGAATTTACAGTACAATAGAAAGAGTTTTACAGTTTATAGGTACACATCAGGGTAGAGAGGTATATAGCAAGCCTGAGCAATTATTCTATTTAATCTTTATTCTGTCATTTTCATTCTCTTGTTGGTTTTTAGATTCTTTGATATGGTCAATAGCATAACTGAAGAAATCGGAAAAAATATAGAAGAAGGAGAATGTGATGGAGATTCCCTGGAGGTTGGAATACAATCCAATAATACACAAGAATAACTTCTTTTATCTTATTTATGTGGTTTGAGAAATTAGGTTATTGCAAGAACATAGAATTCTGTGTTTTGTCAGTTTTGGTGGTACAGTGACTCCAGGAGTGTTCATTCTGCATATCTCAGCATCAAAGTATTAATGCATCCTATCCTCATGCTGCATATTTAAAGCAGCAATCCTTCCTAGGATTCAAACAGTTGGTCCCTTGGAGCAGAACTGGGCTATTTTTTGCTCTGGGGACACCCAGGGTCCAGACAGCCTTACTGGTTTAGTTGCCAGTGTCCTGCAGATCTTGTGTTCTGAAGGCTAATATGAAGTCAAAACGTCATCAGGGTCAAGGACATTGCCATGTTTTTATTGGACAACCATTTAATTCTTGCATTGCTCTATTGACGTACCTGGTATGGCATGGGGCATGGCACACCAGAGGATCTTGTCATTTAGTGGGCGGTCGCGGTCAAGTGATTAGCTATTAAAGCGTTCACATGGCTAAAAATCTTACAAGTCTAGTGGTGGTGTTGGATTCTTGGCAGTTGCCACGTACGGCACACCTGTGAGCATGTGACCTGTATATGGATCAATGGTTAATACACGGTTATCTAGCTGACCCACTTTTCACCTTCTGCAAAGGTCCCTCAAATTAACAAGATCTCCTCACAATCCGTCCCAATATACATTCTATCACGAACAGCACACTTGTGATGCATGTGACATATATGCAACCAGGGTTAATACACAGAGCTAAACGAACCAACTCGCCTTTCGCCTCCGCCAGGTCCTTCAAATTAGTTCATATTTACCCCCTTACTTGATTGCAATCTATAGCTATCCACAGCCACCACCAAAAGATAAATGCAGACAATTTTTTTTTTTTTGCCAGGGTCTAATGGTCCCTGTTTATTAAAGAAAAAGCTATGCAACTACATTAACACACACAAATCTGTTGTAGCAAAATGTGTTTGAAAATATACTTTGCTCTATGCAAAGCAAGCAAACAGTTCATTCAGAGACCAAAGCATTTCATTAATTTTTTGTTTTAATATACCAGTATATATAAAAATACAGTGCTTAGGTTGCACACAAATATTATTCCAAAAACATACAATTATAATAAATGCAGAAAAGTTTCTTAAAATAAAACAATAAACATAGAATCTAACCTACGTTATCGGCTAACATTGATCAGATCTTTTCCCAAAGGGTCCAGCATGGACACTCCCTTTGTTGAAATCGAATTTTCTATTCAAACATGCCTACATTTATGCCGAGATCATCTGCATTGAAGCACACATTAACCCCACCCCTTTTCATCAATCGACCCTCATGACGTTTACGACTTGCGTTCTTGCGACGTTTAAATGTTTACAACAAACATTTGTTATATACATATGCCACGCTCAATAGCTCTCCTTTTTGATACTTATACACATATATATTTTGTTGTCTGAATTCATAAAAGGTTTTTCTAATTTTGATTTGTTTACTGTAACAAGACTAATTTTGACCGGCTTGGTCCTAAATGTGAGCGACAAATGGATATTTGTCCCTTGCCACTGCCTAAACATGAAGGGTTTGGCCTTATTGCATCCGTCTTATTGCAACTGTTACGAATATCTATTAGTTATTCTTCAGAATAGATGTCATCCCAGTATAGCCTCATTTTTAATAAATGTACTCTTGTGGAATACCCTCTTAGCCACTCCCCTGAGCCCTGCAGAACCTTCCAAAGAATATCTTCGAAAGGGCTTTTAAACCATTTAGTTAATGTCTAGTGTCAGCACGCCATATTTTATTCCCATTTCTGGCAAAGCACAAGCTGACTCGAGTTAATCTCAGTCCTATACAACACAGACCTGCCTTGACAGGCCATAAAAACATTTATTTTTTTTTGTTTTGTTTTTTTGGAACTTATTTTTTATTTACATTTTTAGAAAAATATAGGGGAAGGGATACAGAAATAGATAAAAAGGGGGAGGGGGATAGGTACCACAAATTTAGCACCGGTTTCAAAAAACTAAAATATAACGACGCTAGACAATCACAACTCCACACATTATACAGAGTAACCAACTCTGAGAGAAAATACAGCCCTCGGTCCACAGTAACTCAAAAATTCACATATTCCCCCTAGAGTACCAGGGCTTCCAAACTTTTTTACATTTTCTTGAGTTATTTCTCACATAAGCTTGTTAGGCTTTCCATAGATTGCGCCTCATTTACTCTCGAGATAATCTCTCCTGGAGGGGTTGGGACTTTTTCCAGGCCCCTGCAATTGCACGTCTCGCCGCGGTCAGAATGTGTAACAATAATTTAGATATATTTCGGTTTAAATTATCTAGCGGCTTACCCAGGACCATTATAAGCGGGTCTAGGGGGATTATTATCCCAATAGTTTTACGTAACAAATTCTGCACTATTCCCCAAAATCTCTGTTTTTTGGGGCAAAATCACCAGGCATGGGCCATATCCCCGACGCCACCGCAACCTCTCCAGCAAAGATTTTTGGTCCCTGATAAATCTGCCTCAACCTCTGAGGCGTCAGATACCATCTGAACATAACTTTATAGATATTCTCTTTAGATATTGTGCATAATGATGTATTTGTTGCATTGACCCAAATATCTTGCCAATTTTCCCAAGAAATCTCTACCTGAAAATCATGGGCCCATTGATCCATATAATGGTGTGGCTAGGGAGCCTTAAATTCCACAGAAATAGAAACTTGGTACAATATTGAGATAAGACCCCACTGATTATTTTTCTACACACTTCTTCGAATACAGAGCACTCTGGGAAAGACCCAGCCGGAGACAGCTGCCAAAGATAATGGGAAACTTGTAAAAATCTGAAGACCTCGGCACACGTGAAAGAGTATTGCTGACAAAAATCACTGAAATTTAACAATTTACCATTCAATAGCATTTCTAAAATTTTTAGCCTTCCATAAATCCAAAGTACCAGAAACCAACCAAAATCAGGGTTGTCAAAAATAAGGGTACATCTCGAGGGAGCTGAAAATAGTTGATAATAAATTTTGACCCTATGCCAAATTTTAAGAGAAAATGTTATTCTGCCGAATCAAAAAAGTCTAGTCAGGAACATTTTGTTGGCTTATTATTCCACAGAAGGGCCGGGAGAGCCGCGGAGCTATTAAATATATTTTCTAAATCTACCCACCGATATTGATTTTCCTGATCTGTTTCAAATGGGAACCTAAATATATTTCCTAATATCAGGGACCGCCAGACCCCCTCTTTCTCTGGGTGCGAGCATAACTGATCTCGCCACTCTTTGTCTTTTGTTACTCCATATAAACTGCATGATTTTATTCTGTAAATCCTGTATATATTTTATCGGGATAGCGACTGGTAGTGTCTGAAAATGGTAAAGCAGTTTCGGAAGGACAGTCATCTTGACTGATATAATACGGCATATCCAGGAGATTTGGTGACCACTCATAGTAAAAGATCCCATTTAATTCTAGTTAAAAGCTCTGGGTAATTATATTTATAAAGAGATTGATAGTTTTTTGTGAGAATGATCCCTACATTTTTAAATCTTACATTATTCCAGTGATAATTGAAATTTAATTTGATTATTTTTACCTCAGTATCTGATAAAGTTAAATTTAGTGCCTCTGACTTGGCCGAATTAATTTTATAGCCTGAAAACGAACCAAACCTAGAAAGCTCTTCTTGTACATTTGGAAGAGAAGTCAGAAGATTAGAAATTGTCAAAATAATATCTTCGGCAAAAATAGATCATTTTAAATTTTACTGGATGATCTTGATACCCTGTATTTTAGGGGTTTTCCTCATTTTAATTGAAAGCGGCTCAATTGTTAACGCAAAAAGCAGGGGAGATAATGAGCATCCCTGCCTGGTGCCATTACTCATTTTAATTTGGTTTAAATAACACCCTGGCATTTTCAAAGAAGCTTTTGGTGCGTTATATAGGGCTTGGACCCCCTTTAAAAATGGATCGGAAAAAACAAACTCCTGCATAGTTCTATCCAGAAAATCCCATTTAATTCTATCGAACGCTTTTTCGGCGTCTTAACTCAATAACATCGCTTTGGGTTTAGAAGACTATATATAATCAATTATATTGATAATAATCTTACGTGTATTGTCCGAGGCTTGACGCATGCTTATGAAACCTACCTGATCGTTATGAATTAGGTGGGGCAGGATTGGGTTTAATCTATTAGCCAAAATTGTACTATACATTTTTAAATCTGTATTAAGAAGTGAAATTGGCCTGTAGCTTGCGCAACTCATTGGGTCATTTCCTTCCTTAGGTATCACTACTAAATTTGCTTGTGACATTTGCGTGGGAATCTGGGAACCCAATAAAAAAAGCTATTGAACATATCTAAAAGATATGGTGCTAAAATTCCCCCAATATTTTTTATAGTATAGATTTGAAAATCCATCTGGGCCTTGGGCTTTTGAGGGTTTCAGACCTTAAATAACCTCTTTTAACTCTGCAATATTTATTTTAGCATTGAGTCCCTCCGATTCTTCCGCAGACAGCTTTGGAAGTTCGCATGCCTGTAAATAGCTATCTTATTTGTTCACTGGATGTTTTATTAAAGTTGGGGTCTGATGAGTCCAGATTAAACAAATTATTGTAGTATTTATAAAATTCCTCTGCAATTTGGAAAGGGTTATATGTGATTTCCCCGTTACCCTGTCTTATCGCTGAGACTTGCAATTTAGATTTAACACCTTAGTTTACTAGCGAGCAGCTTATCTGCTTGATTACCCGTATCATAATAGGTCTGACGAATCCATGTTAATGCTTTCTCTGTGTCTTCCAATCTTAATTTATGTAATTCCACTCTTGTCTGGCAAAGAAGCTTATATGTCTTCCTGCATGGGCGTGATTTATGTTCCTGTTCTAGTTCAATTAGTTTTGCCATAAGTTTTCCCTGTTTAAATTATTTAGCTATTTTCCTATATGAAGCTATTGAGATAAATTGACCTCTAATTGAGCTTTATAGGCCTCCCAGAGGATGGACGGGCTTGCAACTGAGCCTTTATTTGACTTGAAGTAATCTACCAAAATATTCCACATCTGTTCCTCAATCCCCGTCTGATTTACATTACATTACATTAAATGACAGCATTTGGGAAATAGGAAAATGCCTTCAGTTCAAATACTCTAACCGCCTAAACCTCTTACATTAAATATTTTCGCTCTTCCTATAGGGTTCACAGCTTGTAACAATAATAACTGGGAGTATAGTTTAAGACCTTAGAAAAATTCGTAAAATCGAAAGGATCAGATTAACCACAAAAAATTTACAAAAATAACACTGAGTCTCTTAGGTTTCTTGCTCCCCACCTAGATCCAACAGGACCTCAGGGGAAAAGCGAGAATTTCAAACACCGCGAGAAAAAAAGTTCGCCGCAGATCATAAACCAGCTAATCCGACTTTAGCCGTAGTGACAGAACCCTTTGCCCTATCAGGTCGGGTGGGCAATATCAGGAGCTTCTGGACTGTCCCCTCTTTCACTCCGCTGTGAAGCTTCTGGTGGTCTCTCGGGCCTCGGGGAATGCTGCAGTTTTGCGGACTGCTGGCCGTGTACACCAAAGGCTCCTAGGAAATTCTCTGCCTCTTCCGGGAATCTTAACGAAAATTGCTTCCCGTCTTTGTTTACGACTAATCGTAATGGGAAAGCCCATCTATAGTGGATCTCGTTATCTCTAAGGAGGACGGAGGCATCTTCTTGAGATTGTAGATCTGGAAATATCTTGGAATATCCACATATTCTTTAATCCTGCAGCCTCTCATTATTTTCTCCTTAGTGGTGTAATAGTGTAGTTTGACTATTACGTCCCTGCATTTTCGAGGTTCCACGAATCTTGGACCTAAGGCTCAGTGTGCTCTGTCCATATGCAAGTCACTTGTTAGAAGCGACGGAACTATTTGTGTAAATAGATTTGTTAGATAGGGTTGCAACTCACCCGGATCAACTGCTTCCGGATATAATCATCGATGGTGTCATTCAGGTTCCTGATTTCGTCATTAAGTCTGATTAGCTGGTCTTCCATTGAGCCCTGACTCTGCAGGGATTCTTCGAGTTTCCAGCTGCACTGTTCATTCTGTCGGGGAAGTCAGACCTGCCTCAAATTCAGCAACAGCCTTATCTACAGCCTTATCTAGATCTGTCACTTGAAAGACATCCTGCATCTTTTTAAACAAGTCTTTTAAAGCCTTTGAGGTGATTGGGGAATTTTCTTCTGTCTCTTGGTCTTGTTCTGTGTCAAACTTTCCCCCTTGGTGTGGCTAATCCTGTTGTTCTTGTGCACACTCGGGCGCCATCTTGGATTTTGGGAACCGGAGAGCCAGTTTTCAAGAGGTAAAGGGACACTGAGGGGGTCGGTGGCTTCTTATCTTTTTTAGGGGGAGGCATCCCTGTAGGTTCCGCTGAAGAGGGAGGTCTTTTCAATAAATTTCAGCCGATTTGGAGGGCTAAATTATCCGCGATCGTAGTGGAGTCCACGGAGCTGCTTCAGAGAGCTCCCATCCTCCTCGGCGTTGCGTGCGCGCCCCCAACATTTATTGCATTTTTAGCACAATTTGTAGCCAACGTTAACCCCTGAAGTACTGGATTGATTCAAATACTTAATATATCATGATATTATCGTGACAGCAGGGAAAAAGACAACATTTCCGTCAGGGAACACCGGTAACTAAACAGCCTGCTAAAAATAGCACAGCACAGTCCAGACGGACTCACCTCAGTTTGAATTCCGTAAAGAGAAAATCCATCGCTAAATTGGGTGGGATTGCTGTTTTAAGATGGTCCATAGAGAATGTTATGGAGGGGACATAGCAATATATTCAGGGTATGTATCAAACCTGAACTTCTGTCTGGTCTGACATTTGTTTTTCTCTTCGTACCATAAATATTTGCATGAGGATTTGTCATTGGTAATAGACGTAAAAGAAAGTATTTACCTGTAGCCTTTGGACTATTTTGAACTACACGTTAAAACAATACGTAATAGTCCCTGCTATCACCAAAGTGACCCAATGGCAGTAATGTTTTAATGGGTTTAATCTTGATGACTGATGACAATTACTCACATAGTAAGTTGAGACTTGCAAAAGAGTCCAACTTGCTTTTGCTTCTCCCTTTTGTGCTATATCATTGTGTTTTCTAGGGCCTGCCAACCTCCCAAAACATGGAAAATACACAATTCTTCATCTACGTCTTCTTACCCAAAGGATGGGGGTTCAAGGAAAAAATAAGGGGGTTGTATGTTTGTAGGCACACAGTAAAATATGTTTATTTGATAACTGACACAAATAAGGACATATTTTAATTTGCTGAATTATTACACTGTATTCGGTCAGCTAAGTGGGACTGTCCCATGACTGAAGACATTTTAACTTAATCATTATATTGCTCCCTTTCCATAATGTTTTAAAACAGGAGTCAAACCAGAGGATCAATGTCATTGTAAAATGTATCTTTTTCATAGTTTGACTACGAATATGATGAAAATGGAGACAGAGTTGTTCTGGGTAAAGGGACTCACGGCGTGGTATATGCAGGACGAGACCTAAGCAACCAGGTCAGAATAGCCATCAAGGAAGTTCCTGAGAGAGACAGCAGGTAAGGGAAGCTATTGCTATTTACCAACTTACTGTACTTTGTGCAGATGTGGTCAGTTGTTGATTTTTTGCATTATGAACAGTTACAGCTTTGATCTAGATGCGTAAGTTCCCCAGCTGATTAACTTTTGCTTTCAATAGGCAATGAGCAGTATCTTAGACTTTAACTCTTGGAGTATAGTATAGCCAGGGATGGCTGGGAGTTTGGCGGAGCCTCTTACCTTTTCCGGAGCTGGCATCTCCTCCTGCTGCAACACGTCACCGTGACAATACAATGTCACATGATGCATGAGGCCTCTTGCGGGACCTTGTGTTGTGTGACATTGCGTTGTCATGGTGACGCACCGTCACATGGTCACAGGAGGAGATGCTGGCACTTAGAGAGGCCCTGCTTTCTCCACCTCGTCCGGCAATCACAGTTTAAATGTTGTGGCGGTTAATTTAACCATCACAACATTAAACTGTGGTTACTGAAGTTGAGCCGGGGAGGATTGCACCTGGCCTCTGTAAGCGCGGGGCCAGGTGCAGTCGCACCGATGGCACCGCCATCAAGCCGGCCCTATCTCCAGCTGTACAAATGTGCAGAATTAAGGTAGAGGGGGGTTTTGATTAGGACTTTTAAGTCCTGCTGTAACTCAGGTGCACAACCCTTTCATTACCAGAAGGGTCTGCATTGCAGAACAATTGTTTGCAGTAAAATAGAAAATGTGGAACAAAAGCCTAAAATGAAATAGAGACCGTGGCTCCAGACTATGTATATCAGCCAAATGGTTAATATCTGCCACCATAGTCCAAGTAAGGACTCACTGTTGTTTGTACCGACCTGCATCCAATTCTAACATGATTAGAGAAACAGGCAGGGGACAAAACCAGAGCCAGTGCACCGTGCCCGCATACCGCTGGCTTTTTTGCATTTCCTAATTCTCCTGGGTATTTCTAGTGGTGGGACACAAGTGCCACTAAGATTTCTGCACCTCATTTTTCATTCGGACAGTGGGAACTGAACCAACTAAATCATGTAAAATGGGAACAAAATTATATATGGGTCACACTTGATGTGACCTCTCTGTATACCATGATAGATCATCAGTCAAGGATGACCGCTGTTCCATATTTTTTAGATCATTTGGACCTGTCACTTTCACAGAGCCCTGTTATTTTAGATTCCATTCACTTTTTATTGACACACAATTTTTTTCTTTTTGATGGGGTTTTCTATCTGCAGACACGTGGAACGGCAATGGGTACCAGTTTTGCCTGTTCCTATGCCAACCTTTTCTTGGTTTGATGGGAGTCGTTCACGTGTTTGGAGATGGGAACCCCTTCAGGGTTAGTATTGTTTTTTTACAAACGGTTTACAGATAATCTTATTTTTATTTGGAATGGGACCGTTACTTCCCTTTTATCCTTCATAGACACTTTAAATACTAATACATTTCACTTGCACTTTACGTTTAATCAAAATTAACAGCACATTCATTATTTTATCGCATAGCTAATTCTCGTAACACATTTTTCCAAGCTGACAGCTGCCATCCCAAGCCTCTGGAGTGGAATTCCAAAGGGACAATTCAAGAGATTGAGGAGGAATTGTTCCAATTTTGATGACTTCTTCGCTCAATCCAAGGATCTATATGACAGGTTCAAGAGTAGAGGTTGTTGATCATATGGCCTGGGTTGGGCCCTTGAAGAGGTTAAACTTATGAAGGGGTCATCTTTATTGAAACGAGGGAGGAGAGGGCAAACCAAGAAAGAGGTTCCACTCATCATTACACAATTTAGTAGACGAGCCAAACAAATTAAATCGATTATCAGAAAAAATTTGAGCGTTATTAAGGGGGGATTTAAGCCATCCAGTCTTCAAACACTTTTCCGCCTGTAGTCATGGCAATATTGATGCATTCTCCCTTATGGTGATTAAACATAACCCACCCACCCGTAAGAGGGGGTATATGATCAATATATTAGATCATTAGGAGAATTACTGGATCTATATGTTACAGACTCGGACCGTAGTCATTTTTTGTAGATATGCACCCGTTAAAATTATACAGGGATCTCTCATAGATTTTTATGGAGAAATTATCTTTATTACAATTAATGTGTATTATTTACCAATGACCGGTGAGTGGTATGGTTAATTACAACTTTTCAACCTGATTACAACCTGATCTCTATTCCCTGCTCACCTGCTGCTTCTCTCCCTTTTTCATGTGCTCAATCTCTAACAACTAGCTGTTAATGACATGTTCTTTTCCCGCTTTCTTCATCTCTTTGCACTGACAGAAACCTGGCTCTCACACTCGGTCTCTGCCCTGGAGGCAGCTCTATCCTAAGGTGGACTTTCCTTCTCACACACCCTTGGGGCGTGGGGGTGGAGTAGGAATACGTTTCTCTTCTCACTGTAAATTTCAGCCCCTACCTACTCCTGCTTCCCTGACATTCTCATCCTTTGAGGCCCATACTGTCCGCCTTTTCTCTCCACTCTCTCTGCGTATTGCTACCATCTATAGGCCACCTACTGTAACTCTACATCCTCACACTCCAATTTCCTTTCTGACTTTGGGTTCTGGTTAGCCTTCTTCCTCCCTTCTGACTCACACACACTGCTCTTAGGTGACTTTAACAGTCACATTGATGTCCCCTCTCAGTCCTGGGCATCTTGATTCCTCTCTATCACTTCCTCCTTTGCTCTCCTCCGATAGACTGATTCCAGCACCCACAAGGAATGTGCCACTTCCTTGACCTCATCTAAAAACTGTTCCTTATCTGATTTCTCAATCTCTCCTTTCCCACTCTCTAACCATAACTTCATCACATTTTCTCTCTCACACTCAACCTCTAGCCTCTCCTTGCTATACTTGCAACCTGCCTTCCATTGACTTTCAGGCCTTGGAATTCAGCCTAAAATCAAACTTTTCTTAACTACCACCCACCTCTGACCCAAACAGTCTGGCCACAAATTAGAACACTGTCCTTACGTTCTCATCTGATCAGTGTGCTCCTCCTGTACGCCGGCACTCACTACACTCCAAACCTCAACGCTTTCTGCGCTCTTGCACTCGTTCCACTGAACGTCTCTGGAGGAAGTCACCCTCTCTGGCTGATTTCCTTCATTTTAAATGTATTGTCCTGCGTTTACTCTGCTCTTTTTCTTGACAAACAGGGTTACTTCATCTCTCTTGTAAACAGGAATAAATCCAACCAACGTCACTCTTTCCATTACAGATGTTACTGATTATTTCAAGTGCAAGGTGGAAGCTATCTCCAAATAAATCCCATCTGTCCCTTCCACACCACTCCTTCCTAATCCTCCTCCATCTGCCGTTGTCTCCTTCTTTCCAGTTACAGAGGAAGAAGTATATCTCCTGCTGTTCTACTCAACATGCAGTGTGGACCCCAATCCCTCCTATTTTGCTTCTACCATGGTCCCCATCCTCACTAACATTTTTAACTCGCCAAAGTAGCTAATGACCTTCATATTGCCAAATCTCAAGGAAACTACTCCATTCTGATTCTTCTTGACCTCTCCTCATCTTTAGATACTGTTGACCACCATCTTCTCCTACACATTCTCCACTCCCTTGGCATCCTTGGTATTACTCTATCCTGGTTACCCTCCTACTACTCTCGCCATTCCTTCAGTGTCTCTTATGCTAAGTCCTCCTTAACCTCTATGGAACTCTCTGTAAGTGTACCTCAAGGCTTAATTTTATGCCCCCTACTCTTCTCTCTATATACTCTCTCGCTTGGTGATCTCACTGACCTTTGAATTCACCTATCATCTCTATGCCAATGATAACAACTATATTTATCTAGATCTGACCTTAAACCTGTAGCCCAGTCCAAAATTGGCCTATCAGCTATCTCTGCCTCAATGGCCTTTCGTCGTCTCAAGCTGAACATGGTTAAGACAGAGATCCTCATATTCCCTCCCATGTGGCCTCCCTACCTCAGTAGGAAACTGAACACTTCGAAAAACTTAGTCAGGTGGCAGTTTTCAGAGACTCCGGTAAATTGTGACAGAAGTGGGGTGTTCGGTAAGAGAAGGAAGAGCGACAAGATTCTTTATTGAACCTTGGAATCGTACACAGGTTTCTGCAGGCAGATCTGTAAGTGATGTTTACAGTAGGACAGTAGTATGTCTTGTATAATATTTAATTAAAGGCCAGTGTGCATGGTTGGCAGAAAATCAATACAAATACATTACAAAATGATGAACCTGTCCAAAATAGTATAGAAGAGGCTGGCTATCCAAGAGCTTTCATTTTTGTTAGCACTGCTGCAGCATATTATAAATATTGTAGTGTATATATGTTGCTAAGGAAGACAGCAGTCGGAGATCTGGCAACTGAGAAACATACTACAGCTTAACCCCGTTATAGCGCGGTCCTCGGGGCCACCCGCGACCACCGCGTTATAAACGGGGTTGCGGAAAAAAATGGCCGCCAAATTTTATTTTTTTCTGGTGGTACCGTGTCTGTCGGAGGGGGAAAGCTGAGAACTCTCACAGCATTCCCAGACCCGGTGGGGCAGCGGCAACAGCACGCAGCACTTACCCCGCATCTGGCAGCTCTTCTCCCTGTCTCTGCTTCCTGCTTCTGCTTCCGTCTTGCGAGAGGAAGCTCCCTTAAAGAGACAGTGTGTCTCTGTGTGTGTGTGTGTGTGTGTGTATTTGACTGTGTGAGACTGTGTGTGTGTGTGCAGTGTGCTGTGAGTGTGTGCAGTGTGTGCAGTGTGCTGTGAGTGTATGCAGTGTGCTGTGAGTGTATGCAGTGTGCAGTGTGCGTGCAAAAAAAAATAAAACTTGAAAAAAATTTTTTTATTTTTTTTAAATTCGGGGTCCACGCTCAAACCGTGTTATAAGCGGATCCGCGTTATAGCGGATTGCGCTATAACGGGGTTGAGCTTTATATACAATTATGCTATGTAGTAGGTTCATTTTCTCAGGGAGCGTTTTTCCAGTGAAACACGAAGGCTTCTTTAAGTTACAAGGCTTAGAAATCAGATATAAAAATAGCCAGGCATAAAAAGCTGGTTTATTTCCAAGATGACAGAAATGCTGTTTGGCAGCTCGGCATGCAAACTAGTAGTGGAAATAGTTTCACTGTTTTTGGAACTGGTGTAGGTCTGAATGACTCCTTGGAAAATGCCAAGTTCAAACTCAATCCAGCTAGTGCTTAGAATGGAAAGAATTCTTGAGAGCTGAAATAGTGTAGTTGGAACATTATCAAAAGAATGTGTACAGTCTTGTAGGCAGGACTGTATTTACATTTGGCTTGAATGGCTATAAATTAGTCATAATGTGTAGTGACACACAGATCTGTCAATTCTCACTGGTTTTCTTTGAGTCTTACTGGTTTGGAGTCAGTCTCACTGGCTAATACAGTAGAATCAAAAGACTCTCAGGAGCCTATTCACTAAACTTTGATAAGTGCATTAACACTTAAGTGCACTTTTAAAGCGATTGTGCATGTGTAGTTATTCACAAAGCTCTGCTAACACGGAAAAATCACTTGAAAACACCTAGCGTTAAGGCACTGGCTATAACAACCCATACGGTAACTGAAAAACTAGCCAAACTCGCATTCTTTGCCAGCAACGGCTATTGACAAAGCTCTGAGATGCAGATCACTCGGTAAAAACTTGCTTTCTTTTCTCACTTACTCCTTGATAAAGGACCCCCAGGTCCGAAACGCGTAGGAGGCTCCTGTTTTTGTCCCCCAAGGGGGTTACCTGTCTTCCTGCATGCACGAATAAAGAATAGCAGTTTTATCCTACACCTGGCTCTCTGGCTGTGCGCCATTCGTCTTTTTCTTCTGCCTTCACCTGGATTGTGGATCCTTCATGGCTGGCACGCCTGCTTAACACCCCTGGAGATGACGTGAGTGGGTTTCTTTATGGGTTTAGACTGTCATAGTTAAGTTTGACAATTGTCATTAATGCTTACAAGTCTATGTTGTACCCACCCACTCCCATTGGTATCTCCAGGGTTATGATTTATGGTCCACTGAGTTGGATGGATTTCATCTGGGTTTGAGCACCCTAATTTTTTCTACCTTTCTTTTCTCACAATCTAAAAGGTGGCGAGATCGGAATCGTGATTTGCATATCAGAGTTTATTTTATTTTGAGGGAGGACATGGTATAACCTGTTCCTATTTGTGCAACCAATAAAGCCTTTTTCTATCCGGGTTCGTCTATGCTGATTGCCGGTTCATCTGCAGTTGCTTCGGATATCTTTTTTCTACTTTTGCTCTTATTTTTACTGCATAGGATTGAATCTGGGGGTCTCCAGAGCTGACCCGCATTCATTCCAACTCGGCGACCCCCGGATTCAATCCTAGGTTATAAAAACAAAATTGCAGCCGGCTTCATTAACTTAGCAGCTAACTGCTAAGGTAATGAAGGGGTTAAATAGCAGGCACTGATATGTTGTTGGGGGAGGGGGAAGCTAGTAATTGCCCAAGGGTTGGTGTTTGTCTCCTAGGGGGTTGCAGTAGGAGATAACCCCTTTGTTACCTTAGCAGTTACAACCGGTAATGTATTGAAGGGGTTAACCCCTCGCCCAAGGCGTAAACACCCACCCCGAGGCAACTACTCCCTTCACCCACCCCCTCTACCACCATCACACAGGAATGGGTAAAAGGGGAAAGGGCTATTAGCCAAAAAACACTGACCTCGCTGATGGCCTCTTCTGCCAGCAGTGACGTCACTACCTGCATTGTACTTCTGTCGCCATCAAGGCAATTTACTGCCAGGGAAATTTTCATGTGGTGGGTGCCGCTATAGAAGTTTCGCTTCAAACAAACAAAGTAGTTTGGCATTTTTTAGAGCACGATAAAAAAACTTGCAATTTGTCTTAGTGAATACCGTTTTGACACACATTTCTTATAGTGCGGTAAGAACATGCAAACCTGATCAGTAATGCACTAAATACATAGAAGTTTACTGAATAGGCCCCAGAAACTTCAAGTCTTGCTTGTAAAAAATCAGCATTTTCCCATACAAATATTATTTGTTTTGAAACAGCAAATATCAGTAATGTGGTCCTTCCAGGTTGACATCTCTTGACACAAGCAGTAACTTTACAAATAAAAATAAACATTTTATAATGTTATCTGTGGCTGCTAGCATTCCTAAGTTTTGGAGCAAAAGTGTGTCCATTTTTATTTTTATTGTTCATCCCTTTGCGTCAATGAATCATAGGTACTTTTCTCTGGTGTGGCCATGTGGGCAGCAGCCTTCAATTTCAGGAAGTTCACTAGAAGGAGTTACCAAGGGCACATATTATAATCAAATGTATTAAGTTCTGCACATATCTCGTCCCATTTCTCTCCCCTTGGTCTGAAGGTGACATAAACCTCTCGAATTAACAAAATGCACCAGATGTTGGCAAACAAGCATATTACATATCATGCAACAGAGAGAAAAACATTCATAATAAAGTTTAACAAATCATACATGCTCCTTTTAATGGACTACAAAGATGTATTTGAAAAAAGATGCATGTTATTACCAGGATGTATCACTTGTCCATTTGTGCTTCTGCAATGACATCTTTATACAAACTTGCTGATCTGGCCGCTTTACTTTCCCTGGGATTGCCGCAGCAATACTGACTGTATGATCTTTCTGTATATCACGGTACGCTGGCTCACTGTGACAAACTTCTGAGAACAGGAGCTAAACCGTGGCACAGAATTCATTGACTGCCATGAAAAATTTGCTGTCAGCTGCAATCACTCACAAAATAAGTTGGACTACATGTATATTCTGTAATTGTTTCTGTTGGTGCCAATCTAATGGTTATCTGATTAAAATGTAACAAAACAGTAGAAAGATGGATATATTTTTTTTTGCTACTTCTATATAAACTACTGTACATTCTACAAAAGAAAAGCCAAGATTTACTTTAGTTGCAAAAATGGGCAAAACACATGATTTAACAGGGAATTTTTTTTTTATTACCTTTAATTAGCAATAGCAGCCCAACATTTTTTATAATACCAAAACAATATTATGTTATTTAGGTCCGTGGCCTCCTGACGTAAGGAATAGAATATGTAGACCCTCTCTCCCGATTCGATTGCATTCACATGAGCCACCATCATCCCTTCCCTTGTGCAATCTAAAGTTGAATTGAGGTTGTGCGTGTTGGTAACAGTGTCTGTTCTCCCAGGAGTATTCCATGGCATATTTAGCAATGCTGCTGAAGCAGTTCTGTGTAAGAGAACGGCGTGTCTTCATATAATACATGCAGGGCCTAAGTGTACAGAAAAAACATTTGCACTAAGTCTCTCTTACTTTCTCACAGCTGGAGAAGGAATAATGCCAGCAAGTAAAAGTGCAAGGTCTGCCAAGAAAGTACATGGGACTGAAAGTATGTTCTGTCAACACTGGAGTTTTGCCCAGTAGGAAAGGTCTTTCTGTAATTACTACTGTATTACTGATGCCAATCCAAAAGAACAGAATATGCTGAAATAACCAGTAGAAAGTATACCCATGTATTTATACTGTCTGCTGCAATGTTTTACATTGTATGTCAAATGGTATACAAGTACCTTACATATAAAGGCAGCATTCTGATCAAAGTCAATGCACAGATTTGTGAGGATTGAAAACGACTTGCTACTTAATAACTAGGCCGAGAACTAGCATCACATTAAAATATTGTGCAGCTTCTAACTTTTGCCTTATTACCGGAACAACTTTAAAGCAGCAGTTCTGTCGGCTCCCTTTTTGTTTCAATGTCCGGGGACCGCCTGGTTTAGGAGCAGGCAGCCCGCTGTCGACAGGGGAAACTTGTAGACATCCTATAGCTGCAGGGACCGCGCTTCCACTGGCGGCCAATTGAAAGCCATAACATCATCATGAGCCAACGTTGCAGCTTCCTATTGCTGACCAAGCTCGTAGCGATATTTGTTTGTTTTTTTTTTGTGTCAAAACAAGCACACAAAAATTACAAATATCTGAGGGGGCCATGGATCATCTCTGGGGGACCCCACTGATCAGTGTAAATAAAATACCTGTATTTGGGGTGGGATTGTTGCTATAATAGTTGTGGAGAGGTTCCAAGTTGATGGCCTTTCACATGGTGCTTATATACGAGTAGCTATCCTACCTATAGATCTATTATATATTCTCTATATAGATTAATCTATATATATATATATATATATAATACGTATCTATATAGAAATATATGATATTAAAATCATATATATAATATTAAGGTGGCAGGTTGCAACATACACACATGAGACAGTTTTGGGGAATGGAATTAAACATGGCTTTAACAACGCAGTTCTAAGTGCAAACACTGGTATAACAAAATAAAAAACACCTATCCATTGTAAGGCTACATACTACTTCCCCAGACCCCTATCTGCAAACTGGGAGGAAGCTCCTTACCAGCCTATGCCCCCATAGTCCAAGCGGTAACTCAAAAGCAGGTGGCCCTTCAGGTCAGTGGTGTCCGGAGTCTTGATCTCTGCACAGCCTTTGTGCTCATGACAATATCTCCTCTGGTCAGCACAGTTGTGAATGTGCTAAGGAGTCTCTGGCGTCTGTTCCCAGTAGGGCTTATTTTACCGGTCTGTTTACCCAGGTAAGTCGTCGGTATTGACTAGCTTCAATTACCACTCCTCTCTGGTTTCTCGAACCATACAGGCTTTTATTTAACAGGATTACACTTACCACTTGTTATCCTGTTACACTTACCAATTGTCCCAAGAGAAGTAAGGACACTTTCTGTTACATACAATGAGAAAACGGCAATCTGGTGGATGGCGGATAAACAGCAGTTCTAGGCACTTGCGCAAAACTGCCTTGGCGACCTCCAATTACATCCAACCTAGTGCTATAATTATATCTTATCCCAGCCATACAGTCAGTGAATTATTTAAAGAAAAAAATGATCGATATCACGCTGCTCCCTTGGGATGAGAGACTCACCAGGTAGGTAGATAAATCAATTTATTAATTCTACATAAACAGATACTAGAACTAAAAAAAAAGACCTCCTCCACAGGTTTCGGTACGAGTTCGCCCGAGAACATTTTGGGATGTCTTTTATGTTTATGTTCTAGTATCTGTTTTATGTAACTTATAATTGATTTTATTAGCCTACCTGGTGAGTCCCCCCCCCCCCCCCCCTTGCATCCCGAGCAGCGCTGATATCGATATTTTTTTCTTTGCTTACTTCTGGATGGTCGCGCAGGAGATGCTGCTTACACCTTTCAGGTTCATAACCCAGGAGAGCACAGAGGGGGACGGAGGACTCTTGTGAGCTGGTGAGCTCCATCTGTGGGCTGCTGCATTGCTGCCCGCGCGGCTGCCTCACATGGAAGTCGGTCTGCAAGTGGCCTTAACTCCCCGCATCTTCTTAAAGGTCTTTTTTCCCTGCTCCGCACAATCATATTTGGCTCAGCTGTGGTAGTCAGACCTTGAGTGACAGACGTTTGCCTCTGGATATATAAGTGAATTATTTGCCTGGCAAACACATAATTAAGACGAAATAATTTAAAAAGTAAAATAGGTAGAAAAGGCTGTGGGGCTCGCGTGAAAGGACTGTAATGAGAGAAAAACCATCTGACAACCCACCCCCCCCCCTGCCCATCAAAATAAGCTTTAAAAAAAACAATCGTATTTAATATATGAAAAGGTTTCCCAGCCGTGTCCTCTTGGACCGTGTAGCCAGCCTCCATACCCACATGCTTACATAATGAAAAAACTCCATAGCACACGAAGCCAAGGCGCACTATTTTGTATTAGTCCACACATTACAGTCCCAATGGTGTTTGGTGCCATTGTTTTGAGGTCATGAGTATACTATGTCTCTATGTAGCAGACTGCATTTTTTTTGTAACCCTGTTGAGGTCCGTTAGGACGGAACATCAGGATTATTTTTTGGATGATGTTTACATACATACTCTTTGTTTCTCGATACGTGTGCTCTGGAGCTATTATTTTAATATTAGGAGGAGGGAGAAACTGTAGACAGCAGTTACAAAGTTGAAGAGCGCCACCCTTAATACTCGGTGCACCTGACATGAAAAGTGTTATCCAAATAATCAATATTGTGAATAACTGGAAATAAAGGAATTTGTAAAGGTCGCTTTAGGGTTACTGCCGGCGCCAGCAGTGTCCAGAGTGGCTTCTGTACAAGTCTTGTGTCGTCGGTAGCATGGTGGCCCAGACCCACAAGACTAAGATCAAACTATTAGTAAATAATGTCAAACGAGAATCGTGAATTGTGAAGTGAATATTATTGCATCTCACCAACTTGGTAACTATTTTTGCATTCAGAAAGTGTATTTCTTTCCACATGGGAAAACAAACCTGTGGGGGGCCAATCACCCAGCAGTCATCATGGTGAGATGTGAAATAATTCCACGATAGTAGATAAGCAACAGAAGCTGTATCCAGGAGCAGGGCCACAGGGCACAAGTAGAAAAGGAGGACATGTGTGTACCTACAAGTTAAGGTAGTTAAAGAAATCCTCTACAGAAGCACTTACAAAGTAACATGGGGATAAAAAGCACAAAGCACAATCAAAACTGCAGCTTGGCAGGAGACAATGATACTCTCGCTCACGAGTGAATAGTCGTCTGGCTCCTAGCACCACAGTCCAATTCTGGTGGTATCGTATCCATCACCCCACGTTCTGCTCATTCAGTCCATCTGGCATTCTAGCTGTCTGCCCATGAATTCCAGGACAATACCTCAATGTGTTTCTCAGAATAATGCTTCAGTCAGGAGCCCATTTGAAAAAACCTTCTTCATGGCAAGATAATAGTAAATAATTTGTTTCTTGTATAGCGCGCTAGTTTTACGTAGCGCTTTACAGAGACATTTTGGCAGGCACAGGTCCCTGTCCCATGGAGATTACAAGTCTTGTGGTTTCTCTGGTGCCTGCGGCACCGGGCGATAAGTCACTTGCCTAGGTCACACCGGAGCCCGACACTGGAATTGAACCAGGCTCCCCTGCTTCACACTCCGTGCCAGTCAGTACTTTACTCACTGAGCTGCTCCTCTTCTTCTATAATACTTATAAACAAAGAATATAGTGGAGCACAGGTGATTTTAACTGATTTTACAATATAATAATCACAGTAAATACAATAATATGAAAGTGCTGGTACACTACTCATAAGATTATAACTGATTTAATTCCTAGATCACCATACACATACACAGCATGGTGCTCAAGGGGTAATACCCCAGTCAAAGCACTAGTTGCTAGGTACAAAGGGGCTGGATAGGGATCTTATATATAAAGTATATATGTAATAGATACTACTCACACGGCCCTGTGTTGAGATGCTCAGGTCCTTCAAGGGTTTCTTTACAGCTGTTTCTTGTCGCCTCCGTGAAGTGTGGTGGAAGTTGTCCGCCCCTTAACCACGATCCCACAGGAATCCCCCCCATGATCGGGGTGAATGCAGAGAAAAATGGTCATAAAATGAAAATATTATTACACTCCCAAACTCCCAACTCCACACACCATATAGTCCACATACACGACGGCAGGTTCTTTGTTGGTCGTCGGTAGCAGATGGATCTTCTTCTCAGCGTCCAGAGCATGGCTGCAACACTCAGCTGAGCGGTAGCACCTACATGTTCGCCCTGACATACCAAGTGGCGACTCATGAACATCCTTCGAGATTTTACAGATAATAGTAATCAAAGGTAATGACAACATATGTAAAGTGCGGGTAAACTACCAGATATTAAATTTCACCTTGTTATTTATAAAATATTTTACCAGGACAAGTACATACTTGAGAGTTTACCTTCTCGTTTTCAAGTATGTCCTGGGCACAGAGTAGGACAAGAATCATGGTACAAATACAGTATACATAAATGAACAGGTATACATATTATACAAGAACATTGCATGCACATTTAAAGAAAATATATATTATGGGCGATGAACTGTTACAGCCAGAGATTAAAATAAAATGTGAGACATAAGCCTTAGATTTGAAAGAACTTAAACTGGTGTGGATGTGAGAGTCTCTGGTAGGTTGTTCCCAGTTTGGGTGCACGGTAGGAGAAGGCAAACGGCCGGATACTTTGTTGAGCCTTGGGACCATAACAGTCTTTTGGAGTCTGATCTCAGGTGTATGAGTGCTGCAATGGTAGGTGAGTGGCTTGTTCAGATAGCAGGGGTAGCTTGCCCTGAGAATTTAAAGACAAACAGCAAAGGTGAACTTGCGCCTAGACCTCTGAGGACCAATCTAGTTCTTTGAGCATTTCGCAGTGTGTGTGTTGTAGTTGCATTGGAGAACAAAACGACAATGAATTGTAGAGGGTGTCAAGTTTGCTAAGCGTGGGTTTGAGGTGCCGTAGCCATATCTATGTCTCATAGTCAATACTTGGCATTAGCATCTGCTGTGCGAATACGCTTTCTGACCAGACACTTAGGGAGTCTTTGTTCCTGTAAGTACCCCTAGTTTGTCATAGGTCTTGGTGGTCAGGTAATCATGGTGCATACCGAATGTTAAGTGGGAGTCAAACCATAAGCCCAGGTATTTATAACTAGTGACAGAAGTTAGGGTGGTGTTGGCGTTGGTTCTAATCTGGAGCTCATACACTGGAAGCTTTAAAATTTAGTCTTGGTCCCAAATACCATTGTTACAGTTTTGTCAGTGTTTAAAAACAGTTGTTTTGGGAAATCCCGTTTTCGCGAGTCTCAAAAAGTCAGACTGAAGTAGTGTTGAAGATCAGAGGCGTTGGCTTTGTGCATATGGATTGGTGTCGGACGCAACATGTGTATTAGGCTTCCTTACAAGCTGTGGAAGATCATTAATGACTCTAGAAGAAGATTATAGGTGCCCCAAACAGACCTTGGCGCACACCACAAGTGATATCCAGGTGTCTAGGTTAGAGCCTGAGATAGACACACATGTTGGCTCTACCTGATGTAGGACTGAAACAATCAGTTTTAAAGCATGCTTCCCTATTCCAGAGCTCTGGAGTTTGTTAAGCAAGAAGCATGATCAACTGTTCAAAGCCTTTGCAAAATCAGGAATACTAACCAGTGAGTTGTCCCCGTTCCATTCCACACTGGATTTCATTGCAAACTTTTAGCAGGGTAGTTTCGGTCGGAGTGTTTGGGACGAAAGCCAGATTGGAATTGGCTAGGAAAATTTTGTCGTGGTGTAGAAATCGCTAATTGGGACTGGACACATTTTTCCATTACTTTGGATATAATTGGGAGAAGTGGATTGGCCTGTAGTTTGAGACGTGTTTTTGTCCCCACTTTTGAAGATTGGGACAACTCTGGCAAGTTTTCCATTGTCTTAGGGATGATGCCTGCGACAGGATAGAGTAGACTATGTAGGCATTGGTGTGCAATGGCTGGGGCACCAGTCGTAGGAACCTAGATTGTAGTAAGTCACGGTCCGCTTGGCTGCTTAGTTTAGTTGAGGAGCGCTTGGTAATCTCCTCTTCATATACTGGCAAATGAAAACTGTGGGCATGTTCTGAAGGGGGTGGGACTTTGTGTACTCCCAGGGGTGAGTTTCGATTTGTGGTATGGGCTGTGTTCGCTAATAAGTTAGTGGCACACCCCACAAAGTAATCCATTGAATCATTTGCAATTTCAGTGGGGTTTGTCAGAGTAATATCCCCTTAGTGATATTACTTGGTTGTTGATGTTAGGAGGCTGGAATATATTGTTGATAACCTTCCAGAAGTTCTCTGGGTTTTGGATGTATTTTGGAGGATTGTCAGAGTATATTGTGCTTTTGCGTGCCTTGTTTGCCTGTGCACATATCCGCTGCATCGGTAGTGATTGGAGTCCTTTGATATTGCCAGTTACTTGGTAGCTTTTTCCACAAGGATCCCTGAGACTGGTAGTGTCGCATAAGGTCACTTGTAACCCATGGGGGGGGCCGCCCAGTACCCTTATTTTGCGTATGTGAGCTGGTTATCGCAGAGTTTTAAGACTCTGATTGGAAATAGTCGACGCGCAGTATCAGGAGTCGGGAATTAAATCGATTCTGTGTCCTCGATGGGCAGTTTGGTAAAGGTCTGCCATAAACTGTGTTGTGGGGTTAAAATTCTAATGTTCTGGTGAGGAGAACATCTAGGGCTTGAATGGGGAGGTTTTTTTCTTACACAGTACCGATATTGCATGGTCACTGAAAATACAGGAAGATCCCAGAGATTGGATTCTGCTGGGTTTGAGGAGAGATCCAGTCTGCAAGGAATGGTTATGTATTTCAGTTTGTCCGCTCTGGGTTGGGAAGAGTTGTGATAGTTAAGTGACTTGAGTTGTATCTGGATTTTGAGGTTTTTAGGGTCAAGCCAATTGACCGTTGAATCCCCAAAGAACTAGCAGCTCACTCTCTCATTCAGAGAGGAAATGGGCCAAGAACTGTTGATATCAGTCAGGGATTCTAGAGGGTGCTTTAGGGGGGCGGTAGACACCACGCGCAAGATGGGCTTAGAAAGGGGAGGCAGAAGTAGCCAACTAAATTTCAAAAGAGTTGGGCTTGGGGGGCAATTTAACAGTTAAATGTAATGTTGGCAAAAAGGAATAGAGGCTGGGGGCGCTCCCTTGTTTATTAGGCTTGTGTGTGGCCTATGTTGTAAGGTATAACCAAATAGGGGTAGTGTATACTT
This sequence comes from Ascaphus truei, assembly GCA_036426205.1. Classification (NCBI taxonomy): domain Eukaryota; kingdom Metazoa; phylum Chordata; class Amphibia; order Anura; family Ascaphidae; genus Ascaphus; species Ascaphus truei. Next base: position 138,562,280 of record CM071570.1, on the reverse strand, counting down.
GCCCTTGTTGTTTTCTGCAGCTGGACCTGTATAGAGATAGCAAGCCTGGAATCTTCTTATAATGACAGTAAATCGGTGGATGGTCAGCGCGCACGGGTTTTTCGCTCACAGATGAAAAGAGGAAAATGAGGGACCGTGAGAGGGGTCAAGCCATATCAAAACATTTAATCCAGTAATCTAATGTGGTTGTTTAATAAAATGAGTACAAAAATGCTTGGATAAAAATGCTGTGCGATAAAATCTTTACAACACTTTGATAAAAGACTGAATTGGGGCTTGCATGCAGATGTCAATAAACTACTTCAAGAAAAAGAGGGTTCGGGTTTGGTGGTGTGTGAGGGAGGGAAATAGAAAATATAAAAAATAAATATATAGAGGGACTTGGGGGCCGGTGATTGGCGCGCTTGTGTGCAGCCTGCTGCCAAACAGGAAAAGTGATCTGACTTATCATAAAAACAGTGAAAACAGTACAAAAAAGCCTGCTGTGCGGCAAAAGTGTGATTCTTGTTTGGCTAATCGTTATATTTGAGTGTTTGCCAAGGCGTGGTTTCCCCTTCCTCCTTCTGCTGGAGGTGTATGCGGTGCTGGTAAATGAAGTAAAACGAGTTTTCTGGTGTAGGGGTGATGCCTACGCCTCTTATGGAGGTGGTATGTAAGTGGCTTCTCTCCCGGGTGCCCATTCAAAGAAAAGGGCCCGAAACCGGTGAGTGTTAGGTGTAGTTTATTAAGTCTATACAGCAGAAAGAATAAAAACACTTACATACGCTTTGGCATAGGCCCCGGCCAGCCTGATCGTCCATGGCGCTCCTCCACCGGTGTATCCCCGTGACCGCGTCCGTTGGCGGGAAGCCGGAATGGGAGGGCTTACCGGATGTCAACAGGCTGGCTGGGTCCTTCTGGTAATGGGCTCCGTCATGGAACTACGCGTTTCGCAATGATGCTCGTCAGTGTTCCGGCCATGGATGCCCTGGATCTTCTCCTTTTTGATAGGTAAAGAAGCTAGTGTTAATTGGATTGATTACAATCACTTGGTGTTCCATATAGACTTCATGAGAGTAATAAAAGCTTATACAATCAGTGTGTCTTTTTTTGTTTTGTAACATTGAATATGATGATGAGCGATTGGGAAGGGGTAGGAAAGAGGGGCGTAGATATGTAACATAAAGATAGCAATTTTACACATTATGTAAAATGGGTCAGTTCAACACCGTAATTGTTTCATGTGGGGTACTCCTTCATATGGATGCCTGAGCTTTGTTGTTTCAAGTGGGTGATGCAATTAACACGTCAAGAAAAATAAATATAAGAAATATAAAAGTACAAAATGCTCATAAACAGGTACCATTCCTTTTATACAAGCGTTCATAAAATGGGTGGCTGTGACATGGTTACTTTTATGTAACTAAACCTTAATTTTCGACATCTCAATATATAATAGCTTTGTACTATTGCTGGTGGAGGTTTATAGTGAAGGGGATATGCAGTTTAAAAAATATAAATGTATATTTCATATGAATGAAGAAATTGCCGGAGTGCAATGTATGGGTAATGAATCACACTCAAACTCTCTTCATATAACATAAAAATAATTGCTTAAATGGCTTTTAAATAAAACATGAAAAAATGTGAAAAAATACTATGTACAACATTCTGGTTTTAAAAAATTGGTATTATAAACAATATATGGTATACAGAATTGTGTGTTGTCAGGTTTCAATAAGGATAATATGATCTTAAGGATGTCTTTAAAGTGTATGAGTTTTTGTCTTGCCAATCATTAAAAGACCTTGAGACTTAAAATACCTGGTAGGGTGTTCATGTAGTGTGCCGTGTCGGGGATCCATCCAGGGTACACAATTATTGTCACTCAATATCGTGTGTTAGAGGGGTGGTTTAGTGCTACACCAGATGCTGATATTGACAGTGCATTTTGGTGGTACACCTTCGAAGGTGCGTTTGTCAAAATGAATCCGTCAGTTTGCAGCCGGGGTACTAGGGCGAAGAGAAAAGAGGGGAGACATTGAAAAAGAAAGAGAAGAAAGATGCAGGTTGACAAGAAAGGTAGAAAGAACGAGGAGAGAAGAAGGAAAGATAGTAAAGAAGGGGCGAGAAAGGGTAAAAAGGATGGAAGAGCTGAGGAAGGTGAGAGAGAGAGGAGAAAGGAGGAGACAAAAACAATGATTAGTAACCTGTGTATCTTGAATGAACGCAATTTTACTCTAAAAATGCCCAACAATACTATACTTCATTTGAGTACCTAGGGGGTTGTCTAGCTGATTTTCAATTTGTAATAGAGTCCATAAGTTTCCTTCCTGGGCTAGATTGGTAGGTCTAATCGCCTCCTCGCCAGGGCGTGGGAATTCTGTTTCTAGTGGCTCTATAGTTGGAGGCCGGAGGGGTCCTCCTTGGTTGTTTTATTGAAAAAGATGTTTGGACACGTCTATGGGTCAGCTAGCTGCCGCGAATGTTCCCAAAGTGCTCTGTATTCGAAACTTAGGTCGAGCGTACGGCCGACATTAAATGATAGTCCACAGGGGCAACGTTTGTTAATAGATACACTACGTTGATCACTCTTGCATTGATGAGGAAGCGTGCAGTCTTAAAATGTGTTCACATAGGTTACTCTCGTGAGAAATTTATTTTGTCGCAAGGAGCCCTGTTTACAAGGCTTTGCAGTTGCGAATTGACAGTGAAGAGCCTTTTGGCTGTTGTTAGTCCAATTGCTATCCTTTTTTGGTGTCTGTTCTGAACAGACTATGTTCAGCTTGGTTTTTATTTATCGCTCGTTTTAAAAAAATGACCTTGTCTCTTTCTGGGAGGGTAATTTTTGAGGGTGTCATCCCCTAGTAAAGATCCAAGTGTGTGTTTATATATTTGTTGAATTTTGCCCGAATCCTGGCTGTGATTGGGTTAAAATGGGTCATTAAAGTCTTCTCTTTTACTGTTTATTGGATGGTTTAAGAAAGTGTCAGGGTCTTTTGCAGAAGGCCTTTTTTGTTCTGGATTCTCTAGTGGTGTTTTGTATTGTGCCCTTATTAATTGAACCTTATCTTTAGGATCCTGCCTGTGCCTCTCTAAAGACGTATTGTCCTGCAATTTCACTTAATTCGCAAGTTGGCCTGGGGTATTTTGCAAAGCCCTTTCTGTGTGGCAGCTTGTTTCATTAGATAGTTATTGCAAATCTACTTTCTTAAAGAATGTTTTTTGTTTTGAGTGTGTTATTCTCAACATAATATGGTGAGAGTCTAAGAAGTCTCACTGACTTTGTCTTTGCAAGCTTGTGAATTTTAGATTTAGTTCGTTGGTGTTGATATTTCCCGAAAACGTTCAGATCTTTTTCGCTCCCTTCCAGATGAAAGAGAATGTCATCAATATCTCGCCATAGCGCTAGATCGAGCGCTGATCGCGTGTGGGGACCAAATAGTGTCTTGTTCCCAGATATCCATAAGAGATTAGCGTAGCTGGTGCGAATTTGGTACCCATTGCCGTTCCGCATTTTTGGAGGAAATGTTTCCCGTCGAAGTTGAAGAGGTTCTTTTAAAATAAGTTAATACTTCTAAGATAAAGGCTTTGTTTCTATGTGCATGTTTGGGTCGTTACTGGATGTCCTATCTATAGCTGAGATCCGGCTTCGTGGTTGATTGTGGTATAGGTATGTCACATCGCATGTGCAAAGTATAAAGTCTGGCTCCATGTTACTTGTTGCTATCATTAATAGTTTTGTTGTGTCTCATAATATGATTGACTTCATCTCCGCAACTAAGGTTGTAGGGAGATGTCTATGTATTCTGAGAGTCTTGAAGTGAGAGGCCTCATCCCCGAGATAGATAGGTCTACCTGGGGCGCTGTCAGGCTTTTGGTGATTTGGGTAGGAAAGTAGAAGATTGGCATCACGGGGAATTTTACATTTAGATATTGGTATTCTTTTTGATTTATACACCCCTAATGTTTATACCCTTGTCAATGATGGATTTAAGTATCTATGCAGAAGTTTTAGTGGGTTGTTTTAAGATTCTTCATATGTCGTAGTGTCCGAAGGATCCTGTCTGCTTCTTGTCTGTAGTTTAGAGGTGCCATGAGAGCTACTCCCCCCCCCCTTTGTCTGCCTGTTTAAGTCGTTATTGAATTATCTTCTTCTAGTTGTTTAGCGCGTTCTTTTCTTTGAGTGTTAGGTTGTGTGTTTGATTTACTTCGTTATCTTTGTCATTTGTCGAATGCTTCCTGTTTTTGGTGCATGGTTTTTCTATAATTATGGCTTTTGGCCCAGCTTGGGGTAGAATTTGGTATTTTTCTTTCAGGGATGTCGTTTGAAATTATCCTCTTCTAATACCGAGGGTGTACTTATTTGTGATTCCTACTTTGTGCATCTTTAGATAAGAAGAATTTTTTCAGTGTGAGTTTGCGTATGAATTTGTGGGCGTCTATGTAAAGTTGAAACCACTTGCTGCTCCGCTGGAGCAAATTGACGGCCCTTTTTGCATGAGACTACATTGTTCGTATTTAGAGTCTTTTTACTCGGTTGAATATATTACTATTGATTGTGTTGCTGTCTTTTTCTGCTGACTTCTTCCCCCGTTTTCCATCGTGGTCTTTTTTTGGCCCTTGTGTTGGGAGTCTTGTTCTCTCTGTCCTTCTAGGATTGGTATCTGTTCTGTGTTGTTGGGGGGGGGGCTTTCCTCCCTGGCATTCTCTAAAAAAGCCCCGAATGTCTGAGTTGTGTGGGTGGTGACCTTTGTTCTTCCTTGGGCTAACGTTCCCTTTCGTATCTGTTTTCTCTATGTTTAATGGGGATCGTGTTCGTGTGGTTGTGCATGGGGGGATCTGGCCCCTGTGATGATATCATGATAGTTGCTGTGTGGGTGGTGTGTGGTTTATTTTCCCATTGTCGTCATATCCCTGTCTGTATTGTTTTCTATCGTCATCCTTGCCGTGTGTGCAGATCGCTGTTGTCTCTGTCATGGTGTGTGTATGTCTCTCTATGGTGTTCATATTCACGTGTATCCTTTCCCTAGGGGGCTTGTTTTTCATCGGTGTCTGAATTTTACATACTGGGTGCTTCCTTTTTGGCGCTTGATTTGGAGTATCTGTGTGGATTTGTGTGAAGTGTTAGGACATTATCCTGTCTGTTGCCCTCTCTGCTTTTATATTCGAATGTTTTCTTGCGCGCCCTTGGTGTGCTTGGTGTAATAGGAGTATTTTCTGCCACTTGGGTTGGAGCGACTAGCTAATCCTCCTCGTCTCTCCTATATTTTTTTGTTTTTTTGATTCTATAAGGTTTCTTTCTATTGTATCATCTCACTCTCTAGTTTTTTTATCCCTATTTTGGAAGGTGGGGTGTTATCCATTATAGGTTCTAGTCTTTTCTGAATTTGAATTACCTCCCTGTCTATCTCTGACAGGGTTTTGCTATGGTGTTCAATGATGAGTTTTTTTACTGTTTTTCACTGTTTTTTACTGCATAAGCAGCATCACTTTTCCTGTTTGGCAGCAGGCTGCACACAAGCGCGCCAATCACCGCCGCCCCACAGTCCCTCTTATATATTTTATTTATTATTTTCTATTCCCCATCCCTCACACCCACCACCAACCACAGAACCCTCTTTTTCCATTGAAGTATTTTTACTTAGACATCTGCATCCAAGCCCAATTCAGTCTTTTATCAAAGGGTTTTTAAAGATTTTTTATCCACGCATTTTTATCCACGCATTTTTTATTCTTTTTTATTAAACAACCACATTATAATTACTGGTTAATGTTTTTGTATGGCTTGACACTAATCACGTGTCCCTCATTTCTCTTTCCATCCTGTGATCGAAAAAACCCGTGCTCTGACCAATCCACCGGTTCTACGTGTAATTGTAATGTGTCTGCAATATAAAATAACACTCCTCCTCCTCCTCCTTGACCTATCCCTCCTAATGAGTATCCCTGAATGGCGATATTTGCATCGAGGGTTTTAGAGGTTAACCTGTGTTTCTGTAAGAACGATGGCTTTTAGTTTATGCATAAGGCACCATGCCCTTAGTTCATCCAGTTTTGGGCAGCAGGCTCCTATTTTATATGGGCGCAGATAGCCCTTTTTTTTTGAATTTAAAGGTGGAATTCTCAGGGGCAATGGGACAGATTTGAATGGGAGGACCTGGGTTAGGTTCAATATCACCTGCCTAGAGAGTAATAATGTATGAGCAGAAATTGGGTAGTTGTTTGCAAGTTGTAAATTTTGTGGTGTTTGCCATTAGAGTGAGCGTGGTTGGTGTTCTGGTTTTTAGAGTTCTCAACCAATATTCAGTAGATATTGCAAGGCTTTTGAGTAGTCCAGGGTGTATGGTATGGTTTGTGTGGGCCAGGATGAGGAGTTTTAGTGGAGGAGGGAGTAACATCTCCATGAGGCCAGAGAAAGAAAAATGTTACGATACATAGCAGGTTCATTATGCCAGAGGTAGGCAGTGCTGCATGGAGCTGTGTGAGCAAAGTGGTGTGTGCAACTAACAGCATGGGTGAGCTGTTGCCTTTCAATTGGGTGGCTGCATTGCAATGCTAGAGTCAATTCAGGGTTTCAGTGTTTTGTGCAGTCAGTTTTGGGAGAGGCTGCAGTGAAAGAAGTTGTAAAGGGGTGTGGGGTTAAATATGCAGGTTAACAAGCATGGGATCAAAGTGTGGTCATTTAAGCTCACCGTTTGTTGCCTTGAGTAAGAGTTAGTAGAAAGGATGCAGTCCCCAGTCACCTCTAGTCAAACTATAGTCTAAATGTTATTGTCACTTAAAATGCATCACTCTTAAGATGCCAATGCAAGGGGAATCTGTGTTTTATACATCTAAAGCAGTCACATGACCCTCCCCCCGCCCCAATAAATCAGCTTGTTCCAGTTGGTCAATTAACAGCACAGAGTTAAGAGGGGGAAAAAAAACACCTTTTGATATTTAAACATACCAAACTTATCACTGCTTAAGGCCACTGAGTACATCTTTTAAACAGGACTTGCACATCAGGAACATACCAAACTTATCACTGCTTAAGGCCACTGAGTAAATCTTTTAAACAGGACTTGCACATCAGGAACATACCTGTGAAGAGAATGCAATTAGATCCATGTCATATCTGCGGAGGTTATTGGTCTTGCATGAAGAAAGTAAATATATAACTATAGTCTAACTATTATTGTCACTTAAAATGATCACTTTAAATGCATCACTCTTAAGATGCCAATGCTACCTTGCAAATGCAAGGGGAATCTGTTGGATTGTCATGAGATGACATGAGAATCTAGATGCCGCTAATTTTTTTAAGATAACATTCAAAACTTGCAAACTTTTCACGAAAACCAAATTCTCTGGATGGTTTTAACTATGTTTTGTGGAACGAGGTGTCTACAGGCACCCGATTTTTTCTTTTGTTGTATTTGTAAAGTAATTAGCCAAACATGTAAAAGGGAAGGACAACAAGTATCCATTTGCTAATCAATTTCACAGGAAAATATTCAAAATAAAAACATTCATTTTGCACAGGAAGAAAATAAGAAAATGAAATTGACTTTAATCGTTACGTAACTTTACAAAGTATGACATTACGATTTGTACGATACCTATTATTTATTTTTAAGTATAAATATAATTTGCCCACTATAGGGAGGTTGCTGCTAACATTGGGTGTCATCATTCAAATAAATAAATCTACAAATATTTATCAAAAATAAAGGGGACGGACAGTTTCCAGTTTCTTTATTATAACCCAAGATAAGCGCATGTTTCTCTGTTATAATGCCATAATAGAAGTTATACAAAGGACAAGTCCTGTAATTTAGTCTGAAATAGACACCTGATTGTGACTATTTATACCATACGGTATCTCAGCATGTGTTTGTCCTTTTTTATAGGGATTTATGTCACCGCGGATTTGTAACACACAGCACTTTGTTATGGGTACTTTATGTGCTGAATCTAAAAATAACAGTAAAAAGTAGTCTAGTCTGTTACTATAAATGCAGTACGTGTAAAATGGACGGTGCTCTATGAATGTATTTTATCATAACAACACGTGTTTACACGGGGATTAACCATTGTTATCACAACCATGTCATAAGCACAGCTGGGTTTGTAAAGCAAAAAATGCTGTCTGCATCTGTCGCCTCTTGTAACCTTGTGGGTTACACAAGTAGAGGGAAGGAAGTTGCTTTTTAAAACCGTAGGAGGAACTAAAGATAACATGTTGATGGTGATTACAGCAGCAGGCTAAGTTGACTCCGGCATATTTATAGAACATGTCCTGTTTTATTTCTGACGCTTATTGTTCATTTGGTCAAATGAAGATGTCCTGTCACAAGGATCTGGGTCCTAGCTGGTGAATAACTACATTGATGTTGACCTTTCTTAAAGCATGGCTTTTACAATATGTCTAAGCGGCTCTATTAAGATCCATCATATTAGAAGTCCAACTTCCCCAGGGAAAGAACTGTGGGTGGAATTTTCCATAGAAAGTGTGGAAATTTAAGGTACAATAGATAAAGACCTACAAAGGAACAGCTGCATCTCGGATTGACAAGTAGCTACAGCGATGAATAACCATGGTAACACGAAACAACACTTGGAGTCCCCATGCACATTGAGCCATATTTGATCAGCGGTGCTATTCCATAGTAGCGCCTGATGGCGTCTTTTAGAATAGCACCGCCAGGTACATATGAGATCCCTTATTCTGATATTTATGCAGTCCCTTCTGTTTCAACACCAAAGCAATTACATGGCATCAATATTTCAACAAGTGTTGGTAATAGATTTTGTTTTGATGAAACAGCAATGTGCATCTTCAATGTTACTTTACTTCCATAGCAACTAATGCCCAGGTGACTTTTTGCTGTCATTTGAAACTCTCTTGTGCATGTAGTTGTATATTGTACAATACCTGCTGCTACCGGGTCATCCTGTTCTCCTTCCCCTTCTGCTGTTTAGTCATATGACAGGGCAAGTTAAAATACTATACAGAGGTCTCAAGTAATTGGATAGCAACATCCAATAATGACGGCGTAAGTCTTGTAGAGTAATAAACTATGTTTGTATTAAACTCTGGGTATCTTTATTTTTCCTAGATTTGTTGTATGATATTGAGGAGATTTTAAATTTGAAGGAAGTGCGGGCAAGTGAGAGGTAATGGGCTAGAGAGAAGAGATAGGAATTGGGAAATAGCTATTGGTCATTGGGGTGTAGCATGGAGGAATTAAATGCAGATAGTGATAGAAATCCTTGGAGGCTGGTATGAAATGTTACGCTGTTGTGTTAAAGACTCTTATACTGTAGATTAGTAAATATAATCGGCATTTTTTACTTTAGAGACCTTAATTAAAGCAACAATAACCGCCACCACCTGCATGATGTGAAATTGTTTTATTTAACATTTTTGTTGGACAATTGGGGCCCTTCGTCCTAAAACACTCTTATTCGCTTCAAGACAACGAAACTCACTTCTAACAGTAACACTTTTGTTTTTTTTACATATCACTAACAACCTATGTAAGAGCTGATTTAGAAATGAGTCTCTGCCTCTAAGGGCTGTTATATAGTGTCTGCGGCGTGCGCGCGCGTGCATGTTCGAATGCGCGTGCGCGTGCCGCATGCTTTTCGTAAGTATACTGAGAGCTGTGAAGGTACAGTGTGTGTGTGTGTGTGTGTGTGTGTGTGTGTGATTTATTATTAAAAAATAAAAAAAACATTGGTAAAAATAAATTTATTACATTTGAGCAGACACACAAATACATACACACATACACACACATGCATACATATATACACACACACACATATACATAATTCAGCGCCGGTAGCAGCGCGAAAAGATGATTTCCCTCATCTTCGCCGCTGTCTGTCGGCTCCCCGCTCCGCGGCGCCATTATGGAAAGGCTGACTAACGTGAGCCAACTAAAATTAGCCCGGCACTATAGAACGTGCCTAAGATCTTGTTATCTAGCTTCGGTGCCAGTGACACAGGCACATAAGGGAACTCTACTGATTGTTAAGGCAGCAGGCAGCCCATATCACCATTGTTTCTTCCCCCCTAACCCTCCCTCCCCCATTACTTTAAGAAATCACGTCTTGTCCTTTCCAAACGCTGATTTCTTTTTAAAACCTGATGTTCCATTCAGGAGATGTAAGCGTTTGGTGTTGTGTCCAGGAGGTTAAAATGAAGCTCTCCCCAGAGCCCGGTATAGTTTAAAGGTTACCGTGGTAACTTTTTTTTTTAAAGACCACAACATGCTTAGGGGGTAAAATACTAACATAATATGAGTTAATCTCGCATAGGCTTCTGGGGGACTTGCTGCTTTAGCATACTGTATACATGTTTTAATGAAAGGACATAAGCTTCACGCGAAGCACAGACTTTTCCTTGGGATTACCACGTTGGATTTCTGTTGGTTCTGCGCAAACAGTCCTGCTTCTGTGATCACATGACTCATGTAGTTGCACATAGTTACACTGACTCATGTGTCATAAACACCAACAGTGATATGAAAAGGTATATAACTCAGGGCAAATACCACCCACTACTGCAAACTGCTGCAAAATATTTACCATGGTATTCAATTAGCTAAACATACATGGAAATAGTGACTTGTAAAGTGTAATAATATAAGGTGGTTTGTGCTACTACTTTTTTATGTGCATTGAAAACCTATCCATGTATGTCTCTTTTTTTTTTTTAATGGAAGATTAGTTCTTTATTTTAATTTTTTTTAAAGACTCTTCTTTTTTTTCTCATAAAACACAAAAGAAGCTTAAAGCTTTTGGGAAACAATGATGAGTGTTGTTACAGTGTTGGAAAAGGATTGGCCTGCAGTGAAGTGCAAAGCCATTACTTTCATGGCATTTAGTCCTCGGGAAATACGGGTGCCAAGACTGCCAGTTATAGTCTGCTAATTTTAGGCAGTGTACTGATTCTCAAGAGTGACACCTTGGTTTCTCACAACCCCAGGCTCGGTGTGTCCCAAAAATGTAAAGCACAAGGTAACATTTGGAAAAATGTACAGCTCTTGACTTGAAGAAAATGGAAGCATTGCATTTAAATTTGCAGTAATAAAAGAACAAAATATCTGTAGTATGATTACGAGTTAAAGAGGCAGTCCAAGCAGCTTCCATGTTTTAATATATGCAGCCGTTTATTACCTTTATTGAAAACTAATTCCCTAAATTGCCGATCAATTGGTTCTCCCGTAATCGATCAGCAAAATCATGCTTCCGAGGGTTCACTAAATGGCTGCCTTTCAGTTTCAAATCAATCCTTCATTCAGTGCAGCTCAGCAGCTACAATGTATTCTTATATTACTATGGTAACATTATCTATTGTTACAGTTTGCACATGAAACTGCTGGGAATATTGGCAACAAATTATCACAAACAGGAAAGTGTTGCAAATATCTTGCACTGCTGGGAAAGTGTGTTAAAATCTGCTATAGAAATGAAAGGATGCTCCGCATATGAAAGCTGCAGACCAAGCAATATCCTACATGTGTGTGTTTTTTAAATAAATCCGTTCTGTACTATGAGAAAATATTTGTAGCATTTTTTTATAAACAACTCTGAATTACATTTTTAATGTAATAAGCATTTTTTTTGTTTTTATAGCAACCATTTAGTCACATCCTCATCCTCTTCGGAAAAAGTTTCTGGCACACCCCTTTTTCAACCCTGCCCTCTCGCTAGCAGTGCACCAATTGTATCTAGTGACTGCCTGGTCACATGCTCTTCCCCACAGAACTTTGCATCTTTAGTCCTCTTCTGCCGCACTGACAGCCATTTAGTGAATCCCCGAGCCGAATCTTCACTGATCGATTGGCAACTTAGCTAATTTCTTATCATTGTGTGGATTGCATTGATGAACATATTAAAGAAGGAAAAATATTACATGAAAATAAACGGCAGCTTGGACTGCTGCTTTAAAACTCATTCAATATGGCATTAAGACTTGAATTTTAAAATAAAAAAAGGTATTAAGTATTATCTAATACTACAGAACGTATTTATTTATTTTTTAAATACACATGTAGGATATTGCTTGGATTGCTCCTTTAAGAGCTGCTAACTTAGCTATTACAATGAAAACTATGGTGTTAAAGGATTAGAGGTGTCACTATGCATAAAAGGTCGAGAACTACTATAGGGGAAAAAAGCATGTTTTAAAGGTCTTTGCCAGATTTGACATACAGGTGTAGCAAGACGTGCTGTTTTCGGCACCGGTGCAAGCCGCAAGTCTACAACCGCGACTGCCCCGGTACAGGAGGATTATCGCTGCAGGGGTCTGATCTGGGAGCGTGGGCCCCATGCAGCATGACCGCGGCAGCACCATCTCTGGAGCTGCCGCTTTAAGTGTTTTCAGCCGCGGCTTTGCAGATAGCAAGTTTTGCTACATCTGTACATGCCTACAGTATAACACAAACACAGTGGCTCGTGTTACAGTACCTACGAACAGTGTCCCGCAAGTGATCTAAACAGTAAATAGGTGCAGTGATTTTAGCTTTCATTATTATTAATATTAAGGGATGCCTTAAAATGGCAATTTGGACTAATTCTGTCAAAAGGAAAAGGAGCAACATAACTGAAATTTAGTGTAAACCAGACCACATACTGCAAACCAAAAAGTGGTTAAAATTGAAAAAAAATATATATATATTTTTTTTCTTTCCAAGTCACTTTCAATCTGGGATCAAAGGAGATGCCTACTGGCAACAAGACCACTTCTGGGAGTGTGCGTTCCTGAGCAGAACAAAAAAGAAGGGGTCCAGTAGCCATTACATGGATTTTTCAAATAAAATATTTGATGGTCACCCTGTCTACGCCTTTAAATAATTACAAATAATCCAACACCAGCGCTCCTGTTCTGTTGCAGTCTAACCCCGTTTACCTGTTTCTTTTTGTTACTGGGCAGCGGTTAATAAACACTGGCTTTTCTGCAGGTACTCGCAGCCACTTCATGAAGAGATTGCCCTACACAAGCATTTGAAGCACAAGAACATCGTCCAATATATGGGCTCGTTCAGTGAAAACGGCTTCATTAAAATTTTCATGGAGCAGGTACCCGGAGGTATGTCTGCGCGTTTCATTTCTGAAGTGTGTGTGCGTGTGCTGTACATCCACTTCGGCAGCAATCGGTAGAGAGAGGGAGAGATAGAAAAGAAACACCGAGACAGGTCATTTTCATTAGTCTGAAGAGGCCCCATGAAGGGGCCAAAGCATGTCTACAATAATTACAAAGTGAAAAACTTCTTCGGTCACAGGGCAGCAGACCTACTGCTGTGTAAGATGAGAAAGGTAGTTATAACACGGATAGGTGAATATGTATGCACGTGTGTGCGTGTAGACATGTTAATGTATGGAAAATGCAGGGATTATTGGAGAGCCGTAAAACCTGACGTTAACATTTTGCATTGTGGTATAATCTTTTTTGTTGTGTCCTATCCGCATGTAATTGTACGACTAGCAGTAGATGTTATGTGTAATGTGATAAAACATGCAAAATAAGGAAAGGAGTATACATTGCATTATTTGTAGATACATTGGTAACTGTATTTATTTGGGCAGTAAACACTATATTGTTGCTGCACTGCATGCTTCTGCGTGAATAACTGATTTGCTACAAGAGGTGCCTGCAATGCATTGCTGTTGCAGGTACCTCTGGCAAAAGAAGCGTTCTGTGTAGTATACATTTAGGGTGTACTAAAGCTTTAGCTGCAGGGAGTTTTGCAGAAAAGTAGAACTATGCATGTAAAGTAGTCTTATGGAGTGACAAGAGGACCTTGCATGTAACAAAAAAAGAGAGAGAGAGAGAGATCTTCATTAGTGGTTAAAATAATGTCCGCTTACCACAAGCCATCGGCCGGGACATTCTGTAGTACCATGATATCCACATGCTTTTTTGTAAGACTAGAATTCATGTGTATTATGTAATAAAGCAAGTAAAATGGAGGGGGGGGGAATATATATATATATATAAGAGTAGCTATATTGCTGACTATTTGTGCGCTGTGCAGTTCATTTTGCTCCAGTATGTTTATTTTATACAAATAAAGAACATTTTTAAGATTATGAGGACACGTTTAAGTAAGGAACAGCAGGCTTTCAGGTTTTTAAAATAGGTGATAGTGAGGACAATGTATTGTTCATGCCTGTTTGCATTTGTTTGAACAGACAGTTAGGCTGGTACTGCCTGTCAGGTTGCACAAAGGAATGAAGCGTTGCATTTTTCTGTTCTATCACAGGTAGTCTCTCTGCTCTTCTACGATCAAAATGGGGGCCCTTGAAAGACAATGAGCAGACAATTGGCTTTTATACCAAGCAGATTCTCGACGGCTTGAAGTATCTCCATGACAACCAGATCGCGCACAGAGACATAAAGGTTTCTGCAGCTTTATAGATTATTTTAGGATTGGCAAGAATGACAAAATGTATAACATTTAGGCTTTTATGTATTAAAGCAAAACCGTGGAAATCTGGGGCAGAAAGTGCTCTAGATGTACGGTAAAAGAAAAATAAACCCTACAGTTTCCCCCCCCAGCGGTGCACTAGCCTTTCCTTAAATCATAATATCCTGATGTTCCTCAAGTGCCATTCATAAATAGGGTTAATGAATAACGTTAATGGTATTTGCATTCAAGTTTTTTAAATGGTCAATAATTAATTCTTCCTCTAACTTTGAGTCGGTGGATGCTTCCTTTCGTATCGTAATCCAAGATTGCCCATTTTGCTATTCATGGGATGAGTAAAGTCATTTAGAATAATTATATTCCCACATGTTGTGCTGGCTGTGCTGTGCTATACTCGGCAAGTGACTCCAGTTATTTAAATAGGTGGAAGAAATGTGTCAGGACCACTAACCAAACATTTTAATGGTATGTGGCAATACCTGCCTTTCTTACAATACCCTAAAATGTTTATGTACTCTTTTTGTACTTTAAAAAAAAAAATTACATGTATTGTGTTTTTTTCATTCTTTTTGAACAGTATTTTATTATGAAATATTTTACCAGGAAAAATATACATTGAGAGTTGCCTCTCGTTTTCAAGTATGTCCTGCGCACGCAGTAAAGTTGACAACATTAATTACAATCTACAGTTATGAATGAAATAGAAATAACTGTTAGTCCAGTTACGGTAGTGCAGAGTAAATAAGTACTTCAGTATTAGGTGATACCTTTTTTATTTGGACTAATAATGAATATTATAAGACAAGCGTTGGAGAGCTCCCTCAGATCAGCAGTACTGATTTACACAGATTCCAGGAGCTTAACACAGAGGTAAAAAAGATAAAAATCGAAAACTGGACATGTGGAGAATTCATTGCAGAGGGTAAATACACAGACATGGCAATACATGGATGAAAGGGTTACTGAGAGTATGTAGAACCTGTACATCAGTGTTAAACGCATGGAGTCTCTGTAAATCAGTATTGCTGACCTGAGGGAGCGAGAGAGAGAGAGAGAAAGCTTGTCTTATAACAGGGAAACGCAATCTTTTCAGTTTGTGCCCCCCATGTCTGTGCTCCACCTTGCCTGCACCCCCCCCCCTCCTTACCTGCTCTTGGGCTCCACGAGTCACATGACGTCACAACGTGAGTTGCAGAGGCCTCGTGCCTCCCCCAGCATTTAATTTACATACCTGGGGGAAGAACGCGGGGGCTCTGCAACCGCCGCCCCCCCCCCCATAGAAAATCCGTGCACCCCTGCCTTATAATATCCATTGTTTGTCCAAATAAAAAAGGTTTCACTTAATACTGAAGTACTTATTTACTCTGCAATTTACAGTTACAAATATGTATTATGTTTAAAAATGGGGAAACTATATTGATATTATGAACCTTTCAAAAGAAAAAAAAAGTAGAACAAGGCGCTTCTATGTTGCCATGTTGGCGATGTTTCTATGTTTCCTTACATGTCTTCTTTCCTTTTTGTGCAGTGCTTTGTGTCCTATTGGGAGAAAAGCACTATATAAATAAAGTTATTATGTATTATTAAACTTTCAAGTTTTTCTTAATCGCAGTGTAACTTGCTTTTAACTGCTTCTCACTATATTGAGTAGGGACCAATTTGTTTGGGTTATTATATTTTAAGTACCACATACCTTTTTCCTATAGTTTTTATATGGCTCTAGATCAGATTCATGGTACTCTTAACATTTACATTTCTTTTCATTTAAATTATGTTTTGGTTTTTTTAGGGCGATAATGTACTGGTTAACACGTACAGTGGAGTGCTGAAAATCTCAGACTTTGGCACGTCCAAGAGGCTCGCAGGAATCAACCCATGTACTGAGACATTTACTGGTAAGAGATTCGAATCCTCCGTCCCTGGTATACTGTACAAAAAATGCATAGCAGTGTGCAGTGATAAAATAATTCATACAAGAGGAAACAGGACTTCTGACATTTATTTAAGCATTTGTTAAAGAAAAGTTTCCAACTTCGTTTGGACTCCTTTTGAAAAGAAAATGGTACTGTAAGAGGTCTTCTGGATCTACAACATTGTAAATATTGCTGATATTTCTGCCGTTGCTAGCACAGGAAAAAAGGGGGTGGTGATAGGGGGTGATCAACTATAAACCATACTAATTAACAAATGAAGTAATCAATAATTGTTATAAATGGGTGCAAACTGTGAACTGAAAGTGAATCAGTGAAATGGTGAGCTCACCAAGACAGTGTGCTCAAAGAAAAATGCACTTAAATGCACACCACTGAAATTCAGAATATAACTTTTAATAGTATTACTTAAAACATATATTACCAAATTGCTAGCGCACACCTTTCTCAGGACCTCCACCAATATGTTACAGTAGGACTGTTTAGAAGAGCAGCACTGTTTATCTTAACATTGGTATACATTTCTGACAGAGATAATTCACTGGCTCTTTATTTAGCCCACACTATAGCAACTTTAAATTTGTATACTTCTTAACACAGTATGTAAATGCCAATGTATACAAGTATATTAAGCTTATGTTTGCACCACTTTTGATTTAGCTAATAACACTGAAAACATTTATGAACGTCATTCTTAGTATACAAAAAACGTGTCACAGTAAATGTTGGAGCTGGAAGGAACCAGCTATTTCTGTTTCCGAATTTTCGCTGAATTTCATCTCTCCCTCTGCCACATGTTGATTTTCATACATTGATTTACTCTACATAAACATAAAAGGCGGTTTTGATAATCTCTTTGCAACACCATTAGCCCTAATCTTGGTGGTATACGTTATAGTAGGAAATGATTGTTCCTTGCTTGTAGCAGTGTCTCTTGGTTGAAGTGACAAAGTCTTGTGTTCCAGGCACTCTTCAGTACATGGCACCGGAAATAATAGATAAAGGTCCAAGAGGATATGGGAAGCCAGCAGATATCTGGTCCTTGGGATGCACTGTAATTGAGATGGCAACAGGGAAACCTCCGTTTCATGAACTGGGAGAACCACAGGCTGCCATGTTTAAAGTGAGAACATTTTGTCTGCAACACCAAATGTCAAAACATCATGAAAAAAGTTGTGTTAGTGTGTTTTGTAGGCAAATAGCACAATTCTGTTTCACGTGCATAAAATGCTTTCTTAGACACTTTATTCAAATTACATTTTATTATGGTATTTTTATGATATACAAACTGAATTGGAGATATTGTTTTTAAAATAGATTCGATTTTCTTCAAAACTCTATAAATTGTAATTTTTCAAATCAATCAGTTCTAATACTCAGCATTACCAAATACCGTAACACTATGAATAGTCTTTGTATTGAATGCATGGTGTTTGTGACACTAATGCTTGTTACATCTGTGAATTTAATGTTGGAATACAGTAGTATAAAATGAAAGGGCATGTTTACGAGAACTGCATTAGTTACAGTGTTGCAGGTGAAAACAAGTTGGCTGAGGATCTCACACTTTTTGGTCGTTCACTAGTGCCATTGGGTTCATATAGCATTTAACGTTATTAAAGCAAAAGGGTAAAATGAAAAACTCAAGTTTCAGCCCAACGTTGAGATTTATATGAAATGTAAAGTTTAACATGGGTGATATCAGAATACTGTTTAAAAGGAAACTTCATACTTGTGTCTTCACCATTGAGTATCCAAATGTTCATCTAGGTTAAAGGATTTTGTGAAGTATAATTTCTACAAATTGAGATGCATTATTTAGATAAAGCTGGATGGCATTTCAACTTTCACATTCTACATCGAAGCTTTGATATACATCCATCCTCTTAAAATGTGAACATTTTCATAGTAATAAAGGCATTGTCATCAATGCAAAATTAGTCTTGTTGCTTTTGAATAGCTCCGGTCAGCTTCATGAATTATTTATTTTTTTCTTTGTCAATAACCCACTGACCATTTCACATTATTTTACTTGAATTAGTTTAAGTAACATTTTTTGCTGTGTGTCTCTGGTGGGGTATCTGCTCAGATTCTTTGACAAATGGAGCATTTGCTCCTTGTGACATTGACAAATATTTTGCAGATTAGTAATGGTCAATCCTAGTGACAGTTTTGATCTGATGTAATCAATGAGTTGTTTTACATTCTTTTCCATACCATAGGTGGGCATGTTCAAAATACATCCTGAGATCCCGGAATCTATGTCAGCAGAGGCCAAAGCCTTTTTGTTGCAGTGTTTTGAGCCAGACCCGGTGAAACGTGCCACTGTTACTGAGCTACTTATTGACGAGTTCTTGAGAGTTTCCAGCAAGAAACGCAAATCCCATCTTAAACTTTCAGGTAATACAGAGTTCTGGTGAAATGATCTGTGTATATTATTGAACAGCATCCAGGGTCATATTTACTAATCACTGATAGTCTACAACTTCTTTGTTCTGGTGCCAGAAGACTTCTTTTTAGCCCATTAAGTGCCTTCCAGCACTGGTAGGTTCTTTATGGAGTAGTAATTTACAGAATAAGCCCCAATGTTCCACTTGGCATCTGTCAAGTGTGATGGAAGCAGCTTTTACAGAGTAATAAGTAGTAATACATATTTCAGTTCACTGATGCTGAAACAAAGTTCCCTGCACACAGTACTTATCTGTGTGATGTATACAAAATGTCAACATAGTCTTTGAGTTATCATGAGAACAAATGTGTAGAAGAGGTTGCAACATCATCTGCCAGGCTCTCTTAAAGGAGCTATCCAAGCAATATCCCACATGTTTGTTTTTCTTAAATAAATCAGTTCTGTAATATTAGATAATATTTACTACCTTTTTTATTTTAAAATTCAACTCTTAATTCAATTTTTAATGAGTTTTAATATACTGCGAATCCTTTCATTTCTATAGCAGGCTTTATCCCACCTCCTCCAAGATGTTTGTAACACTTTCCTGTTTGTGATAATTTGTTGCCAATATTCCCAGCAGTTTGAGCTGTAAACTGTAACAATAGATAATGTTACCTTAGTAATATAAGAATACATTGTAGCTGCTGAGTTACACTGACTGAAGGATTGATTTGAAACTGAAAGGCAGCCATTTAGTGAACCCCGGGAAACAGTATTTTGTTGATTGATCACGGGAGAACCAATTGATCGGCAGCTTAGGGAAATGGTTTTCAATAAAGATAATTAAATGCTGCATGTATTAAAACAACAAAAATATTTATTTAAAAAAAAATGTAAGCTGCTTGGACTGCCTCTTTAACTCACTAGATGGCAATGTAGCTAAAGCACGTTGCTGATTTATATTGTTTTAATCCTTTTGCTCTGTTCATATATTGTAACCCCTTTGCTGTCAGAGGGGCTAGCAATGTGTTGCAGGCCCGTCTGGCAGTGATGGGGTTAAGTTTTGATAGTGGCACCACTCAGCTTTATCTCCGATGATGCGGTGTTTGGCTATGCATGTCAAGTAGCCGCTGGAAATGACACACAGTAGTAGTGGCAATGGGTTGGATCTGGCGTACTAATCATGGTTGTGCTTGTGTTTTTTTCTTACAGCTCTTTCAGCTGGATCAAATGGTAAGGTTTACTACAATCATTTTCAACACATCATGTGTCGTAACTCCTTCAATACTAATAAAGATAAAACATATGCTGCTACTGATACATGTTTTGTTTTTTGTTTTTTAAATATTGTAGATTAATCAGGAATTAATATCCTATTACACAAAAGACTCCAAAAAATTGGTACAGTAGCTCTACTGAAATTATTGAAAAAATGCGTTGTGATACTTTCAGAAGAGTTAACCCTATATTCTATTTTGTAACCTTCAGCACTAAATTCGATTGTTCAGCAAAGTGATTCGAACCCACGATTGCTAGATACTCGACTCGTCCATGAGAGTATTCATTTCGGGTGCATGTTAGAATTATGCATCAGTTGCGAGATTATATTGTGTGCATGCAATAATATTCGTGTCTCTAAATTTAGAAAGTAGAAAAGTCAGAAATGGTCTAAATAGTATTTGAAAGGGTTACTTTGTGTAAGTCTTGACATGCATGAAAAGTAAGCCATATATATATAATTACAATGGTGCCACTTAAGACCTATATAAAAAGACCTTCAGCTTGAATTGGGCTAGTGAGGCTCGTAATATACTGTGTGCGGCCATGCGCGCGCACGTGTCGCTCACTTTTTGTACGTATAGAGTCCGTGCTGCCGGGAGCGACATGCTGCGAAGGTTGTGTGTGTGTGCGCGTGTGTGCGTGTGTGTGTGTGTGTGTGTGTGTATATGTGTGTGTGTATATATGTGTGTGTGTATAGATTGTGTGAGTGAATAATTACTTAAATAAGTTTTTTAAAAGAAAAAAAAACATGTTTGATAAATATTTTTTTTTTATTTGTGCACTTATTGACACATACACACACATACACAA
This sequence comes from Ascaphus truei, assembly GCA_036426205.1. Classification (NCBI taxonomy): domain Eukaryota; kingdom Metazoa; phylum Chordata; class Amphibia; order Anura; family Ascaphidae; genus Ascaphus; species Ascaphus truei. The sequence goes on along the minus strand of CM071570.1, from coordinate 138,541,461 downwards.
ACACATACACACATGCACACACACAAACACACATACATTTCAGCGACGGTAGCGGCGCAAATTCATTATTTTCCTTATCTGCCCCCCTGTCGGCTGGTTCCACGCACACTGCAGTGCGCGCGCGGTCCTGTTATAGAATGCCTGACTAACCTCAGCCAACTATAAATCCCGCGCATGCGTAGCAAGCGCACACACTATAGAACAGCCCTAACTCAGCCACTAAGTAGTTCAAAACCTGAGTCTATGAACGTATTTCTGGGGTTTCAAATAAACATCTAAATTATTGTATAAGCCATTCTCTCTTTGGTTCATTTACCAATAAAACACTTTCTAGGCGCTGTTGGTTATCAGGTCAGTGGAAAGTATGACTGCCTCCAGACTACACGCTAAAGGTTAACTTTTGGGATCATTTATTAACAAACTCAGGTTAGTCATTAAGAATGGGTGTGGTACAGATAGTCAAAAACAGCAGTACTAACCTTACTTATTTTAAACGTACAGGGTAAGTAGCACTGCACCTTATCCATAAAGACAATTCTTTTGTCATATGTTGAAAAACAACTGTAAGGTGATTTTTTTAATCCTTTCTGGTTAGAGCAAATACGTGTCAAAATGATATTTTGTCATATCAATTAATTGTCATGTAGTAATGTGCTTGATTTTTGTACATAGTATATTTATTCTGGGACGTTCCATATGCCTACAGTTAAATGTGCTCACTGTACACTTATATATTGCTCCTTTTTGCACACAGAGTATCTTCGAAGCATATCCTTGCCAGTCCCTGTGATGGTGGAAGATACGAGCAGTAGCAGCGAATACGGTTCAGTTTCCCCTGACACAGACTTAAGATCAGAACCATTCATTTTCAAAACAAGAGCCAGGTCTTGTATAGAAAAGGATGGAAAAATTCCAAGAATCCTTTTTCTGGGGTAACGTTTCAACTTCTTCTACACAGTCTCATTTGCGCAAAGTTGACTCGCGGATTGTCTTTTTTTATTTATTTCTTTTTAATGATCATTTCCTTTTCTTTATCAGCCAATTCATCACTCACAGGCAAATCTACTAATTCATATATATGAGCAGACGTCCAATTTCCCTTCATTTTTATTTTAACATGGATGGGAAGCAAAGGGGTCTCCAGAGCTGACCCACTGTAGTTTCAGCTACAGGGACCACATGGTCCCTGAGATACATACCTGTACATGTAGCACTAGTACTGTCCCTGCCAAGGAAAACACAATGGTGGGTGGTCTCCCGCATTAGTAGGCCAATAGGAAGCTGCAACATCATCAGCTGCAGCTTCCTATTGTAACTGCATGACGAGGAGGATTGGACTATGTGGAAGTAGTGGTGCTACTGTTGCTGGTACGCATCTTGGGAACAAGATGTTGCCGGAGCTGAAATGAATGTAGAATGTACCTTTTAAAACTCTAATACTGTGTTGATAGCACAGAAAAATTTAGGCATCCTGCTGTCATATTCATTGTAATAAAAGACCTTGTCAGCGTTACCACGCCCAAGGTTTTTCTTCTTCTTGTACAAATAAGATTCTATTAAAAAACAAACGTAAATCAATCTTGTGGTTGACAAACTATCCGTGAGTCAATATGATGCTTCCAACCAACACATGGAAAAGTGAACATACCGTAATGTACCTGTGACAATTTTGATGGATTGAAAAACTGTTTTTTTTTTATATAGAAGAGCAAAAATAATGTCCAAACCATGTTTCTCTCACTGGCTGTAAGCAAACCTGCCAAGTTTCAGCCAATCCTATTTGGCACTCAGTCTCAAAGTATTTAAGAAAATAAACAACAAGAGGGCGATCCCCACACTCAAAAAAAGTATATAAAGAGAGACAGAACAAGTAATCTCTGAAGAAATGCAATCATTTATCAACTTAATAGTAAAGTATACACTATATGACCATGTATATACAACAATACCCGTCAATGCAGTAGTAGGCTATACATAGAAATAACTAGCCCATTCAAATGTATATACAACACTTTTTGTTAACACAGTGGGCTGTAAGTAGTAATAACTAGCACACGGATAGAGGAAAAATATCCACAAAGGAAAAGCTGTACAAGGTAAAAAACTGATGACCACAAAGGACACCGAAGTCCCAAAAAGAAAAAGAGGGAACGGGAAACAAAACTACCACTAATAATGACTATACAATGTAACACAAAACTACCACTAATAATGACCATACAATGTGACACAAAACTACCACTAATAATGACTATACAATGTGACACAAAACTACCACTAATAATGAATATACAATGTGACACAAAACTACCACTAATAATGAATATACAATGTGACACAAAACTACCACTAATAATGAATAGACAATGTGACACAAAACTACCACTAATAATGAATATACAATGTGACAAAAGAAACAAACAAGATTAAAAAACACTACAAATCAAAAACCAGAGCAGCACAGTGCAGACATGGACCGATGACCAGGCTCTTACAGAGTTCCTTGAGCTGTCTCATAGAAGGTTGATTCTGTTCTTATTTCAACAGATAAGGGAAGTAGCACATTCATTTTCTTGGTGGGAATGGGCCTGAAGAAAAGTAATGCCCCTGAAACGTTGCCCCCCTTACACATTTCATGTTGTATACAGTTGTGCACTTTGCTGTTCTGACTTTTTATTTGTAGTATTTTTTTTATATTGTCTGTTTCTTTTGTCACATTGTATTATTAGTGGTAGTTTTGTGTCACATTGTATGGTCATTATTAGTGGTAGTTTTGTGTAACATTGTATGGTCATTATTAGTGGTAGTTTTGTGTTACATTGTATAGTCATTATTAGTGGTAGTTTTGTGTCACATTATATGGTCATTATTAGTGGTAGTTTTGTGTCATATTGTATGGTCATTATTAGTGGTAGTTTTGTGTCACATTGTATGGTCATTATTAGTGGTAGTTTTGTGTCACATTATATGGTCATCATTAGTGGTAGTTTTGTGTCACATTGTATGGTCATTATTAGTGGTAGTTTTGTGTTACATTGTATAGGCATTATTAGTGGTAGTTTTGTTTCCCGTTCCCTCTTTTTCTTTTTGGGACTTCGGTGTCCTTTGTGGTTATCAGTTTTTTACCTTGTACAGCTTTTCCTTTGTGGATATTTTTCCTCTATCCGTGTGCTAGTTATTACTACTTACAGCCCACTATGTTAACAACTAGTGTTGTATATACATTTTCGTGGACTAGTTATTTCTATGTAAAGCCTACTGCGTTGACGGGTATTGTTGTATATACATGGTCACACAGTGTATGCTTTACTATAAAGTTGATAAATGATTGCATTTCTTCAGAGATTACTTGTTCTGGTCTATCTTTACATACTTTTTTTAAGTGCAGGAACCGCCCTCTTGTTGTTTGTATTGTTGCTTATTAGGGGATTTAATGGATTCCCCTAAGTCCCTTCGCACCTTTGAGAAAGGAGTAACAGACAGCACCACCCAATATAGCATAAATACAGAGCTCAATAATTTTTAGTACAAAGTATTTAAGGCTCTAACATGACCTATTTCGTGAACAACTGTGCTTCTTATGTGATGTGCCCCATAATACCTTAAGGTTGGAACATTGGGCACTTTGCAGTAGTAAACAGCTGATGTTCTGCATACTGTACACGTTTAATGACAATGTGTGGACTTCTCAAATGTAATTCTCTTGTGACTTAATTTAGGATCCCAGATGAGAACTTTGAAGATCACAGCGCTCCTCCTTCGCCCGAAGAGAGAGATTCTGGATTCTTTATGCTGAAGAAGGACAGCGAGCGGAGAGCTACACTGCATCGAATTCTGACTGAGGACCAGGAGACGGTGGTTAGGAACCTAATGGAGACTTTAGTTCAGGTATCATGGGTTTATTATAACACAGCATTACAATGTTTTAGACTTGCATTGGAATGGATAGAAAAATGAAAAGAAGCCTTTTTCTGAGGCACCAAAAAAAATTCACTTATTAGACTTCTTTAGTTATCCACATGGAGAACTTCACCTTACACTTAAAGCTCAAACACATATCAGGGTGGCCAACAACACCAGTTCATGGAAATCAGAGCATAAGGCCACTTCTTGTCACGACAGTGCATTGTTTCATCCAGTTCAACAATTATATTCACAGCAGGGATCTTTGTTATTTCATCTGAAAAGAGTCCTGCATTTGCATTTTTCTTCCAATGTTACATTTCTAAAATAAGCATTAGAATCAGAGCTGTATGTCAGAATAAGATTTTTCACTTAGGAGCCCAGAAGAGCTTCCTCCCTTCCTGGAATCTTTTCTGAGAGATCGGTCACTATGACCAGAACATCGTGTCCATTCAGCTTTAGAATTATTTTCCTATGAACTGATAGTGATGATGGAGAGAAAAGTATATCCTTTAACGATGTCTTCCCACACAGGTATGGTTGCGTCTGTTACCCAAGTTGCTTGTAACCTGAACCCTGTGTGTCAGGATAAGAAGTTATAATGAAACTAGTTAGGCCAGCAACACAAGTCTTTCTAAATGCCCCCAATACAGGGCTGGTGCAGGAGTATTTGGTGCCCTAGGCGAACCTTCAGCTTATGAACACACACACTTCCTGCCCCCACATGCAATTAACTTTCAATTATTTTTTTTAATATCTAACTGAAAAATGTAAATGTTATACCTAATAGATGAATTCATATTCACCCCCCCTCTCATGTCATTCTCTTCACTCTCTTCTTTCTGTCATTCTCCCCCCCCTCTCTGTAATTCTCTTCCCCCTCTCTGTCTTTTTCCTCCCCCCCTCTTTGTCACTCTCCCCCCCCTGTCTGTCATTCTCTCCCCCCTCTCTCTGTCACTGTCCCTCCCTCTCTGTCATTCTCTCCCCCCTTTCTCAATCATTCTCTCCCCCTTCTCTCTCTTTCATTCTCTTCCCCACCTCTCTCTGTCACTCTCCCCCTCTCTCTGTAATTTTCTCTCCCACTCTCTTTCATTCCCCCCTCTCTCTGTGTTCCTCTACCACCCCCCCTGTCACTCTCCCCCCCTGTCACTCGCCCCCTCTCTCTCTGTCATTCTCCCCCCCCCCTATCTCTGTCATTCTCTCTCACCCTGATGCACACACAAAACATAACAAATACACACAGAACAGCCACAGAAAACACACACACAACAGAGCAGAGGACACACACATGAAAGAGAACAGAGCAGGACACACAGGACAGAGACACACAGCCTCACCTCTCTCTTCTCCATGCTTAGCGCTGCCCCCAGGCTCCTTACACCTCCTCTGGATTGGCTGCATTACCCAGCAGCAGCCAATAAGGAAGGAGGAAACTGCACTGCCCCCTAGCAACGGCCCTGCTCTGGGCAATCGGGGAAATCCCCTCACTAAGCAAACTACCGGCCGCCATTCCCAAAATTCTGCTGCTCTAGGCGGTCGCCTAGTTTGGCCTAATGGGTGATCCAGCCCTGCCCGTATTTGTGGTAGAGGTGGTATTTAGACATGAATGGCATCCATAAACACACACACACATATTTGTAGGTGATTTATGGAAGGTGACGGGTTTAGAGCTGAAGTCCCACACACCAGTTTCATGGTGTGCAAAAAACAAATATTAGAGAACCAAGAGCAATTCTTTAAAAACATCACATTTATGGCGCACACCATGGGACATAAAACTTACCTTGTATTCACATATGGGTAAAAAACGCAAATGGAATGAGCTCAAACGAAAATGTGGCGATTGACATTAAAATAATCCCCAACTAATTACTAAAAGTACAGGAGCGTGGCAGGGGAGACATGGGTGTAAATAATACCCAATGGTGAGTGCAATACCTCTGATTGGCAGGGCCCGTGTGTAGACATAGCCTTACTAGGTCCAGGCCTGGGGCAAAAAAGTGCCTTTGGGCAGGAGAATTGTAAAACCGGTCCTGCTGATTGAGAGGGAGGTGGCTAGAAGAAAAACTGCAATCTCTGACCTAGCTGAAAATAACCACTCAAATTGTTTAACTGTACTTTTAGTAATTAGTTAGGGATTATTTTAATATGTTAGTCACCACATTTCCGTTTGAGGTCATTCCATTTGAGTTTTGTACCTATACAATATGTAAATAAAAGAAACATTGTATGTCCCATGGTGTCCTCCACAAATATGCTCTGGCTCTAGAGGTCTTCTCTTAGATCTTTGATGTTTGTTTTGTGTATGAATTCGCACATGGCTAGCACCCTCTCACCATCACAAGTGAGTTAGGGGCTTATATACATTATTCATACTACGGTTTAATCAAGAGTTATATAGACTCACTGAGCTGTGTTCGCTTTTGTCAGTTCTTGTCCATTTTGATTCTGACATTGAAAGCAATGTTATCATGGCATACAGTATAGAACATTACATACATTGCAATAATAATGACTGCACACTGTAACATAACATTTCACAACATATCATGACATAGTGGCTAGTCATGTCTGTCTTATATGTGCTTAGATACATAAGTGGGAATGCACATACCTTTTCAGTAATTGTTATACAAGCAGTGGTGGATAGTGCTATGTCCTCTCCCGAAGCTCATGTTTTTTCCCTCTTCACTAGGGATCAGAAGAAACAAAATTAAAGTGGGAGCACATAACCACACTTGTGACCAGCCTAAGGGAGTTTGTGAGATCTACTGATCGGAAAATAATTGCAACGACCTTATCGAAACTGAAACTGGAGCTAGACTTCGACAGTCATGCGATAAGTCAAGTCCAAGTAGTGCTGTTTGGATTTCAAGATGCGGTGAGTCCACGTGAATGATTATAGAACATAATATGATCTTCCCCTAAGAATCTTTCTGTTCCATACATTATCTGTAATTACAATCATTACCACACATATTAACTCTGTACATCGCTTGTGGTACCCAATGCCGTCTACATTCTTTCATATAGCAGCAGTGCGTGTCATTTTGTTTATATTTTAATTTCATGCATACTCGCGTATACGGTCTTTTTTTTTCTCAATAAAACCTACCTTAGCAAGTACGTGAAGTTTCTTTGCAGGAAGAATAGTTCTCTTAAATATTTTATGGAACTCCCTTATTGATAACATACAGTATCATTATTGTTACTCAATGCTGGATACTCCTTAATAACACAAAGTATTAATATACTAGGGCTTATGGTCCTCTATTTAGGATCCCGCTGCATGATGAATACAAAACAGTTTTTAACTGGTATTATGCGGAATGTGATGTTTTTTGTATTTTGTGCAAACTTCTTATTTCCTCTGCTTATGTACATGTATTGCACATACAAATACGTACCACTGTACATAGTAGATGAGGTTAAACAAATATATATATGTCCATCGAGTTCAACCTATGTTAAATTTAGATGACATATACCTATGCTAGAGTTGTATTTACAGTGTATTAATCCAGAGGAAAGCAAACAAAAAAAAAACACCAGTGAAACATTATCCAATGATGTCTAATAAGGGCATTTACCTGCCCAAGTTTCCAATTTATCCAAGTCCTACTATCGTACACAATTTAGTGTCATCAGCAAAGATGGAGACTTTGCTCACTTTGCCAAACTCAAGGTGATTAATAAACAAGTTAAAAAGTGGGGATCCCAGTACCAGTCCTTGAGGTACGCCACTTACAACTTTAGCCCAACCTGAAAAGGTTCAATTTATGGCAACTCTTTGCTGTCTATCCTTCAACCAGATTTAAATCTGGGTGCAAATATTTTTACCCAGACTAATGTCCTTTATTTTATTCACTAACCTCTTGTGTGGCACTGTATCGAAAGCTTTTGTAAAATCTAAGTAGACCACATCAACTGCATTTTCTTGGTCTAAATGCATATTTACCGCTTCAAAGAAACTATAAGGTTAGTTTGGCAAGACCTATCCTTCATAAATCCATGCTGACTATTACTATTAATTTTGTTATCCATTAGTAATTCCTGAATATTATCCTGTACTAAACCGAAGTAGCTTCCCCACTATTGATGTCAGACTTGCTGGTCTGTAATTCTGCTTTATGCCAATCTTCTGTAATGAGCTTGTGGAAATTGAGTCCTTGAATATTAAATACAATGGTTTGGCTATTAGTGAATTTAGGTCCTTAAGAACCTTTGGGTACATACAGATGCAGCCACCAGTATCCGACGACTTACCTGGGAAAATACTGTGGCTATCTCACAGTAAATGCTGCAACATTTCTGTGAGATTCTGCAGCCAGACTAATGGCCCATCGGATGTAAACAGCGGGGGTCCCAGCAGTCCCATTTAGTTGCATCTGTATCATCTGTCATGTCTGGAATGGTACCGCATTCTACAAATTCCATCCGGAAGGTCACCACCATTCCAGCCACAACAGTCTGAAATGGTACCGCATTTCCCAACTAAAATACTTCCGAGGTTTGAGACCTCCCTCCACGAGCCAATACTGACCGAGTCCCCCTTCCAAAGTAACATTACTCCTGACACCAACAAGGTAATTTAACAGACCTTTAACTGGCCTTGCGAGCCGCCACTAGCCTCTGATTTTTACAGCGTGCCTTGCCACACGAAAATAAGGATATCATTCCCGATGTCTGATAAATGGACCTCAGTCTCCCTAAACAGGCCTTTCAGCCCCCCACCTTCAAGGTCCTCATGCCTTACTGCAACCCCCTAGATGCATCACGATTGCCGCCATAGCCTTATTTAACGTCTTCCTAGATCAGTCTACTGCTGCGTCATTTCTGGCCCCACGCCAGTGCAACCTAGGAGACACCTCTGACCAGACTATCATCACATGTCTAAATCTTGTTACTCTAGCTGCCCTATATCCTCCTTATTAAATTTAATGATTGGACCAATATCAAATCATCCCCCCCCCCCACATGCAGCAAAAGTATATCAGGAGGAGCCCTACCCCTTTCCATATGTAATAAATCGGGCGGTAGTTTTTCCCAACATATCCCCCAACTGCTTTCCCCCTGGCCTACGCTCAGCTTGCTTTCCTGCCCAGTGAACATAGGAATCCCCGCACAGCCAGACTTCCAGAGGGGCTTGACCTGGACAAAACCAAATAACAATAATCACTGAACTCTTTTTAGAGTTTGTGTCTAACATAACCATTAAACCCCCCGATGACCACCTGCCCAACTTTTTAATAACTGCCTCCTGTGTAAACCACCCTAAAACTAACCTGTTCACTTCTAGCCACCCCCACCAGTGCCCCCCTTCCACTGCCTTGGCGTGACGTACCACCCGCCGCCCGCTCTGAGGCTGGCCACACCCTTTTCTGTGCCATCCATGCACATCACGCTGTACCCACGTCCCTCGTTTCCTGCCCTTGTGTGCTCAGCCTCAGTGGAGGCCGGGATCGTTGTAGTCGTAGCCATTCCCTGTTGCGGTTCCTGCTCCGTGCTGCCTTGGGTGGCCACAGGCTCGGCCCGCCCCTTGCATTGTTCTGAGTTGGGGCAGCATGGCCGCATGCAGCCACGCTCCTGCTCCCTCTCCTCATGGTGCGTCCTCTCTCTGTTGCACTTGCCGGTCATAGTCCTGACACCTCCGGGCCTCCACCGATGGAGCCCGTCCTACTACTAAAGACGGGTTAAATCATCATAGTCCATTTCCCTAACCTATTACTCCATGAGCAGCTCCGTGGTACGAAATCTGCTGATGAAATTGATCAAGTCTCTATCTGTGTGGATTTTCCCGAAAGCCATGTGTGTATTTTCCACGAAATCCGCATTTGCATACAATCCGCACGGATTTTACCCGGAATCCTCCCTTGCGACCCAATTCACCCAGATTTGAATCCCAAAATTCGCCCTTGCGTCTAATCCGCGTGGATTTTACGGGGGATCTGCATCTGCGAGAGTTTCCACCACCCCCCCTCCTCCCACCTTTGTTAAATCCGCACAAATGTATCCAAAAATAAGCCGCCCTGTCCAAATCCGTGCCCCCAGCCAAAATCCACGCACGCTCTGTACAATATACCCCAAATACACTTGTGGATTGAATCCGCACTAATCCGCTGATTCCGCGCCAGCTCCCACCCTGGCGGAATCCGCCAGGTGATCATCAAAACGAAAATTCGCCAACGGATTCCGGAATCCGCAACAGTCCTACCACGCAAAGTACACCCAAACGCGCTACCCCTCCCAAACCCACACCGAAGAAATCCGCTGACTCAAAAAACGCCCGATCCACGCTACTTAGAAAAAGGGGAATTTTATTTTGTGGGGTTTTTTTTCAACCTTCCACCGTCCACCTCTTGGCTGCCTCTACGCTCCACCGGGCGATCCCTCCGGCTGCAGTCCCCGCCGAGCACATGAGCCAGTAGCCACTCAGGACCGCTCTGCCACACCTCCTCCTGCAGTTCCCTCATCCACGAGTCTCACGGCGATCACCATCATCTCCACTGAGCCCTCAGACCGTGTCATTCTTACTCCAGGCAGCTATCTCTCAGGATCAGGATACCAGGAACCAGGAAAATCTGACGTCGCTCTAGTAGATCCTAGAAGAAAGAGGAAGCTAGGATCTCTCCCTCTTGCCTTAAGTAACCCTTACGTAACCCCTCCCCGTGGCCTGACATCACAGCTCCTTGGTGGAGGGGCCCCTGGCCTTAAGCCATGCCGCCCGTTCCTTTACAAGTCCAGGGCATTCTTTCTATTGCAGTTCTTTTTTTTTTTTTTTTGCCAATTTGATTGCCCTTTTGCAACTTTTGTTACATTCCTTATACTTCTGATATGAGGCTGCCGTCCCTTCTGACTTGAAGAATCTAAACACCCGCCTCTTCCTTTCCATTTCCTCCCCTACCTGTTTATTTAGCCACATTGGTTTAGACTTGTTTCTTTTATATTTATTACCCAAGGGTATACACTGATAAGTGAGCTTTTCTAACAATGTTTTAAAGGCTGCATATTTATCTTCCACATTTCTTCCTGCAAATATGTCATTGCCATTTATTCCTCTACCATAAGGATAGCACCTCTCGGAAAAGACGTCCCAGTGCTCTAAAAACCCCAAACCCTCCTTCCTGCACCACTTTCTTAGCCATGCATTAATCTTCCTAGTCTCCCTAGGTTAGCGCGTGGCACTGGTAGTATTTTAGAAAATACTACCTTGGCGATCCCTGAAATAACTTTTTAGGACCTTCCAGCTTTCTCTAACTTTATCATTGGCACCAACGTTTATCAAGACCGCCGGGTCAGTCCCAGCCCCTCCCAACAATCTGTCTACCCGATTTGCAATGAGCCAAACTCGAGCACCCGGGAGACAGCAAACTGTTCAGTTCATGCGGTCATGGCAACAGATTGCCCTATCTATCTTCCTAATAGTATTTTCTCTACTCATGTTGGATGAGCAACTTCCATGCAGTTTTAGTGCAAGTTGACTAACCTACAGGTATGCAGCTTACCACAAAAACAATAACATTCTGTTGATAGGTACAGCTGGTTTTACAGGACCCAAAAATATGCAGTGTAGCTGCTAAATAGGCACATTTGTATGGTTGTTATTGTGTGGATTGTCTAATATGGGAGACTTCCTCAGGTGTTTTCTCAGATAGGTATTATTGTGCAAGGAATAGCTGTTAGATGTCATTGTCCTCTAAGTATTCATGACTGCATCCTGTCTGGTGATTACTGTCGAGCTGGGCTGGGCTTGATTAGGATATTCATGTGAGCGTAAGAAATAAGAAAGCTGACAGAAATTGCAGATGTTTTTTCTGATACAATACAGAAACACAAAGATTTACAGTGATGTAATGCAATGTCCAAGAGCTGCTCCCCTCTGCACAGGACCAGCGTGCTAAGGGTTAACATTTGCTTGGACTTTGTGGAACGTCAACCTCACCCACTGGAATGTTAATGAGCCAAGAGGTCACAAAGAACTTTGTGTTCACAGCTGCATTGAAAATCAACCACCTCAGTGTATATCTGCGTTGCCCCAAAGGCGGACAGCCTTTGGCGCAGCCTAAGGGCAGCCAAAGGGTGTGAGACGTTTGCTGCCATTCGGCTGCTGTTTGGTGATGTTAAAGTGATGTTAAAGTTGCTCTATTTCAATCAGAAAATCACCGGCCATTTATCCTCTGTACCCAATTTTCCAACTCTATCTGTGCATGAAATGTCTGTGAATTGACTATTTAACCCTGTTCTTTTAATGTAACCATGCATTTTATAACTTGGTGCCCAGGACATACTTGAAAACGATAGGTAACTCTCAATGTATTACTTCCTGGTAAAACATTTTTATAAATAAATATAAATAAGTCTACAGTAAGTCTACAGCAGGGAAAACATATACCGAAAGTAAAGGCACTCACACATGTAACACCTCCTCTTAGAGTCCTCACCTCCGCTTAGTAGTGAACAATCCATTCAATAGCTTTTAAAATGTAGCCCCAGATCTAAAAAATAGCCTGGTTTATCTCTGGGGACCCCTGATTCCAATACAACTAAGTGAAAATGTATTTTTAGTAACATTATTTTTGCATAGATTGTTGCATTTAATACTGTGATTAGAAACTGTCTTCCTTTTCTTTTGCCAATTTTCCACAGATTTTCTAGAACTTGCTAATGAATAGGCCTATTTGAATTAAAATTAGTCTGTGGGGCCTATTCATTTAACTGATAACTGATAATGCCATTTCCACTCAAAAATGGCTGTTTAAGTACAGATATTCATCTTGCCATATTCCTTAAGTAGTTGTCGCATGTCCAAACTATGCAAAAACAGCTTCTAAAGATGCAATTTGTTTATGACTGTGCAATTCTGTGTAATATGCAAATGTTGTATGCAAATGAGGTAAATGAGGCAAACCCGCATAGTCACAGGCTATTACTTTACCTTTAGAGCAAGGCTGCCGACAGTGGGGGATAGCTGGGCTGCTGTCCTGTGCCCTGGCAATCAAGGGGCCCAGCCCCCCTGTCGGCGATCCTACAGTTTATGGCCTGCTCCTCTTCCTGACCTCCCCTTTTCTGGCTGCCGTCACCCCACGCCCCCGCCCCCCCCCCCCCTACTGTCCCTTCCCTGGACTCTCATGCAGGCCTCTGGCGGGCCTTCTTCGCCCATCTGTTCCTCCCTTCCCCAGACTCTCCTGCGGGCCTCCGCCAGGCCTGCAGTACCCTATGGTACATCGGCCATCGTTCCTCCAGCAGCACCCCCTTTTCATGGGCCTCCAGCAGGGCCATCCAAGGGCCCCAATAAGCCCACATGGCTCTGTCCACTGTGCTGTCTGACCTTCGGACCCATTACCCTCTTATACCCCTCAGGCACCTTAGATCTTCCCACAGGCCCATTACCCCCTTATACCCTCTCCAGGACCTTCTTATACCCCCAGGACCATTTTTTCCCTTCCTTTAATCGTGCAGTGCTACATGTTTTGCTGCAGAGGTTTAGCTCATACTGTTGAACAAACGTAAATAATATATTAAAATCTAAAAAAGATCTGTTACAAATATTTAAGCCAATTAATGTGTCAATGCTATTCGCTCATTTTGGTCCTAGCTAGGCGTGTGCCTTAACCTGTTCAGTGCCAGAGGGGCCAGAATGCCACGGCCCCTAAAGCACGCTGATTACATGACTTAACGTGATCGCGCCATCACTGATTACAGCATGGAAGGGGCGGAGTCATCCCACTACCATTCCTGATCTGTACAGATCACGTCCTGCACTCCTCAGGATCTCCCTTAAATAAACAAGCAGATTTTTTTTTATTAGCCATTACTTCATGGAGCCCCAGTTAGGATTGCCAGTATTGAACCGGACAATCCTGTTATTGGACACTGTCCAGTAAGTAATTAGAGGTAATACTGGACATGTATGTGTGGGATGATACCTCTCTGGACAGAGTGACCTGAACGGCTTGGGGCCGTGGGATTTCTACAAGCAGGGAGAGAGCAGCACTGTTGCCAGGGGGCTGGGTAGCTTCCTTCCTCCATCCTGATTGGCTGCATTACATAGCAGCAGCTAATTACGAGGTGTCTGGAACCTGGGTGTGGGACCAAGAAGAGGAAAGACAGAGAGGTGCGCGTGGAGCGCATTGCACCTTTCACCATTGTGCCCAGTATTTTTGGAGAAGCCACCCGGCAACCCTACCTTGGAGTGCCGGACCCTGTGACATAGTTGCTACGCCCTGTTGTCAACAAAGGGTTAAATGTTAGATTGCTATGACCAATCAACAAATAGAGCATACTGTATTGCTTCATTTATTGATCTTATGCAGTACTATAGACTTTGCACTTCCCAAAGGAAGGCAGATCTACAGGAGATGTGTGGGTGGTAAATAAAGCCTATTTACAGGAGGTTTTCTTGGTTGTAAAGATAAAATCGTTGAAAATATACAGTAGCATTGTTGCAACTTCTTCCTGAAGGGGATGTGAATGCACTAAAGTTTCACTGCACTCCAGCCAGCCGGGCAGTAAACCTGCAGCTCTGCAGCATTTTCTTTGTTCTAGGCCCAAGTGGGAGGAAGCGATGCAACTTAATGACTTTATCACTAGTACTTTGTATGACTTCCACAATATTATCTGTAGAAGTGGTTGCACAGTACATCACATTCTCACTCAAGAGACATTATTGTAAGATACACTGTAAATAGTTTAGGGGATTTCATTACATATATTAATTTACCATAGTTAAAACAGCATTTCTTTCACAATCCTACAGTATGTGTTGTTTTTTTTTGTTGTTTTTTTAATAATAATAAATCAGTTGTGTCGTATTAGATAATACTGCATTGTTTCACTCTTTGTGCCCTTTTAATGATTTTTTAAATATATAAGCTAAACTATTTAGGCAGCTACACCCTTCCCTTGAAATAGGCAGCATGCCCAGGGAAGCAGAATCTTCACCAGTCGATCGGCAGCTGAGATAATTGTGTTGCCATAAAGGCAAGGAACGGCTGCATTTATTAAAAGAATAAAAATAGAAAAACAATCAGGCAAGAGGAAATGCGCATTTCAATATTACAAGCCCGAGATAGTAAGAGATAGTAATGTGATAGAATGACAATTTTAAAGATAATTTTGTGTCAGCCACTGGTGCAGGCCAAGCCTGCTGACATAATTAATCTACTACTTTGTTAAATTTGCTTGCATTAGTTACAGCCCATCATCTACAAGAGAATAACCTGCTACTCTTTGCTTTTCCACAATGAAATAATTGCTGCTCAAATATTTACAAATCGGTATGCCGTGGTCATGTCAAACCAGGAACAGTGAGTTCATTTTGGAAATTGCTTTCTGTGTCAACAGGTCAACAAAGTCCTTCGAAATCATAACATCAAGCCCCACTGGATGTTTGCTTTAGACAGTATCATCCGGAAGGCTGTGCAGACAGCCATCACCACTCTGGTACCAGGTGAGCTATAAGTGCACACATTATCAAAGCTCAGCACGGTTTTATCTTATGGCTGCAGCACATGGCCTTATATTCAGCTTGTCTACTAAATGTTGTAGTCTACCACATGTACATGTTGTATTTCATTTGTTTACGTTGAGTTCATCATCCACAGTATACAATCGATAAATGCAATGATAAGGATAATTATAATAATAAAAATGGCTTCCCCTTATAGCATTTTATATGGCACAATAAAAAACACTGCTACATAATATACATACTTATACAACTATTTGTACTTATTTGCTTTTAAATAATACTACTATATAAATAATTCCACGTTTTGTTTCTAAAAATCCCTTTATTTTCGTTATTATGTGTGTGAGTAAGTTACCCTAAAAATTTGTCTATTTTAAAGATGCACACTCTTAAAAGTAATACTTTGTTTGAGATTTGTTTTCTAATATTAATACTAAGGCTTCTACAGTAAGATTTTGAGAGCTTGGAAATCAAACCACTCTCCACTCTCACTTAGGCCCCTACTTAATATGATGTGAAGCTGACTTGCTGGCTGGAGAGGACTTTAGTCCTATTCGTGTAAATGGATGCAAACTCCTTTCCAGCAATGTAAGGACGGCTTAGACAACCATATCCTCCCCTTCTTCCCTAACCACTTATTAAAAAAAAGTACCATATCTGGATGGTCATAATATGGTCTCATTGTTTGGTAATGAAGGGACTATTGTTTGTATGCTAACACATTATAGTCAGTACACCGCCTTTTTTAGATCTCCATATATGTATCCATAGAATTGAGGCCTCACTTTAGCATCACGTCTGAGAGTGATCCAGCAGACCAGGATGACATGGAGGGGGAAGAAGACCACAATGAACAGGTTACAGAACAGACCAAACAGAGGCCCAGCACAGCCAGCGAGGACATTGTGCACACCTCGGGAGTGAGCACCCTTAGCTCAACCTTGTCCCATGATTCACAGACCGCTCACAGGTCACTGAGTATACAGCTGGGAAGACTAAGGATAGAGTCAAACAGGTAACCATTTCACTTCCTGAATCATACCATTTACATGAAGGGTCAATAAGCTCTGACACGGTTGATTACCCATGTATGTATGTATGGTGATTGAATCATTGCATGCACTTTATTACCACAGTTTTTTAAGTGAAAAAACATTTTGGGAGCATATAAAGCCCATGTATATTAAATATATATATATATATATATATAATATATATATATATGTGTATATGTATATGTATATATATATATGTATATATACAGTGTTCGACAAATCACCCAAAAATCTACTCGCCCAACCAAAAAATCTACTCGCCACCTAGTCCCGCCCCCAC